>JAVTVJ010000805.1:0-598438 GCA_034509425.1 Eopsaltria australis
GAGGAGAGGAGAGGAGAGGAGAGGAGAGGAGAGGAGAGGAGAGGAGAGGAGAGGAGAGGAGAGGAGAGGAGAGGAGAGGAGAGGAGAGGAGAGGATGGCAGTAGCCCAGAGTGGTCCTGATATGGGGCTGCCAATGGAGTGCCTGGAGGGTCCCACTGGCACAGCAATGTCTGGCTTCACTACTCCAGTTTGGAGCCTGGAGAGGGACAATACAGAGTCACTCCCCTTGTCCTCCCCTTTGCCCTCCTCCGTATCTGCCTCCTCCCCTGTGCAGCGGCCGGGCCGGGCTGTGCTGTCCATCTCAGTCTCCTGGGGTGGGCAGGAGGGGATTAAATGGGATGAGCATCACTCCCATCCTGCAGCTCGGGCTCGGCTCACTGGCTGGTGGCAATGAGCCCTGCGCTGCCCAGAGGGAGTTTCCATTGCACACACAAGCACCTTTTCCTTTCATGGTAATAGGATCTGGGATGGCTTTTTCCAGATAATGTGGGGGGGCCGTCAGGACACGTCCTGGCAGATGGTAAAGAATCGACAGCTGAGATAGAAACAAAGACATCATATGTCACTCCACACCCTGATATATTTGTTACCTATTTTGTGTTGTTCAAACTAACAGAGCAAACCTGTCAGCAAGGGTAGAGCCTGTGCCTGCCATTCCTCACACGCAGGAGACACCTTTCCCAGGGCTGCAGTCCTCAGTGAGTTCCCACTGAGCTGCGAATTGCTGTGGAAGGCACTCGGGAGAAGCTGGCCCACAGGGGAAACGCAATGACTCCTAATTAGCTCTTATTCATGGCATTAAAAGCACAATTATTAGTTATTGTTTGAGGCAAATGCAACACACTGACCGTGGCTGTTTCACACCAGCCCTCCCCACTCTGGGCACTGTGGGTGCAGTGTGGTCACCCCAAGAGGTAATGTCACCTCTCCTCCGCTGCAAACAGAGGAGTTCAGTTCTTTCCTCCCCACGAGGCAGAGATAGCATCTCCGGCGTGCTTCTTGCTGGAACAGACTCCGATACAATCTCCCCAGCATTATGATGTGTTCCTTTTTTCTTTTATCTCAAGGGAATTTGTTGTGGGTGAGTGCTTTAGGAGAGCCTGAGAGATTGAATTTTTCTGGTAACATGAAATAGCTGGAGCAGTACTGCTCCTCTGTATCCTGATGTCCCATCCACAGCCAGCACAGGGGAACTCTGAGCTGAGGGTTCCTGATGGCAGAGTGGGGCTGGTGTGGGATTGTTGCTCAGGAGCTCAGTCAGGGGCCAGGGCAGCAGCTGACCAGCAAGAGCACTGGTTAGAAAAGACCAGGGAAGAGCTGAAATTGCAGGACAATCTCCAGATTGTCTGACAGATGTCACATATGGTAAAAGAACTGAAACCTGGGCTGAAGTTGTGATAATACAGAAGGAAAAGCTGTAAGTCCAGGTATCCCCTACCTGTGGGCTGTGGAAGGGCTTTGCCTCGTGTTAGGGCAGTTGTCACCTTCAGGCTGACTTGTAACTTGGCCTAAAATGTGAGGGTGACCTGAAGGGGGTCAGACCTCCCAGTACAGGTTTTAGCTCAAGTGGGAGGCTCAGGGCCAACATGGGAATTGCCTGGAGCAGGAGGGTGTTTGCTGGAGCAAACACGAGCAAAGTGAGCACATCTCGAAGAGCTGGGAGCAGGGGTGGCCCGGGATGGCTCTGGAGCACAGCTCTCACACGATGGCTGTTGGGTAATCCTGTACCCCCCACTGCAGAGGGAAACAGGCCAGGAACAGCTGATCTGTGCCCTGCCAGGTTGCCCCAGGATGGTGCTGGAAGCTGAGCAGGACCTGGAAGTCCTCTGCTCATTCTGCCCTTTGTCCGTGTTGGGTTGTCCTGAGGCCCCTCCTTCCTCAGCTGAGGGGTGGGGAACGTGTGCATTCCAAACTGCCAGATTTTGCAGCTTGGGGAGTCAGAATTCCAAATCTGAAGCCCATGGGTGTGAGGTAATGCTGCCCAGAGAGCAGAGTCCTCAAATGAGAGGATCCAAGGTCTCTTTATGTTTAAGCTGTTCCCTTAGTGGCTGCCCAGAAAGTCACCCCACACTCGTGGAGCTGCTAAAGGGAGCGTGACTGCTGTGAAGTCCTGAGATCTAACAGGAGGCAGATAAAGCCTTGTTGTTATTGTGTCCTTCGGGGAACATGAAAGAAAGGAGGCACCATGAATTACCGAGGGTGAGGCTCTGGGAACATCTGAGCACCTCCAAAATCAGTTAAGTGCATTATAATGTGAAAACAGCCGGAGGGGGCTGGGAAGGAAGGAGATCACAACGGGAGGGAAAACACAAAAGGGTTCCTAATCCCTATAACTCCTTCACTACCTCACAGGCACCTCTGCAAAAAGCAAAAATAACTTCTTTTATTGAGAATGCCATGGCTGGAGCCAGGCAGGCCGGGCTGGGTGTGCGATTTTCCACTGAACACAGCAAGAGCTGGCATTGCATCAGTGAAGGGCTTTTTTTCCCAAGAAAGAATAAAACAGTGCAGCTCCTCATTTCCTGCTTCTTTGCTGCTTTTTTCACACCAATACCTGTCTAGCTGTGTTACTGTAACCATTCTGCTCAGTCCCTCAGTAGCCCAGGGCAGGTGTGGCCAGCACTGTCCCTCCCCTCTGTGCTGGCCTGGTCAAACCCTTCGTGCTTGCAGGGTCCTTACCCCAGTGCTGGATGTGTTGGGCTTTGCCCATCAACTTTTTTGATAGAGGTGATGCTGGTGCTGCTGAGTTATCATTGGCATCGCTGTCTTCAGCTGCAAATCTGTAGGAAAAAACCCATAGCACAAACACTGATAAGGATTGATCATACTTCCTACTGATAAGGATTTATGCTACTCTTCCCATTGATAAAGGCAGATCACGCTGTTCCCATTGATAAGGATTGATCCTTCTCATCAGGTGGGTGTCTGATTCAGTTTCAGTCCCTCTCCTCTGATTTAGAATGTTTAAGCATTAAACCCTGCCTCAGTGTTGAGAGGGCAGAAATTGTGGCACAGGATTTTTTACCTTCTACACATTCTTCAGAAGTCACAGACTGTTTCTGTGGGATTTGGGAAGGGTGATGGGGCAAAGCAAGTACCACTGGGAAACATTACTCATCTGCCTTTTAAACCTACTGAAACCCCCACGTGTAGGGACTTTCCAGTCTCTGTAGGGAGATTCAGTCCAGACTGGTACATAAGCAGAAATTGCTGGAGTTTATTCCTTTTTGAGCATTAAGATTTCTGCCAAATCCTGTATCAGTACACAAATCCTGCCAGGTCTGTGCTTGTCCTGTGATAGAGGTCCTGACGGGAAAGTTTCCATCTGGCTTTGGCTTGGCCCATAGGAAGATTATGGATGTGCAGAGCTCTTAAGTCAGGTGCTTTCCTTGGCTTTAGACTCTTTAAAAAAGCAAACAAATAGATTTGTAGATTTTTGCAATGATACTTGCAGGTGACTGGCGGATGACAGAGGATTCACTTGTGTTACTTCATGAGGGAGCAGCGGGTGGAGCTGGAAGGGACACTGGGAATGCCAAAACATAGCCCTGAGCCTGGATCACGCCAGGTGCTGGGAACAAAAGCGGAAGAAGGTTCCATGTGAGCCGCAGTGTTGCTGGTGGGATGTGACAAAAGATGTGAAATCAAGGAGAGGAAAATGATGATCCTGGAATTTGGCTCTGGCTGTCAGGGGTGTCGAAAAGCGCCGGCAACGCCTCCTGGCCGGGCTATAAAGGGCCCCGAGGCAGGGGAGCGGGCACTCGCTGCTGCTGCGCTGCCGAGCCGCCTCTCTCTCCACCTCCAGCCTCCAGCATGAGCACCACTGTCAGGCAATACTCATCCTCCACCTCCCTCAAGGGATTCGGGAGCCTGGGGGGAGGCTCCAGCAGGCTCTCCTCCGTGCGTGTTGGAGGAGGAGGCTACAGGGCCCCCAGCGTGCACGGGGGCTCTGGCAGCTACTCCGTCTCTTCCCGCGTGGTGTCGGGGCTCGGCAGCGGCTTTGGGGGCAGCTACTGCAGCAGCGCAGGAGGAGGCTTTGGGGGCAGCTATGGGGCCGGCTTTGGGGCTGGCTTTGGAAGCGGCTTCGGAGGAGGCTTTGGAGGAGGCTTTGGAGGCGGCGATGGCATCCTGCCGGCGGGGGAGAAGGAGACGATGCAGAACCTCAACGACCGCCTGGCCGCCTACCTGGACAAGGTGCGAGCCCTGGAGGAGGCCAACACCGACCTGGAGGTGAAGATCAGGGAGTGGTACAAGAAGCAGGGACCTGGTCCTGACCGTGACTACAGCCCCTACTACAGGACTATCGAGGAGCTCAGGAGCAAGGTAGGATGCTGGGATTAACCCCGTGGGACGTTGTGTGTCAGAGAGGAAGCAGAAACAATGACTGTTACCTCTGTAATTAGTCAGCTCTAATTATGTCGTAAAAACTGTCCCAGTGGCATGTGTGGAGTGCCTGGCTGGAAATGAGAGATGTCTCAATGTCAGCTTTTGGTTACATCCTCCTAAATGGGACAAGTGGCAGCTTTCACTGGCAGGAACAGATGTAAGAGGACATAATGCAAAAATGAAGAATACAGACAAGTCTGCACTGATCACGTGTGTTCTTGGGAGTTTCAAATGAACATGTAGGGAAATTTGCAGCTGTGGGCAAACTGTGAAACACTGATGTCATGTTTGGAAACATTCAGGCAAAGAATTTGCAGACTTGTTTCAGCTCCTCCTGTTGAGAAGATTTAGATGATAAAAAGATGGAACTGACCATTAACGAATTTTTTGCCTCTTTTGCAATTGCTGCCCCAGGGCTGGAATTGGTGCAAAGCCCTCAGCCCAGGGAGATTCCTCTCCATTTGATTTGAGTCCCAGCATATAATTTTGGAGAAAATGCTTGAGTTTACATTGTTCTCTGTTACTTCCCACGTATGAATTGCCCCCAGCAATTCCAGAAGCTATGTACAGTTGGAGCTGCAGGAGTGCTGGCAAATGATGCAGGGAGTCCTTTTTCCCCCCTCTCCTCTACAGAGTTCTCCTGAACTCTGACTCAAATCTCCTCCCAGTGTGGGTTATTTGCTCCTGCTTTGGTAATATGAAAATCAGAATCTGTAGGCACCTGCTCACTGCCTTTTGCTCCATTTCTGCTGCCAACAAATGAAATCCATCCGAGAACAAGGTGTGCCAAGCACAGACACCCCATTGGTCCCTCTGACCTTTCCACAATCAGCACCTGCCCTGAAGGATAGGAACAAAGGCCACCATCGGATCTCACACATCTGATGTGGCCTCACTCTGTCTTTTGAAACATTTACTGATGGATTTTTGGAAAGGGAGGTCATGGAGTAACCAACCCCTTCCCACAGTCAGTCTAGCTGCATCTCACTTGTCCTGATTCCAGACACACTTCCACTAAGGAAAAGCCAAACTTGCCCAAAACTGTTGTACTGTCCCAACACTCAGCCAAGAGGAATTCCTGACACTCTTTATCTTTCACTGCCCAGGTGTTGGCGGCCACAGTCGACAACTCAAACCTCTTGCTGCAGATTGACAATGCCAGGCTGACAGCAGATGACTTCAGGACCAAGTAAGCCACATTTCCTGGGAAAAAATGGAGCAAAATGTGCGGGGAAGTTCGACAAAATGAGGAGAAAATCCCATCCAAACCCCAGAAAGGCAATGTGGAATCAAAGCCCTCAAAATGAGGGTGCGATTTCCAAAGCAGATGGTTATCTCAGTCTTACGGGTAGCCAGGGATTGTGTTGCTTCCATCCAAACCCACTGTTTTATTCCTGTTGCTTGTTTATCTCTGGCACAGTCTTTTCTGTGCAGAGACCTTGCCCTGTGCCTCGCTGTGCCCTTAATGTGTGTGTGCAGCTCCTCAGAGCTCAGGGTCAGTACCAAGGCCTGGTGCTGTCAGGAGCAGGGTGATGTTATGGACTCAGATGAACATTTTTTTTATCAGTTTCTTCCCACTTTCTTCAGCATTCCCCATAGGAAAGTTGTAATGGAGCCATGAAGCACTGCCACAATGCCAGCAGCAGTGTGGAGGGAGCAAACAGCAAACCCAGGAGCTGAGTGCCCAGCTTTGCAGGAGCTCGTGCAGCTTTGCTGACTCTCTGTGTGTGTCCCCAGGTTTGAGTCGGAGCAGGCTCTGCGCCTCAGCGTGGAGGCCGATATCAACGGCCTGCGCCGCGTCCTGGATGAGCTGACCCTGTCCAGAGCCGACCTGGAGATGCAGATTGAGAATCTGAAGGAGGAGCTGGCTTATCTGAAGAAGAACCACGAGGAGGTGAGCACAGTCTGGCTCTTAAAGGGCCACCCTGGGCTCTGAAATTTGAGTTCTGGTCCAGCCCTTAAGGCTGTGCTGAGTTCTGAACTGCTGGGCAGGAGGTGGGAAGTGCTGGTGAGGCAGCAGAGGGGACACACTCTGGACAGCAGCACATCCTCCCTGGAGCCTGTGGAACTCCCACTCACCACTTGCCACGTCAGTAATACCCTCTGTGGCTGGTAGAGGTTTATTAACAACCCTTGCAGCTTCTGGCTGGGAAGGTCTTTTCCCTGAGAAATGACCCAGCTACAGGCTCTGCTTTATTCTCTGAGAATTAACTCCAGTGGGGGTTTCTCAAGAATTTGAATTATTTTATTTGTGCTCATGGAGCAAAGACCTCATTTTGCTCCCTTTTTATCAGCCCCCAAACGCTCCCTTTCTTGAAGAACTCTGTCTCAAGAGGAACATTTTATATGTTGGATCTTGGATTGCATGAAGATGCCTTTCTCTTTCTGTGTCAGGAAATGACTGCCCTGCGCGGGCAGGTGGGTGGGGAGATCAGCGTGGAGATGGACGCTGCTCCTGGCATCGACCTGACCAAGATCCTGGCGGAGATGCGGGAGCAGTACGAGAGCCTGGCGGAGAAGAACCGCAGGGACGCCGAGCAGTGGTTCTTCAGCAAGGTGAGCAGCTGGCGGCGAGCAGCGGGCACGGGGCTGGGGCTGTGGTCGCTGTCAGGGCTCTGAGGGCACGGCTTTGCCTCGCTGCAGACGGAAGAGCTGAACCGGGAGGTGGCCATCAACACGGAGCAGCTGCAGAGCGGCAAGACGGAGATCACGGAGCTGCGGCGCACGATCCAGAGCCTGGAGATCGACCTGCAGTCGCAGCTCAGCACGGTACGAGGGCTGGGCTGCCGGCGGGGTGGGGCGGGGGATGCGGGGCTGTGCCCACCCCAGCCGCCCCCCTGAGCCCGTCCCTGTGCCCATCCCACAGAAAGCGGCGCTGGAGGGCACCCTGGCCGACACCGAGGCGCGCTACGGCACCCAGCTGGCCCAGCTGCAGATGCTGATCACCAGCGTGGAGGAGCAGCTGGCCGAGCTGCGCTGCGACATGGAGCGCCAGAACCACGAGTACAGGGTCCTGCTGGACGTCAAGTGCCGCCTGGAGCAGGAGATCGCCACGTACCGCCGGCTCCTGGAGGGCGAGGATGCCCAGTGCGTGAGGGGCTTCGCTGGGAGGGTGGGTGGGAGGAGATGGGTCACAGCAAAGGAAACAGAAAATGAACTGCCTGCATCCCCTGGAAGGTTCTCTCAGCCCATTCCCTGCCCCATTGCATGCAACAGAGTCTCCCTTTTCAGTCCCACCAGTCCACAACAGCCCAGTGGTTGTAACAGCCCTGCAGCATCCCTGGGTTCCACCTCCCGTCCTCCCACATCTGTGTGATTCTGGGCAGGGAGCAGGTGCTGCTCGTTGCAGGTGGGATGGGTGCTGCACCGGTGTCTGAATCCCTGTGTCACACACCCATCCTTACCAGTTCCTTCCTTCAGTTGGGACACTGCCAGTTTTCAGAAGCTGTTTAATCACATATTGGTACAAGAAATAAAGGCAGAGTTTAAATAATGAATTTTTCTTGCAGATTACTCACTTTTTCCCTGTTTCTCACCACCTTTTCCCTGTTTCTCACCACCTTTTCCCTGTTTTCCTCCCATAGCATGTCTTCCCACTACGTCTCACAGCCTGTGAAAGAAGGTAAGAACAGGTCTTGGCTGAAAGCTCTGGTCATACACAGCTCTTATACTCTCACCCACCTTCTTAGCACAGACTCCTTTTACTTTTCTATTAAAGTTACTATTTTATTATATTTCCAAAATGCGAATTGATATAAACTGCTCTTATATACGATATACCAAAACACGTGTCAGAAATTATCTGAGCAGACTGAATCTGTACAATTTAGCAGAGGGAATGTGGTGCTGTATTGGGTTTCTGACGTGGTGGTTACAGTAACAAATCTTTAAGACAAAGATCTTTAAGACACTTCCTCCTTGCTGCCCTGGAAATAACGGTTCCTTCTTTCCCCATTGCAGGACCAGTAACCACCCGCCAGATCCGCACGATCTTCGAGGAAGTGCAGGATGGGAAGGTGATCTCCTCCCGGGAGCAGATCACCCAGGCTGCTCACTGAGGCACTGCCTGTTCTGCTGCAAACCTTGCCCAGCACAGCGAAGCAGATCCCAGCTGACGTGCTCTTGCCATCTGAATGATCAAAAGCACCTTCTCCCACTGTCACCCCCATCCTTACCCTCTCTCACCCTTCTCTCAGCTCCGTGCCACACATGGAAATCAAATAAAGCTTCTCTTTGCAGTCCTGCAAACCAAGGCCTGGTGTCAATGCTCTTGGCTGTTCCACTTCTGCAGCTGTGGGGCAAAGCTCCTCCCTGGAAGGAGCAACATTCCCCATCCTTGCTACCCCGATGGTGGAGCCTGCACACCCACACCTCTGTAACTCCTGAGACCTGGCAGCTTCAGGGGAGAGGGTGTGGGGGGGGGAGTCTAGAAAGGAACTGATCCCACAGGTGGTGGAAGGTGAAGCCTGTGAGAATCCCTGTGTTTCACAGGTCAGACAAAGCGCTGCTCCCCCTCTGCAGTGCCCAGTGACAGCAGTGCTGAAGCTTTAACCCAGTGAGGCCAAACAAGAGAGCAAAGCCCAAGTGATGCAGACAGGACCCTGCAAATGCCACCCCAGCTCTGCCCCAGCAGCTGCTCCTCATTCTGGATCCCAAGCTTTGGGGTGAAATGGTTTGAAGCTGCAGGCAGGACAGGGATCCACCAGCTGCTGTCCCTCCAGACAGGCAAACTCAGCTCAGTTTGGTTCCTCCTTCCAAAGGCGCCACTGAAGGGTGAGGAAAAGAGTGATGGGAAGAGGAGGGTATGATCTGTGCAAGCAAAAGGATTAAAATTCTTCTGGGAGTTCTTGTGGCACTCCCCGGCTGCCGGTGGCTGCTCCTGACACAGCAGTTCCCACTGCCGTCAGCTGGCCCAGCGTTCCTGGAAAGCCAGTCCAGACACATTCTTGGCTGCATTCTGACACATTTATTACTTCGTAAATCCAGCTTCTAACTCAGTGAGATGAATCAGAGCAACGCAAGTAAGTGAGAGTGAGAGCAGAGCTGGCCACACAGCTTTATGACCCTTCTCCAGAAAATCTGTCTGGAATTTAGGAGATAAGAGAGAATTGTTTATTTTTCCCCAAACATTGGAATGATGCCTGCAGTGCATCATCTGCCCCTCAGTCAGGCTGGCAGGGCTCCACGGGTTTGAGGCACCCCCCATGCCCGTGCCCTGGAGCTCTGCCCAGTGCCGTGGGCTGTGTCCCCCCTGCCCCATGACCCTCGTGGGGCATTGGCTGCCCCGAGCACCCCCAGAATCCACTGGTGGGAGGAGACACGGTTCTGGTTTGAAGTTTAATGCTAACAATCAGTGAACTCATCAGAGTGCTGCATGTCCCTGTGGAGCATCATGGATGATCCACGGGTCAGTAGCAGCACAATTCCTGATCCTCCTGACCTGAGGCACTTCCAGCCCCAGCATCCCCACAGTCCTGCAGACTGCGCTCCCTCCGCTCCCACAGCCTTGAGGAGGGAGCCCAGAGCAACCCAGGGACTCTCCCTGGGGGATTCGTGTCCCAGGGCTGGATAAAGGCAGGGTTGAATCACTCGAGCTCAGATGCCTGAGAAGGATCGGCACAGACACAGCTTGCATGGCCACATCCCATTCCAGGTCACCTCTTAGGGACCCCCTGTTGTCCCCATGGGTGGTGGCAGGAACCACCAACACCTCTTGCAGCTCCTCTGAGGCCCCTGCCATGCCTGTGCCCCTCTGGCTGTTGCCCTTACAACACCCAGTTGCAGAGATGCTGAGGAATTCACCCTTGCTTTATATTTTCCTCCTATAAAAGTCTGGGCACACCTGCGTTCCTATAGGAACAACAAATAACACTTTGCTAATGAAATTCCCTGCTTTAATTACTCCTACTGCACAGTGTGAGGGAGGTGTGGAAAATACACGTCGATTTTCTCCTGCCTTGAGCATTAATAATTAGCCCTGACCTTAGGAAACCCGCCGAGGAGGGAGCTGCAGGGCTGGCTCACGCTGACAGGCAGCGGCAGCTTGAGGCAGGTCTCAGAAAGTGGGAATTTCGTGCAGAAAGGTGATTTGACTTCTCAGGCAACACTGAGTTCCTCTGACAGAAAAGACCACTTTAGAAACAGACATTAATGTGCAGTTTTCAGCTCATTTTAAGGAGCTCTTCCATGATAATGTGATTCCAGGGCAAACTTTATAAACATATAAGAAGAGCAGAGTGGTTTTATCCAGGTAGTATCTGTGTCTGCTGAAATGTAATTTTGGAGCCAGAACTTCACCTCCATTTTCCCCCAATGTAAGACTGAATTGTGTGTTTAAACACCATTGTGCTACCATGAAGTTACTGTTATGCTGTAGAACTGGAATTCTGATTTTGAAATGTATTAAAAATGGGCTGACAGTGTGCACGTGCTCAAGAACAGAGGCAGGATCTGGTTTAATACTCAGCCTTTTACTTCAAAGGGTGTGATAGAAACAACATGCAATCCTTGTGGTTGTGTTCAATGGGAGATCATGGAAATAACGTCCTTGAGTGGTTAATGTAGTTTTAAGTCTTAATTAACGCTCATGATTTTAATTGCTGCCCTGTGGCATTACCAAAGTATCACAGATATTCTGGGCAATGTGTATTTTTATGACATAGCAGTTCAATGGCAAACAAAAGATGAAAGAAAAGGCAATTCCCCATACAGGGAGAACTGTGAATCAGCCGTGTGACACACACAGCGATGTGGTGACCGTGTGACACCCCCGCCACTCTGAGGGGCTTTGCTCAGGGCAAGGTTCAGTGTTTGGACTCACACAGGGGTTCTGTACTGGTTTTGTCTCTGACATTCCCTTTCCCCACATCACCGCTGCAATCAGAGAGGACAAACCACGGCATTGCCCGGGCGAAGGTGAGGAAGTGAAGATGGGGATGAAGCACATTCCTGGGAGCGACACGTCCCGGCCGCCCCCGCGCTGCTGCACCTTTTCCATCCACACCTGGGGAGGACGAGCAGCGAGTGGGCGTCCCCTGGCCCCGTGCCCAGCGCTCACACGACACGAACACGCTGACTCCCAGAGACAGAAACGGCCAGAGCCAGCATGGTGGGGACTCTGATCCTCCAGATCTCCGAGTTGCACGGACTTGTCTCCATTCACCAGTGGCAAATGGGAAGATAGGGAACCGCTTCTCCACAGCAGCCAACTCCTGATATTCCAAGGGCACATCCCACTCTTGTACCGTTTCCAGCTTTCTGCAGATGGAGGGGAGGGAGTTGTGCCCTTTGAGCTCCTCAGCAATGCACCTTTGTTCTTCCTTCCATACCCTTTCTCCCCTCCTTTGGCAAATGATCTAAGGAAGAACTTGGCTGTTGGGAAGGGGCTGTTGGGGCCTGTCTGCGGAGACAGCCCAACAATCCACCGTGTGCACACATGAGCAATCCCTTCCCCTCCACACCCCGCACGATGAGCCAGGGACACTCAGTTTGGTTCATTCTGCCTGTGCTGTGGGTCAGCACAGAGAGGCGACAGCAGGGCCTGACCACACCACTGCACTCGGTTCTGGAGCCTTTTTGCTTGCCAGAGACAATCGCTGAGTCTTCTGAAGCTCTGTTTATGTGGGAGCTGTAAACTCTAAACTCAGTGAAGCTCTCCTGCCTGGCCACAACTGACAGAATTGTCCATCACAGAAAACATCTCTGGCATTAGCTGCTGAGCTATACTACTGTCAGCTTTGTGCTCCTGCTCACAGGGCTTGATACCAGGAGCCTTTTCCTGATGTCCTTCATCTGCTTTATGCTATCCCACATCTTTCGTGGAGATCTCATCATTTCTAGCTAGCAGCCATACCCTGTCCTTTTGGGATGGTTTGCTAGTGCTCGTTCACAAAGAACACAAACCATTCTATTACCTTTGCACAATCCCCCACTCTTGGGTGGTCTCTGTAGAGAAGACTCCAGTGAGCCCTGGAGCACAAATTCCCTTTTCATTGCTTTTTCACTACTGATCATCCCTCTCCCTGCGGATAAAAGAGAGGACTTGTATTTCCAGGATTGGGAGCCAAGTTCCCTCCAGCACCATTGTACTCACGGGGCTTTGGAGGTGCATTCAGGGCCTCACAACACGGCTGCTGTCCCTGCAGGTGTGTGTGTGCAGCCCAAGCAGGGACAGGAAACTGTAGCTGGGACAAAAAGCCACAGTAAAAGAGATGCTGAGCTACTCCCTCAAATGCTGCCTGCACCGCTCTGTTTCAAAGCTCACAGTACAGAGGGAATTAAATCATAGCCCTGAGCAAGGAGCCTCCTCCTTTTAATCACACCTGACAATTTACTTGGAAACGGAAGAGGAATAAAGACGCTCTTTGTGAGAGAAAAAGTTTCTAGTGAAATATGACAAATAGCATGAAGAGAACAAAAGCAAAAATGACGATTCTGGAAGTTGGCTCAGGTTTTATGAGTGATGAAAATCGTCGGGAATGCAACAAAAAAAAAAAAAAAAAAAAAAAAAAGGTGTGGCAACGCCTCCTGGCCGGGCTATAAAGGGCCCCGAGGCAGGGGAGCGGGCACTCGCTGCTGCTGCGCTGCCGAGCCGCCTCTCTCTCCACCTCCAGCCTCCAGCATGAGCACCACTGTCAGGCAATACTCATCCTCCACCTCCCTCAAGGGATTCGGGAGCCTGGGGGGAGGCTCCAGCAGGCTCTCCTCCGTGCGTGTTGGAGGAGGAGGCTACAGGGCCCCCAGCGTGCACGGGGGCTCTGGCAGCTACTCCGTCTCTTCCCGCGTGGTGTCGGGGCTCGGCAGCGGCTTTGGGGGCAGCTACTGCAGCAGCGCAGGAGGAGGCTTTGGGGGCAGCTATGGGGCCGGCTTTGGGGCTGGCTTTGGAAGCGGTTTCGGAGGAGGCTTTGGAGGCGGCGATGGCATCCTGCCGGCAGGGGAGAAGGAGACGATGCAGAACCTCAACGACCGCCTGGCCGCCTACCTGGACAAGGTGCGAGCCCTGGAGGAGGCCAACACCGACCTGGAGGTGAAGATCAGGGAGTGGTACAAGAAGCAGGGACCTGGTCCTGACCGTGACTACAGCCCCTACTACAGGACTATCGAGGAGCTCAGGAACAAGGTAGGATGCTGGGATTAATGTGACATCTTCATCAAAGTCACTTGTAAAGAGATGACTGTTCCTAACTCCTGGAGGGAAGAGGATTATCAAATAGCAGGTAATTAGTCTGAAATGAAAAACAGTTTTGGTATAACAGTCATCATGAACAGCAGATCAGCAGGCACCAGAATGGGGTTTCTATTGACTGTTCCAGTGCAGGGAGAAAGATGGGGCAGGAAAGGAGTCACACAGTGATTCAGGTTACCTGTAGCTACTTGCTGCCACACTGTCACCTCCTGCCTTCCTTCACACTGCTTGTGCCCCGTAGTTGTTCCCTGTTAGGCTCCTGATGGAGCTCTCGGCAGGCAGTGACTTGTTATCTCTTGGCCCTATTCACTGCTGTGTGATCTGCAGATGGAGATGGAAAGTCATTCTCACAAATATCCTACAAATCAGTTCTTTTCCCCCTATCCTTCGAGGAGTCTAAAGATAGAGGTTAAAATAGAAAGAAATTGTCCTATGGGATGGTTGTTCTTTGGGAGTTGCGGACGCAGACATGAGTCCAATCCAGGGTTGGAGCACACAGGGCTTCGGTAGGTGCTGAAATCAGGTGTGTGCCCTGCTCTAAAATGCAGCAGATGAAATAATGGCCAAGGTAATTTCATTATTCTTAGCAGCTCCCTGGGTGATTTTAGACAAAAGTCCTTTGGCCAAAACCAGAATTTACCCATCCCTCCCGGCCCTGTCATTGCTTGCCCCCCCCCAGCCCTCATCACTCATCCTGACTGAGCTCAGGTTCACTTCGGGAATGAGGTGTGGGCGATTGGGCAATGACATACCTGGTCTGTGAGAGTGAATTCCTGGCAAATGGGGCAGGGTCAGCCCCTGGGGGGAACTCACATTCCTAAAATTTCTTGGGCTTCACCCTGGGGGAAAGGGCTTGTCTTGATGCAGGAAGCTCCTCTACAGATTCCAGCTTGTCTGGAATTGATGGAGCACAGAAACATCTGGAGGCATGAGCTGTCTCTGGATTTGAGTGATGAAGTACTGCGTGTCACAGAAACCCTCTGCTCCTGATCCAAGGGAAGGCAGATCCATCCCCTCCTCCCTCCCCACAGCTGGGAAATGACCACATCAATATTCCTGGATTATTCCTTGGATATCCCCTGAAGCAGGAGAACTCAGAGCTTTGCATTAGCTTGTGGCTACAGAAATTCCTACTCACTAAATGGCCAATCATTTTCATAATCCCAGAGCAAATACTTGCACCTCAGGTGTAATTATGAAAGCCAAAGAGGCACGCAAGGCACTCCTTCCTTCCTCAACCCTTTTTTCCTTCTTAGCTGAGCTGCTCCCATTCCCAAAGCCTGGAGTGCTGCCAGGGCTCAGCATGGTGTGAGCACCTGGAGATGCCACCTGGGCAGGGCCACGTGCCCATGGCAGTGTTCGCAGGGGACTGAGTCTGTGCTGATGGGAGATGGAAACGAGCACCCCGTCTCCCTCTTTGCACAGCCCATGTGGAAATCCAGCCCGAAGGGCAGGAAGCCCAGTGCTGCTCCAGTCCTTCCCTGGATAGGACCACTCAGAGTGTTTGAAACAAATTTTTAACTCTTTCACTTATCCCCCATCAGATTCTTTCTGCAACTGTTGAAAATGCCAACATCGTCCTGCAGATCGACAATGCCAGGCTGGCAGCAGACGACTTCCGAACCAAGTGAGTCCAACACCTTCGAAAGCTTTTGTGGGAAAGGCCTGGCTGTTCAAGGCTTTTTTTTCTGCACCTGCCCCACTGGAGTGGGACATTTGGGAATAGTTCATCTCTGCCTGGGCACAGCACTGGTATTTCTGCACTGTAAGAGCTGTGCAGACACATTGAATTAAAGATTCTTGGCATAAATACACTGAGCTGGGGAAGGAAAAGACAAGAAAAATGCTGTATCAGGTGGGTGTATGCAACTGTGTGTGTGTCCCCAGGTTTGAGTCGGAGCAGGCTCTGCGCCTCAGCGTGGAGGCCGATATCAACGGCCTGCGCCGCGTCCTGGATGAGCTGACCCTGTCCAGAGCCGACCTGGAGATGCAGATTGAGAATCTGAAGGAGGAGCTGGCTTATCTGAAGAAGAACCACGAGGAGGTGAGCACAGAGTCGGGATCAAACTGGGACCTAAAAATGTTCCTTGTGCATCAGGGAAAGGGTCAGGCCAAACACGCAGGAGTCTCTGCAATTAGGGCTGTCAGGAGACACTCGAGCAGGAAGAGAGAGAGAAATAATCCTTTCAGCCAGGACCTCTAAGAGATCTGTGGGGTTCCTGTGCTGGAAGCAAATAAGAAATTCCTCATGGTGGGGAGATGTCATGTCACTCTGATGTGTGTTGTGTCTCTTTTCTGTGTCAGGAAATGACTGCCCTGCGCGGGCAGGTGGGTGGGGAGATCAGCGTGGAGATGGACGCTGCTCCTGGCATCGACCTGACCAAGATCCTGGCGGAGATGCGGGAGCAGTACGAGAGCCTGGCGGAGAAGAACCGCAGGGACGCCGAGCAGTGGTTCTTCAGCAAGGTGAGCAGCGGGTGGCGAGCAGCGGGCACAGGGCCAGGGCTGTGGCCGCTGTCAGGGCTCTGAGGGCACGGCTTTGCCTCGCTGCAGACAGAAGAGCTGAACCGGGAGGTGGCCATCAACACGGAGCAGCTGCAGAGCGGCAAGACGGAGATCACGGAGCTGCGGCGCACGATCCAGAGCCTGGAGATCGACCTGCAGTCGCAGCTCAGCACGGTACGAGGGCTGCGCTGCCGGCGGGGTGGGGCGGGGGATGCGGGGCTGTGTCCACCCCAGCCGCCCCCCTGAGCCCGTCCCTGTGCCCATCCCACAGAAAGCGGCGCTGGAGGGCACCCTGGCCGACACCGAGGCGCGCTACGGCACCCAGCTGGCCCAGCTGCAGATGCTGATCACCAGCGTGGAGGAGCAGCTGGCCGAGCTGCGCTGCGACATGGAGCGCCAGAACCACGAGTACAAGGTCCTGCTGGACGTCAAGTGCCGCCTGGAGCAGGAGATCGCCACGTACCGCCGGCTCCTGGAGGGCGAGGATGCCCAGTGCGTGAGGGGCTTCGCTGGGAGGGCGGGTGGGAGGAGATGGGTGATAGACACCTGGGACCTCACTCCAGTCATAGCTTTCAGGGATGGTTTGTCTGCTCCCACCAGCTGTGGATGCCCAGTGCTCTGTCCCTGGTTTCTGGCTGCAGTGGGGTGCTGCACTGGGTTCCTTTCCCTGCTGAAAAGGGCCGTGGTTCCTGTGTCCCTCAGGAGAGGCCAAGTGGAGCAACACTTCTATCTCCATGAGCCTTCTCTGTTTTTCTCCTGCCTGGACACAGAGCCTTTGTAACAGCAACAACCAATATTTGTCCCTAACATGTCTTTGGTTTTGTGCTTCTCTTGCAGCATCTCCTCCCAGTACTCCTCCGCCATGTCCTCACACTCCGGCAGAGATGGTAAGAACCCACCCTTCCCCTCAGCCTGCTTCTTTCCCCTTCCCATTCAAAGTAGGGTTGTTTAAAACAGTATTTTCCAGTCCATTGTGGAATTTCCACCAGCTTTTGAAGAATGTGCAGTATCTGATAACGAGATAAGAAATTTCTCTCCTTCCTGCCATGAATAATTGTCCCCCTTTCCTTTGCAGTCATGACATCATCCCGCCAGGTGCGCACGATCGTCGAGGAGGTGCAGGATGGGAAGGTGGTCTCCTCCCGGGAGCAGGTGGCAGTCACCACTCGCTAGGACAGTCCCTGGCTCAGGAGAGCAGCCAGCTGAGCCAAGAAGTGCCTGAGGCCATGCGTGGTCGGGTTGTGTCCCAGAATGCTCCCTTCACCTACTCCTCCTGCCTGTGTTGCCCTCATTCCATGCAGGTGTCCCTGGACACACTTAATAAAGCTTTTTCTCCTCACTCGTGCAACTGCAGACTTGTCTGTCACTGACATGTGATCCCTCAAAGCCTCAGGGTTCAGTGTTCATGCCAGGGAAAGTCCTAAGAAGCCACAAGAAGCCAGTGAGAGCAGGGGAATGGAGGGACAGGGATTCCACCTGGAGGGACAGGGCTTCTGCCTGGGCTGAACATAACTGGAACTGCTTTTTCTAATGAACTCAGTGCTTGTAAATACATGGGACTGGCTAAGACATAAACTGTGTGAGTGATACAAAATGAAAGCAATTATGGAAAGATGAGGTTTGAGGTCAATGTGCCACGCGACTGCTAATTAACGCCAACAAAATAAAGCTCAGTTCTTGAACTCTTGGGATTATAAAAAGTCACCTTCTCCTGTAAGCTCAATTTATATGGCTTCAGCAAGACTGCTGCTGTCAGGTGTTCTCTCTGAGACATGAGCCCAGTGTCCACCTGCTTGGCAAACCTCATCCCTACAGGCCTGCTGTCTCTTCTGACTATCTTTAAATCACACTATCAGGCACAAAAACTTTTTACAGGGCTATTCGTGCTGCCTCAGGGCTGCACTTAAGAGGAACTAAAGTAACCATTGCTTAATCTGCACAGCGATGAGTAGCAACAATTTTTATCACTGTCGTGTGCAGCAGATCACTGCTAAAACCCTTCCTGAAACACACGAGGTAGAAACGATGCCTGAGGCTGAGCTGCCACTCAGGATTAGTGACACAGTTGGGCAGCAGCAGGTTCTGGCTATGCCTGTGCCCTCTCGCCTGCTGGAGAGCAACCAAGGGAGGGCCAGGGAGGAGAGGAAATCGCTTTAGATCCTAAAGCCTGATGGAATCACTTTGATCCAACTCCATGCTTGCTAGTCCATGGTAGCTGGGAGCCCTGTCCATCGGGTTCTGTTCATCCTTCACCTCAAGGATACAGATTTGGGGCTCACACCAAAGGGAAAGGGAACAGTTTGCATTAAATCAGCTTCCCTTATAACAATGGACAAGAGACTCCTGCGGCTGAGGCTCAGCTCACTCGTCCTTTGGGTGATCAGAGGTTCATTCATTCTCCCTCAGTCTCCCCATGGCATTACAGCCCCACTGAGCACTCCCCAGGGTTTGGAAAGAGCTGATGATGTCACGCTGGGCATGACAGGACAGGCAAAGGAGAGAAAAGGAGATCGAAGAAGTGGGGAACCTGCCAGGTCTTTCCAGAGAAGGGAGTGTGAGATGTTATCGTCCTGTATCATCATTCAGCAATTACAGAAAAGGGCAGGAAACGAGACACAGCAGAGTGCAGAGTTCATGGCCTGTACTGTGCTTCTCCCTTTGCTGGAATGACAGACCTCCCTTGGAGAAAGTCTTCCAGGCCAAGCAAACCAGAGCTATCTCAAAAATGAAAACCAGATCAAGCAAAAATGTACCTGAGCCTTAAGCTGTGTCAGACTCTCTGGCAGCAGGCAAGGCTGCAGGCTGGAAATCCTGAGCAGACTGCTCATGTGCTCTTTTTTTTGTCATGTCGTGGGTTGACCCCGGCTAGGTGCCAGGTACCTACTCAGTCACTCTATCACTCCCTCTCCCGCTGGGAGAGGGGAGAGGATAATATTGAAAAAAAAAACTATCAGGGTGAGGAAAGGCAGTTTTATTACAGCGGGGAGAAAATAGAACAAACAAGCTGAAAGTTGCGCGCGCAAGAGCAGAAGGGAAAACAATCAATCTCTACTTCCCATCAGCAGCGATGTCCGGACACTTCCTGGGAAGCAGGGCTCCAGCACACGTGATGGTTGTTCAAGGAGGCAAACATGGACAAGCCCTGAGTGCCTCCTCCTCCTCCTCTCTTCCTTCCCTTATATATCTGAGCTGATGTCATACGGTATGGAATATCCCTTTGGCTGACTGGGCTCAGCTGGCCTGCTGGTGTCCCCTCCCAGGATCTTGCCCCCCTCCATCCCCTTCAGTGGGGGAAGGAATGTCACAGGGACAGCATGGCTTGGCAGTAGCCAAAACACTGCTCTGTTATCAACACCAGCTACCAAAGCAAAGTACAGCAGTGTAAGGCCTGTGAGCTTTACCCCAGTCAGACCCAATACATGTCATCAGAAGAAAGTTGTTATATTTTATTTGTAAATGACTTTTTAAGTCTTGAACCATCTGCAGAATGCGCCAAGTGTATGAATACAGAAAAGCTTTCTGCAAAGCACAAATATAACTGATTAAATATAAGTAGGAGGCTAAAAGAAGACGTCAGTCAAGAGTAATTGGCTCTGCTGGCAGCACAGAGAGATGTGGCCCCTTCTGCAGCCAAAAGGGCACGGGGGAGAGATTGATCCAGCAGAACGCTCACCTCTGGTATCTGTCACCCTGTGCTGAGATATTTACATGATGTCAGATCTTTACATCTATCAGCAGGAACAGCCTGAAATGAAATCCTGAGGAGAGCTGGGAGAACAGCTGGGAGAGCTGATGGAAAAGCCAGGTTTGTAATCAGTGGATTCAGTTCCCCAGGGAGGATCTTATCAGGGGATATTCATCAACATGTATTTGCATCAATGAAAAAGGCTTTAATTCTGCATAGAGCTCAGTGTAACCCTGTTATCACAGGCAAGAGCAAAGTCCAAGCTCAGCACAAGTGATCCCTGTGTGACATTACAGTGCTTTGAAGAAGGAAAATACCACAGAACCAGTAGGTAATATATTGCTTGTTATTTACTCTTTGCTACACACATTTGTGTCTGTGAAACATGGACAAATTGTCTCTCCAAGAGATGGACAAATGCTGGTTTTGGAGAGCATTTTTCAGATTTGTTTCAAGCTGCAAGCACAAGAAGAAAAGCCTTGTTAGGACTCAGCTGTGAGTTACAGAGCAAAGTCCTCATTGAATGATGGTGAAACTTTAATGGACAACAAAACGAAAAATGGAAACTATGAATGTCCTTGAAAGGTATTTCATGACTGAGACACAGAGAGAAATCTATGGGATGTGCCTGTGTCAAGAGTAATATAAAATAGCAAGAGTACTGACAAAAAATAATACTGAAATAAATATCTTTTCAATCTCTAAAGCCCCATATGCTCCTCAGACAGTTGTTTTTACAATGCCCTCTAGGAAAAGGATTGTTGTTATTATTGCTTCCATCCTACAAAGCATGAAATTGAGACTTGGAGGAGCTGAACGATTTGCCTGGAGTGACTTGCAAAGCTGGGATCAGACCCTGGGGCACCCGGTGTCACCAGTGAGATGGAGATCAGTGTCAGTACAGCCTGTCAGTACAGGCTGACAGAAAGTGGCGTGACGGGTACATCACCAGCCAGATAAGCAAATACTTTGTAAATACTTTGTAAATTGAGAACACCAGGATTTTCCATAGGTGTAACATGGAAATTCAGCTGACAGTGAGCAGAGAGGAGCTCGGGCTGCCTCCGGATGAGCCTCGCCCTGCCCAGGCTGGTGGGTGCTGGCAGTGCCCGGCTTCAGCTCCTCTCCTGGCCCTCCCTGTGCTTGGGCAGCAGTAGGGACTTGGGGTTGGTGCCTTGTCTGAGTCACTGAGTCCCCAAGGAAGTTCTCTTGGATGTGAAAGCAGCTGGTGATTCAGGGAGTATTTGTAATAACGTGAAATGCTGGATCTCCTTCTTGGGGGCACATTAAACTTCATCTGCATTAGTCTGAGAAACAGTCTTAAGCCTTAAAAAATACCCTGAGACTCCCAAAGGATTTTCCTCCAGGGAAATCTAATCTTTCTCATTTCCATTGCCCTTTGAGTCTGATAATTCGGCTATGGAGCACTCTTGGGAGTAACTCCAGCATGTGCATCCTCTGCCACCACCCCGCTCTCCGTCACACAGCCCAGGACGCCCAGGATGCCGACGGAAACCTGAAGTATAATCCCTTCCTTTCTATTTTCTACCAAGCTCATTACGTGGGAGCAACACCTTCGCCTGGGGGAGGCTCTTCTGCTCATTTGTTACTTGAAGTAGTAATTTTTCCTGGTCAGACCTGCGCTGCTGTTCCTGAAATGCCCGCGGGAGATCCTCGTGCGCTGTCATTCCTCAGCTCCCCTGTCATTGCCCTGCTCCTCTTCCTCCCTTGGGGCACAGCATTGCCTACGGGGGGCTCCCAAGTCAGCCAAGGACAGCACAATCAGAGCATCGCCCCCGGCTGCCTGCGAGGATGTGGGGAGCAAATTTCCGTCTGTAGACTCCAGCCAGGAAGTCAATCAAAGGTAATTCTGGAGAGAGCCTTCCATTAGGCATGGAGATCCCATCATCAGCAGATGTACTCATCACAAAGTGAAAATCGCTTTAATAAAATGAGGGCTGTGACTACTGGCAGGGCTGGAGGTTTGTTCTCATGTAAAAGCAAGAGCTGGCTTTTTTTAAAAAAATCGAATTTTGGAAAGGCAAAAAGCTGCCACAAAGAACACACAAATCCAGGAAAATCATGAGTGAAATTACTGTTCTCCTTTACAAAAGCTGTAGAAATTCTAATCACCTTTGGTAAGGCCTGAAGTTCCAAAAGAAAGAAAGAAACATATTCATGTCCGCTTAGTTTACAGAAATTGAAAAAACCCCTCTACTCATTGTGGGTTTTTTCCTCATTTTAAAAATCACACAGTCACAGGATGGGTTGGGAGGGACCTTAAAGACCATCTCATTCTACTCCCCTGCCATGGGTAGGGACACCTCCCACTAGACCAGATTGCTCCAAGCCCCATCCAACCTGGCCTTGAAAAGTGAAGGACTACATACATCTCGATTAAATGAAGTTAGATGTTTGCTCAGCAGTAATTTTATAATTCTTTGATGGAAAAAAGACAGATTGTGGCCAGGCTGCAGGTGGGCTCCAGGCAGCACTGCCTGACCGTGATCCCTGGCTCCAGCCAGGGGCTGGCCACCACTGTGGCACCAGAGCACCCTGGCACTGGCTTCGCCTCCTTATGACAGCTCTAACAAAGGATGGGCACCCACAGAACCACCCCACAGTCCAGGAGTGCTGGATTTGCAGTGTCAAGATAAAATCGAGCTTAATGAACTTGCCCAAATGGCAGAAGCAATATTTGTGAGCCAGGCTGCACCTGACACATACTTTATGCCACGTGTCCAGGTGACCTGGATGCCAAACCCAAAGCTGAACCACACGTGGGTGAGAGCCGGCCAATATTAGCATTGCTATATTAATGTTATTAATGAAATGAAAGATTCAGATGACAAAACATTTTAATTATTTCCCTTCTTCCTCAATTCAGCATTCCAGGACTAAAAAAATAAGTTTAATAAACTTAAAAAAAATCTTTTCTATTGTCCTTTCTAAATTTAACACCTAGGTTGTATTTGGAGAGTTTTCATGCTGGTGCTGGTTGGAACTGGATCAGATCTCTGTAGGGCCACACAACTCCTGAAATTCTCCACATTACTGTTTCAGAAATCTTATGAAACATCCTGTGTGCCAGTGAATATTCAGTGAACCGCACGTTTGGTGTCCAGGAAATACCTTTCTGTATTTTGGATAAATATTTGACTATTTTGTCTGCCCTTGAAAGCAGCAAAACAACCCAGACCTCTGCAAGGGGATGTTTTGATGGATGCAGAATAAAGAGAAGGGCCAAACCAGCCCTGGTACATTCCAGTGCAATATTCCTCTGTGCTCTCTGGAAGCATTTGAGGTCTAATGACCCAGACCAGGGGCTCACTCCACTGATGGCCATGTGGAATGGAACAGACCCTGGTTCCATGGCCCAGGGTGGTCTCCTGGCCCCGGTGCCAGGGACTGAGGCCAGCTGAGTGAGGGGACACCCTCACTTCTGGTCACAAAGGGGTCGAACAGGCTCTGTCAGATAGGACGCCTTTCCCACAGCTTTCACTTTCCGGGTAGACTCGCCCACGCCAGGGATGGATAATTGCTGTGGTGTTTCATTCCCCGGGCACTCTTGGGTATCGTCGGGTTTTTGTGTCACTGTTGTTGAGTTGTCATCACAAGTCAGACCTGATGATTCAGGAAGTAACATTTTTGATGTAGTTTTGAAACATGCTTCTGTTAACCAAAGCATCTTTCTGTTGTGGGATTTCTGGAGACAAACGCCTTTGGGGAATTATTTCCGGCTGAAAAAAAAGAAAACACCTCCTAGCCAGGTCACAAGGAGGAAGAATAAACAGCCCTTCTCCAGTGGCACGATCCACAGGCACTGGTATAAATAGAGGACCAGGGGACAGAGGGATCACAGTTGGATCCTGCAGCAACCTGAGCACTTGCCTTGGGCTCTGTCGGCTCTGCACCCACACCATGAGCTGTGCTGTCAGGCAGGTCGTCACCACCTGCACCCAGGGCAGGGGCAGCACAGGCAGCAATGCAGCTGGCACTGGCAGGAGGGTCTCCTCTGCCTCCTCGGGGAGACACGCTGCCTATGACTTGGGTGCTGTGGTTGGCAGCTTCTCCGGTGGCAGCGTAAGCGAGGGATTACTCGGGAAGCAGCTGAGCGCCGGCAGCGCGGCTGGTGGGAGCTTCGGAGCCACCCAGAGGGCTTGTTCTGCCCTGGGATTCAGCAGTGGAGGCATCTGCACTCGAGGAGCTGGTGGCTTCCCCAGGGCTGGAGCTGGCTGCGGGGATGGGATCCTGTTCGCTAACAATGAGAAGGCGACGATGCAGAACCTCAACGACCGCTTGGCCTCGTACCTGGACAAGGTGCGGCTCCTGGAGGGGGACAATGCCGACCTGGAGTGCAAGATCAGGGAGTGGTACGCCAAGGTGGGGCCCAGCTGCGAGCCACGGGACTACAGCTGCTACCACAAGGAAATCGAGGACCTCCAGAACCAGGTAAACCCTTGTTTGTCAAGAAAATCCTAATATTTCTTTGGGCTTTGCTTTTGCATGTGCACAGAGCCCCATCAAAGGGCTGAGGCAATGGCTCTGGAGGGGCAGGTGAAGCAATGGTTTATATGAAAGGATGGTCTGTGGGAGGCAGATTCTGCATTTACTGAGCACTGACGCTTCAGCAAGGCTGGGTCCACCCAGCTGCCACATGGGTTTCCCTGCTGTGATGCCACATAACTGATTAATGACCTCAATATATGGAATGATTATAAAATACCTCAGGTAGGTGTTTCCTTCAGGGTCTTCTGGAGCCAGAGGAAGCTGCAAACTCACATATTCTTCTTACATTTCCTTTTCCAGATCCTGTGTGCAGCCATGGAGACTAACAAAATCCTTCTGAACATTGATAACAACAGGATGACTGCTGATGACTTCAGAGTTAAGTGAGTACAGCTCCCCTCTGGCCTAAGGAAGGGCAGGTGAGGGGTGGTGATGGGGAAATCCCAACCCTCTGCCCGTCACACTGCGTAGTAAAACAGATTTCGGATACCACTGGCAATGTTCATAGCACTGCATGTCTGAAGCGAAAGAACTTGATGCTAAATTTTTTCCCCCAACCTCAACTGAAGGCCTTGCCCTGCTTTGCTGAAATACTGGCCTTTGTTTGCTGCCTGTGGTTTAAGGTACGAGACCGAGTGTGGTCTCCGGCAGAATGTGGATGCTGACATTTGCAACCTCCGGCCCGTCCTGGACCAGCTGGCCAGCTGCAAGACTGACCTGCAGCTGCAGTGTGAGGCTCTGACGGAGGAGATGTGCTGCCTAAAGACCAACCACGAGGAGGTCAGCTCTCTCAGGGAATTGAGGAGAATGAACGTCCCCCCCAAGGGTGGATGGATATTACTGATGCAGTCACGTATTCCCTGCAGGAAATGAGCTGTCTGAGGAAGCAGGCGACTGGGGATGTGAGTGTGGAGGTCAATGCCTGCCCTGGCCCAGACCTGAGGAAGATCCTGGAGGATCTGCGGTGCCAGTACGAGACGCTGATGGAGCGCAACCGCAAAGAGACGGAGCAGTGGTACGCCTGCAAGGTACCACGTCCGTGCAGAGTGGGACCCAGCTCTGGCCCTTGGGGGAAAGGGAAAAATGAGGGATTAGGAGGTGTCCTAATAAAAACAACAAGTATGTCATAGATGAGCTCAGATCTAACTGTACTGCCCGATTTCTGTGTTCCATCCATGGCAGAGGGGCCACCACATGGTGCCACAGGGTCAGAACGGAATAAACAGTGTCAGCCTTGGACATGCTCAGGGCACTGGGGGGTGTGGGGAGGTCCTGGACATCACAAGATGCAGTAGGGAGGTGAGGAAAGGGCTGTTCTTTTCTGACCTTGCAGGTGGAAGAGGTGAATCTGGAGGTCGTCACAAGCAGCCAGGAGATCGAGTCCAGCAACAAGCAGGTCACTGAGCTGAGACGTCAGCTGCAGGCCCTGGAAATCAATGTGCAAGCCCAACTCACCATGGTAGGTGATGTCACGACAATTCACAGCTCCAGCTCTCATGACCAGGGTCATACCTGCAGCAAACCCAGGTACCTGTGTGCTTGTTCTATTCTCAGAAAGAAAACCTGGAATCCTCTTTGACGGAGACAGAGTGTCGCTACAACAAATACCTGGCTGAGCTGCAGAACCAGATCTCCTGCGTGGAGCAGCGGCTGGCTGAGATCCGAGCGGAAATGGAGTGCCAGAACCAGGAGTACAAGACCCTCTTGGATGTCAAGTGTCGCTTGGAGCAGGAGATCCAGACCTACCACTGCCTGCTGGAGGGTGGCCAGCACGACATCATGTATGCAAACAGAGACGGGCACCCCAAAATCTCTCTGCTTTGCCTTACCGGGATATGAAAATTCGTGATTCTGGTAGTAAAAGTAACACTGTGGTGAGGAATCAGTGCTGACCTGTTACCAGACAGGGCTGATTAGCAAACCATGAGGCATTTGAGGATTTGGCTGTGATAAACGTCCAGGGAGCACATCAAAGACCATTTTTGGGCCAGGGAAGGGGCCAGCAGATCCCCCAGAGCTGTCCCAGCCCCTGGCACACTTGCTGCTCTTTAAGGGCAGCTTCACCAGGAGCTGGGCAAGGTCTTCTACAAACAGTCATGTAACTGAGTTTTATTGGTTTGCCAGATGAGACAGGATTAGGGACTAGCAGCTAAATTAACTGTAACAATAAATTATCTAAACATTTTCAGTTTCACCCAACAATTTTAATTAAATTTTTGGAAAATTTAATTTGTATGCAAAGCAGCTGGCTCTGCCCTGCCTTCCATTGACTGAGGTTTTGAAACAGCCAGGCTGTTAATCCCAGACATGGCTGCATACACACAAAACTGCCCTGAGCACCCAGCTACTCCTTTTGTTTTGTTGGAAAAGGAGGCTTTGGAATGGTGGTGCCCTGACGTGCGCTCTCCTGGACTCTCCAGTCCTAAATTAGTTACATGGAAAGTCAGTTTTTGTTCTGAAATGCCTATTGCAAGGGCTGAAGTGACACTATCGGTGCTTGCCCGGGGTAATCCTGAGTGCCAGATGGAAAAGCACAGGAGGGAGGGGGATGGATGGGGGCTGCTGCTGACCTTTGGGGCTGGGAGGGGGAACGGCAGCTGTGGCTGAAGAGACGGAGCTAAAGCCACTGAGCAGGAGCAGGGGGAGGTCTCCAGGGTGGCAATGCCGGGCCTGGGTGTCCAGAGCTGTCTCTTTCCACAGAGGGTCGGCGGGAAGAGGAGTCGGTGCCACATCAGCTGGGAGAAGCGCGGGGCTGAAAGCCAGCCTGTGCCAGCCCTGCCTGCCCTGAGCCCTGCGCGGGCCAGGGTCTGTCAGGTGAGGGGGATCCCCGGGAAATGGGACCATGAGCTGCCTCTTTAGTGCTGGATACCTGCGGAACAGGAGGATGAGAGGTCTCTGGGCTTTTCTGGGAGATGAAGAGAAGCTGGAGGGGCTTTTCCCTGGAGAGAGGCTGGGCTGGAGCCAGGCACTGAGGGTCACAGCTGGGACTGTTGGTGGTAGGGCACTGGGATTCACTGGGCTGTGGTGGGAAGCAGTGGCAAGGGATGCAGCTATGGATATTTATTTGTAAACCTCTGTGCAGAAATTACGTTTGACACTGGGGGGTGCCTAGCAGTAAATGTGTGTTTAAACTTTGAGCACAACATGGAAATGAGGAACTGGCAGGGGAATCAGTCACAAGTCTTTCAACAGGGATAAAATTTAGCAAAGCTGGGGAGAAGAGGGGAAGAGAAAGGTCTGTACAAAAGCAAAGGGGTGTAAGAGAAAGGCACAGGATGCAGACCCCCCCAATAAAGTGATTCTTCCCACTCTCCTTCAGGTCACTCCAGACCACAGAGTCCCCACCAGCCCCACTGCACATCCCCTGAGGAGCTTTCTGAAGAAAAAGTCTTTTGGAAAAACAAGGCAAAAATAACCTGGGAGTTCTCAGTTGTGCTCCAGCAGCAGTCAGAGGGACTCTGCAGGATGGCACCTCCCGGCCACCCTGCTCTGATCCCACCACTGCCCCTCACTCAGGCTCCCCTGGGTTGTGGGAGTTCTTTAACAGTGACCAAGGCTTGTCTTCAATAAAACTTTGCTCCTGCTGACACAGCCTTGAACCTGAGAAGTAATTTCTACGAGTAAATCAATATACAAGTATTAAAAAAAATATATTATGAATCCACCTCCAATCTCCATCCACACAGCAATCACTACAGGGAAAAAGGAAAATAAGCCATGTTCCCATCACTGCTCCAGCTGAACTCAGAGGCCGAGGATGGGGATGGAGGGTGGAGGAGAAGGACCAGCAAATTTCCAGGCTGTGGAAAGGGATATTTGCTACCAGAGGAGGAAGCATGAGCCAAGACATGAAGCAGAAGGTGGTGAGGAAAGAAACATCCAGGGAGGCTGGGCAGAGGGCAGGGAAGGACTCTGTCTGACTGACAGTCTGCTACCAAGAGAGACCTTGGAAAGAAAAGGGAGTCTTCACTAAAGCAGGCATATGCTAATATAATATAATATAATATAATATAATATAATGTAATGTAATATAATATATCACATAGTATAATGTAATACACAACACCTTTGAGTTATTACAGCTGCACACTAACAGGATAAAATCAAGAACAACAAGTTTTCTCAAATAATACCAAAGCAGGAATTTTGAAAACCAGGCTCTGCTGGACTCTCCACACCCTTCTGGTACAGGAAAACAATTCCCAGAGAAAACACTAAATAAAGAACCTCTAAATGGATTTGTAAAAAAGGCAAACAGGAAGAACCAGCTGGCAACATGTGGGAAGATAAAAGGGTGAGACAAATTAATATGTGGGAGAGAATTTTTTTTAAAGTGAGACACAATAAACAGCCAGAAAAAAACGCTGCTGATGTTTTATTAGCCCAGAGAAAGGAATGACAGACGCATTTAGGAACACGACTGCATTTTGCTGCGTGTGCAAGCCAAGGCTCAGGATCCAGCCTGTCCCTCCTGGCTGGCAGCAGCGTCTGAGTGATGCTCGGATGGGCTGGGAGTGGTGGCAAAACCCTTGCTCCTCGTTGTGGGGCTCCTGAAATGTTGGATGGGGTTTGATGGCTGACCTTAGACAGAGGCCTGACATGAAGACTCCTAACAATAAGACTTTGGGGGATACGATGAGTCTGAATTAGTGCCTGTTTCTAACGAGAGAAACAGCTCAGACAGTTCTGGAATGGCCTCTTCCTGGGCTCTGTCCAGGACATTTGTTAGCCCTGTGGAGTAATTGCTCTAATGAGCTGCTGGACAAGCTCTGTGTTACTTTCCCTGCTCAGTTCTGCATCTCCCATTCCCGCAGCACTAATTAAGCTGAGCATTTCAGGGTGATTTAGCCCACCTCGGTGCTAACACGGCACCTCTGAGGTCACTGCACTGCATCTGTGCAGAAATACAACACTGCCTTCCCTGCCCAGTGTTTATAACCTGGACAGCGATGGGAAATGGTGATGGCTGTGGAGACAGCACAGGAACAGACAGGGAAGGGAAGATAAATGAAATGGAGAGGACACGATGCGTGGAGCAACAGGACAGGAGTGACTTGGGACCTGGACTGCACAGCAGCTCACGGATTGTGCAGCTCACAGGAACTTGTTCCGTCTTCCTGTAACATGCAAATCTTGTAAAGCAAGAACAAACGGGTGTCTCCAAGACAGAGAGTTGTGCTGAAGGTACAGGACGGACAGAGGAACCCAAGGCTACAAAGAGCAAGGGTGGGTGCCCCTGGGAGAGGCAGGGGTGATATCAGTGCTCAGGCTGGTAAGCAGACAATGAAAGGCACCGTGACAGCTCCAGCAGATGTGTCTGTGTTGTACAGAGAGTAGGAACGTGGGAATTACACCACCATCAGCAAAAATCCCTGAGGAGTTAACACACCAGAGATTTTTAGGGATCACTGCAGAAATAGGAAGAAAACAACTAGTTTTGCAAATTACCAATGCTGGAAATCAGCCACGAGTTCCAGACTGCACAGCACAGGCAATTATCTCTGATTACAGGCACGGTGCGTTTGGAAAGGCAGGCTATATTCTGGGTGATACATAAACTGTAATTTCTCTACAAAAGTCTGTTTTATACAGGATGCAGACAGGTTTAGTCTAACACCCACAGTAACTATTTGCGGGGTTTAGATTTTTGTTTATTGGCTTGTGTAACATTTGTAAAGAATTACAAGAGATGAGCAAACTGCTGCTGTAACCCAACAGGAGATTTCCTAGCTCAGTGCACTGAATAACATAATCTAAACTGCCAGTATGAGCCACATATTGAAAGAGTATTGAAATTAAGAGATATGAAATTAAGTATGATATGAAGATAAAAGAAAGACAGTCTGGGGAGTTCTGGCTGCCCTGTTCCTTTTCCTGCCTGGCTGTGTTGCACCACTGGACGGTGCCTGAGTGCAACACAGTGCTGTGGCCTCATCCTGTGGCTCTGCAGCAGAGAGCACAGGCTGAAGCGTTGGTTTCCCTCCCATCCTGCACCGTGCTCAGCTCTCTGTGCAGAGTGGAATTGCTGCAGCTTCATCACCCATCAGTATTGCCATCTGTCCTAACAAATTCTCTAGGACTCTCCTCTGCTGTGATAACCTGCAGTGCCACCAGAGACGGATGTGCTGGAGGCCTGACTGCCCTGTCAGCACCTGGCAGATCCTGGAAGGATCTAACACCCTTCATCAAATGAATCAGGGGAGATTGAACTTCAGTAGGAAGAAACCCAGTTCTGTCCACCTCCATGTCCTGCTGAACTTCTCCTTCAGCCCTGCAGATGCTCAGAGTCTGCAGATGTGAACACTCAGCAGGAAAGAAGCTGAAGCAGAGTCATTCTCTCGGTCTCCGAGGCGTATTTAAGCCTGTGCTGTTACTAAACCCACTGTGGTAATTATTTCAGTTGCCTTACAGGATTTGGCTAAACATGGTGGTATAAACCAATGAGTCACTAGCCAGGAAAAAGTCGTGGTCTGCATTTGAAAGATGGGAGTACAGGGCCTGGAGCCGGCTCAGTATCACATCAAAGAAGTGTTTAATAAGTGATGCCTAATGGCCATTATGCAAATTATTAATGGTAATTACAAGTGACAAGATAAAATCATATTCCAGTGTGGTTGCACAAACATCACTGAGGCAATGCTTATGAAAGCAAAGTTCTGTTGAACCAGACACACCTTTCTTGTAGTTGACACAAGAAAACATTATCAGCTTTGATAAGCAAAGCGAGGTGAGCATGTGGAGCCGGGCTGGGCACAGCGACAGCCACAGCTCCCACAGGACCAGACTGTCCTGCCCACAGCACCCCTTGGGAATCCTCCTGCCTCCTCCATCCCTGAGCACCAATATTCACCCTTAATCCCCTCTCCCTCCACTTTCACTCTCTCTTCTCATCCATCAAGCCCACAAGACTCAGCAGCACTGGCACTGATGTGCGCGACCACTGCCGATCGTCTTGGCCGAGGGCCTGTTGTGGCTTCCTGCACCTGAAACCATTTATTTCCTCCAGTCCTACACTGAGGTTGTAAATCCTTTTGGGACACGTTTATGTCTCAGACTTGCACAGTCCTTTCCCTGTGTTCTGCCCCAAGGCTGTGTCCCAAGGCTACAGGAATACAATAATAACAAAAGTGGAGGTAAAGAAATCAGTTCAGTGGGGAAAAAATCCAGTAGTGAGGGAACACAGCCTCTGCCTGTCTCGGTGCTGAGCCCCAGAGCTGTGACACGGCCATGAGGAGTGGGACAACATCCCAGAGTGTTTTTCAGATAAGGCCAGGTTAGCCAGGGACTAACCTGGGTGCATTTGCTGTATCAGACACATGCTTCATGTCCCAGTGAAACTGGCAGGAGCCCAGAAAAAGAGCAAAGTATGAGTTGGCATCCCAAATATGAGTTCTTTGGAAGAACTCATGTGTGGTCATGTCTAATCTTCACTGGTAAACTGGGATTTGGGAATCTGTGGAGCGTTCCACTGGGACATGAGTGAAAGGTTGAACAGTGCTGCTGCTGTTTGTTTTGTGGAGCAAGACCTGCTCCTTCTTCCCATCAGAGAACTGCTAAAGGAAGCAGGGGTGGGTGCTCCATGCCCACCTGTAGAGAAATGCCCAGCATCTGCAGTGTCTCCTTCGAAACCCAACGCTCTGCAAGGGAAAGAGAGGCACCCCCAGCCCCATCTCTGCAGGTTGCTCTTGGGTAACTCCTGAAAACCTCCCCAGCAGAAGCGAAGCTCCAAGCAAGCATTATATTAATTTCTGTTGGCTCCAACAGCCACACCCTGTCTTCAATTATATTCCTCAAAATGACGGATGAAAGCCAGATTTGCTCCCTCTCCTCCTTTTTGCTCATGATTTTCCCGACTGTGAGTCTGGGCTGTGTGGGGAGCACGGGGGCTGTGTCTAGGGGGAGGATGGACTTGTATTTCAGGCACTGCAGTCTCAGCGAGCAATCCGAGCTCCGACAGACTCCAGGTCTGTCCTTAAGCAAGTTATTTCCCTGCACCATATGAATAATGAATATTCCTGGATGCCGCCAGCCTTGGGTAGGCGGCTTTTTATCATTTTTGATCTAAGTAAAGAAATAAATTATCCCACTGGAGAGTGGAAAGCTTTAACTCATGCTGGTGTGAAAACGATCCTATCATGCTTGGGGATACTCTCCTACTATGGTGACAGCCGTCACCAACTTCCCACCAGGAAAGAGGTGGCTGAGGGTACATGTGTGGGTTTTCTGTGCTTCTCCTCCTGGAGGTGACGCTGCTCTCAGAGCTCCTTGAGTGTCACCTTCACTGCCAACAGGGATTTATCACAACTGCTCCTGTACATATGGACATCCTCGAGTCGAAGGCTGCTTTGTGAGTAAGAGTCGCGTGGAAATTCCACGCTGCAGGGAACAGAAGCCGTCGTCCCCCGGAGAGCGGAATATCCTCTCATTACAGAGTCAGCTGGAGAAGGACACTGGCACTGGTGGAGCCAGTTCTCTGATTCTCCCTCGGCTGTTCCTGCCTGGTTGGGAGGTTGTGCTCCTCTGACCAGCCAGGCTGTGCTGATGCTTGCTACTGCTCTGACAATAAGAAATGCAGAAAGCTTTTCTCCTTCTTATTTGGTGCGCAGCACAATCTTCGTAATGGTGAAGATGGGGTCACATCTGAGTGCAGGGATCTGGATATATCACCCGTGGATACTCCCTTTCCTGTCACCTCTGTCTTTATCTATCATCACCACAAGCTGAGAAAGTATGGACAGCAATTAAAGCAATTGAAAAATAACTTCAGCAAGGTCCTTCATACACTGCAGGTGACATCAACCCGTGTGTCACCCATGCACAGGGGACACTGAACAGGCCAGAGCTTCACAATGTGAGCAACTTGACTTCTTGTATTTGCATGACTAAAGAAATTTAAGCCATAAATAGGGAACTAAATTGATGGGGGATTTAGCTCAGTGATTTTGGAAATCTCACAGCAAAGCAGGTATTAGAGCTGTGCCAGGTGATCAACATCCACACTACAGTGTCCCTGGTCTGTTCACCACTGCAGTCACAACTGTTCACACTTTTCAGAAGTGAGAAATTCTATTAGTTTTCCATTTTTTATTTCACAAGCTCTACCATAGCATGTGATATAAAAATGGTTATTGGACTAAGAATAAAATAAATACAAATTAATAAAAGATAAAAGGCACTTTGATGTTATAAATACCAATGCTTCTTCTTTGTACATAATCTAGGGCAACTTTTTTTCTTGACTTGTTGCAAAGTTTGCATCATACAAAAAGCTGATGACTCATAAAACACTATTTTACTTTTTGGAATAAGCTGCTGACATGTAAAGTATCTTCCTTGTGAACTGGGATTTCTAGAGGGAAACTGCCTATGGGCTATTTAATCTTGGCATAAACAGCCAGACTAGCCAGCCCCGTGGGAAGAAGAAACACCCCACAGGTGACACCCCCTTTGGAAGGTATAAATGGAGACCTGCGGCAGCCGCCAGCCTGCAGTCGGACTCAGTATCACGCTCTGCATCTTGCTTTGGGCTGTGGGTTGGCGCTGCAGCTGGGCCTCACCATGAGCTGTAGTATTAAGCAGACAACTGGCTCTCTCAGGGGCAGGACCAGCGGTGGCAGCTGTGTGATTGGTGGTGGTGGTGGTGGCGGAGCGCGGATCTCCTCGGTCTCCTCCGGAAGATACACAACCTGCGGGATAGGCGGTAGCCGAGGGTTTTCTGGGAGAAGCTACTGTGGTGGTGTGAATTACGGAGGAGGACTGAGCACCGGCAGTTTGGTCGGTGGAAACTACGGAGGTGGCTTAGGAGCTGCTGTCCTCGGAGGATGTCCAGGCATGGGATTCAGCGGTGGCAGTGCTCGCTTTGGCGGTGGCATGGGAGGTGGCATGGGTATGGGTCTTGGTGGAGGTGGTTTTGCTGGTGATGGCATTCTTCTTTCTGGTGATGAGAAGGTCACCATGCAAAACCTCAATGACCGCCTGGCTTCTTACCTGGACAAGGTGAGGTGCCTGGAACAAGAGAATGCTGACCTGGAGTGCAGGATCAGGGAGTGGTATGCCAAGCAGGGCCCTTTTTGTGAGCCACGGGACTACAGCTGCTATTACAAAGAAATAGAAGATCTTCAGAACCAGGTAACATCCCTTCCCAGCTGCTTTCTCCCTTGCAAGGCTCTCTCTGGTGCTGGTTCATAACTTGGTCCATTATCGGGAGTAACAAATCATTGTTGTAAAATGCTTTTTGCAAACAGTCATTACAGTATCTGCCTATGCAAAGCCCTGAGCTCAGAGCTAAAACTGGAGGGTTTGGGCTGTTTCTTTTGCTTTTATTTATCAGACATATTGATGGGGAAAATGTTACTGCATGGAATGCATCTGGATGGGCTCAGTAGTCTTTCTGAATTCAGTTTGTGCCAAGGTGATCAAATAGATATATGGCAAGAAAAGAACTAAAAGATAAGTAAATAATGGATCACATTAATTTGCCTGAATTTATATTATTGTCATCAGTCTTGCAGAACTCCAGTTAAACTTTATTTCATTTTTCTTATTATTTTCCATGTAGAATTGGGAAATATAGGACATCTAATTAAAACTAAGAAAAAAGAGAACTTTGCCATAACACGTTTAGAATGGGCAATTTAAAATTCAAAACATTTGCAAAGTGTTTGGCAAAAATTTAGGATGTCAATGTACAAAGAATAAAGAGAAAAGAATCCAGGAAAGGGACAGAATAAGATAGGCTCATCATTAATTCTTGAAATAAAACTTTAAATCTCATAAGATTTAGATTTAAGAGGCTGAGGTGGATTGTGGCAGGTGCTGGACAGTAATTACACCTCCTGGACTCTCTGCACCTGAACCATTAATTTTGTAATTGTAATATCTGCACTGCCCTTCCCTGAACATCTCTGTGAGTGCTGCACCCCTCAGATCCCCATCCCTGATACCAAGGATTTTACAAAATGAGAGGGAGAAGGAGGGTCTGGTTGCACCAGGCAATGGGTGCCTTGAGCCCAAGGACATGGAGCAGAGACCAGGAACAAATGTTCTTTTTTCAGATTGTCTGTGCAACCATAGACAACAACAAGATCATTCTGAACATCGATAACAGCAGGATGACAGCCGACGACTTCCGAGTGAAGTGAGTACCCGGGGGCTGTCCCCTCCCCTGTCACCGCCCTCAGGGCTCTCAGCCGCTCTCCTGTGACACAGGACAGGCTGGAGGCTGTGCAGAAGAACACTCTCGTCCCTTGTCTCTAGAGCTGCCCTAATTAGGGGCAGTTCCAGGGGGAGACGTTTGGGATGCCAAGCTGGTTTTGAGTAGAGGTTAAAGGAAGCAGAAGGGATCAGCAGACTGGGAGCAGTGAGGGTTCGGCCGAGCTGCTGTTCCAGCCTGTGCTGTCTTTCAGAGGGGAAGACTTTGTTTTTTCCTGTCAGAGCTCAGAAACGCTGGTGGTGTCAGACACTGACTGCTCTTTCTTTCTCGTTTCCTCCCTCGCAGGTACGAGACGGAGCTGGCGCTGCGCCAGAGCGTGGAGGCCGACATCAATGGGCTGCGCCAGGTGCTGGACCAGCTGACGCTGTGCAGGTCTGACCTGGAGGCACAGCTGGAGTCGCTGCGGGAGGAGCTCTGCTGCCTGAAGAAGAACCATGAGGAGGTAGGTCCTGCCCTCTCCTGTACAAAGCATTCGCTCCTGTGGGATCCATCACCCCGGGGTCCTGCTGCAGAGGGCGGTGGTTGGTGGAGACCATCGTGTGACCCAGGAGCTGTGAAGGTCCATCAGAGAGGGGCTCTGCAAGGGCTTTGCTCCCTGTCAGGGAACTTGGCTCCCTCAGTTCTTCCCTTCATTTTAAATCTGGATGGTGTTTTCAGGAAATGTGCTGTCTGAGGAAGCAATCGACTGGAGATGTGAGCGTGGAGGTCAATGCCTGCCCTGGCCCAGACCTCAGGAAGATCCTGGAGGAGATGAGGTGCCAGTATGAGACGCTGATTGAACGCAACCGCAAAGAAGTTGAGGATTGGTATGAGTGCAAGGTGAGTAAATTCCCACAGTTCTGACTCCCTGGCTGACACCCAAGCAATGGTCCCACAGGGATTTGTTGCATGTAAAAGCCACACAAAAGACTGTAAGAGCATTTAGCATTGGTTAACACTGACCAAGTGACACAAGGGAGGGACACTGCCACCCTGTGTCCTTGTCATGGGCTGAGGGAAGCGCTGCAGGTTGGTGGGACTTGAGGCAGGAATTCTCTACAAAGCAGTAAGTGCTGAAAAGAAGTGGAAGCAGCGCTATTAGAAGAGCAAGAGGAATGACCAGCTGGGTTTACACTACCATTAGGATGACAGTTTTCACCCAAACCTTTCTCATTTCATGTTTTTGCTAACTTCTCTGCTCTTTCCTTAATACTTGATCCAACTTATGCTGCACATTCCCTGACGCTCTTTATGCTGGGTTGGTGATTTCAGATTGAGGAGGTGAATCGGGAGGTTATTACAAGTGGTCAAGAGGTGGAGACGTGCAACAACCAGGTGACTGAACTGAGACGCCAATTGCAAGCCCTGGAAATCGATCTCCAAGCTCAGCTCAGCCAGGTGGGTGATGAGCTGTTTCAAACCTCATCCATCTCACGGAAGCTGTAGCTTTTGTCAGTGTTTCTCCTGCCTGTATTTGTCTTATGCCCCATGTCACTCCTCAGAGGGACAACCTGGAGTCCTCGCTGGCGGAGACAGAGTGTCGCTACAACAACCACCTTGCTGAGCTGCAGAGCCAGATCACCTGCGTGGAGCAGCAGCTGGCTGACCTGCGGGCAGAGATGGAGTGCCAGAACCAAGAGTACAAGATCCTGCTGGACGTCAAGTGTCGCCTGGAGCAGGAGATCCACACGTACCGCTGCCTGCTGGAGGGCGGCCAGCAGGACCTTATGTAAGTGGGCTTGAGACACACCAAAATAATACAATAAAATACCCATGCCGTGGTTATTTCAACATAAGAGCAAAGTGAAGGACCTGCCCAGCTCCTTCTCCCTTACTGACCTGTTTGGCCTGCTTGGTGTTGTGGTGGTGACCTGCTTCCTCCCCTGTGCCAACTGCGGCCACAAGGAGACTGGTCACTGAAACATTCTGCCAATTTTCTGCCAAAAATGGAAACAGACTGAGACCAGCAGGGACACTGAAAATCAGTAACTCTAGTTTATCTGTCATTTTCCTCACTAAAATGTTATTTTCCTGTCTCCTCAGTCAGCAAGGAGGAATTGGTCAGTCTTCGGGTCTAGGAGGAGGAGTTGCAAGAAGCAGTGGGATAGGAGGAGGAGGCATCATTAGGACAAGCCACACTTACACTTCGTCTGCCCAGATCCCATCCTGTGCAGCTGCGGAGATCCAAGGTAAGAACTGTCCCACTCTAAACATTTCCATAGTCTTCTCTGTTCTAATGCAACACTGATGGGCTGGAGCAAAGATCCTTCCCATGTAGCTCACAGGTGCTACTTGAAAGTTTTACTGTGGGGCTCCTGGAAAATACAGGACAGGAGCCACAGAGGAGTGGCTGAGAGGAGAGCTTTTGGGAGCTGGGACTCTGCTAGGACACATGAGAATTGCCAAAGGGAAGAGGGATAAAAGGGACAGGGACAGAGCCAGCAGGGCAGAGGCCAAGCGATGGAGAACATGGAGAAGGGACTGACATGAAATGTGGGACAAAGGAAAGAGCAGCAGAAAGAAAAGTACTCAGAAATGAGGTGGGTAAAAAAAGCAAGAATCATGGGAGTACTGGCAGATAGCTACTAGTCCTAATTCAAGGGGAAACTTCAGCCAAACTGAAAAGGAAAGAAGGAAATATAGTGCCAGTTGGTCCAGGAGAATGACGTGAGCAGGGGCATTGATCTGGCACGGACCTCAATGCCATTCCCTCATCCAGATCACTGCTGGACCACTGTCTGCAGCTTCCACCTTTTGCCATTTTGATGCAGCCTGTGCTGCAGCCAGTGACAGATCCATCTGCCTGGCTGGCAGGAGCCATCAGATCTTCCCAGGAAGGGGCAGTATTTATCTGAAATTCTAATTGAATTGGCTTGTGAAACGATCACGTGTAGGGAATGACAGTGTGGGAAAGAATCTATTTTTGCTATAAACACAGTCATGTTTCCTTTGATCTCTCCAGTGCCTTGCCGAAGGATTTGTGATTAAGCAGAGAAACGAGAATATCCAATAAGAGAAGCCTGAAGCAGAGCTACAGATGAAGAGAGAAAATATTTACTGCATGTGTCTGCAGAGAGCACGGAGTGTGCTCATCTGTGTCGCTCAGCCGTGCTAAGCATTGTGTCAGAGGGATGAGCAGAGCATTGGGCCACATTCTGCTTTATTTTGCTATTTGCTTTTCCAGTCTGTGTTGCTGTGTGTGGCCCAGCACCACGGCTGTTGCTGTAGTCAGCCAGGACTATAATCACTTATGTACCTGCTGGTGAAAATTGTCTCTAATAAAACTTTGCTTCTGCCTGATGCAATCAAGAACCTGTGTCTGAAACTGAGTTCCTTTCCAACACCAGGTGCTGATCCATGCACAAGGGGCACCTAAACCGGTCAGGCTCATCCTGCACTGGGAACAAAGCTGCTTTGCCAGCTGGAGTCAGAGAGTGGCCTCGCTGACCTGGCAGGTCTTGTCCAGCTCCTCCCTGTTGTCACAGCCTGAGGCAGATGTTGCCCATTCCTGTGTGACACCTGCCCTGACCCCCATGGACAGGCAGGTCAGGCAGAGGCCTGTGTCCTTCCCACACAGCATTGGGCTAAAACACAGTTTTAGAAGAGTTCTGAAAGTCAGTGCTGGAACATCTTCAGACAGTTTGCCTTGTCCCCAGTCTCGTGCTGACACATCTGGGCTGAGCCCTCTCATGCTTCTTCCCCTTATCTGGGGACTGTTGAGGATGAAATCTTGGTCTCCACAACTGATTCAATTTCTTCTGACGTCGCTTATATTCCAACCTATCCCTTTCATTTTATAGGAAACTTCACACTGGGAAAAGGACTGGAGGCAAAAGGTTTATCTCCTCTCTTTTCACACAGTGACTGAGTCATTTACTGGTCATCCTCTGATTGCCAAGAGTTTCAACCAGAACATCAGGAGTGGTTAAAAGATCATCTTTGCGTTAAACACGCCTTGTCTGGGGAGCTGTGGAGGGCAGGGTGGGAGCTGAAGAAGTGCAGTTTAACAGAGAATGGAATGGAGAAAAAAAAGCCAGGTAGGGCCTTTGGACACGCAGAGCCACCCAGTTGTCACAGGCAAGGCAGGTCACTCACTCCATGGCCTTGACCAGCAACTCTGCAGCTGGTGCTGAGCTGGTTTTGTCCTGGCACTGACCTGCCAGAGCAGCCGTGGGCCACAGTGAGCTGGCAGAGTCCCTCTGAGTTTGGAGAACTGGCTGTTCAAAGTATTATGAAGGTGCTTTGAGGATTAAATTGTTGGTCCAGAAAGCCAAGCAGGGGTGGTTTTGAGTGTGGTGTGGCTGTTACAGAGTCACATTCACCTGTGAGATGACCCAGTAAAGCAAAACTTCTGGTTATTCTTTTTTGATCAAAGGGTGGAGGTTATGGAACAGCCAGACTGAGGGCAGGACAGGTACAAAGACAAAACCACTTCAGGACTGGACATACAGTATAGTGTGGCACGCTTTTCTATTGCCAGTTCTTTTATACAGAAACCAATTTCTCTGATGATACAGAAATAGACTTAACATGGTAGCAAATGCCTGAAGAAGCTCAACCACTAACGTCTCAGGGAGCAGGTGAAAGGTGCCCTTCTCCTCTTGTGAGAGGCCACAGAGAGATGTCTCAGTGATATTCCTTTATTTCATCTACCAGACACTGAGTTTAATAGTATCCACGGGCAAGACAAGATAATGCAGCACTGGAACACCTGCAATGACTCAGAAGAGTGGCCAAAGGTAGAAGTTTTTAAACCAAGACTAAATTAAGCCTTATTTAAAGTTCAGTTCCAGCCCTTCAGGAAGTCCTAGATTTGATGCAGAATTCTTTCAGTAGACATGTATTGCCAGTGCTTCATAAGAGATCAAAAGAGACACATATTGTGGCTATAATGGTGAATTTCCTTGCGTTGGACTCCAGTGAATATCCCGGTTGTTCTCAGAGCTCTGGCTGAGAAGTTGAAAAGCAAATCTTTCCATTCCATTATCTCCTCCTGCTTTGTTCAGCACAAAGACAGACAGTGAGACAACCCACTGCTGCCCTTTTTGGCCTCAGTCCTCCCCAGTCTACGAGTCCTCACACTCTTGTTTCTAAAAGTATAAAAACACTGCACTGAGACTCTTCCAGTTTCCAGTCTTCTGGAAACTCTCGACTACCTATGGTATGTAAAAGCTTCCCAGTCTCTCCTGGCAGCCCCAGCTGATTCCCACCAGCTGTGGGCTGGTTCCTCCTCTTGCGAACTGCTACTGACATCTAGCTGCTCCTCCAGATTCCCTGAGCTCATATCAAAGACCTTCCCACCCTCCCCACCACGTCCAGCAGGTCCGAAGCGTGCACTTTCACAAAGGAGCTGTCCTGAATTCCTGAGAGGTGAAAGAGACCTAATGACATGGCCAGAAAGACTCTAATGATCCAGAAATTATGAATATGCCTCTGGAAAGACCCTGGGGGGTTCAGCCTCAGCTCCTGGGACGCTGTGATGTTGTTTATGGACCTACAAGTTGGGATGAGTCTGAAAGGCAGCTCAGGAGAGGCAGGTTGTGATTAACAGTTTCCCAGCAGAAAACACCCTGGAAACACTTCATTTATTAAAGACCTGCAAATTATGGAGCTGCAAACCTTGGAAACTACATTTCCATAAGATTTCCCTATTTCTCTGTGCCGATGAGACAGACCCAGGAAGCTTATGAGTTCAAGTAACTGAATGAAAACATGAAGGAAAGCCTAATTTAATTTTTTAAGGTCTTGGAACAATTACTTAGTCCTGTCTTAGTTTATCTAGTGCCCTCATTTCCTGGAGACGAACAGGAAAAATAGCAAGACAGAGGGGAAGTGTGTGCAGAGCGAAGCTCCAGGGCACAGGTGCTGCTGCAGGCACACAGAGGTGTGAGGGGCAGAGGGGACTGAGGTGTCTCGGAGGAGCAGGAGCGTCCCCAAGGTGCAGACACCCTCCACTCCCACGGAGTACAAGTCATCCCGTGTTTCTGCCTGCGCTACACTGATGTGCCTGAGTGATAACTGCGGGGCCGGGGAAGGAATGTGTGCTCACTCAGGAGAGATGCTTGCTGCAGACAGCTGTTGGGAAACTCCTGAGGAATCATCCGCAGACCAGGCGAAGCTTCCAGCAACGCAGCTTACAGCAGTTTCGGTTCGCTCCTGCCACCACACCCTGACTCCCAATTATGTTCTCTAGTCCTAGGAATGAAATCCGGTGATTCCTTGCTATACACAATAATTTTATTAGAGCTTTTACCCATTCTGAGCTTTGTTTCTGTGTGTTTTGGGCCCGGTGTGTCAGGCAGGGCAGGCTGACACACAGGCACCGTGTCTGGGTCCAGCTGCAGCTCAGCCAGTGGCGAGTGCTTTGTCTCGGGGTAAATCGCTTTGGGAATCCTCTCCACACCCGTCTCCAGCCTGCTGGAGATATCACTGGAATGCTTCTGCCTTTCATGGCTTGGATAAGGAACATCCAAGGAGGCAAAGAAACGGGGAGACATCTTTTCAACAGAAAAAAGAGTAAGAGCAATAAAATGATGAGTAAATCCATGAATACTGGGATAAGTCAGTCCTTAAGTAAATGGGATCATTTACCTGCCATAACAGTAGCTATTCCAATCCACAATCCTGATGCTGAGTGAGGATTTCAGCAAGAGTTTGAACTCACTTTTCCCTGGTGAAGGAGATTTGGAGAATTTCTTACAAGGAATAGTTGGGTTCAGAAAGCCATGGAATGCCTGTCCCTTGCTCCATGGCTACTGGAAAGGGGCTCCCTAGGGAGAAGACAGGTGCAGTGGAGTCTCAGAAAAACATCTCATGAAAAGAAGCTTAGCCTGACTTTTGATTACAAAAGTGTGAAAGGATTCTTACTTATTGTTTTCCTTGCTTAGTTAAGATTTGGAAACATTACTGACAGAGAGCATCTAGTTTGTACCAAAGGCAGCTTCTCCAGCCCAGGTGGAACTGCACAGGGCAGTGACTGCTCTGCAGCTCTATCAGCAATTCTGTCTTTATATGTCCCAGGACAGCAATCCCAAAGCTCTGATTAAAATGCAGCACATATTGACAGAGAAGTTGGCCATAGGATGTTTTCACTCTCATCCACTGTTTCAAAACCACCCTTTCCCAGCAACAATTACAGTCCATAATGAGGAGAAGTGCAGAAATTATCTTTCACTGAACAACAGGAAATATTTAAAGCACTTTTACCTTCCTTTACACTCTCCACATAATGAAACAAATCCTTTGTGAATTACTGGAGAGCCACAATCATGTATGAAGAACCTTTCATCCGCATCTATTAAGAGATCCCTCCTTGGTCTCACTTGTCTTGCAGCAGAGTGTTTCAGATTTGTCATTTTGCCAGTGGAGAGATTTAAAGGTTAATCTCTGTGTCTCTGATCTTTCCAGAGTTCTTACATCATTCTTCATACATCATTCGAAAAGCAAACTTAGTATTTCTTCTTTCTTTTTCATCTTACATATTCCAACCTCAGCACCTTGCATGAAAACTGCTTATTCAACTCAAAATAAAATGAAAATAAATTAATGAGAGATAAAGAGCTCTTTGATGCAATAACCTTTAATGATTTCTTCCTGGTATGTAATTTAGGACAGTGTTTTTCCTGGCTTAATGCTGTAAGTTTGCATCATAAACAAAAAGCTGATGATTCATAAAACATTATTGCTAATGTATTTTTGAAATTAGCAAGAGACATGTAAAGTATCTTCCTTGTCTACCAGGCTTCTTGAAAGGAAACTTCCCTTTGAGAAATTATTCTTGGCACCAATGGCTGGAGTAGCCAGCCTTATGGGAAGAAGAAGCGGTGGTGACACCCACTGTGGAAGGTATAAATAGGGATCGGCGGCCACGGACAGCTTGCAGTCTGATTTCGTATCAAGCTGTGCATCTTGCTTTGGGCTTCTGCTTGCGTTTCCAACCGCTGTCGCCATGAGTTGCAACATTAAGGAGACTATCACTGTGTCTAGCAAAGGCAGGAGCAGCGGTGGCAGCTGTATCATTGGTGGTGGTGGTGGAGCACGGATTTCTTCCTATGGCATAGGCAGTGGCAGAGGTTTTTCTGGAAGGAGTTACTGCGGTGGAGTGAATTATGGAGGGGGACTGAGTGTTGGTAGCTTGGCTGGTGGGAGCTATGGAGGTGGCAACTGCTATGGCAATGGCCTCGGGTTTGGCCTTGGAGGTGGTGTGGTTGTTGGGGGTCTTGGTGGCGACTGCTTGCTTTCATCCTGCGATGAGAAGGTCACCATGCAAAACCTCAATGACCGCCTGGCTTCCTACCTGGACAAGGTGAAGTGCTTGGAGAAGGAGAATGCTGAGCTGGAGTGCAGGATCAGAGAGTGGTACGCGACACAGGGCCTCTCCTGTGAGCCCCGCGACTACAGCTGCTACTACAAAGAGATTGAAGATCTTCAGAACCAGGTAATCCCCCCTCGGGCTGTCCTTCCCCTTTTGAAAGCTTACTGCTGAATTTCTGGGTTGTTCCTCCCCTTTTGACAGCTTACTGCTGAATTTGTGTATAGAACCTACAGCAGTTGTTGGAGGGAACTTTGGTGCTGTGAATGTCTTTGCAAACAGAAATTTTGGCAAATTCCCCTATGTCATTGCTGAGTGTGGGGGCACATCAAGGATGGGTAGTGCAGGTGATATGGGTGGGAGAATGCTCTGAAAGGAAAAGGATGCTTTGGTACATTGTATTTGCCTACACAGCTGTAAATGTGGTACTACCAATGTACTCTGAGGAAATGTAGGGGTGTCAGCCCCACAGGAAAAGCAAAGCAAACTATGGAACAATCAAAAACATACACATTGAATGCTTTATTAAATGAAATGTTATAAATTCTAAGTGAGGAAAGCTGAGAATTGAAACTGATTGTCACAGTGGCACAAACATCCTGATATTAATAAGTCCAGAATGAAAGTTACGGCTGATCCTAAGCTTAAAGCTTATGGCTTAAAGACACCTTCCCGCCTTCTTCCCTGAAGGTCCTTAAGTCTGAAGCCCGGAACAAGTCAGCTTGAATGTCAGTTGAGATTTAGTATCTTAAGGAAGGTTCTTTAGATTCATTTTTTGAAGCACTTTTGGAATTGCCTCAGATCTTGAAACTGGAATGTCCCATCTCACAACTCTTTAATTCCCAGCTCTATGGGGTTGATATCTTTTCATCTGTGAGTAAAGGAGGAAAAGCCACATCCTTCAACTTCTCTACTGAAGGGATAAGATTACTTAAGTAAGAAGGCAACAGAAAAAGGGAATTGTGAAGAGTTACTACCTAATTGCAATGCAGAAAGACCTATAGAGTAGAACAGGAGAGAGGAGATATCTCTCATGGTTTGCTGTTTTCCAGATTGTCTGCGCAACCATTGATAACAACAAGATCATCCTGGACATTGATAACAGCAGGATGGCTGCTGATGACTTCCGTGTGAAGTGAGTGCCCCTCTACGAACCTGCTGCCTCCCCCCTGCTCTTTCTGCCTCCCTGGGAGGCTCAGAGCATTAATTACAGAGGCTCCAGACAAGTCTCCCCACACCGCTGTGGTAGGGCAGGATGATGAAAGGCATTTTGCTCCTGGTCACCAGCCCTCCCTTAATTAATGTTCTTGGGTAAAACATTTAGCAACGGCGTTTGTGGTGAGGCTGGGGACGGGCACCTTAGGGAGTGGCCCATTTTCACCCCAGACCACTGCAGATGGGATCAACAAAGCAGAAATGCAGCTGAATAAGTGATACCAAATATACAGTGAGCAGGAGCAGGGAAAAACAAAAACATGAGGAAGAAAAGCTTTCACATAACAGACATGAAGTGGTGCAGAAATCCAAGGCATGGTGCATTCAGCTTGGACAGCAAAACGCAGGTTAAAGCATGGAGCTGGGGAGATCCTGGCACAAACAGAGCCCATGTGGGATGTCCCCATCCTGAATCTGTGCTTTCTGACACAACCCAGGTACGAGACGGAGCTGGCGCTGCGCCAGAGCGTGGAGGCCGACATCAACGGGCTGCGCCAGGTGCTGGACCAGCTGACGCTGTGCAGGTCTGACCTGGAGGCACAGCTGGAGTCGCTGCGGGAGGAGCTCTGCTGCCTGAAGAAGAACCATGAGGAGGTAGGTCCTGCCCTGACCCTATGAGCACCATGGCCATAGCAGAAAACTTTGCCACTCTGCTCGGAATTTGAAAGCTTATCCACGTTCAGGCCACAGCTTTCCCACCAAACTTTCCGGGGCTCAGATCCCTCTGTCTCAGGAGGGAAGGGAGCTCTGTCAGGGGCAGCTGCTGCTCAGGGGGCTGTGCTGACACTGGGAGTGCCAGAGGGGGGAAAGCTGTTGCTGACTCCAGGGGATGAAGAAAGAAATTAGCCAACAGATTTGTTGGGAAAACACCTGCACCACCCTCCAGTGCCTTTCACAGCCACAGCAGGGCGGAAAGTCTTGCTGGGAGGGCAGTTCTTGGCCACTGAGCTTTACTCTTCTGTGCTGCCTTCCAAAAACCAGTATGATCTGATCTGGGATTTATTTCCAGGAGATGAGTTGCTTGAGGAAACAATCAACTGGAGACGTGAGTGTGGAGGTCAATGCCTGCCCGGGACCAGATCTCAGGCAAATCTTGGAGGATTTGAGATGCCAGTATGAAACACTGATAGCGCGCAACCGCAAGGAAGTCGAGGATTGGTACGAGTGCAAGGTAAGCGACACATTTGTGCTGCAAACCAGACTGACACACGCAGCCCTGGGCTCAGGAGCCTTTCAGAGACCAGACATGGAGACAATAAGCAGTTCTTCCTTCCCAGTAGAGCCCGAGAGCAGCACTCATTATTATACCCTGTGTTCCACAGGAGCCACAGGCCTGTCTGACCAGTTTGTTATGTCCCATCTGGAACAGCAGCATTTGCCACAAGGCCTTGTGGTGTGTTGTTGGAACAGAGATATTCCACACTTGGATTAAAGAGATTTAATAGCCACGAGGTTAATGGGATTTGTAAAATGAACAAGCGGGGGAGCTGGTAGGGAACACCCTGTGCACAGAGAACCTGCCCTGCTCCCTGTTTCCTTTCTTTGAATACTCACCGTGTTCTGCTCCTGTAAAAACAAGTCCAGTGTACCCAGATATTCCCTGACACTCTTGATCCTGGATTGGTGATTTCAGATTGAGGAGGTGAATCGGGAGGTTATTACAAGCGGTCAGGAGGTGGAGACGTGCAACAACCAGGTGACTGAACTGAGACGCCAATTGCAAACCCTGGAAATCGATCTCCAAGCTCAGCTCAGCCAGGTGGGTGAAAAGCTGACTCAGCTCTGACTGGTCACTGCCGGGTTTCTTAGCATGAACAGCCCAACCCACCAGTCAGCACAATGGTGGTTCATTTTTGGAGATAACGAACTCCAGGATGACACTTAAATGATGGTTGGGTTTTTTTTGCTTATCTTATCAGAGAAATAACTTGGAATCATCTCTGGCTGAAACTGAGTGCCAGTACAACACCCTCCTCGGTGAGCTACAGAACCAGATCACATGCGTGGAGCAGCAGTTGGCTGAAATAAGAGCGGAAATTGAGTGCCAGAACCAAGAGTACAAAACCTTACTGGACGTCAAATGCCGCCTGGAGCAGGAGATCCAGACCTACCGGTGCTTGTTGGAAGGAGGACAGCAGGACCTCATGTAAGTACCTCTCCAGATCCACTAGAGAATAAATGAAAATGTCAAGGATGTGAATTACAGATTGGGTATCCAATCTCATCTTTAGTCCTTCTTAAGGCTTTCTCTGAGATGAAAAAGTTGCCTCATGGACAACTTCGTTGTGATGAACATTCCAATCAGACCTAAATGTCAGTCCTCGGGATCTGCAAAGCAGAACAACAAATCTGTTAACTGCTGGTGGCAACACTGTCACTCCTGGCATTATGTCAGCATTGGTGACAGTCCCTTTTTTGTAGTGTGATGGCTGAGAATTGTCTATACCAAGAGGGAGCACAAATGTAAAGCAACTCTGCAAGTGAAAGAAAATGCAACATAAAATACTGTAACCCCTATAAAGGCCAAAGTTTGAGACTTTGTGTCATGTAGTCAGTCAGCAGTGACAATGTAAAGTTCTAAAATTCCCTATTTCTCTCACCAAATTTATCCCACTAGTCACGGAGGAGGAATCGGAACTGGTGGAGGGGTCATTAGGACGAGCCACACCTACACAACAACTACAGCTGCCCACTGCCAGCCCCAGGTCCCACCCTGCAAGACTGGAGACATACAAGGTAAGGGCTGTGTTCCCACAAAAGGAAAACTGGCTTTGTTCATTTCCTTGTGCACTGGGGCCAGGAGACAGCACATTCCTAGGACATGTCATTGGCATCCTCTGAGAGTCACTGTGCTATGGGGGGGTCTGTTACAGTGGTGGTGTCACTGAGAAATGGGTTTAAAGAGAGCTTGGACTGAACACGGGGTGCAGGAAGCAAATGGGAGACAAGAAGGAGTGGTAGAATGCAGAGGAGAAGGCCAGGGAAATAAAGCATGAAGGGAAGATCTGGAAGAAGAAGCAAAGAAAACAACAGCCAAAGTTTAGCAAAAGAGTCTGCAGAGAGTGAAGAGTAAATCTATAACTTTACAAGTGAAAATTTCCATTAAAGCAAATTATTTAGGGGATTTCTGGAGCTTCCTGGTTTGCTGCCAACTGCTCCATCTTAGCAGTGCATTCCAGAAAGAAGGGCACCACACAGATCCAATTTCTGTTATTTGAAGGATTTTACTTGTGTTCCAACCAAACAATGCTGCTGTGTTTTCTCTCCAGTGACCTGCAGGAGAATTTGTGATTAAGGAGAAACAGACTGGAATGTGATGGGGAAACCCACAGACAACCCAGGAACACTCCGTGTTCACTGCACCCTCTGTGCAGAGAAAGTAGAAGTAACTCAGCGACGCTTGGCCACGTAGCTAAAGGGGGTGTCAGGAGCCACCTCCTCTGTTCTGCTCTTCTGTTCTGCTGTAACCTCTAGAAGTTACCTGAGTTAGTCAGGTCACTTATGTACCTGCTGGTGAAAATTGTCTCTAATAAAACTTTGCTTCTGCCTGATGCAATCAAGAACCTGTGTCTGAAACTGAGTTCCTTTCCAACCCCAGGTGCTGATCCATGCACAAGGGGCACCTAAACCGGTCAGGCTCATCCTGCACTGGGAACAAAGCTGCTTTGCCAGCTGGAGTCAGAGAGTGGCCTCGCTGACCTGGCAGGTGTTGTCCAGCTCCTCCCTGTTGTCACAGCCCGAGGCAGATGTTGCCTGTTCCTGTGTGACACAGGGGGAGTCATCAATGAAAGAACAGTGACAGAAATTTTCAAGGCTCAGGCAGGTGTGTATCCACACACAGGTACCACCTTAGCAGCCACCTCTGGTGCACATCTCCAGCTGCTCTCCAGATGTGTCAGGCGTTAAACTGGGAGATGTGCTGGTGCTGGGGAGCACGATGTCTGTCACGCAGGTCGCAGCATGTGGCTCCTGGCCCCGCCTGTCTCCCGGACTTGTGCAATATGATCATGTCCGAGTGTCCGAGTGGTGCTGCCCCTCGGCACAGCAGATCCCACCTCCTCTGCGTCAAAGCCCTTCCGGGGAGGGGGATCCTGCGAGGACAGTGCCCCTTCTCCTGGGTGCCTGCCAGCAGAGCAGCAGGTGCTGAGATGGCAAAAGTTCTCAGCAACATCCTCTGCTCTTCAGACAGCCAGGGGGTGGCTGGACATCCACAGCTGTGCAGAGCCACCCACAGGACGGGAAGAGCTGATGGCCTGGAAGCCGTTTTTGCACCTTATGTGACACAATACAAAGATTTCTCACACCTAAACACGCGTCAAATATTTTGGACTCGTTTGCTGAGAAATTAAAAAACATTTGAAACATGAAAGCAAACTCATTTCCCCAAGTCACGCTCCTGACTGTTCCACACGCGCGCAAAAGAGCATTTCTGCCTCGGCTCTGGCCGGTTCCTTCGCTGCAATGAGCCGGGAGCCGGGACGGGGCAAAGGGGGGGGGGGCGGAATTTTGGCTGTGAGGAAGCGGAGAAGGGACAAGAGTGATCCCTGGCGGCCGGGAGGCGGCGGGACGGGCTCTCCCGGGCGGCCGCGCCAGGACCAGAGATGCTGATCCCGACAGCGGGGAGAAACCGGGTGCTCCTGCCGGCAGCACCGCACCTTCGTGGGGCCGGGCCAGGGTCTTCTCCCGCTCTTCCCAGACTCGAATTTCTCCCTGCAGCTGCCCAAACTCTTGAACAAAGCCCCGGAGCTGCTGCTCGCTCCTCCCAGCAGAACAGTGTGAATCAGATCCTCCGGGAGCGAGAGGCAGATGCCCATCGAAACTGAAATCCTGGGAATTTGGCATCTGACTTTTCACCTGCTGCTCCATCGGCCCTACCCCTCTTGTGCCACAGAATGAAATAGCAACCTGAAGCACATGTGAAAATACTTACACTAGGTTGGGTTTGGTTGTTTTTCCCAGAGGAAGGAGAAATTTAAAATACTTATATTGGGTTGGTTTTGGTTTATTTTATTTTATTTTTCCCAGAGGACAGAGACATTGAACATGCCTGAGGATACAAGACAAAACTGGCCAATCCAAAAACTGTCCAGTTTGGACCGAGTCAGAAGCAGAGGCTTGCCAGTAGCCCTGTATTTCTGTATTTAAAGTCACATAAACATTTAAGAGCAGCTGGAATAATTAATAATCCTGACTGACGTGCAAATGCTTCTTGTGCTGAAGAACAAGGAAATGGAGAAAGTGCCTCGGAGATCCTGGCACTTCCCAGCTCTCTCCATCAGGTGTCAGCTGTTCCCAGCTGGAGGATCCAAAGGAAACACTGACCTGTCGGTGTCCTGGTCCCGAGCCCCTGTCCTGGCCCCGGCCTGTCCGGCCCCTGCTCTGCCCCAGGTGTGCAAACACCGCGTTACCTGAAAGCAAGGTCTGAGACTCTGCTTAAAGTGGGGCTCATATTTTCCTAAGAGGCTCAGAGACGCCAAGTTAATGGAGACGCTAATCCTGTGGCTAAGGGGAAGTAGTTGCTGTTAGCCTATCCACCAGAAGTACAATGATATGTGATTAAAATGATATAAAAATGCATTGATCCACAATCTGCAACAATTTCAGCCCTGTCCAGCCCCCCTGCCCTGCAGTGGGGTGGGCAGCGCTCCCTCTGTGCCCCCCAGCCCTGCGCCCACCATGCCGAGAGATCCCGACACATTCTGCATTTCACCACACGGGATATTTGGAGATTATTCGGAGACGCAGGAGCTGAAAGATCCCCGGGCCTGGGCTGCAGGTGCTCTCTAGAGGGCACTCTGCTCCCACCGAGCTGCCGAAGGGCGCCCGCGGCAGAGGCGAGCAGCAAAGGCAGCGCCGGGGGCTTGGCTCATCCCCTCCCAGCAGAGCCAGCAGGTGAATTGGTGTCTGCGGGATGTGCTGGGGACATCCCAGTGCCGCAAAACACGGAGCGCGCCACCAGCCCTGGCATCCTGCTCTAGCTCCACTGGTATTTAGTGCTCACACTCGTAGTGAGGCGGACATAACCCAGTTCTGTGCGTGACTTCAGGGACGGTGCAGGTGTCCCCCTGCCTCCCGCACATCCCAGGTGTTCTCCCGCGTGGGGATGCGTGGGATGGATGCCAGGCTGAAACTCACTCACCAATTTGCTAATACCTGTTTGTTTTCCAAACGGCACTGGAGTATTTTGCATTGTGTTGTTAGGTGGGAGCACAGTGAAACCCAGGGTCTCCTTAGGGGTCGTAAATGTGCTGTAATGACCCTTTGCTAATGAGGGTCTTGCCGATGGAGCAGCAGCTGAGACCCCAGCGAGTCAGCTGGGTCAGTGGCTATTTAGTCCCACAATGAAACTGTTCCAAACCGAAGGGTTTGTGCTCTGAAAGTCTCTTACGGCTCTGACTCACCTAATTACTGCTCCTATCACAACCACCATCGCTCTGCTGGGTGGTGGAGCTTTTGAAGGTGCTCTTTAATGTTTCATCACTACTCGGCTCTGCAATAGCGAGTGAGTAACAGATCAGGTAGAAGGTAGGCAGGAATTTTGCTTTTCCTAAAGGAGGGATGTTTGCTGGATTGGACACTCCTGCCTGCCCTTCCCAGGAGGGCAGCAGGTCACCTGCCCGTGCCAAGTCCAGCTTTAACTGACCAGTGGGACCTGCTGCATTAGGACCACTGGACACAACAGGGACAGATTCCAGGGATATTCCCTGTGGTCACACACCCTTGGTGTGGGTGGACACCAAGATTACACCCTGTCTTGCAGAATAGTTCAGGAGAGGCAGGGACTTTCTCACTTCTAAACAGATATTTTAAAACCCTTCACTTTAAAAAAGCCTAAATAGTTTTTGGCATAAGGGAGTCACAGAATCATTTAGGCTGGAAAATCCCTCTGTGATCCTCAAGTCCAGCCCTTCACCCAGCACTGCCAAGGCCATCACTTACAGGTGATTTTCACAGAATATCACAGAGATCTAAAACCATACTGTGTGTTTCGGGTTGTGGGAATGAACCCAAGCACACTGATGAGGAGCCCCATGCCTGAAGAAGAATGGGGCATCATCTTTTCTAATTACAAAAATGCATTTATAAAAAATCACACATTTCACTGGAAATTGTTTCAACTGACAGTATTTTCAACATCAAAAATTTCTGGATGGAACTGCTGCCAGGCACCCACAGCTGTGTTAGTGGGGGAAAAAAATGATTCCAAACACATTGTGCCCTCACTACAGAGTGAAAAATTACAAATCGTTGGGTAGGAATTACTTTTTGCTTCGTTAATCCACTATTAAGACGATAAACATGATTGAGCTCTAATGCGTTACAACTGATCTAAATCAGATTTTTCAGTTCTCAAACATCTAGCTTTTTATTGCATAAGAAAAAGATCCTCATAATTTAAATTTTAATGGAGAAGACAACAATTTCATGCTAAGTGTCAGGCAGCTGAACCTCACTGGAATGAAGAGCAGAGTACAAACAAGAATGATGTTCACCCTCCAACACAGTCACACTGCACGGCCTGGCTTTCTTTTCTACTGTGGAGAAATCCTGTGGGATTATCTGGTGTTAATAAAACTGCCTGATGATCATATAATGGGAGTTAGTTTATAACATATAATTATGAGAATGAGTCATATTCCCCAGGTAGATATTTCATCGCTTTTCTTTGTGTAGCAACATACAAGAACTGAGTTTTCCTGACAAGACCTGACCAGAAGCGGAAAGGATGGAAAAGGATCCCAGTGAAGAACCAAAAACGCGGACAACAGTCCAGTCATGACCCCACAAATGTGCTCAGCAGCCTCGGCGGTTTCTCCCAAACACACCAGTGTGGAGAGGGTTTGGATGTGGGGCTGGGAAAGGTGCTGGGGGCTGAGAGGAGCTGGCGTGTGCTCACCCACACCCCCAGCCTGAGCTCTGCCCAAGCCCCTTCGTGCTGCCACACTCCCAAGGGAAAATGGATTCATTCTCCCGCAGTCTCTGCTTCAGCCAACGCACATCTGGGTAGTGCAGAGCACACGGGAACCCTGCCATTGAAAAGCTGAGTGAATTCCTGCCCGCCCTGGGAGAATTCCTGCCAGTGCTGCCTGAGCCAGGCTTAAATAGTCCACCCTCCTCTTTGGGCAGGAGCTCGTAACTGTTTCATCACAGGAAAAGGGAGAGGCCTCGTTGCAAACAATTGTGGTGCCACCTGCCTCCAAGACATCTTTCCCCTCCTCCTCCTCCTCCTGCTCCCTCCCCCAGTTTGGCTCTGCCCAGTTTTTGGCTCTGCTGCAGTGAGCAGCACAGCCCTAGGTTCTGTGACGTTTCACTGTCCCATTTCACAGGTACCACTGGAGACCCTTCCAGTTCTTGCAGAGTTTATTGCAATCACTTTTATGTGAGGGTTTCCCAGCTCTCCAGCTGCACTTCAGCAGCCTCTCTGGATTTTGCTGGAAACATTATCTAAGGTCACCCAGGAAGCTCAGTGTGTTGCAAGGGTCTGGACAATACTATGGGACAGAACTGCAGAGAAAATGACCACCTCATAAACCAGCTTCCACCTTACAGCAGCTCTGAAATAAAGCATTCCTTTCAGGAACCATTTGTTTGTAACTTCTATCTCTGATCCTGGCCAGGATTTCCAGACATGAGGAATCTGTCAGGCTTCTTCAGACTGAAGGAGCTAAGTCTTGAAGTACGTTGCCTGCACAAGTTCTAAGGGGAAAATGGCATTAAATCTTTCTTTCATGTATTAAAAGTGAAGTTATGCACACAAGCGTCCTCACATATATTCAAACCACCCCAAAATGTTCTTTTGTTAAGGGAAGACAGGAAGGTTGATCTTTCTAGAAGGAATGACTGATACAGAAGATGTAATAAACATCTTTCCAGAAAAAAAGACCCAACAAAGCCTTTCAGCAGAATTATACAGAACAACACAGATTTGTTCCCATGTCCCTGTATCAAGGGTGTCAAAGCAACAGTTAAATGGGACATAACCCAGCTGCTTCTTGAGCCAAAGGAGCTGAAACTATAGAAGAGAATTTCATTCACTTTGGGGGAAAAGGATTTCTCACTGGAGAAAATTATCCCTCAAACTCCACCAAGTGTTGTGGTGAACCATTTAAATTCCTACAATGCAGGGGAGGCCTTGCTCCCTCGGATGTTTCAGAGATGGAGCAGCAGGTGGAACGTGAGGCATGTCCTCTTCGTGGGCCAGGGTGTGCTGGGAGGGGCCTCTACCAAAAGCTGTTTCCACAAACAATGCTGTAACAAACAAAACTTAATTAGCAACAATCACCACCACAAAGGCTGAGTGAGAAAACAATATCCCAAATCAATACAGGAAACTGGGTGTCACACGAGTTCCACCTGCAAGATTTGACAGGTAACAGACTGGAATTTGCTGAGGATTGTGTGTCTGGGCAGGAGGAAAGGGGTGAGAGGTACCCATGTCTGAGCTCAGGGTGCTGTGAGGGCTCACAGGGCAGATGTGCAGCTGAACGATCCACTGCACTGGGCAAAGATACAATCTTAAAAGAAGAAAATGGAAGATAGCAAATATTTTCTACTTTTGGTCATGCCATATCTGTGAATGGAAAACAAATCTGAAGGAAAAAATGCTGTTTTGGTGTAGTTTATGGACTTAATCCCCAAACCAGGAACTTTAGCTTTCTCCTCCAAATATTGCACTTGTGCTGCATAGGGAAAACATCCTGATAAAATTCTGAATCCCCTTCAGGAACATGACCAATGACACTCTCAGCCGTGTCAGGAGAGACCAGCCCCAGGCCTCAAAGTTTTCCCAGGTCTCTCAACCATCCTGTACCTGCATTTGGTCCAAGCACGCGAAGGGTTTTTCCCTGCAACAACCTGCCCCACTTCCTTCCCTCAGCCTGACACAGGCTGCAGTTGTTGTAATACCATTTTTCATAATTAATTTGTTATTTATAAAAGACAATTATAGAGGTGTGATTGGAATAATTGCTGACACGTGATATTTGCCATTGTTCACTGAGTTTTTATGAGGTATTACAAAGAAATCCGAGTGATTCTATGTACCTACAATGTGCATCCTGCAATAGGCTTTCCAAAGGCATAAAGCAATAAAGGACTACAAGTAAGGAGCACACAGCATAGGATAACCACCAACCTATGAAAATATCAGTTAGCTATAAAAATGTCAGGCAGAGTTCCTTGACAAATATCTGAGCATTAGAAGGGAGATAGGAACATCCACTGCTGTCCTGTACTGTGTTGTTGTGCTGTGACCAGGACGAGGTGAGTGGGATGAGTTTGTTTCGGGTGACTGTAGGCAGTGCACTAGATCTCAGCAGAGATCTCCCTAATTTAGAGCCACCCAACAGAAATTACATGTTTTGAATTAATAAACAAATGGTCACAAACACTCAGAGGAAGGGTTAAGCTTCCTGCCACTGCCAAGCATCTCCCTTTGGCAAATTAGAGCTTGCAACCACACACGGAAAGCGGGTACTCCCTTCCACGGCGACACCCACTGTCTCAGGTATAAATGCAGAGGAGGCCAGCTGAAACTTGGAGCTATGATTCCAGAACAACTGTAAGATCAGCTTGGAGTTGTCACCTGAGTTATCTGCTGCTGCCACTATGAGCTGTGGCTCCAAGCAGCCCCTGAAGAGCTGCCTGCGAGGGAGCAGTGGTGGAGGGGGTGGAGGGGGCAGCTCACATTCCTCGGCCTCCTCGATGACAGTCACCTCCAGGACAAGTGGTGGTGGCAGGTTTTCTGGCAGCGGTTGTGGTGGAGGAAGCTCCCGCAGCAGCTGTGGTGGGGGAGGTGGTGGCTATGGCAGGCGCAGTAGCTATGGAGGAGGAATGAGCAGCAGCAGCTGGGCTGGAAGACTGGGTGGTGGATGTTATGGAGGGGGAATGGGCCACAGCAGCTTGGGAACAGGCTTCAGGTCAGGCAGGAGCAGCTTTGGGGGCGGTTATGGAGGAGGCTTTGGTGGTTTCAGTGGTGGCAGCTTTGGCAGTGGAGGGAATGTGGGAATTCTCTCCAACGATGAGAAGCTGACCATGCAGAGCCTTAACGAACGCCTGGCTACCTACATGGAGATAGTCAGGAACCTGGAAAAGGAAAATGCTCAGCTTGAAGAGTTAATCAGGGAGTGGTACCAGAAGCAAGGTCCTGTTGGCCCAAAGGACTACAGCCACTTCTATGGACAAATTGAAGAACTTCAAAAACAGGTAGGATGTTCTTGGCCAGAGAAGTTTAAGCACTGACTGACTGAGAGATTATTAATGTTTTCCTAACATGATGTTTCTCTTTCAGATTGTGACTGCAGCTGTGGAAACCCACAAGGTACTTTTGGACCTGGATAACACAAAGATGACTGCAGAAGACTTTAGAATAAAGTAAATATATATTGCTCTTTTACAGGCACTGACTTCCTTCCTCCTGCTTTCCTGAACTTAGTTTCAGAGATTCATTCCATAAACAAATATCAATCCACAGGGACTTGGCTTCCTCCCGCATCCCTGGCAGCGCAACTGAAATAATCTGTGAAACTTCAAATTTTTCAGTATTTCTAGAGTGACCTTTGATGGGAATTCTGCCTATGGCTGCAGAGCTAGAGCTTACAAAAAGGTTTTGTTTTTAAAAACATAAAAATTGGGATTTTCTGTCACTGAAAGTCAGGTTAACCAGATAGTGGAACCTGTACAAAGTTGCAGTAACAAGAGATGATGAAAGAGACGACAGAACACATTTTAATATTAAATTTTTATCTTAATATCAAACTTTACATTTATTTAATAGAAAGAATAATAACTTTATGTTATTAAATACTATTAATAATTAAATGTTAAGTACTGGTTGATGATTTCCTAATTCTGGTGGCTGAGTGATGCTGCATGCTCCAAAGTACAGACACAAAAACAGATACTGATACTGGAATAGGTGAACTTTTCCATAAATAATGTCAGCAGGAGAAGGACTGAGGTGCCAGGAGCAGGGCTGACCTCTCTGCACTGTCCCTGGCAGGTATGAGATGGAGAGCGGGCTGCGGCAGAACGTGGAGGGCGACCTCAACAGCCTGAGGCCCTTGCTGGATAACCTGACCCTGACCAGGTCCGACCTGGAAATGCAGTTTGAGTCTCTGAAGCAGGAGATCATCGACCTCAAGAAGAACCACGAGGAGGTAAGAGCCACCTCCTTCAAGTGCATGCTGGAGATGTGGGAAGGTGACATCCTGTGCTCAAAACACCGACCAAGGGGCAGGACCAGGCTGCTCCAGGGTGCCCCTGAGCTCAGCCCCCTCAAAAAGCAATGACTGGAAAGTCAAGGCCAAATAATTGCAACACAAGCCCCCCAAATATATGTAAATATGTTGTTGAAAGGCTCCATTTGCATTCATTGTCCTTGGGCCTGGGTTTTCTCTGCAGGAAATGAAACTGCTGCAATCCCAGTCCAATGGGGATGTGAATGTGAAGATGAACGCTCCTCCAGGAGAGGATCTGCTGAAAAAATTGAATGACATGAGGCAAGAATATGAAGCTATTATTCAGAAAAACCGTGCAGAGGTTGAAAAGTGGTACGAAAGCAAGGTAAATGGTGACAGCTCTTGGGAAGAACTTCCTGTAGAGGAATGACACAACATCCATTGCTTTTACAAAATAACAGCAGAGTCCCCTTGGTCAGAATGAAGTAAATCACAAGTGGGCTTGAATTGCTCTGGCAGAGCCACACAAGCAAGTTTAACAGCCCCATTCTACCAGTGACCCTTCTGCAAATTGTTGTGTTCCAGATGGTCCCATGATAAACTGCCATGTTGGCACTGTAAGTGAAAGTCAGAAACTCCAAATCTGTGCATTAATTTTTCAGATGGAGGAAGTGAGTCAACAAGTCCACTCAAGTACCCAGGAAATGGAATCGAGCAACCAACAGATCTCTGCGCTGAGACGTGAATTTCAGAGCCTGGAAATTGAGCTGCAGTCGCAGATCAGTCAGGTAGGTGACAACTGCTCCTGATCCCCTGATACGCAAAGAACTCAGGAGCTGCTGGAATGCCAGGAGGTCAGCGGTCACAGTCAGTGAGGATCCTTGGCACATGGTCAGTGAGGATCCTTGGCACATATGACACCATGTGGGATTCTTCTTATGTTGGGCATAAGAATAATCTAATCCTGCCACATTCCCATGAACAGTGCATTTTGTTTTCCCTCTGCAGATAGACTCTCTGCAATCCAACCTGGAAGACACGGAACGTCGCTATAACATGCAGCTGCAGCAGATCCAGGGCATGATCGGGCCCTTGGAGGAGGAGCTGGCCAGCATCCGCTGTGAGATGGAGAGCCAGAACGAGGAGTACAAGATGCTCCTGGGCATCAAGACCCGCCTGGAGCAGGAGATCCAGCAGTACCGGGCACTGCTGCATGAGGGGCAGCAGGGCATTAGGTACAGACATCAATTAATTAACTTTCTATCGATGCAATCAGGGAAAGAGGAAGCAGCAATATTTATATTAGGAGCTGGTGTAAGTGATTAATCATCAACGTATTTACTACAAGCACAAGAATTCACAAGAAATCTAAATCATAGCTGGCAGCATGCAAAGCTGTGCTTTTACAATAGTATTTAGAATTGTAATTTGCCATTTTTCCCCGTAAGTATCACCAGGAAGTGCCATTATTTGGGAAAACGAAAGGTAAGAAAGAAATAATACACCCCTTTCTCCTTGCAGCACTTCCCAGGGAGGAGCTGGTGGTGGATCTTCAGGAGGAGGAGGTCATGGAGGAAGTAGTGGAGGAGGAAGCTGTTGGTCCTCAGGTGGAAGAAGCAGTGGAGGAAAATCCGGAGGATCCTATGGAAGATCTTCCTCTTCCGAAAGTGGAGGAGGAGGAAGTGGAGGAAGAACAGGAGGTGGAAGCTGTGGTAAAACTTCAGGTGGAGGAGGTGGCAGTGGTGGAGGAGGAGGGGGTAAATCCTGCCTCTTTCGCTCTTCATCTTCCCAGTCCCAGCCTGACGACTCTTGTGAAAGCCCAGGTAAAAACTGAATTAAAAAATACATCCTGCCATTCACAATTCTCTCTGAATAGCAGGAAAGGATATAACAACTTCCTTCCTGGAAATATTATTGCTATGTTTTTCCCAATCTTGTTTTAAGACCACTGTGACATTTGTTCTTAGTGACAAATCAACATAAGCAGCATGAAGGATGGCATGAAGGGCTGTGTCAGAGGATGGGTGAAAAGAGGAAATGGAGGAGGGAAAGGGAAAATGGTGCCAAATCCAAAGTATGCAGGGAATTAGGGAAGTCAGAAGTTAGAAATGTGGCTGGCATTAATCAGGGGTTGGTTAAAGCAGGGCAGAATGGTGGGAACACTCCAGACATTTAAAATATAAGTGACATTGGCTGCAAAATACTCAAGTAGCAAAAGACCAAAGGGTCTGATCTGTATCTGATTTCCTGGCTGTGGTTCCAGGAAGTGCTGAAAACATGAAGCCCTGCCTGGAAGGAAACAAAACATTGGAGAGAGGAGCAACCATGGAGGAAGTGTCTCAAGCCATAAAACACATGAGACTGGGTAAGGCTCCAGTCCTGGCAGCACCTCAGACAAAAGCCTGAAAATGGTGAAAATGAGCAGGAGGATGTAATTTTTAGAAAGGACCAATTCCACTTTTGATTTTGTTTCTATGAAAAGGTGGAAAATGGTCCTGCTTGGAGGTTTCTATTTATTCATTATAATGATCAGGTTCAGTCAGGCTCTGTCCCAAGCACAGTTTCTGTTGCAGACTGACAGTCCTGACATGAGAGTTGGCTCTGGCCCAAAGGGCCTGAAGCCATCAGTGCAGACAACAGGAACACTGCACAGACACTCCTGATGCTGAAAATAAGGCAGTGAATTCAGGAGGATTTTGTGTGATGAGGAAGATTATTTGGAAAAAATTGGTGTAGACGAGCTCTAGTTTTTAAAAAAATTCCAACACAGGCTTTGCAAACTCCTCCATAAAAATTTACTCCTCTGATCAAACATCCCCTCTGCCCTGCAACACTCCAACGTGTATTAATGCTTAGTATGTAAAATTAAAACATATTATGTGCCATCTCTCTTTAGCTTACAAACATCTACTGTAAATATCCATACGCACATTCTAAGTTCACCTGTATTTGGTTTGTACTGCTGCAGCCACTCTAAATTTAAAGTGATTTGCACTCCCATGGCTGACAACAGAAGCAGATCCATGTAGCTAATTGCTAAATCTGCACACACCCTGGACAGACTCAGGTCTGACACTTTCTGGACCTTTCCAGAAGGCTGGGAACAACTCTGGTGCACTGAGAACTGTACAGGTGATACTTAGGAAGTAACAAAAGGTTAAAAATGCTGAATTCTTCAAAGAAATTCTTGCTTTCCTCCATCTTTCAACAGGGAGTTTCAGAAAGGTTGAGGAGTGATCAGCAAGACCAGCATCTTCCACTGCACGACCTCCCAGTGAGGCCTTTGGACCAAGCAAGACTCAACTGAGCACAGCTGAACACAGCCTGCCACGAGCAGGAGCGAGCACTTGTCCAACTTACTCAACACTGCTCACTCCAGGGGCTCCTCAGAGCTCTCTGGATGTCCTGTCTGCTCCTTCCATCTGTGTTTCTGTTCCGAATCACTGTTACCTGAGTTAATCTCTACCGTGATTGGTGTTCCTGTGGAATAAATGCTAATAAATCTTTGCTTCTCTCTGATGCAACCAGAAAGCTGTGTCTGGTCCAAGCTCCTTTAGCAGAGATTTTTGTTTGAATCAGTTGCAAATATCAAGCCCCACCTGTGGAATACACAATGATGTGTCAGATTATCCATAAGACCCAAAGTTTTCAGTGACACATTCACCACTTAAGACTCGCTGGGCAAAACTTTGCAGTCTGCACTGCCAGGAACAATGCTCTGTTGGTCCCTGTGATGGGAAAACTCAGACAAAACTCTTCTGCTACTGACTTCTATCAGGGACAAGAGGGTGGGTTTAAGGAACTGACTATTCCCTGTAAAACCTCTTTAAAATATGAGCTGTGTTGGGAATTTCACTTGAAAATAACCTGGAGGGTTTCTCACACCATGCCTGCTCACAGATACATTCTTTCCCCTGTGCATTTTTCCCTTCACCTGCTTAAGCCCAAACAAAACTACCACTCTATGAGTCTCTCTCTCTCAGCTTTACAACCATCAGGTTTGTTTTGTCCCTCTGAGGAAGGCATCACCCAGGGGAGAATATTGGGAAACAGAGACTGAGTAGGAGACCGTGGGAATGGGAAACGTAAACGCCTGAGTTCCAGGCAGATCTGTGTGAGTGATTCACAGTGTTGCCTTATGCCGGGCTCTCAGCCATGAATTAGTATTGGAAAACAAGAAAAAATCTCATTTTTTTCCCTGACCAGCGTCCCTTTGGAGGCTGGAGGAGCCAGCTCACCTGCATGAAGGACCCCAGCACACACAATCATGTGCTGATACGCCTGGCCTGACACTACAGCCACGGTGGTGATGGTTTGCCAGGATACCCCCAACTCCCACCTCTTGCAAAATCACCTTCTTAATTTTTAACTCCTTGCAGCATCACATCACACTAGGGTCTGTTTTGCTATGTGTCCCCTGAGCCTACTTTCTCCAACTGCTCTGCTCATTTTCCACTTCTGGCAGGTGGTGACAGCTATTTCTCAGACCTGTCTGTTCAGGGTACTCAACTAGCAGCCCAAATCAAGGAATACTCCCAGTCCAGGAACCCTGTTTCACATACCTCCCCTAGGAGCTTGCCAGGTTAACCTCAAAAATGTTCCTGCTCAGTGCCTGCTTCCTGGCTGTCCCAGGGTGATTTACAGCCCATCACCTTGCCTCTGGCCTCACATTGACACCCAGGAGGTTGTTGGGGTGGTTGGATATGATTTACTGAGAGGAGTAGCCTATCTGTGCTGGAGTTCTGTGCTCTCTGCCACCATGGCACTACTGATACCTCTTGCTCCTCTCCTTCTTTCCAAAAATATAACTTACTTTTAGTATTTTATTGCCAGTTGTCTAATCCTCAAGCATCTCTGCATTTAACTTTGAAGAAGAAATTACCCTGAATCGATCACTGGGTGAGCAAAGCAGAAACTGGAATTTGGAGCGTGGGAAGGGCAGTGAGGAAGTTCAGGGGCTGAGAACTCAGCACTGAACACAGACACATATGAGGGTGCAGCGTGTTGCAATACTCAGTGCAGTTCTGCTGCTGATATAAATGCTTATTTTGATATGTTATAATAAGCAACAATTTCTGAGCCATTAGGATAAATAATATACTACTACTACTACTACTACTACTACTTTTGCTATTCAGCATTGATTGCACTGTCTTCTTCCTTACCTAAAATCTGTGCCTTTCTTAACAAGGTGTTTTTATAATGTTTATACATTTAATGAGTCTGCATCTGCAATGTAAATCAGTTTTGTAATGTAACAATAACATGTTTCTTGCATGTTATGGTATATGACAAAATAAATACAAACCACCAATAAACTCACAAAACTCCCTACTTAATCATGGCATTAGCACTCATTACAGACAAAAAGCAGACTAAAATGAGATGGTTTCTTACCAGACCCAAGAAGAAAATGCCAGTTTTAAGGCTTATTTCCTTTTTACATTTTGCATTACAAAATCTGCACCTGAGTTATCACTGGCACTTGCTTACTGAGAAAACAGGTTTACATGGAGGAACAGAGCTAGAAGACCCAAACCATTGCAAAGCAGGAGTAAGAAATACAAATATTGTAGTGTCAGGTGTCAAAGCTTAGGGCAGGCTCAAAGTGGGGCAGCAGAAATACTGAGGAGTGAGGAGAACTTTGCACTTTTTATTTGCATGCATCTCATTAGTCATTAATCAGCATAATAAGCTTTAATTTTATGAGCACAAAGTGTTGCAATTCGGATACTTATCTAGTGTTCCTATTAGTGCTCTGAGAAGATAATTGGGGTACGTGTTGGAACAAGACCTTCAGAGCAACCTTAGGCAAAAAGCAACGTGCACACACTCCTGCGTGTTTGCCTTCAGAGCTCCCAAGCAATCCATGTGTCCATTTGAAGGCACAGACGTAATTTCCAAATTGCCTGTGTGTACATTCTGCTGATGTCTCTTTTGTCAGTCCTGTTAATTGCCAAATGCTACCCAGGCCATCTTCATGGGCTGCAGAATGAGTACAGCAAGCACATCATGTCAGTGCACTGGGGGTAAAGGCAGAGCCCACCTGAGCTGTCTCTGAGTGTGTAAATCCTCTGCAGAGCTCAGCTCTGCAGCATGGCCTCCTCCCCAGGCCATGCTGCAAGGAGAGCAGGTGCTGTGGATGTCCTCCTTCCCCAGCCCACATGAGCTGCAGTAGCAGAATGTGCCCCAGCAGTGTCTCCACAGGCAGGGATCCCACTCTCCATGTGCTGTCCCACAGGACACTGCACTGACCAGAGCCACCCATGTGTGGGTGCCCACAGCTCTGAGGGGCTCTGAGGCTGCACAGCCCAAAGGGACTGAGGTACCCCTGAACCTCGGAGAGAGGCAGGAACCTTGGCAGGTGTTCTGACCATGCCCTCCAGCTGTTCTGTTCTGCTACCAACAGAAAGAATTATTCCAATCTAATTGCCTTCACCCTGTAGGAGACCGGGGAAATGACAGTGGGACCACTCTGATTGTGGCTCAGAAACTGCTAGAAATGCTGACAGCTGACAGGAGGGAATTAGCAGCCTGCAAAGTGTCCCCAGCCGTGGGGCACACACACCCTGACCCACAGCTCTCACAGCTACATGGCAAAACCCATGTGTCATTTTTAGGATCTGAGGAACAGCCATTTTCCCATCAGCCTCCTTGTACGGAAGGTCCAGGTTATCCTGCACAAAAGGTTGTGCTGGGAGAGTGTTGGAGATTTTAAACTTCACAGGCAAGCCCACTGCTGCATTAAGAGTCCTTTTTGCTTTGCTGGCTCTAACCTAAATTTCTTCAGAAATGCCAGTGAGTTCACTAGAATATTCTGAGCTGAAGCAGGAATAAGGAGGGAGCACTGTCTCCGAGGTGAGAACAGACACTCTCTTCTTACAAAAATTTCTGGTAAGAGTGATGGGAAGAGGTCATTAAATAGATGAAAAGAATAAACTCCAGCAGTTGCCTGAGGCATGAGAATGACATTGAATGAAGGGAAAATGTTTCAGTTTTTCAGCACACAGGCACAGAAGTGAGAACACATTTTCTCCAGGTCTGTTTGGAATGCAGCAGCTCCAGCCTGTTGGAAAAGTCTCCCAGTTTTGCATGGGCTGCTCCCATGTCATCGCTCTGGTGATTGGGAGTCACTTCTTTGATACTGATCATGGAGGCCTGATTAAAAGGAAAACAAAAACAGAGCAAGAGTGAAGGAACGTCGGCTGGGCTGAACCGCGGCGTGTGCTGAGCCCGAGCAGAAGCCGCGCGTGCAGTCGGAACATTCCGGCACTCTGCAGGCTGGGCACTGCTGGTGGCTGGAGTAATAAAGGTCCTTACCCTGCTGCCATTGGGAAACAGCAATGTTATATATGATTCAGCTGTGCATCACTTATGGGAAAGAGATGAGAGAAGGTCTTAAACCTGATGGTCCTTTTTTAGGTAATTCCAGAAGTTCACATAATCCATATAATACATTAGAGAAAAGCATCAGAGAACAAAAATCTTTAAAGGCTCTTTTAATGAGCTCAGAAATGAAAAATTCATCCTGTCCACAGAACAGATCTCTGGTTTCTAAGTATTTGCACAGTCAAGTATTTAATAATAATAAAAAAATTAAAAATCTGCCAGGAGGGAATTCAATGTGTGCAACTTTACAGAGGATGAAGTATTCACAGTTGACCTGTATTTTTCAGGCATTTAAGTGTCCTGCTCCAAAGAGACACACAGTGACTGTGACAGAAACCAAACATCCCAAGGGCAGTTCTCAGCTGCAGGAATACACAGGATTATGGCCCAGCCTCACAGCCAGCAGAGTTCCTATAAAACCAAGGTGTTCCACACCAACAACTAACTAACAAAATGAACTACTAACAAAAAGGAAATAGCAGCAGTGTTAAAGGCAAAAGAAGAACATCCTAAGAGCATGTAATTTAAAAGTTATCTTAGATCTATAGACAAAATCTGTGATTTATGATCCTCCTTTATATATAAAGAGTGGTAACAATACAAAGCTAAAATGAAATGTTGAGGTGAGTGAAAGTTCTCCAACCTCAGTGGTTTGAATCTTTCTTTCATTTAATTGTTTTTATTTTTTAAAGTATTTTCCAAGCCTGCAATAAGACTTGCCCTTATCAAGAACTCTCCAATACAGACAAATCCCTGCTGTGAATAGTTACATCTGGAAAAAGACACCAGTAAATAAAATAGGAAATCAGGTGGGTTCTCAAAAGATACATAAACAGATTAAGAGATTATTTTGGCAAATTTTTTACTCCTTTAATCATTCCAGGGAATTTTGTGTTCACTATCACTAACAAACCCACAGATCTTCTATCTTGGCTATGAAAACCATCTCTAAGGAATATCCCTGGAACCACTGATGGGAATTTGAACACGATAATCAATTTTACTCACCACAGCAGAGTTTGTGACAAACGCTACCACAGACCATAAAAAAAATGACCCAGATCTAGAGGCAAAGAAAAAGCATTTTGCCTATAGCAAACTCCATCTTTCTGCACCAATAACAGACTGTGCTAAAGCCCAGAAACTGTTTATGCTGAGGTGTCACTACCAGCCTCCAGCTGAGAATCGGGAGAAATTATTCCATCACCAAAGTGCTCGGAATCTTTCATCATGTTTCAGCCATTGAGAGATCAAATAGCAAGATAAAATCGGGAGGTTTTGAAAGAGATTGCATAAGCAGCAATAGAGCAATGCTGGCGCAGGCATGGCACAAAGGCCAGGGCAATGGATGCGGTCAGGAAATGTTAAATAATCCTGAATTTACAATCAACAGCCCACCTAGGCAGCCTTTGGAAAGCAAGCACTGTGCTGCATTGTCATCTCCAAGAGGTCTGGGCTGGGAGAAGGACAGCAGAGCACAGGTGGCAGTTCCTTGTGCACCTGAGGTTTAGGGGAGATTGCTACATTCCATAACTACCTGCAGTCATTAAAGGCTCCATAACCCCGCAGAGAGGAGGGCGGGAGATGAAGACATTTCAGACAGAACAGAACTGTCACTGGGAAACTGTGCATGTTCTCCTGGGCAAACTGGGGCAGTTTGGGTTCATCTGTAGCAAGACACAAATGCTGGTGTTCTGCTGTTATTTGCACATCTGCCTTCAGACACTCTGCTTTGGTATCCAACCTGCCTAGTGAGGATGGAAACCCCTTCATCCAGGGTCAGCTTCTGGGGATCAGGGCAACACTGAAGTGTGGGGTCATTTTTTTGTAGTCTCAACAGTCTGATTTCTACTGATTTGTGTAAAAAGTCTTTCAGCTTTTATCTCAGGATGCTATTTTAATCTCAAGGATCTTTGCTTTAAGAACAGTAGATATAATTGCTTTATCACCTACAACATATGACACATTAACAATAGCTGCTTTATATTAAATGATAAAAAGTCTTCCCACACACTAGTTTTTAAATCATTGTCTGCAATAAAACAACTTCTAATTGGGATACAATTGACTTTATAATACAATTAATGCATCCTTCTATTTTAGATCAACAGTGCTTTGGTGAAAAAAGTCCAATACTGTTTTTCTCTTTGAATTCTAGGAGTTGGCTGGCTGCGTGGTGCCCTAGTACTTTCTTCACAAAGGAGATATTTTGATTTTTAAACAAGAATCCCTCTGCATTGCTTGAAATAGCCTGTTCATATTAAATAAGATGTTCTCTAAGTGCTGGCAGGGATACACGAGTTGGACAATCGTTACAGACAGGTCACACAATCCTATTAATGAAACTCTTGCACTAGCACTTACGGTGAGAAATTGAACATAAGATGTGTAGAAAATCTGAAATGCACAAAACTGGAAAGAACAAAAGAGAACAAACAACAGCCTTTAACAATAGCAGCTACAAAACCTTAGCAGAGGAAGCACCTATTCCAGAAATCACTAAATGAAAAGAATGCCACCCAAAAGAAGTGAGATGTTCAACCTTAACCAAGCCTCAGAAGCCCAGTTGTGGGCTGGATTGCCTGAGATAGCTGCATAAAAATACTGTTCAGCAAATTATTCTTGGCACAAACAAGAAGTTTGGTAAATGCCCTGGGAGAAGGAAACACCCTGATGGTGACACCCAGTGTCAGATACATAAATAGAGAGAGCTGGGGATGAAAATTTGCAGTCCTGAAGCTTATCAGGCTGTGCAGCTAAATTTGGGGTTGCGGTTTGACTCTTTCCTGCTGTCACCATGAGCTGTGGCACTAAATCTTCGACCAGTACCATTAGAATTAGCAGTGGAGGGGGAGGAGGTGGTGGTGGAAGATGCAGTGGTGGAGGCGGTGGAGGGAGTAGGTCTGGTGGGTACTCCTCAGTGTCCTCAAGAAAGTACACCTCTTCTGGAGGCGGCGGAGGCTTTTCTGGGAGAAGCTTTGGAGGAGGAGGCTCCAGGAGCAGCTATGGAGGGGGCTTTAGCAGTGGCAGCTGTGGCAGGATCAGCCGCAGCAGCTATGGGGGAAGAATGAGTGGTGGTAGTTACGGAGGAGGAATGAGCTGTGGAAGTATGGGAGGAGGATTTGGATCAGGAGGGGGTGGATTTGGGGGTATGGGCGGTGGTTATGGAGGTGGTGGGTACAGTGGCGGTGGAGGATACAGTGGAGGTGGATTTAGTGGCTTTGGGGGTAGCGGTGGCTTTGGTGGTGGTGGCAGCTATGGTGGAGGCAGTTTTGGTGGAATGGGCTTCGGGGACGATTCTGGCTTGCTCTCCACAAACGAGAAGTTGACCATGCAGAACCTCAACGATCGCCTGGCGTCGTACATGGATAAAGTGCGACGCTTGGAGGAAGAAAATTCCCAACTTGAGCAGCTGATCAGGGAGTGGTACAAAAATCAAGCTCCCTCTCAGAGCAAGGATTACAGCCATTATTACAGGACAATTGAAGAGCTGCAAAACCAGGTATGATGTACTTTGACTAACTTGGAACAGGTTCTTATTGGCATGGCACTTTCTTCATGCAGCACAAGGTCCCCATTTGGGGTGACATTCCCATTCCTGTGCTTTAGCCAGAAAGCAGAGTGGTGTGGGGACCAGCTTCTGTCTGCGTGTTCTGGCACACATATTTGGTGCAGGAAGCATTGCTGGGTGCAGTGGCAGATCAGCATCAGTGCCCCATCACGTGGCCTGTGCCCCATCACATGGCCTGTGCCCCATCACGTGGCCTGTGCCATGCTCCTTTCAGTGCTGAGCTGCTGCTCGCTTATTCTTCACTCTTCAACAGCGGAGTTAATCCTTGCTTGTGTCGTGTTACTACTACCATATTAATTGGATATTTTTGTGAATATACAGGATGAGCCAGCATGTGCAGTTAGTCTCATTCCAGCCCTCAGCCATTTAACAGTCATGTATCTCTCGTGTGAACATGGCTGTTCTTAAAAGTAATGGAAATTCTGCTTTCCTGCTGCTTTTTGTCGGTTCAGTTGGGTTTTTTTTTTTGTTTGCTTTTTCTTTTTTGAATATGAGGAGTTAATTTAGTTATTCTTTCCAATAAGGTATTTTTAATGGATATTTGTAAACCAAAATTAACAGTAAAGACACTTTCTTTTATCTGGAAGCAATAAACTCATCTCTCTCAGTAGCTCCTGCAGCTCTAGTCAGGCTTGACATTGCCATAAACCCCTTCTGCAAGGTGTTTGTGCATAGGTGTTTCTTCTCTCCGTTGTTGACTGAAAACACCTTCTCCCTCCCTTTCAGATTGTTGGTGCAAATGTGGACCTTAACAGGATGCTTCTTGACATGGACAACACCAGAATGACTGTGGATGACTTCAGACTGAAGTGAGTCACTCCCTTACTGGCTCCATCCACGTTGCCTCCTTTTATCCCCATGAGTTTCCATTGCCAATTAGTCTTCGTAGAAGCTGGAGCCTTTTGGCTCCAATCACAAAACAGAGAATTATTGGGAAAAGCATTCTGAGAAGGATTGCTTTGGGATTTCATTATTATTTTTCTCCAGACTGTTCTTGAAGAGACACATTTAAAGAACTACATTCTGTTTCTCCATCTTTGCATGTGGATTTATAAGCATAATCCTCATGGTACAAATCTCACAGAGAGAAAATGTACTGAAATCAAACAAAGCTATTGGAGAAAGAAAGAGATTGGGGTCCTTTCTTTTAAGAATTGACCAGAGATGTAAAATGGGAACTGTCCATAACTGAGATACCAAACAAAGATGTCTGACAGCACTTTTACTCTCTTTCTTATCTGTCCTTCAGGTATGAGACTGAATATACTCTCCACCAGAGTGTGGCAAGTGATATCAATGGATTACGCCCACTTTTGGATCAACTGACTCTGTCCAGATCTGACTTGGAGACACAGTTTGAGTCTCTGAAAGAGGAACTGATCTTCCTGAAGAAGAACCACGACGAGGTAAGTTTCTTCACACTTCAACAACTAAAGGCAACACAACACTCGATTTCCCCAGTTTTTTTCCACCAGCAGTAACCAGGTTTTGGCCAATGGTTTTGATCATCCAACTTGGCACAAGCTGGCTTTGATGTTAAGGAATGGGTAGAGTGCATAGCTGCCCACTGCTGGTGTCATGAGACACCAGGTCACCACATGAGACCAGGGGGATGAGTGGCTTTCAGTACAAACTAGTTTGCTTGCTGAACTCACAGAAGGAAAACTGGATAGAATATATGGAGGAGTCAAAAGAAAGCATTTGTACTTTCTGCAATGTGATCTCCCACTGAGAAGAAGATTCCCACAAAGAGCACACTGCACAGAATTCCTTACCACCCTGTGGAGGCAGTGCCAGGGTCACTGTTCATGCAGTGCCTGTCTGTGAGCTCTGCAGCCTTAGGAATGGCAGAATTGTTCCATGGCAAGGGCAGGTGAGGCCCTTTTGCTGGAGTCATGGGCTGTGTGAGGATCTATGTCCTTTTCCTTCCCTTTATTTGAATCAATGCCATTCCTCCTTACCTTCACCCTTTGAGAACCTCATGGGGTTTATGTGGTTTGTTTTTCAGGAAATGAGAGGACTGCAAAGCCAATCTGGTGGAGATGTCAATGTGGAGGTCAATGCTACCCCTGGTGTTAACTTAATGGAAAAATTAAATGAAATGCGCTGCGAGTACGAGAGGCTCATTGAGAACAACCGGAAGGAGGTGGAAAGCTGGTATGAAACCAAGGTAAAGCACTGGTGGGTTTTCGGAATTAAATCTTTCACAAAGTACTGGACCTATTTACAGCAGGTAAAAGGCAACTTATCACATGTTATTTAAGGGACAATGACTTCAAATTACTTTCAGCAGTTTCCTATAGCAGGTCAGTCCTGGAATATCAGTTATGTGGTAAAACAGGTAGAGCCTCTGTGTTCCAGCAGCCAGTGAATTACCAGGGCATTGGCAGAGTTACTTGCGGGAAATAAACAGTCTGCATGGCATCTTTATTCTCATTAATTGATTTATTGATGCTTTTATGATAAGCCCACAATATTTTCTAATTATCAAAAATGCCTCAATTTTGTGTGTTGATTTTTCAGATGGAAGAAGTTAATCAACAAGTCCACTCAAGTGGCCAGGAGATACAATCAAGCAACCAGCAGATCTCTGAGCTGAGACGTGAATATCAGAGCCTGGAAATCGAGCTGCAGTCACAGATCAGCATGGTAAGAAAAGGCATTTGCTTCACCCATGACACAGTCTGTAGTTGAGAAGAAGGGCTACACCCAGCGAGTAATCCATCCAAGGAGAATGGGATACTGGATTACTTACCTTCAAAGATACACTTTTCTTCTGAAGATTTGGGAAGATCTCCTTTTTTCCCCCAAAACCAAGTTGAAGTCACCACATTCCCATGAACAGTGCATTTTGTTTTCCCTCTGCAGATAGACTCTCTGCAATCCAACCTGGAAGACACGGAACGTCGCTATAACATGCAGCTGCAGCAGATCCAGGGCATGATCGGGCCCTTGGAGGAGGAGCTGGCCAGCATCCGCTGTGAGATGGAGAGCCAGAACGAGGAGTACAAGATGCTCCTGGGCATCAAGACCCGCCTGGAGCAGGAGATCCAGCAGTACCGGGCACTGCTGGAGGAGGGACAGCAGGACCTTGTGTACGTACTCTGACAGAACACAGCACTGTGTGACACCCAACTGCTGGTCAGTCACCAGCAGGAAATTTAACAGTCAAGATCTGCAAAACAGATTTTGTACTGAAATGAGGCTGATGCAGCTGCCTTGGCCAATCGCCAGGTGTGAGATATTTCATTCTCTTCAGGATACAACTCATGTGAAGAAAAATTAATGCAGAAATTCTGAACTACTAATTTGGGGCTGGACAGGGAAACCCACGTAAGAGAGCCTGGTCCCAGGAAAGCCCAAAACTGAACAGGCAGAAAAAGACTGTAAGCAAAAAAAAACACCACCAAAAAACAAAAAACAAAAAACCAACAACAAACCAAAGTTTTCCAAACATTTATAAAAGCTTCTGAAAGTTCAAGCTACGTCAGCTTCACTTATGCAGTGTGGCCAGCTTCTGCTCAGAAGTGGTGCCTGGAACAACAGCTAAAGTTTCATTCTCTTCTTTCTGATTTTGAGCCATACACCAGTATATGTGCCAAGTATTGCAAGAAATCCCCAGGCAGAATGTGGGAAAAGCAAAAGCTCTTGCATTGAAGTTGAAGTTGAAACAGAGGATAATTTTTGGCCCTCAGTTGTTTTGCTGTGCAGTGCTGGGTTCTAACCAGCAGCACGGCCCAGAGATGTGCCAGCTCCTGGGCAGCAGCTGTAGCTCAATTGCCTTCAGTTGGCAAAGTGCTACTGATTAACTTTTTTCCCTTCTTTCTCTTTCTTTGCAGAATCCCAGCTGGAGGCATGGGAGGAGGCATGGGAGGTGGTAGAATTGGAGGTGGTGGTTATTCTGGAGGAGGAAGAGGAGGCGGTGGTAGTATGAGCGGTGGATATGGAGGTGGTGGCAGCGGAATGGGAGGAGGAATGGGAGGAGGAATGGGAGGAGGAATGGGAGGAGGAAGCTGTGCAGGAGGAATGGGAGGAGGAAGTGGTGGAGGAGGAATGGGAGGAGGAGGAATGGGAGGAGGAAGTGGAGGAATGGGAGGGGGAAGCAGTGGTGGCTGCATTGGAGGAGGAGGAGGAGGAAGAACCTCAGGAGGCATCAGCAGTTCCCACTCCTACTCTTCATCTTCCCAGTCCCAGTCCTGCAGGAGTGGCGGTGAAAGCCAAGGTGAGAACTATGGTATGGGCACGGTGTTCTCTCAGTCACATCCTGACTAATATATGCACTAATTTGTACCAACATACTCTTCCAGAGGCAAACAGTACTGAGGATAAACTAAAATTTCTGGAAAGCATTAGAGTCACTGTTACTAACAATCCTTTCCTCTTTGTGTGCAAAGGATCAACTCCACTTTCAGAGCACACAGTCCATTTCTATTCCATTTTGTGGGTGATACCAGCTGATCCTGTAGTTTAACCTCAGCTGGTTTTCTTCATCTGTCTCATTCTTTGCAGAACCTCTTAAATCCCACAGTCTTTGTGCCATGGCGGAGTTTTCCTTTATGCTTTTGGAATGCTTATGGTCCTTCCCACATAATCCTAATGTCTGGGGGATACTGGTGGCTCAGATGTTCAATACCAGCACTTATGAAGTTCATGCTTGTTTTGTCTCTAAACAGGATATGGAAGAAAATCTTTTGACTAAGAATACGCACCAAGGATCCACCATTGCAAGACCTTTCAGAAAGAAACTGGCCCAAATCCGCTGCATTCCCCACACTCCCAAGGAAAGATGATGCTCTGAACAGTTCCTGGGAGTTGCAGATGCCACCTCCCCCCTGCCCTGCATGCTCTGTGCTGCTTCTGCCCACAAAGCTCTGCAGCTTCAGTCATCGGCACTCAAACTGCTGCTTTACACATCCAACCTGTTTGGTACTCAGGTTGTTCTGAATCAGGAAAATGTCTCTAATAAAATTTAATTTCTGTCTGATGCAACCAGAATCCTGTGTGGGGTTTTTCTTCCCTTCTCTAGGTGTAAACACTTAGAAAACACAAAGCTATGCCAAGACACACCTCCAGGTAGAGGCTGATGAGACACTCCAGTAGTTGGTAATGAAATTTAGAGTTGTAACAAAATTTCTGAGCAGCCAGGACAGATCAGAATCTTCTTGGGCTGTGCCTTTGCTTTTTAATAATGTGTCAGATATTCTCATGAGTTGAGCTCTGAGACCCAACAGATGAATATCAGCCTTAAAGGCACAGCAGAACCTCAGTGCTCAGCGACTCTAAAGGTGTCGGCAGCACGTGAGTGTCCGCAAAGGAACATTAATGATTACAAAGCCATGGTTGTAAAATGAAACAAATGTTTCAATTCACAAAACCTTGACAGATACTCATTGGTTTAACCTGAAAATGCACAGATAAGGAATCTTGTTTTGATATGATAAGAAGTGAAAGGGAAATATAATTTACAGGAACTTTACAGAGTTCATTTCCACAAACTTAATATTGATAGCAATTGCCTTGACCTCTGAGAAATTAAGTGCATGTAAAAGGACCTGGAATGTTTACTTTTGGATATAGGTACCAGAGTATCCCAGCAACTGAAGGGCCCAAATTCCAGTGAGGCTGCCCAAGGGGAGAGTACATCACACCTGCACACAACCTTGCAGGCTGAGCTGCTGCTGCAGGGCTGCACACAAGGGAGGGGCCTCTGCGGTTGAGCTGAGAGTGAAAGAAAATGTGAGTTCCATGAAAGAGGAGCAGCACTGCTGAGTAACACAATAGATGCACATAAATACAGATTGAGAGAACAGATACAAAATCGATTTCCAGAAATACAAGTCACACTGCCATGCAAACTTTCTCAACACTTGGAAATCATTCAGGGAAACAGAAACACTTGACTTAGACCAAGCTGAAGTGTGCTGGCATTGTGCTGGCATGAACGAGCCTTTGCAGGCTTGTTAAACTCAGTTTGTGCTGCATTAATGCTGCCAAGGACACAGAACAGGAACAGTAAGATTCTAGTAATGCTGATTTCTCCTTCTTTAGTTTAGAAACTTGGACTACACACACCATCCAGAAAGGGCCATGATGTTCATGATAAATGGTCTGAGGATTAAGAATTGTGCATATGCCAGAGCCCTCTAAGGGTAGGAATTACACTGTCACCTCCTACAGGTGCAGGTACAGGGACAGGGACCTCCACTGATGCCAGTCCATGCTTTAAACTATCCCTGGAAGAGTATTTATTGCCCTGACTCCTAATTTCTTTGCTGCCCAACTAGCACTAAATGCTACACATCATAAAGTGGAGTCCAGAGGGTATTAAAACAGAAATGAAGACAGCAGCTACTGAGAGACCCAGGTGGAGGGAAGGATCATTTTACATCCATAAGACACAGTATTGGGTTTGTGTGGCAAGGTTTGGGTAGGAGGTGATACGGGGGATTTCTGTGAGAAGCTGCCAGAAGCTTCCCCCGTGTCCAAGGGAGCCAGTGCCAGCCCCATCACCAGCCAGGGCTGAGCCCACCAGCGACGGTGGCAGCACCTCGAGGGTAACAGAGTTACCAAGGGTGAACAAATCTGCACAACTGCAGCCAGAGAGAGGAGTGGACTTATTTCATCTTCTGTAATACGGAACCTCTTCCTAAAACACTTCTAGGTTGACTCCATCCTATCTGTCTGTGGATAAGCTGATTTTGAGGTGGCAATTCACAGTAGGTCCCAGCAGCTCCCTAAGGTTCCTTTGCACAGCGCAGTGGCTCTTCTATAGGAGTTGCAGTGCCGATATTTAATGCACAGCTGGAAATCCGAAAATTTGTTTCTGTTCAAGGCTTTTCTCAGTTTCACAGGAGCTTGATTAGTAAAGATGGAAAAAGCACCTCACTGCACGTTCCCTATTGCACGGGCAGTGGAAAAAAGTACACAAGTGTTTCTGACTCTCTGTTGGGTGGTGCAAGGTATTCTGTCATGGTTGCAAAACACCCTTGACTGCAATGAGCTCAGGCAATGATGATATTTTTTTCAGATCTAATCTTTGGTTCTTTTAATCAAACTTATTTTTTCACTGTATTATATAATTCAAGGATGTATTCTGAGAAATTGCTATTTAAATATGGTTATGAAAGTACACAAAGTAAAATATTTCGGTACTCAATTTCCCCTGAGTCCATTTTAAACCATTAAAATAAAAGTAAGAGCTCTTTGATGGGAAAAGATTTAGTATGTTTTCCCTTGTACAATGTTATTTTTGTGGCTGTTACACGCAGTTTTCTTCAAAAAGAAAAAAGACTCTGATCCACATCCTGCATGTTTAGAGAAAGCTGAATGCCAGCAGGACCTTATTTAATACAGAGTGAAAAATTCAGAGCCAAGTTTTCTTCCGTAAAGGACATGGGAACGCAGTCTTAAAAGTTTTTATTTTGATGTGTTAAAATAGATTTCTGTAAAGTTAATGCAAATTTGAAATAAGTCAATGAATGAAGAGTCCCTTGGAGGCTGCTGGTGTTACGAATCATGTCTGTAACCTCAGGTGGAAGACCAAAGCTGAACTACTGAGTTTCAAAACATAAAAAATAAAAAATGATGGAGACAGACAATGAAGCAGAGACTTCACTAGCTGCCGTTACCAGCGAGACATTGCCAGATTAACAGAAACTGCGGGATACTACGTTGTTCAACAAAATCTCCAACAAGGAGCCACCCACATAAAATTATAGTGCAGCTAGGTGTGAATCAACTAAGACATATTTGCACTGAATGGTAATGCCTTTTACTTACCTCAGATGAAATTTCCCTTAGCACATCATTTTTGGCATGAGCACCACGGCTGGCAAACCCCATGGGAAGCTGGACTGCCTGGCAGGTGACACCCACCCAGGCAGGTATAAATAGCCACCAGCGAGGACGGCCCGCCACACTTTGATTTCCTGTATCTCGCTGTGCAGAGCTTTGCATCTGGGGCTGGATATCTGATCCCTTCGCCATGAGCTGCAGCATCAAGAGAACATCCAGCACCTCGTACAGGAGCGGAGGAGGAGGCGCCTGTGGTGGCAGCAGCGGCCGCAGCTCCTCCGTGTCCTGCCGGCGCTACGCCTCCTCCGTGATCGGCGGGGGCAGCTACGGCGGGATGGCCTGCGGGGGCTACGGGGGCGGCCTGAGCATGGGCAGCCTGGCCGGGGGCTTTGGCGGGGGCTTTGCGGGCAGCTGCGGCCCTGGGGGGGACCTGCTGCTGAGCGGCAATGAGAAGGTCACCATGCAGAACCTCAACGACCGCCTGGCGGCTTACCTGGAGAAGGTGCGAAGGCTGGAGGAAGAGAACGCTCAGCTGGAGCACCACATCCGGGAGTGGTACAGGAAACAAGCTCCCAGCGTTTCCAAGGACTACAGCTCCTACTACGAGACCATTGAACAACTCCAGAATCAGGTAGGATCATCCCACCACACGTGGGGCTCCATCTCCCACATGCTCCTCTCTCCTGTAAGGCCTTCCTCTTCCCTCTTTGCTCCTTCCTCCTCCCTCCATCCCCAGCACTGGCCTCATCCCCACCGCCTGCCGTGCTGGTGATACTGCAGGCACAAACCTGCTGAGCTGCACCTCCCGTCCCCTGGCTGAGCAAACCCTCACAGCAGCCCACAGGCAACTGGGATGTGCTCTGGGGCACAGCCTGAGGCACCAGGAGCTCCACCAGCCACAGACACGCTGGCTCACGCAATGCACATCCCACGTTGTGCAGGTGGCTCCAAACCAGCCATGTGTGCTTTGCAGTGCTTCCCTCTGCTCCCACCCACATCAGCTGGATGAGTGCAAGTCAAAGTACCTGGATGGCAGGATCTGAGCTCCCTGCTACAGACACAAGGTGGAAGGACTGAGATCTTGCCTTACAATTTGGTCACACAGTACCAAAAAAACAAGAGTAAACACACACTGTGAAGAAGTACATTTTATGGAACGGGCTGCAAACACTCATTGGGATACATGCAGGGCTTTCACCAACTTGAGAAAGGGAAGAGCATGGATTTGACAGGATGGTCTGTGATAGCACAGGCTTCCCTGAAAAGTAAATCTGAATCGTTACCCTTCCATATGGCCCCTGCACTACTCCAAGAAACAATTCTAAGACCCACAATAACACCCTACCAAAGCTTTGTATTTTCTTTCTGCTTGTCCTGGAAATCTAGAACAAAAAAAGACTCCTCTCCTCCTTCCCCTTTTGCAGATCATTTCTGCCACTGTGGACAATAACAGAATGCTTCTGGACATCGATAACAGCAAGATGACTGCCGATGACTTCCGAATGAAGTGAGTACCTCCTTGTGAACCTTGCATGTCTGTCAAATCCCTCTCATCATCTCAGAAGACAAGGGAGGACTGCCCTGGTTGGTATTACTAAGTCATCCTTTTTACTGGAACACTGATCTTAAAAGGATGAGTGCTATTGAGAGTCAGCATCTCATTTCTCCATTTCTCTCTCTCTCTCTGTGTGACACAGGTATGAGAATGAACTGGTCATCCGTCAGACTGTGGAGGCCGACATCAATGGTCTGAGGAATCTCATGGATGACCTGACTCTGGTTAGATCTTCACTGGAATCTGAGCTGGAGTCTTTGAAGGATGAGTTGATTGCTCTGAAGAGAAACCATGAGGAGGTACGATCCAATGATAAATAGCACAGCCAAAGACATAACCCGTTGATTCTTCACTGCTCCCACCATCACATATCAAGTCAATTCCACCTTATGCCATGGGATTGTTGTGCCTTTGTACCTTAGTACTGCTTTGCCCACATTCCCCAGCTCACTTGTATGTGCTCTTGTGTCTCTCTCTCTTCACTCCCTACAGGAAATCAGGCAGATCCAGTCCCAGACTGGTGGCGATGTGAGTGTGGAGGTCAATGCTGCTCCTGGAGAAGACTTGACAAAGATCCTGAATGATATGAGAAGTGAATATGAGCAGATCATTGAGAAGAACCGCAGGGAGGTGGAGCAGTGGTATGAGGTCAAGGTAGGCAGCAATGCCCAGAGTGGAGTCTCCTTTGGTGGACAGCCCAGACACCCTGGTACCAGAACTGGCTGAAAGGGAGAGGCTCCCTGGAGATGTGAGCTCTCACTCAGCAAATCTGCTCCCTTGTGGCTCAGAAAGTGTCTCTGGGGTTTCACTCTGCAGATCCAAGAAGTCAATCAGCAGGTCACTTCCAGCAGCCAGGACATCCAGACAAGCAGCCACCAGCTCAGCGAGCTGAAGCGCGAGATGCAGAACCTGGAGATCGAACTGCAGGCGCAGCTCAGCACGGTACGTGGGCAGGATCTGCAGGCCCTTCCCTCCTTGGCATGGGCAGGGTTCGGGTTAGGGCAGGGAGCTGTAGAACTCTGCTCCTCAACTCCTGTGTTTGCCTTTCCAGAAAAGCTCTCTGGAAAACTCCCTGGCAGAAACTGAGTCTCGCTACAGCTTCCTGCTGCAACAAATCCAGGCGCAGATCAACTGCGTTGAGGAGGAGCTGGCCAGCATCCGCTGTGAGATGGAGGGTCAGAGCCAGGAGTACAAGATGCTCCTGGGTATAAAAACCCGCCTGGAGCAGGAGATCCAGCAGTACCGGGCACTGCTGCAGGAGGGGCAGCAGGATCTTGTGTATGTATTTCATATTATGGCAAGGGAATAAATATAAAACCTCCTGTACTTATTTGCTAATAGATTCTTTTTTTCCCTGAAGCTACATCAACATCTCTTTCAACTGAATATCCAATATTTGTAGGTTTTGATGAATTCTCTCTCTTTTTTTTTTTTTTTCACAGTGCCTCCCAAGGAGCTTTCCAAGGAGGTGGAAAATCCTCCCAATCATATTCTGCTTCCTACTCTCATTCCCAGTGTGGGGACATGTCAGGTAAGTCAACACTTTGTAAGCATGTGATTATTAGTGGGTTACATCTGCCATAATGGCTGTAATGTATTGAGTCAGAAAAAAGTTTTGTAGTTTGCGTTGGACAACATTCCCTGGTCCATTAGCCCGGGAGTGAGAACCCTCGTTACTCTCTTGGAGAGGAATCAGGGGTTAAAATACAGCCTCTTGCTCTTCCCTCTGCCTAAATATAAAATACAGTTAATAAATTTCATGGGATGGGAAATACTTTTTGCTCACTGGAATAATAAAAAAATACAGTTTTGGGAAAGTGCCCAGGGTGCTGCTGGGCACAGAGCCTCTGCTCCTGTGCTGCTGACCCTGTCAGGTGTAAGAATTCCACTCAGCAGGAATGCTCAGACTTCCCCTCAAGGCAGTGATTCGATCTGTGTTCATGCAGGGCAATCAAGAGTGTGCTAGAGCAGCAGCAGAGACCCTGGCACCGTCCAGCTGAGATGCACCAAGCATGGGCGGTGAGAGACACCCAAGAGTTTCTGCAGCACGACCGAAGCAGCGGGAAGGGTTTGGAAGACAAGCCGGGTCACCTGCCCCAGCGCCCCTTCCTCCACCCTGCAGTGCTTGGCTTACTCAACTTGTCTTTGGCAACTCATTCTTTGTTAAAGGGCTCACGTTCTGCTGGCAACTCTGCTCTAATAAACCTTTACCTCTGCAATGCAAATCACAACATGTCTGAGAAAATAAATTTAACCAACCTCGCACGGGTACTTACACAGATCATCCATCAAACACGGGCTGTGCAGTTGTACCGGGTACGTGGTCTCAGGACAATCCATTTTGCACTAGGAAAATGGACACGGTGCTGGGATAAAACCACTGAGTGAAGGGAAATATCAGGAAGTGTGAGCATGGCTGTGTGAGGTGTGACAACTGCCAGGCTCTGCCTAAGGGAACTGTTGACTGAGGCTGGCAGAACTCCCTGTTCACAAGCAGGAGGTACAAGGTTGAAACAGAAATCTTGTTGTCAGTTCTTGACACAATTTTTCTCCTTCCTTAGATGCTAAAAGACATTTACCATTTTGTTTTTCAATGGTCACTAAGGGATTGCTTTCTGGCCCCTTGTCTTGCCACTTGTACTAAAGAGAATGAATTAAGTGAGTGAAAGGAGAAAGAAAAGACAAATGATGGGTAACTATCAGGAGATTAACTGTTAATTTACTGAACTGTGCCCAGTGGTACTATTGTGAGTTATCTGAGTCCATTAATCTCATCACAGCCGGAGTCCTGTGGGAAGGAAGGTGTGACTCAGGAGAGGTTATTCCAGTATGAAGGGGCTTCCTCACAAGTATTTCTACATCTTTGGCTGCACAGAGAATTACATATTGCTGACTTCTGTTATAAAAAACAGACAGCAAGACAATGGGTCTGTTTCCTTCGGTGTTACGCACCGAAAACATTTCAGTGTTTTATGATAGAAATTTCAATTTATATAGTGATATAATACCAAGAACCCAGTTTCTGTTAGTATAGACAGCTGGCTGATACTCTGCCTTAAGAGAAATGAGAGACACATTCCTTTCTCTGAAGGTATTTTCTGTATTTTACTGCTTAAGAGCATAAAATATGCAACAAAATTAGAGATGAGAGAGCAATACTAAATTAGGGCAGCTCCTTTAGATGTATTTTGCTCTCTGAAGATCACAGAAAAGAAGCCCCTTTTCAGTCTCTGACTGTTGTGCACCAGATACACAAAATCAGCCATGTGTCACTTACAGGTGCCTGTTGGTCCCTTCCCCACTGATTAAACCTGGTTTCTAGTATTTCCCATTTCATACTGAAGGATTGATCTGTTAGGGTATTGAAATTAAACACTTTCTCATCACAGCCAATTTACAAGAGTTCGATTTGGTTTAGGTCTTCTTTCAGTAACCACGTGCCTTGGCTCTGCCAGCACAGCACCCTGACTGCAGCCTGCAGTGAGTGTCCACAAAGAACACACTTTCTACCCCTGTTAAAAAACTGAGTTTTATCAGTCCAACATCAGGAATTTGTGTGAATAAAAGCCTGTCTACAATGAATAAAAAGCTCATTTTAGGTTTTCACATTATAGAAAGTGATGTAAAGCAAATGCAAACATGACTTGGGTCTCCAGAGGCTGCCAAAACTCACTCAGGTCTTAGCTGTATTTACTGTAGCCAAAGCAGCTGAATGAGACATCTCTTTTGAGGCCAGATTATGGAACCTTAAACTATAGTTAATGTATATAATCAAGTATTGAAAGGTCATTTTGCTTCCTTGTAATGTCCCAGAAGCACAGAGAAGCATCAGAATGATCAAAAATACAGTCCTCACCCAGAGAACTCTTGGGAACTCTAGAGCTATAGTGTCCCCATTTCTGAGCTGATTTGGGAGTGTGAGGTCTTGGTGCAGTGGGTGGCACTGGGGAGAGTCCTCAGGAGTGGGCCCCAGTCTCTGCAGCAGGATCAGCTCACTGTGGAATCCTGCTGCTGACAGCACAACGCCCTCCACACATTCTTGCTGATCCATAGGGCACTAACCCCCATGTAGGGACGGGCCAAGGCCTGTCCTAGAGACAACACAAACCACAGGTGTGCCAAAGGCACAGTGAGACCCGCAGCCTCCATCTAAGGCTGGCAGGTGCCATTTCTGTGATCAGGTATCCTGACACCACTGCCTGCTCCTGGTGCTCACTTCACTCACCCATGGTTCTTAGAGAAAGCTATACACTTGCTTAGTGTTCTGAAAAGATATATAGGAGAGGGGAAAAAAGGCTTTGGCAGGGACGAATTTAGAATTCAATTAATGGTCATCATTGACAACAGGAGCACATGGAAGCAGGTAGAGAGAAAGAGAACAGGAAAAGATCGCTCTGCTGGAAGAGCTTCATTTCTCTTGGGAAGTATCTCTAAATTTTTTCCTTTTTCAGTGGTAGGAAGGACTATGAATAATGATTTAGATCAACTGCAGAATTAAAATAGCTCACATTTACTGGGATTTTCTCTAGGTCTACACGTATGCAAGTTTATGGGCCCACCCCATGGAGTCACAAAAGATGAGCCCAGAATGGGGGGATGTGGAAATCTTACAGCTCTGAATGAACTGAACAAATGCACAGGTTGAGCGATGCTGCAGGACAATGGATGATCGATGAGGAATGCACAAATGGAGTTCCTGACGAAACTCTTGGGAGTAGCACCCTTCTTACCAAGACCACATTTGACTCATTTACTGTAGAACAATTAATTACCAGTAATTGTTTCTAGGATTGCCCTCTCCCTCCTGGGTGACTGAAGACATACGTCCAGTAATGGCATCACAGCCTCTCTGGAAACCACAGGCTGCTTTTCGTTTTTGTGCCAATTTAGAGTATCTGTTTTTGGCTCAACATCCAACTTCACCAGTGGGTAAACAGCACTGGGAAAGGATTCACAGCACTCCTACTCCAAGCAGCTTCTGACTTGCACAGGTCCATGGGTGCACTATGAGCAAAAGGGAAGATGTGATTTCAAAACTCTTACAGCCCCTTTGAACGGCTGAGGAGCCTCAACCCCTTCCACAGCAGAACATGTCTGACCTCCTTCTGTCACAGCAAGGACTATGAAAGGTAATGGCTCCTGAACAGCCCTGGCTCTTCTGGCTTGTGACATAAATCAGCAGGTTCAAACTGAGTCTCAACAGCCAATTCAGGCCAAGAGCCATGTACACAGGACAGTGGCCAGAAATGCACATGGAGACAAGGAAATACCCCTGAGTTACAGAACAGGAACTCTAGAGATTGGGATGCAGTTATGGCAGTAAGGACTGTTAGATCACCTATTCAAAAGAAAGAGAGGAACAGAGAGACAGAGAAAAGGTACCTGGTGATAGTATGAAACTACTGCATTGAGAAATGTCAGAAATTGTTGGCTCAGGTGTTGTGATGCAACGATGCCGAGAAGGAGACATAAAATCAACACCTCTGGCACTAACGCCAATCAGCAATAAGCACCTCATAGGGAAGAATAAAAGTGCATTTCAACAATCTAATGAGGAAAATATGACTAAGGAATCACACCCTGTGAGAAAATAATTTTTATTTTTTAATAATGATGACTCAGTCTCAATAACATATGCAAAGCACCTGGTTCTGACGTGTGGATAATTAGAGCTACCAATAAAACAACAATCATAATTATGCAGATCAAAGGATTACATTATCTGTGATATGGGGGTGGTGGTGTATCAAGAAAGAAGGTGAATGGTTTTCCATGATTCTTCAGTCATCCATAACACGCATTAGTAGCTTTTATGGATCTCATAAGCATTGTGGCTAAGAAAGAAAAATCCTGCTTGAGCCACAATTGCAGGGTGTGTGTAAGTAACAGCATAAGTGGAGAAACCAGCAACAAAATGAATGGGTAAATTGTAACTTCCAAGTAGAGATGGATTGCCATCAAATTTAAACCCTCACATAAGGAGAACCCTTGTCTTTCAGGCTTAAAATTCACATTTTCCAAAAGTTGTTTAAAGGCAAAATTTCCTTTCCAATGAAGGGCTTATCACAATCTGCCCCCTTACAGAAATGGTGCAGTTCAGCACCAAGGGACAAAAGACCAGAGGTAAGTGGGATCTAGAGGGTCATCACAGCCCTCTGTTATACAGGGATAAAATCCCCAACATAAATTGACAGAGATCCATTTGAAACTCTCTCTTCCATCCACAGCTCCTGCAATGGAAGCTCTTCAAGACCCTTCAGCCTCCCATAGTAAAAATTTCCCCTTAGTTTCCAGCCCAAACACACTCAAATCCAGACTGTGACTTTTCCTACAAGGACAACAGGATTGTTCTGTATTTCAAACAGCCCTGGTACCTCCTTCCTCAAGAGCCAGCTGATAACAATCTCAGCCTTCATCTGGCCAAGCCAAATCCTTTCTTTCCTCTCCCAGGACACAGCCAATGCAGCCATATAGATTTCACACACATATTTCAGTTTAAGATAACCTCTGAGTGATTGGAAATTTGCGCAAAAATATTTTAAAACTCACAACTTTAAAATGGCATCATTGCATGTCCATGGCTCTGCATGAGACAGGAGGATTTCTTGGAAGTGATAGCACCAGAGTTTGGTGAGAACAGAAATAACATTGCTGCTGTTAAGCTCACTCTACTGCAATTAACCACAAAGTACTCTGAGACAGTGCCCACTGTGAGTTTTATTTTCTAGGGAAATACGTAAATTCTTAGAGATTCTGTTTCCAGAAGTCACAGTTCCACAGGCTAATTTGAACCAGCCTCATGCACAGGGCACCTGAGTTCATCCAACTCTGAAATTGCTTTTAAAGCAGAGAGATTAGGTGGTGCTTTCACCACCTGTTTTCAGGACCGAAAAAAAATTACTCCAAAGAACAAAGAACACCTATTAAAATGAGTCTCACTAACTAAGTAGCCAGCAACAATCTATCTCCAACAAAATCTAACTCACAGCCACCCACCCGAAATTGCAGTGCAGGCTTGGTGTGAATCAGCATGCAAACACAGTACCTGGGGGGAGGGCTGTCCCAAGCCCCAAAAGAAATTCCCCTTAGCACATCACTTTCGGCATGAGCACCATGGCTGGCAAACCCCATGGGAAGCTGGACTGCCTGGCAGGTGACACCCACCCAGGCAGGTATAAATAGCCACCAGCGAGGACGGCCCGCCACACTTTGATTTCCTGTATCTCGCTGTGCAGAGCTTTGCATCTGGGGCTGGATATCTGATCCCTTCACCATGAGCTGCAGCATCAAGAGAACATCCAGCACCTCGTACAGGAGCGGAGGAGGAGGTGGAGGCGCCTGTGGTGGCAGCAGCGGCCGCAGCTCCTCCGTGTCCTGCCGGCGCTACGCCTCCTCCGTGATCGGCGGGGGCAGCTACGGCGGGATGGCCTGCGGGGGCTACGGGGGCGGCCTGAGCATGGGCAGCCTGGCCGGGGGCTTTGGCGGGGGCTTTGCGGGCAGCTGCGGCCCTGGGGGGGACCTGCTGCTGAGCGGCAATGAGAAGGTCACCATGCAGAACCTCAACGACCGCCTGGCGGCTTACCTGGAGAAGGTGCGAAGGCTGGAGGAAGAGAACGCTCAGCTGGAGCACCACATCCGGGAGTGGTACAGGAAACAAGCTCCCAGCGTTTCCAAGGACTACAGCTCCTACTACGAGACCATTGAACAACTCCAGAATCAGGTAGGATCATCCCACCACACGTGGGGCTCCATCTCCCACATGCTCCTCTCTCCTGTAAGGCCTTCCTCTTCCCTCTTTGCTCCTTCCTCCTCCCTCCATCCCCAGCACTGGCCTCATCCCCACCGCCTGCCGTGCAGGTGATACTGCAGGCACAAACCTGCTGAGCTGCACCTCCCGTCCTCTGGCTGAGCAAACCCTCACAGCAGCCCACAGGCAACAGGGATGTGCTCTGGGGCACAGCCTGAGGCACCAGGAGCTCCACCAGCCACAGACACGCTGGCTCACGCAATGCACATCCCACGTTGTGCAGGTGGCTCCAAACCAGCCATGTGTGCTTTGCAGTGCTTCCCTCTGCTCCCACCCACATCAGCTGGATGAGTGCAAGTCAAAGTACCTGGATGGCAGGATCTGAGCTCCCTTTGTCCCTGCACACTCCTACAGACACCAGCTGCAAAGACAGAGGTCTTACCTTACAATCAACTTTTTTTCATAATGAGATGGCTTACAGCATCAGGAGCAAAGCCCAAACTGCCTTCTACACCCAGAGTGCAGAACCCCGTGGGGGTTGGCCACTTCCCAACATAAGTGTTCTTCTATTCTTTGCCCCATCAATCTAGTCTTTCATCAAAATCTTTGGAAAGCCAAAACCTTGCACACACCAGTCCCTGTGGCATGGCAATTCAGGACTTTCTGTGGCCCCTGCACTATTCCATAAAACAAATCCACGACCAGCAGTAATACTCTACCAAAGCTTTGTGTCTTCTTTCTGCTTGTCCTGGAAATCTAGAAAACAGAAAACTCCTGTCCACCTTCCCCTTTTGCAGATCATTTCTGCCACTGTGGACAACAACAGAATGCTTCTGGACATTGATAACAGCAAGATGACTGCTGATGACTTCCGAATGAAGTGAGTACCTCCTTGTGAACCTGTGAACCTTGCCTCTCTTGTGTCATGAATTTTATGAAACTCATGAATGGAGGTGGATGATGCCCTGTCTAAAGTGGTATGATCAAGCCTACACATTGTAATGAAATGAATGTGCAATGCTTCGCTTTCCTTTGGTACAGGTATGAGAATGAGCTGGTGATCCGCCAGACCGTGGAGGCTGATATCAATGGCCTGAGGAACCTCATGGATGGTCTCACTACCACTCGGTCGTCACTGGAATCCGAGCTGGAGTCCTTGAAGGATGAGTTGATTGCTCTGAAGAGAAACCATGAGGAGGTACCATCCAATGATAAATAGCACAGCCAAAGACATAACCCGTTGATTCTTCATGGCTCCCACCATCACATATCAAGTCAATTCCACCTTATGCCATGGGACTGTTGTGCCTTTGTACCTTAGTACTGCTTTGCCCACAGTCCTCAGCACAACAAATCACCTGTGTGTGCTCTTGTGTCTTTCTCCCTGCAGGAAATGAGGCAGATCCAGTCCCAGACTGGTGGTGATGTGAGTGTGGAGGTCAATGCTGCTCCTGGAGAAGACTTGACAAAGATCCTGAATGATATGAGAAGTGAATATGAGCAGATCATTGAGAAGAACCGCAGGGAGGTGGAGCAGTGGTATGAGGTCAAGGTAGGCAGCAATGCCCAGAGTGGGGTCTCCTTTGGTGGGACAGCCCAGACACCCTGGTACCAGAACTGGCTGAAAGGGAGAGGCTCCCTGGACATGTGAGCTCTCACTCAGCAAATCTGCTCCCTTGTGGCTCAGAAAGTGTCTCTGGGGTTTCACTCTGCAGATCCAAGAAGTCAATCAGCAGGTCACTTCCAGCAGCCAGGACATCCAGACAAGCAGCCACCAGCTCAGCGAGCTGAAGCGCGAGATGCAGAACCTGGAGATCGAACTGCAGGCGCAGCTCAGCACGGTACGTGGGCAGGATCTGCAGGCCCTTCCCTCCTTGGCATGGGCAGGGTTCGGGTTAGGGCAGGGAGCTGTAGAACTCTGCTCCTCAACTCTTGTGTTTGCCTTTCCAGAAAAGCTCTCTGGAAAACTCCCTGGCAGAAACTGAGTCTCGCTATGGCCGCATGCTCCAACAAATCCAGGCGCAGATCAACTGCGTTGAGGAGGAGCTGGGCAGCATCCGCTGTGAGATGGAGGGTCAGAGCCAGGAGTACAAGATGCTCCTGGGCATCAAGATGCGCCTGGAGCAGGAGATCCAGCAGTACCGGGCACTGCTGCAGGAGGGGCAGCAGGATCTTGTGTACGTTCTCTGTTTGCAAATAAGGGCACAAATTCTATCACAAGCTTTTCTCTCTTGGCACCCACGGAAGACAGAGCAGAATATTTTACTTGTCTATAGCTGAAATCTAAATTCAGCAGCCTTTTTTCATGACATCTGCATTGAAATGTGTCTATCAGAAACTTCATAAGCACATCAAACACCAAGGGAAACACAGAGCAGATTGTTACTGACAGGTTTTGAGTTAATCAGTTCCTCTTGACCTGTTTGTGCAGAGTGAATTCCATGAGAAGAATCACTGTGCCAAACCAAACTGTAATGAAGTTCCTTCTGTCAGCAGACAAACAAGCACAGCTGGAGTGTGAGAGTACAAGAATTATACTGCAAGCCTATTGCTGTCTCTGCTTTTATAATTTTCTAGGAAAATACAGCTGAACAGAATGAAATGAAAAAATAAATATAAAAATATATTTGCAAGATCCAGGGAAAGCCAGGCTGTTACATGCACTGCACACGATGTCAGTATGTATTTATTGTTCCCTACATTACAACTCCTTTCCTTTCACAGATCATCTCAAGGAACGTCCTCCCACTCTTATTCTTCTAGTTCCTACTGTCATGGTCAATCTAGTGACAAGGCAGGTAAGAAACATCTTCCAAAGAGCATCCAAACTTATAGCTTTCACATTTTGTGTTTCATCCCTTTTCCTGTTAATACCAACCTTGTGCCATGGTTTCCACATCTGCAATTGCAGCAGGGATTAAACAAAACTCTTAACTTCAAAGTGGTTTGGCTCCAGTTCCAGAGACAGGTTAAGCTCCTTTCCCATGCTTTTGCTAACAAATGGATATTTAAATAGTGGATAAGTCTGAAATGTCAGTGCTGCAAAGAGACTCTTGGTTTCCGTATCAGAGTAATGGTTTCTTCTTTCTTCCCACAGGGCAGTCAAGAGTGTGTTAAGATACCACCAACACATTGGGCTTCCCCGATCCGCTCAATGCCGTGGGAGCAGCCCTGCCCACAGCGTGGCCATGCACAGCCCACACTCGCTGTGACCTACCCCACGCACAGATTGCTCTCCAAACACTATTCATGAAGTCAAAATTAATAGTTACTAGGCTTTTCCTAAAATTATCTACTCCTCCCTTTTCATACTGTCCATCACTGTGATCACTGTGCTTACACACAGTGCACTTGGTTCTCTACTGCACAACGATGCCTCAAATAAAGCTTCACCTTTCTGCAATGCAAAGAAAACTCTGTGTCCAGCAGTCTATTTGGTATATTAATATTGTATTTACATTTAGGTGTAACAAGTCAGATACACAAAGAAATTAAGGTTGGGTGAATTATGTAATATGGCTCCAAAGAAATATGAGAATCCTAAATCATATGATGACTGGATAAAATCCTGGAGATAAATAAACACATCCACATTAAACTCAAGGGTGACACCTATGGGGAAGAGAAAGGGGTGGGGGAACCTCTTTTCCATAGCATATGTTGCAAGGTGTGTGCAAGTAGTTGATTTGCCACTTCAGCAAATGAAGTAAAAAATCAGGATTAATTAATCCCAAAATTTCATGAAAATTTTGTCAAATCAAAAACACTTTCCTTTGAGCCACTGAACCAGAAATCAACACTATCCAGGCAGCCCTTTCCCTGCTTCTGGATGAGAGCTCTGTCTAATCTTGTTCAATTAAAAGCAAAGGGTTAGACCAGGAAATGAGTGAGGAGTATGAAAGTTCTACTAACCCAACATTCAGTTGTTGGGATTATTCTTCCTGCCATGTTGGAAAATCTGAGCTCGGGTCTTTTATCTGAGAGTTCCCTTGGAGGAGTGAGTGTGTTCCCTTATTCCATAGGGTCATTCCCAGCTCCGTTCTGTGCAGAACTCAGGGTGGAGAATGGCGCAGTGCAAGGCAAGGTTCAGGCTTCGTTACTAAACCTGCCCCACTTCGTGCCCCACACTCACCTGATTTGGGTACAAGAGAGGAAGAAAATGGGTGAAATATCTCCGTCATTTCAAACTTACAAATCTGCATTTCAGTGTTTGGTTTGCAGGTCTGAGGAAGCCGCTGAACAGGGTCAGCCACATAGCAGGGGAGTGACTCCGCTGCCGCCCGTCCCAGACCCTGGGTGGGTCTCAGAGGATTCATTGTTCCCTGAACTCCTCCTAAATCACCGACATTTCTTATCCTGTCACGCAGCTTTACACTCACACTTTGGTTAGCAGAGTCAGGACACGTAAAACACCATCGTTTTGGATAAGAAGGTATTATTTTAAAAGACATCGAACTGTTCCATGTTACAATCCAAGCTGAATTCTCAGCACAGCAGGAAAGAGATGAGTCAGAGAAAGTATTTTCCTGGGAAACAAAGATTTGTGAAGTCAAAGCAAAGCAAAACTGCCTCTCCTTGGAGTCACAACAGGAGTCTTCTGCTCTGTGCAAGTAACAGAGATTGTTCTGCCTTACGATCTCTTTTACTCCTCTCTCTTATCAGTCATTGATGACTACCCCAAAACCCCTCAGCACTAGCCAGCTATAACGGACTTCGGGATCAAATACCTTTTTTAGACGCAGTTTAACTAGGAAGGATGCCTGTAATCCCAGAAAGGAGCCATTTGTGCTCTAGGCTGTCTGTTGAGACCATTCCCGAGTCTCCTGCTTCCCTTCTGCTCTCTTGTAGGTGGAACTCGTTTGCAGTGCCAGCATGAGGGAATGCTGTGGTTCAGCCTCATCCTGCTCCAGGGGTATGTCCACAGCTCTGTACCAGGGACAGGATTTAGCTGTGGGTGGCAGACAGTGTGTCCATCCATTTGGGTCGGCTCCCCAGCATCCTCTGATGGCAATTCAGGAAATACCAAGTAGGATTTGTGACATAAACTGCTTAAAACACTCTCAAAATTCAATTAAAGCCTCAGGCCTGGGACATGGTTCGTACAGGGAAAGAACAGCTTCACTAATACAAAAATCGGCACGTTTTTGGTTTTATTTCGTGCCTTGGATTCCAGGGCTGTGCTTAACAGCCGGGCCTGCAGGGGGCGCTCTGTGCTGCTCCCGTTTCCCAAAACCCCAAATCCCGTGGATTGTGGCTCAATTCTTGATTTAATCATCTCCAGATGGATTATACAACATTTTCAGGAGGTTTGATGAAGACAAGAGGGGGACATGGCTATATGGAGAGAAATTCAAGACAAGAACCAGAATTCAGTGGCCTGAGTTCTCCAAGGGGCTTCCCTCTGGATCAGGACTGACAAACCTGCAGGATTTAGACCTGCAGCAAATGCTTCCATCTGCAAAGGCAGCTGTCAGGTATGGACAGGTACGACAGGCCACTGCTACTCCTGGTGTTTGTGCACAGTCCTGCCAGGCTCTGGCACTTCTGGCTACAAGGAAATGGAACCACGGAGGTGACAAGACAAATTTCCCTCTCAACCCACCACTGACTCAAGGAATGAGAAAAGAAACTCTGACTCACTGTGCCTGTAACAAAAAATGAGAGGAAAAGGAACTGCTCCTGTGATATTTCTGATATTTACCAGCCCACCACAACCATGAAAAATAGCAGCAGCCAAGTTAAGTAAGTATGAGAATTCATGCAGGAAAATCCTTTCTCTCTGTAACAATTCCTCTTAGGTTTCACACCACATATAACACATTGGAGAGCTAATCCCAACAAACCTTGGAATTTCTTTAAATGTTTCCACACTGTGGCTGCTCTATCCCTGGAAGTGTTCATGGCCTCATTAGAGGGGCTTGGATCAGCCTGATCTAGTGGAAGGTGTCCCCGCCTGTGGCAGAGGGTGGAACTGGATGAGCTTTGAAGTCCCTTCCCACCCAAACATTCCATGATTCCCTGATAAAGGACAAGTGACAGTGAACACGTAGTCTCAGGCGTGCTGGAGCTGCCTCTCAGAGCTGTTTTAGCACTGCCTGAAGAGAAGTTTCTGCACGCTGCAATTACTCCTAATAGCGCAGTTTGGGAGCCCACGCTCGCGCGGCTCCGCCAAGCCTGGCTCCAGGGAACACCTTTCCCTGGCACACACCCGTGCTCCCAGCCCTGGCAGCCCGCGAACGGCTGCGATCAAAGGCACCCACAGCCTCAGTAATCAACGTTTTCTGACAGCATTCCCAATCTCAGTTCAGTTCTTTCCCACAACCTGATGTCAGACTATCAAAAATCACGGCCGTACCCGAAGTTCACAGCACTCACACACATGAAAAGATTTTAAACAAATGCCAACAACTCCTTTCTGTTGAAAATGCTGTGAGAAATGTCACCAGATTTTATCAGTTATTAAAGCTGAATCCATTAGGAAAGCATGAAAGGGCACTCAGCAAGCACTTCAGTCACTTGCTTTGCTGGCGGTGGGCTGCCCAAAACACAGACAGTTGGCACAGACCTCAGTTTTTAATAAAAAGAAGATTTTAAAGCTGAATATGGGTGTTAGAGTCTGGTGGAAAACCACGGCTCTTATTAAGGTAACAGCCAGGACTGCCTGGGACGGGACTGGTACACACAAACATGGGTAACAGTCCTTTTTGGAAGTGGCACGAACTGTCAGGAGTAGTGAGAAATCATCCCCTTTTGTTCCCTTAAGTTGTGTGACCAGCCAGGGCAGCCAGAACCAGGGCTCCAAAGGGGTTTTCCTGACCTGAGAGCTGCCATGAGAACCAAGTGTTAAAAACACCTCCCTGGCAGCAGCTCCACAAACAGAGGCTACAGGGCCTGCGCTCATAAAGCAACAGTTGGATTTTCTCACTGAGCCCAAGCAGAGATCTGCAGGCTCTGAGAATTCTTGTCAAGAAAAACTGAGTATGAAACCACCAGCAGGATCAGGAAAAGCCAAATCCTAGGATCCACCAGGAAGGTATGAAGAGAGTTCCTTGTTTTCTAATTAGATCCAGAACATGTGTTTAAGGCTTGCACAGTCAAATTTCTGCCCTTACTGGAAGTTGTGGCTTATCCCTATGATCAGAATATACTCTTTCAAAATTAGCAAGAGAAATAATTATCCACAAGTCTATAAATACAAGTATGTGCACGTAAATATATGAGCACATAGATATATATATATAATAGACATAAAAATGTTTTATAGACAGGAACAAAATAAGACAGCTCAGCTCTGTGCTATGAGCCCCATCTACTGCGTGTCCCTTCCAAGTCTAGGATTTATTTTTGAGTAGGAATTTTCCATGTGGTGCATGGGAAGATCCCTGTGGATAGCCCCAGGCCTCCTCCCTCAGCGTGAATCCCATGCAGAGGCCATGGCAAGGGTCCAACAGCCACCACTCCCCTGAGCCCGGGACAGCTTCAGTCCCTTGGGCTTTGGCAGAGGCCCCTGCGCTGCCTTTGCTGCTGCTTGCAGAAACCTGACTTTTGGAACACATCCTCCTGTCAGTTGGCTGTTTGACTCTCAAATAATAGTTTCCAGCCCAATCATACCTGGCTGAGATTTACCAGCCAGATAACAGGTTAAAGGAAGTGTGAAAGTACATCCAGCGAGTTGGCTTGCACTCCCTAGGGCTTGGTGCCCCAACTGAGCCTTCCTTCCCACACAATCTTTAATCACACGATAAGAAAATCTGGTTTATTTTCCCGTCTCAGGTACTTTACTCCCAGATTTGCTTTATCATTAGAGTTCTGGAATGAGGGAGGAGTCAGGAGTTTGAAGCTAGTTATGTTTCTAGGGAAACAGGGACAATAATGAGGCATTTCCACACCACGGCCAGTTTCAAGGATTTGCAAAGTATTTACACTGCTCCCAGTTACTGAAGTGCTTCAGCTCTTCAGGAGGATCTTTTATGTATTTTCCTCATAGCAATCTGTTCCAATGTTCTATAAATGGCAATCATTGACAAATTAAATTCTGTGCCCCAATAGAACTGCAGCAGCCTGGGCAGGAATCATTCCAGTTCAGCTCAAATCATTGTTCCATCAATTTCTGTCCTGCCATGAACGATCCAGAGCCCTGGACAGAAACGTCTTGTCCTGTGTCTTACTCTCACAATTTCTGTTAACACAGAACCCTTTCATGACCTTATTTCTCACCTCTCTTAGTGAAGAGATTATGCATTCTCTCCACCACAATCCCTCTACTTGCAACAACTGTAATTTTGAGCGAATTCCCAGTGTTGCTCTGCTTTTCCCTACCATCTTCTCCAGCCACTCACAGCTGTGTCTGCATATGCTGGGACCTGCCTCTTCAGCACAGCAACATTCTTGTCTCACAATCTCTTGGCACATTCAGGGAATTTATGGCAATGCCAGGTTTGTGAGTATTAAAAAAAATAAAAAAAAGAAAAAAAAAAGATTTATTATGGGTTGTAAAAGCCAGACAGCTGAGAATTTTATCTTGGGTAAACCTTAACTGCAGTTACCTTGGTACCAGCTGCAGATCAGAGCTTGTTGTCACTGGCTCTTCCCACAAGGAAGTTTAAAAGAAAAAATAGAGAATTTTGTGCTTGAATTAAAAAGCTGCAAATATTTCATGCCTCTGATCTTCAAAAGGGGAGAAAAACATCCCAAGCTGTGATCTTAAGAGTGCCTGTGACACGATCAGTTGAGAGGGTGGATGAAGTTCAGATGAGCAAAAAGATGGAGGCTAAAAATGTGCACAGGAAAAAGCAGCACATTTTCACTGAAGGAGGCAAAGGCAGAAAGGAAGAATTTCCAGAAGGGACAAACAGTTAAAAATTGAAAAGGCAGATCCAGGATAATAAATTTGCTTTGCTTATTTATCCATAGATGCATCCATGGAACTGCAGGCACCAGCAAAGCTGGTTAAAATGCTCAGCAAGTTCATTAAACTGTAATTGCATTCTCTATCCCTGGAAGCAAATTCAGCAGGATGTGAAAAGACAGAAGGATATGCCAGTGTCCTCAAGGGCAAGAAAAAAAGGGTTTACAGGACAATTAATAAAGCTACCCTGACACAATATGAATGATTTTATAAAGCAGCAGTGACTGGCAAGGCAGAGAAGACAAAGGTAAAGCAGAACCAGGTCTTAGCCAGGAGCTTGGGCGTGACTGAATGACTTCGCTTGAAAAAATGTGTCTCCCTTCCTCTCTGATAAGGTGCAGATAAGGGAAATTCTCTGTGCTGACCATTCCTTATTGGGGAAAAGCTGACCCTATCATAAATTTGGTTTATTGTACTGGGAGAAAAGGAGAATGAATGCTAACAGCACCTTCTTCAACTTGCCATACTAAAGGCTTCTCCAAGCATTTAAGTACACGTTCTTACCTTAAGGGAGTCCCTACAAAAACAAACACATGCAGCCATTAAGGTAAAACAGAAATGGGAAGTTAAAAGATTTAGAATTAAGTTTTAGCAAAAATGCTGTGTGAGGGGTTCATTTGGTACTAGAAGGTTATGCTGTATTTGGTGTTGTAAATCTGATTAATCCATTTGACAGTGTGTCCCAAGCCTTTCTTCTGACTCTTCCAGCTGTACTTCCAAATTGCCACCAAGAATTGCAGTTCATTCTTTGGGAGATTCTTCCCTGTAAACTCATGCAAACCAACCTGCCTGTAATACCTGATCAATATTCTGACAATACAATATATGGTGATTGCTGCTTTTATTTAAGTTATTGCAGAGGGCATCCAGAAGCCTTCCAGATCCCAATTTTCATGAGCTGGATCATAAAATATTACACAGCATCACAGATGTGCATTTTATTTTGCAAAACCCAAAACCACACTGCGTTGAGGTCCTGGTATGGGAGTCCAGGGAATGCTGAAGGAGTACCTGGAGGGACAGATGTTCATCCCTCCTTGCTGCAGGAGATAGATCTCAAAAAGAACACACTGGTATTTATTCTCCTTTCAGCTTCTTGCTTTCCTATTCACTGAAGAAAAGCACATGGACTGACGCTCTTCATGTTCTAACTATGGACTTTAACAAAAAAATAACTGTTCTCCAATTGCTTTCTCTCAGTCACCTCCTGACACCCCTACTTCAGCTGTTAACAGCCCTTGGAGCAGTTACTGGCTGGGCAGGTTTGTCCCAGCCAGGGCTGAACAGGACATTCAGGTCTCTGGAAGAAACTGGTGTGTCTGGCAGTGGGAGCATCCCTGGGCCTGTGAGGAAAGGCTGCAGTGTTACAGTGCAGGATGGAGAGCTGTGCAAGGCAGCAGTCTGTCCAGAGAGGAAAGGATTCCACTGTGGTGTCCCGGGGCTGAAGTGTGGCACATCCTGTGTGTATCCAGTGATGTATTCCACATCTGAGTCACTGCAGAATTCCTCCTTCTGATACGGCCTCCTCACTGCCTGGTGATACAGGTGCCTTGGCCAGCCTCCCATTTGCTATTTGCTCTTACCCTCCCTGAATTTGCCCCGCAGTTTGACACCTCTGTACACAGGGAGTGCAGCTCTATTGTGTGGCCTGAAACACCTGGAACATTTTTCATGTGTATAAAAAGGCCTGGCTGCTCCTAAGAGCTGCAAGTGCTGCCAAGGCCAGAACTTCCTCTTTCTCCAAAACACTTCTGAGGAGTTCTACAGAGTTTGGAGGGAATGAGAAAAAAGGAGAATGGAAGGAAAGCTCCAAGTATTCCCTTGTGCATTAGGGATGCTCAGGGAGGATTTCACACTAACAAAAGCTTTTGAAAATCCATCTTGGGTAACAGGACTTGAAATTTCTGGAAATAACATTTTCATGACTCTCAAAGACCAGAAGACAAAGTGATTCTGTTTCTTCTCTTGTCTTCTCTCTTTCAGTAGCAATCAAAGGACTCAATGTGTAATCAGACACTTGTTTCTGCTCTCTCCCCAGGTACTCAGGGATGTTACTGCTTCTCTCTGCTACAGATACAGCCACAGCTGCTTCAGAAGGATTCTTGTGCCTTGTAGAAAACCAGACTCTCAGCACGTTCTCTGTTAGCCCAAACGGAACCGAGAGCAAAGGCAGAAAGAGTGAAAACTTCCTTTCTGAAAGAAGAACTTTTCTCCAGGGGAATGAGGGAAACAGAGGGGTGGGAACGTGAAGGTCCACACACATTGTTCACCATTTGGGCTCCTTACAAGCTCTGTTATCAGGCTGAATCACTGTTAAAACAAGGCTTTGTGTGACTCCGCTCTGGCCGCGGCGTTGACCGCAGTGGGTGCGCTCCTAACCCCTTTGTTTCCGTGTACAGGTTTAGGAAGGCTCCCCTCGATAGGGAGACGCCTCCTCCAAATCCCACCTTTTGCTTCAAGCAGCAGCGGTCCAGGGGAGGGGATCGCCTCCTGCGTGTGGAGTTACTGGGGGAGGAATCAGCCCACTCCACAGCCACTGACCAATAAGGGGAACTGCCGTGTTGGCAGGAGGCTTAGGGCTGATAAATTCCATGGGTCTCAGATAACACATTCTGGAGACAACTCCCATTGTCACCGGCATAAAAGCGGTGGGGTGGGGGAGCAGGGCACTCTCCTGTCTCGGGATCACGAACCGCTGAGGTGCAGCTTAGTTTGGGGTCCTTGCTCTTCCTCCCCATGGCCAGTTACAGCTTCAGGCAAACCAGCTCCTCTCTGGCGGGGGGACCCGGCGCCTCCTCCCTCCGCTTTGGTGGCAGCTTCAGGGCCCCCAGCATCCACGGGGGATCTGGTGGCAGAGGTGTGTCCGTGTCCTCTGCCAGGTTTGTCTCCTCTAGCCTGGGAAGCGGCCTGGGGGGCGGCTATGGTGGAGGCAGCTTCAGCAGCAGCTTTAGCTATGGGGGTGGCCTGGGCGGCGATGGGCTCCTCTCGGGAAACGAAAAGGCGACCATGCAAAGCCTGAACGATCGCCTGGCCTCCTACCTGGAGAAAGTGCGTGCGCTGGAAGAGGCAAACTCTGACCTGGAAACCAAAATCCGAAACTGGTACCAAAAACAGGGACCAAGCCCAGCTCGGGACTACGGTCCTTATTTCAAGACTATTGAGGACCTTCGAGACAAGGTAGGCGTTAATATTTATCAAAAATCGTCTTAGATTTCCGCTTACAAAGGAAGCATGACAACCCAAAAAGTTCCTTAGGGAACTCCTAGAAAGCACTGCAGGTCACGGGAAGGAGAGGGAGATGAGATGTAAATGCAAGGAATAGGTGGGGGGATAAAGTCAATGTCAATACGGAATTATCTACTTTTTGAAATCCAAGAGGAGGTACAGACCAGTCAGTGGGGGATGCCCGAGTGCTGAAGCCTGATGTTTGCTTTTACAAAGCATATGTTCATACACACACATATACACATGCTGGTCATGTACACACATATGACCAGTTAATGCATGTATGACCATCCATAAACTGATATATAATGAGCAACCTGCCTGTCTCTGCAACCTCTCACCTGCCATAAAGCTTGAAAACACTCAGAGGCCCAGACACACTGCTTTAACAATGAAAATAAAAATGGGTTAAGAGCAATTTCTTCTTCACATTTCCCACATTTAACCTTGGAATTAAGTGATCTGAAACATTTGGCGTAGGAAAAAAGGAAACAGCAGACATGAAGTAATCAATCCTATATATAAATGCAGGATTTGCCCCAAGAGCCCATGGGTACCTGATAACAGATTGCTGAGGTGATACACACCCTGCATAACACAGGGAGTAGCTGATTAACTATGTAAATAAATGAAAGAAAACTTGAGGTTTCGTTTTCTGAGTTCAGCCTGGAGTTCATGACCGCTCCCACGCAGGTTGCTTCTCCTTGCTGCAACCCATCCACATTCATAATTTAAAATCTGAGCTCTGCTGATGGCAGAGCTGGCATTGGGATTTCCTCCTTTTAGTATTCTTTTCCCTCCTTTCTTTTGCTTCCCTTAGTTAGGGGTGGGGAACCATACAGCTGGTTTGTGAATGACCTTTTGAGTTTTAGAAGTGGCAGGCATAGAAGACATCCTTTCCAGGTAAAATTGAACAGAGATTCCTTCTAAATAAAATTTCCTTCAGAAGCTTTCATGATGCATTAAAAGAATCAATAAACACTATCTTGGGTATTCTAGGAAATAAGAATGTGATCAAAGATGGTCTCTCAAAGTCCTGTCCCTCTCAGCCAGCACATAGTTTTGTCTCACTGTGGAACTTCTACTTAAAGCTACTTCATACACCAGACACGAGGATGTGTCCAAAACAGAATCCTGGCAGAAAAATGTGATAAATCTGTGTGACGTGTTTGCTATAGATCATTGATCCTTCCCTACACCTCTATTTGCTGTAGCTATAGGTGAAATAGACTCTTCACTCTTATCTGCACAGCAGGGAAGCTGATAACAGTTGTTTCAGCCTCGGTAATGAGCTCTCATTGTTTGCAGATCCTTGATGCCACCATTGATAATGCCAGGATTGTGCTGCAGATTGACAATGCCAGGCTGGCTGCTGACGACTTCAAAACCAAGTGAGTAATTCCTGAGAGGGAAAAGATCTTGTGAGTAGGCAAAAATCCTTGTTGAGCCCAAGAGCAGTGAAACAGGAGTAGAATACCCCTAAAACCCCTGTATGAACATTGGTTTGATCCTGTGCGTGCAGTTCAACCCTTCGTGTCTTTGCTAAGAGCAACATCTGCACCACTGAAAATTTTGCATAATGTGAAATACGTGGAGAAAAGTTTAATGCTTGATGACATTTGCTACACCATAAATCCTACAAACCCAGATACATTCATACTGTGTTTCTTGTGGGCTGGTTAATCAGTTCATTTTGCTTTTTTAAGGTTTGAAACTGAGCAAGGTCTTCGCATGAGCGTGGAGGCCGACATCAACGGCCTGCGCCGCGTCCTGGATGAGCTGACCCTGTCCAGAGCTGACCTGGAGCTGCAGATTGAAGGATTAAAGGAGGAACTGGCCTACCTAAAGAAAAACCATGAGGAGGTAAACCCCAAGAAACACGTTTGAAAGTGGCATTAGAAAAACAGCCTGTGGAGATGTGCAGTCCCTCAGGATTGCCCAAGGCTCTCCAACAGTGAGGAAAAGATTTCTGTGTAGACTGGGATCCCTTCAGCCAGCATCTCAGGGGAGTCAGTCAGCCTTAGCCCTTGAAAAAAGAACAGACGGTTCATAATGTTTTCAGTTTACAATTGTACCCTCTTTTGTCTCCTCTGCCATTCCCCACAGGAGCTGAGTGCCCTGAGAGGGCAAGTAGCTGGTCAAGTCAGCGTTGAACTGGACTCTGCTCCAGGCATTGACCTGTCCAAGATCCTGGCAGATATGAGGGACCAGTATGAAAACATGGCTGAGAAGAACAGGAAGGATGCTGAGGCCTGGTTCCACAGCAAGGTAAAACCCCTCCATAGTGTATACACACTAACCAAAAAATCCATGAAAGAAACAACAATTAAAACACACAGAAAAATGCTGTGACAGCCTTAGGTCCCCCACATTTCTCACATAGTGTTTTCCCTGTCTCAGACCGAAGAGCTGAACCGTGAGGTCGCTGTTAACACCGAACAACTGCAGAGCAGCAAGTCCGAGGTCACTGACCTGAGACGCACCCTGCAAGGGCTGGAGATCGAGCTGCAGTCCCAGCTCAGCATGGTACGTCAGAATTTGCACTGCCTGACCACCCCCCACCGAAAAGGGCCTGTATTTCCCTCCCTACTGGGAGTCCTGCAGTGGCAGCAACCTTTCCTGTCTGTGGTTTCCCTGACAGAAAGCGGCGCTGGAAGGCACCTTGGCCGACACAGAAGCGCGTTATGGGGCGCAGTTGGCGCAGATCCAGGGGCTGGTTGGCAGCATCGAGGCACAGCTGGCGGAGCTCCGAACTGACATGGAGCGCCAGAACACTGAATACAAGATCCTCATGGATATCAAGACTCGGCTGGAGCAAGAGATCGCAACGTACCGACAGCTCCTGGAAGGCCAGGAGTCCCAGTAAGAACCTTTTGCTCAGCCTCTTAAGTCTGACTATGCCATGGTGCTCATCTGCCACAGCACCTTGGTAAACACAATTAAATACTCCTGGAGTTCTGCAATGTTTAACAAACTAATTTTTCTGGACCATGGTGGAACTAGAAATGTTAGAGTTGCCATGTACATGAAGTGAGACCTCAAAGAGTTTCTGAACAGGAAGGGGAACTGACAAGCAGCACAGTAGATTAATTGCAACTAACAGTTGAAGTGATCAGCTGCATCAGTCAGGAAAAGTGCAGTTAATAATGTTTTACAGAATATAAAAATTAATACGAAATTCCCATAAACTCCCTGCTACCAGGTAGAGAACTTTTACCCAACAGGAATCAGTGGGGGGGGAAATACTGGGAAGAGAAGTGAAGGCAGTCACTGAGTGATTCCCACATGGGAGCATAGCTCGATCTCATCTCACACAGCCTCAAGGAGGAAAAAAATGAGGCAGGGGTTGAAAGGGTTTTATTTCCTCTGTCTTTTCCCGATGCAGTTTAAAAATATATTTCCTACAACAACTCCCTGTCCTTTGCTGAGGAGCACAGGGAGATGGGCATTTCTTCCCTGACTGCACTCACAATGTACCTGATTGATAGACAATTTGCTTTCATCCATCCTCATCTCATGCAGCACTTGATGTATTAACTCTCCTTTCAATTGTTCTCTTTGTTCCACAGGATGTTTGGCTCCCTTTCGGGAACTCCTGGTAAGAATCCTTTCTCCTTCAGGAGAAGTTTTATTTTCTAAAATACACATCACTCTGGTAGTTGTGTCTGTTGTACAGATTGGGCTCCGCATGATTTGTCACAGAAAAAAAATAAGTAACAAATGATGTCTCTGGTTAGAATGGAACAAACTTCAGCCATTAAAAGATGTCAGACATCAGAAAAACATCTCAGACTCTGCTACAGTAAAGGCTAAGTAAAGCACAAAACACTGAATCATTTCCCCAGATGAAAGGACACAGGAATTGAAGCTTGGCCAGCTCGGGGGAATTGCAGGAACATGCCAGTAAAACCTGCCTTGAGCTGTTAGAGGTCAGCGGTGTCATAAAAGGGATGAGTCAAATCCAGGCAGCGGAGAGGGAAAGTTCTGAGAGAAGGGGATGAGAGATGAAGCCCAAGCCAAGCTCAATGCCCATCACAGAGTGAGTTGTGTGAGCTGGGCTTAAATAATTGCTGTTCTTTCTCTCTATGTTACTGCAGACAAAAGAGACAAGCACTGAAGGTCCTCCGAAGGTCATCTGCAAACTGACAAAAAGCAGACAACACACGTGAATTGAGAGGAGAAATCACTCTGAACTGATGGAAATGACTGTTGAAGCACAGAAGGTTCTTGGCCACACAAAGTCTAGGCAGATTCATTCACTTAGTGATGATTAGGATATAAATTGGGTCAGCTTTGCAATTATTTCTAGGTTTTACATGTACTGCATTGCTGCATCTACTCAAATAAAGATGATATTCTTGCAATCTCTGCTTCTTTGGAGTTATTGTGATATTTCACTGAAGTATGGCTTTACTCAGGCAGGAATTAACCAGTCAGCCTCCCTGAGAGTGCTCACAGAGTGGGGAGCTTGGGCTCCATCCTGATTCTTGCTGGCTCCTCTTGCTTGCAGGAGCTTGGAATACAGAGGCAGCAGCAACCTCAGCCCCTCGGTGGGGAACACAAGAGTGACCTGGGTTTCTCACTAGGATGCTGGGCACTCTGAAGAGCAGGGGCAGTGGGATGGGAAGATGTTCTGGAGAGCAGCAGGAGCTGGGAGATGTTTCATAGGGTAAAATACAAAGCTGTTAAACTGGCTCATAGATAACTCCTACAGGAGCACACAGGGGTGAGCAGCACTTGGGAGAATTCTTCACTTCCATTCCCTGTGCACACAGAGCTTACAAACCCTTAGCACCAATTTCAGCCCCCTTACCTCTCATGCCATTGAAAGGATACTATCCTAGCTGAAACCAAGCAGAATCACTTTTAGTTCCAACACCCAGAAATCAATGGTTTTATTTTCTACCATCCCTTTCCAAACTGATAGCCAAGGAAACTTTCCAGGGCTTTTGCTAAAAGCAAACCATGGCTCCAGCCCAACCAGCACCTTCCCACCTCCTTCCAGAGGCACAAATGCTCCACAGCTGGGGGGGACTGAAAACAGGGATATGCCCAGACTGAAAGTATCCCAACACTGCTCTCCCCCAGAGTGGATCAGCCTGTGTTTCAGGGAGACATCATCAAATCCTTCAGCACTTCTCTCCTTCGCTCTGGGGAATGCCCATGATCCCTTGTTAACAATAGATTAATGCAGTGTTCCCATGGCTCAGAGCACCCCAAGGCTCTGGACCTCCCCTCTCAAGGTGGGGCAATCCTCTTCAATACAAAGGTGCTGGTGCTTGGGTTTGGTTCAGCAGTGACTCAGGTGACCTGTCAACATCAGCTGTCACTACTGCCACCAAGAGTCTCAGCTCAGCCTCTGGAATGAAGTATGGTGGCATTAAGCTGTGGCTTCACTTTGTCAGGGGAAAATTGTGACAGGAAAGAAGTCAAAAAAAGAGTAAGACACAGAGAAAGGGACAAGATGGGGAGAACAGGGGGGAAGATGGACAGAATCAAAGGGAACAGTGGCCTGAGAAGCACACGGGGTGAAGGGGATCCTTCAGGTGCTCACCCATTTCTGTGGGGTTCACTTCTGGAAGAGCCAGGAGAAGAAGCTCTTGTGCATTCAGTTCAGGCAGTTGCTGAGTGCAGACATTAACACAAGCTTTGTACCAAACTTGTTCCCTACAACACCAAGACCTGGAAACCTCCCTAGATGAAAGAACAAACAGCTCCAGGTTCGTTTTTTAATCTTAACAAATCCCATTCCCTGAGAGCAAGTTCTTGTGACAAAACCAGTCAGGGTGGGAGTTCACTGGTGCAGTTTCTGTTATTGTCCAACTGCAAACATGAAAGTCTGACAAGAAATTCTTGTGCTCCAAGAATGTAAGTTATTAAAGTCCTGAATTCTTGTTTTTATAGCCTAGTTTTTATTTTATAATTTTATTTTATAATTTTGTTTTATAATTTTATTGATTTTGTCCTGTATCTGTAGGGCAATGAAGGATTTCTGGTGAAACGTTTAATATAAATCACTCAGACACTATAATTTTAGAGTCTGCTTCAGAAAAATATGTGTTTTCTAAAGGTATATCATGTCTTCTCTGAGTGATGGTTTTATCACTCATAGAGTGATCACTGAGATGACAAACAAGCTGCTGCTTGACTGGAACTTGCTGTCCTGAGAGGAGGGGCTGGCGTGTGTCAGCTCCGTTAATCCCACAGCAGAGGTAACAAAAGAGTTTGTGCAGCACAGACATGTCAGGGAATGTCTTCCAGGAAAGCTCTGTGGAAGATGACAAACCAAGGAGTTCAGGTACCACAGGTACCATGCTGAGACTGTGCAAAAGACGAGTCTTTGTGTCAAGACATTGGAAAAGGAATCTCTGAGCAGAGGTAGTGAGACCAGAATAAAGGCATAAGCTTGAAAGAGCTTTCTTTTTTTTACTTCAGCAGGTGATTGGCTTCTATTTCCTCATACAGACTGTAAGGAGAAAATACTGCAGAAATCATTGTCTAAATTATATTATGGGGCATGATCTGTATTGGCTGCTTGATTAATTTTGTTTCTCAGTGGTAAATTTTTGACAGAAAAAACAGCTTTTACCTACTACCTGGTTTTTGTAAGTGTTCATCTGATACCAATCCAGCATGACGGCCGGGACATGTTAGAAAGCAGCGAAGTGTGTTTCACCAGTGACCAGTTATCATGCCTGAATGAAAGAAGACTCAGTGAAAACTCCCCAAAGTTTCCTGATAAATTTTGTGGTGCTTTCTAGAAGTGCTTTTAGTTTGTTGCTTGGGGTTTTTTTAATGGAATATGATTTGCTTATTGCAGGCGCTCTTGGTTGAACAGCCCCTGGCAGTGCACACACTTCAGGGCATTGACATTACAGGGGTCTTTAAGACATTTTTTTAATCTTCAGGAGGGCTTGTCTGAACTTGTTTCCTGAGCCACGAACCCTTGGAGACACAGGGATCTGGCAAGGTACACAGACCATTAATCTGCCCAGCAGCAAAACTGAAGGGCTGTGGCAAAGGGCCAGGTTCAGTTTGAAACATGTTTCCAGAGCGGTGAACACCCACCCGTGTGCTCTGCTCAGCCTGGGGTGAGTGGCCGTGCCCAGAGCCAGCCCGTAAGGGCACATCACAGCTGGACTCTGCCATTTCTTCCCTCCCAAGTGCACATCTCTGAGTGAAAAGGCTGCTCATTCCCTGTGCCTGCATTAACAACTGGAAATGTCAGAAACCCCCTTGGTTTATTCCCACAATTCCTGGGAGCCTTGGTTTATCCAAGATCCCCATCCTGAGTTCTAAGCTCAGTTTCTGTACTGTCAGAGACTGCGCTAAAAACAAAGCTCTTCTTATCATGTTTTTAGCAAATGTCTCAGTTTTCTTCTTTAAGCTTTATGTGAGGTCCCTGTGCTGTGCAGAGAATGGGGGGCTCTGCAAACTCCCGGCAATGTCACACTCCCCACACACCCCATTGCCAGCAGGGCACACGGGCAGCTCACCCTTCCTCACACACCTCCCACATCTGCCTTCCCAGGGCTGTGCAGGGCAAGCAGGGCTGGATGACTGGATTTCTGATTTTCACTGGCAATTTATTAGCTCTGTAATCTATTTCTGTTTCAGACTCCCGCTTTAAGTGAAGGATTAAGGTCACTCCTTGTTTCTCATGCCTTTTTTTCAAATATTACTCCATTTTCTAGTGCACATTGACATTAGACACACTTATTGCTATCAGAACAGTTTTCTGTTAAACCCATTCTCTTTATATTTTCCAAAGTAACAGGATCGTAGCCCTCCCACATTTCCTCTTTTAGCTGAGTTATTTCAGTCTTGTGTTACCCCTCTGGACTATTTCATAACCATTAATAAATTAACTGTGCCCACTCTATCTTGCACACCGATGGATGTTGATTGTTCCTCACACAATGCCATGAATAGATGCTTTTTGTACTAAAAATTCAGACTCCAAAATATAAATACTAGTTCCAAGAAAAAAATCAAGAATAAGAACATTTCAAATTCAATTCCAAAATTTTAAAGGGAAAAAAATGCAGATAGAAAAGAAGGAATAATGGTGAGATGGAGAGATGATTGTAGATTTTTCAATGAAAAGAGAATTTTAATTAAATGTCATTTTTAGAAAACGTTGATTTTCGGAACGGAGCCATGGTGAGTATTGTAAATAGGCAAGTGGGTGGGGCTGAACTCACTTTGTTTTTCCATTCTTAAATGTCAGAGAAGTAAACTCCAAGTTTCAGAACTATAGCCTGAAGAAAAAACATCATCTGATTCATGCCTTTTGTTTAATTAAAAAAAGAAACCCTAAGCCCAAGCCCCTGCGATGTGCTGCCAGTGCTGCTTGTCAGGAATGTCATCATAGTTGGCCTCACCTCTAGGGAGGAGGAATTTTGGAGGGAGGGCTGCAGTGGGGTTTGTCTCCCAACACCCCATCATGAGGATATAAAAGAGGCACCAAGGCAGTGAAGGCACAGGCTTTCTTCTCTTGCCAGGCTGCATAACTGACCTTTGCTCCTTCTCGTGCTCTAGCCATGGCCACTTCCTTCGTGAGCTCTTCCTCCACCTACGGGGGTGGCTTTGGGGGTGCCGGGGGCAGCAGCTCTCGCCTGTCCTCGGTGCGTGCCGGAGGCTCCTACCGGGCCCCGAGCATCCACGGCGGCTCCGGTGGCCGCGGCGTCTGTGTCTCCTCGGCCAGGTACGTCTCCTCCTCAGGAGGAGGCTACGGCTTCGGGGGGGGCTATGGAGGAGGCTTTGGAGGGGGAGCAGCCTGTGGCTTTGGAGGGGGCTCTGGCTTTGGAGGTGGTGCTGGCTTTGGAAGCGGCGCTGGCTTATGTGGAGGCTTTGACGTTAGTGGTGGCTTTGGTGGTGGCGATGGCCTCCTCTCTGGCAACGAGAAGATAACCATGCAGAACCTGAACGACCGGCTGGCTTCGTACCTGGACAAGGTGCGAGCCCTGGAAGAGGCCAATTCAGATTTAGAAGTGAAAATCCGAGACTGGTACCAGAAACAAGCTCCCACCAGCCCCGCCCGCGACTACAGCAATTATTACAAGATAATTGAAGATCTCCGAGACAAGGTATGACATTCATATGTAGAGGAGTTATAAGAAGGCAAGAGAATTATGGAACTGTATGTTCCATGTCTTTAAAATAAGATTGAATAATTACAAAAGAAATAGTGAATTCCTCATCTCGAATACACTGAGGTCCAGAGCATTCTAGCAGAAAAGAGTAGCCTCTTCTTGATTTAAACATGAAATAGCTTAACCTGAGAATGTGATGTTTGTTGAAAATAAAATTATTGCAGCAAAAGTTATCAAAATGTGTTTAGAATTATCAAGATATTTATTCAGGACTCAAATAGTGAAGAATGTGACAGGTAGGCCTCAAAGGCTGGAAAGATAATTCTCCTGGCTACAGATAAGATCAGGTGTTGTACAAATGTATTTCCCTATTACGGTTCTAATCCGTGTTGCATGGAGTATCACAGCCCTCTGGTTTGCTCATGGAATGTGGATCAGATATTTCACTATTATTCACAGGAACCTTTCTCTTTCTTTCTTAATTGCCAGATCCTTGCTTCTACCATTGACAATTCCCGGGTCATTTTGGAGATTGACAACGCCAGGCTGGCTGCTGACGACTTTAGACTGAAGTAAGTTCACCTGGAACAGATTTGTCTTCACTCTGCTTGTCTTCACACTCTCAAAATAGTTTTTTCTTTAGTAACTTCAGATGCAAAAAACCCTGGCAAACAGAATCAGTGGATGAAGGACCAATTCAGAGTACAAATGTGACAGAATACGGCATGCAGATCACTGAGATGTTTGCAGGATCAGTTGTAGCCCATGTCTTCATTTTTTTGTGCTACTCAAATATTTTTACGAGCCTGAATCACAGGGGAAAGAAGGCAGGAATAGGTAGGATTTTCACTTAAAAGGAACTGAGTGGCAGGAAGATTGCTGTGGGGCTGCAGCAGTTCTCTGTTGGAGTCAGAAATTTAGAGTAAGGTGGGGCTTTTCCAGCTCCCAGGCTCAGCAGTACATCAGCTGATAAAGGTCCCTGTGCAGCTGCTTTCCCTGCAGCTTCTTATATCCCAGGCAGCCCTGACCCACCTCTGCTTTCCTACACACCAAATCTGAGAGGACACTGTGAAATGTCTATCCCGTGTGACAATGTCTCTACTGATGCTGATAATCATTATTAGGTTCTGCAAGGTCCTCCTCAGGAGCAAAATCACACAGCATTGTCTGTGCTTCCTTATGCCATAGCTGGATATTGGAAAAAATCACCTTTATTGCTTTTACACTTCTAAATCTGTATGTTTTCATCTACAGCCCACTATTCCTCCTTTAGCTCACTTAGATCATTTTATAGCTCTACTGAATACAAACTCAGACATGTTCCAGTGCTTGTTTCTTTTTGGCATTGCAGGTATGAGAATGAGCTGTTCCTGCGCCAGAGCGTGGAGTCTGACATCAATGGCCTGCGCCGGGTCCTGGATGAGCTGACCCTGTCCAGAGCTGACCTGGAGATGCAGATTGAGACACTGAAAGAGGAGCTGGCTTATATGAAGAAGAACCATGAAGAGGTGAGAGTCCTGACAGTGCAGGGAGGAGATCACCCCCTTTGGAATTTATCTCTTGTAAATGAAACATACATTTAAGTTACATGTAAATAGGCGTGTCGTGTGTGGGTACACATGAGAGTAGGGAAGCTGGTACAACGAGAGAGAAAATGTGATAAATGTTTTATGTTCCATCTGTGATACTTGATAGCACAGGTACTGTGTACCATAGCAGGGATCGCTGGGGGCAGGAGCGGTGTGAGAGAAGAGAGCCTGATCTTTCTGTGTGCTCTGTCTTCTGCCCATGCAGGAAATGAAGGAGTACTCGAACCAGCTGAGTGGAACTGTCAATGTGGAGATGGATGCTGCTCCTGGCGTCGACCTGACCAGAGTTCTCGCTGAGATGAGGGAGCAGTATGAAGCTCTGGCTGAGAAGAACCGCAAGGATGCTGAGGCCTGGTTCTTCACTCAGGTACGGTCACACCAATGTACAGCACAGCAAGGCACTGCCTCAGCATTGCCACCCGGCAGGTCCCTATCTCCCTTTCTCAAAATTATTGATTTTTTTATACATTTGTATGTGATTTTACTGTTGTATTTCCTTTCAGACTGATGAGCTGAACCGTGAAGTTGCCACCCACACCCAGCAGATTCAGACCGGCAAGTCCGAGATCACGGAACTGCGCCGCACCCTGCAGGGCCTGGAGATCGAGCTCCAGTCGCAGCTCAGCATGGTACGGAGCTGTCCTGAGCACACCACGAGGCACTGCCTCACACTGTCCCCATCCTCCCTCACTGTCTCACCTGTCCTCGACTTCCCCTCCGTGGGACAAACTTCATTCTAACCTGTTCTGACATTATTGCTCTTCAGAAAGCTGGGCTGGAGGCCAACCTGCGGGACACAGAAGGCCGATACTGCGCGCAGCTGGCTCAGATCCAGGCCCTCATCACCAGCGTGGAGGAGCAGCTGAGCGAGCTCCGCTGCGACATGGAGCGCCAGAACCAGGAGTACAAAATGCTCATGGATATCAAGAGTCGCCTGGAGCAGGAGATCGCCACCTACCGCCAGCTGCTGGAGGGCCAGGACTCACAGTATGTCACTCTGTCCCAGTCCTGATGAGCAGATTAGGGTAACAACACACTGTGGAGTGGGAGCTGTGGCTGCCAGGCTGACTCTGGAGTGCTCAGTCACACTCCCTGCACACGCAGCCTTTGGAGTGCTGGCAAAGCAGGTGCCCGGCAAAGTCACCGGTGCTGCCATAACTTAAGCTAAATCTGCATGTCAGCGGTGTGGAGGATTTGAAAATATGACACCATTTTGACTATGATGAATTACAGAAAGCACCAGACCCCATATTTGTGTCTCACTTAATCCCCTCGTTGCACTGGAATTAGAGCCTTCAGCCTGAGATAACCTATACCAACCTGCTCGCAGTATTTCTTTAGCTCATGGTTTTCTCATGTGCAGAGGTGAAAATACCCATCCTCAAACACCAGTACCCCCACCTAGAAAAGAGCCTGGAACAGACTCCAGCTTACTTCACTATAATCTACATTTTCATGCCCATTTCTCATATCTGATCTATACTTTTGATTTCTGAGGAGCGATCAGCTCCTTATGTAGTTTCTAGAAGAGGCTTTCTGAGGAGAGGAGCAGTATAAGGAGATGCATTGGGACAAGGAACTGGTCTGACCACTATTCCTATTCCCTCTCAAGGGAGGTGGATTTCAAAGGGGTGAATTTCAAAGCTGAAAGCACCTTAATCCCACCTCTAGTAAGAACACACCTCAGAACCAGCCACTGAGAGCAGCCATGTGAAATCCTGGCTGTCCACACAAATTCCTAAATGGTTCAATGGTTTCAGGAGACAGGGTCAAGAATGGTCATTAATCAAATATTTCTTTTCTACAGGTTGTCAGGACTGATCCCCAAGGATGGTAAGAAACATTTTTATTTAATGAGGGACTGAAATGAACAGGCAAAGTAAGATTAAATAAACCTTTTAGCCTTGCATTTCTTCTTGCTACGACAGATACAGTTCTCCCCACAATGAGCATGTTCTGTATCATGTAGAGACAAAAATATAATATTTTATGTGCATTTTTGAAACCAGTAGATTTCCAAAATGATTGCATGAACTGCTCATGGGATTTTAGAATACCCAAATCACCCAAAGATTCCTCCGCTGATTCACATAACACACAAGATATTTCCAAATCCATATCTGATGTGCACTCCTAAGGTTTTCTGGATGAGGATCAGGAGGAAAAGTAGATAAGATGTAAAGGCAGTTCTGCCTTTGATATGTGAAAGAGCTTGTGAGGAAACAAACAAACACAGCCTCATTGTTCAGCTCCTCAGGGTCTTGGCAGGGCCTTATTGTTTTTTGTTACCTATTTAATTTTCCTATTCCCCCTACAACAGCATTTGGGAGCGGTGGAAGACTTCGCTCTGGCACAGAAGATGATGGAAAATCTGTTTCTACCCGTGACAGAAGGCACTAATAAAGAAATACTGAACCCCCACATGGACCCAGTGTAGCCTCCACGCTGGCTAATGCTGAGAGAAAGAGCCTTTCACTTCTCCGAATCACAAGAATGTATCCAAGAATGTCTTTCCTTAGATTTGCTCTGCCTTTGTACAGGAGCATTGGCTCACAGGGTGGGGATGCCAAGCCTGTTTTCTGCTGGTGCTCTATTGTGTCCTAACAATAAAGTTTCTGTTCTGCTTTTGCAAATAAATCCAGTCTAATGGTGTTTTTTGGAGCCACTGTGGCACAGCCACGAACAGCCCACACACCCTCCCAGCATGGGCTGCTGGAACCCAGCCAGGGGATACTCTGGGAGTAACAATAGCAATAACAATAACAACTTTAAAAATAATAATAAAGATGGTGATGAATGGCACAGATAAAGTGCCATTAGATTCTGCCAGCCATCTGGAGCTGGTATCAGTTAAAAACAGAGAAGATAACATAAAAAAATCCTTAAGATCTTTGTTCTCAATTCCAAGGGCACAACAGGGCTGCAATTCATGCACAAATAAAATGCACCTCTGAAAAAAATGCATATATTTGTGTTCCTGCACTGCCTTCAGCACCAAGGCAAATTCACTCAGCTCCTAAGGAAGCAGCAGGCACAGTCCAGGTGAAACGAATTGCTCAGAGTTTGCTGCAATTGTTTTGGTTTTCATCCATCAGGAAGAAGGTCCCCAGCCCACGTCAGTGCTGTGGCTGCTGTTTTAGACCCACCAGCCTCTCCCAGCTACAAATCCCCAGCAGTGGAACTGATGAGATGCTGATAAACCTTTAAGAGCCTGGCGAATTCCAGAAGCACACAGAGCAGTTACCTAAGGGCTGTACTTTGCTCACATAATGTGTTTGGAAAAGGCATCCTTAGCCCCATCACTGGGCATTCAATCCACATGATAGTATCTGCAAAAATGATATTCTTTCTAGAATTACATATTTTATTTTCCTTCCAACCTCCTTAGGGACACTATTTTTGTGTCTTCTATTTTCTGACAATTAAGAAAAAGAAATATACACTGCTGGCATCACCAGTTTGGCCAAGAGATCATTGGTGCTGCTGGTAAGAAATGCACACCCTGCTGGCATTCCCACTGGACAGAGTTCGGAAGATGTTCTGGCAAACTGCAGCAAAGCAACATCCCAATCCAGTAGAGAGGAAAACTGAATGGTGCAAATGATTTTTTTTCTTGATCCAAAACCTAGGCGACTATTGTTTGTATCACTCAAACAGCAAGAGAGGGAAATCCTACAGCCACAGGCAGCTGTCCATGCATTTGTATTCCCGAGGGAGGAGTCGAATCAATCAGTGATTGTTGCAAGGACATTGACCTGTACAATGTAGTTCTCAAAATATTCTGCCCGAATTTAAACTGCAGCCTAGAAATTCAGCTCAGTTTGTTTGTTTCCCATGTTCCAATTCAGTAAAACAAGCATGATTCCCAGATGAAACCAGCCAGGACTGCGGAGCAGCACCCATCTCCCAGGGAGCAGAGCAATCCGCATCCAAGGGTGCCACCTGCTGACAACTGTTTATTTCCTTACTCCAAGTGTCACTTCCTTTCTCTATTCTGGATTGAAGAGGTGACTAAACTCAAATTCAGCATTGCAACCTGACAAAGAGTCGTGTCAGACTTTGAAGTAAGTAGTTTGGTCTTTTTCATGGATCCTCAACATGTGTGGATCAAAACTGTACAGCATCTTTTCCAGTTTGGAAAGGCTGAGCTTCAGGGGAAGCACTTCCCATGTCCCAGATCACCTGTACCTTGGATTACTTGCAAGAGAAAATACAGCTCTGGTTTTCATGATGTGGTAATTCCATTATATTCTCAGGACAGAGGCTCCATGGTCTCTCACATTGCCAGCCTCACTGCCAGGCAGGGTGGGAATGTCCTGAAGTAATTTCAGGTGAAACAAAGGATTCATTTTATTTCACGTTCTATTCTGTACGAACGTGTAATTCCATCTCAGTGTGACAGTTCATAGACCCCAGGTCACTAAACTGAAAATTCAATTTGAACTTGATCTCTGGTGAGATCTGCAGGATATCATCAGTTCTATTATAATTTGGGGTTTTTTTCCAAGTTTGGACCTCTGTTTTTGTCTGATGTTTCAAGCTCATCCCCCTCTCCAGCAGCAGGGCTGACTCCGGACTGCAGCTATGGATAGCGGCTGTAACCAGAATATCTGGGGAGATCCAAACCTTGTACTCTCTGGAAAACTCTATTTTCAGTGATTTCTTTCCCCAAATAGTTAGAAATTATAGGATTTCTACAGAAGGAAGTGTCTGAGGAAGGAAGAGGAGCATGAGCTCAATGTAAAGGGAGCTGGGAAAGGAGCAGGTGCCGAGCAGAGCCGAGCGCGAGCCGCAAGGAGGAGCCCGAATCCTGCTCCGTCAGGAATGAGGTCGGGAGGTACCAGGGAGGCTGGAGTGAAACAATTCCTTACTGCTGCAGCATTCCAAATGAAACAAACAGGGAAAAACACATCCCTTCACGTGTAACAGGACAGGGTAAATCTGCTCCATGCGATCTCCCTTACCTCACCGGTCAGGATGAGCAGCAGGGCCAAGGCAGACCCTGGGGAAGGGTTTAGCCTTGACCTTGGTAAGGAAACCAGCTGCAGCATTTCTGGGAGAGCCTGTGCCCACTCAGCTTCCTGCCTCCTCCCAAATCTTCCTCCTCTATCTCATCCCTCAGTTATGGACTAGAACAAGGCAAGGCAAACCCCCTAAAGAGAGCTGTTGTCACAGGACCACTCCCCAATCTACATCCCTTACCAACTTGAGGAATTGGACAATCTGCAACAGCCACACTCGACCTTTCCCTGTTTGATGCATACAGTTTGACAGAGAGTTACTGAGATTTTTGACAAAGACTATTCCTTCAAGATTGCCAGGTCAATTTTTACTGCTGGTAGCTTTAAATAATCACTTGAATCTTTTGAGTGTTCTTACAAACTCATAGTGTCAATATTTTCTATAGCAAAGATAAATACCTTAATAGTATTAATGCTGGAAACAGCAAGAAATCTCTACATTGCTGCCTATTGAGACAAGACCACTAAAACAAGACTGCACCTCAAATCATGAGAAAATCCGTAGAAAAGTATCTAATTCTCATGTATTTCCCATGGAAATGGGCAGCTGAAGGGAACAGCTGGGCATTACTGACTCTGGACTGGAGTTTTTTTAGTTTAGAGGCTGGATGACTTCATGAAAGCCTCAGGTCTCCCACAGGCTGAAGCTGTTTGGTCGCTGTTTGATGGCTGATAGGACACACTGCAATTGAGAATCCACAGGTCTGAGGATCCACAGGCTGCTGTAATTCTACAGCCTGAGAATTACAACTGAAAGTATCTTCAGAGCCCCATCCCTGCCCCGGCTCCCCATTTATTCTCTTCATGAGCAGGAAAACATAACATACTAACTACAGGGTTAGACAGAAGTCTGAGGCAGAGCTGATCCTGTTCCACACCTACGGATTTTGGCCACACCTCACCATTATCATATGAAAAGAAAAAGAAAAAAAAACCCAAACAAGCGAAAGGAAAGCAACCCGGTATGTGGCTGATTCCAAACAACAACAGCGTGCAGGCTCATAAATGCTTCAGAATTGACCAAGAGGAAGCACGTTTCGTGATGACACAATCTTGTTGCTGTAGTCATTCATCGAAGGGAAACTCCCACAGGAAAAGGCATAAAGCTGCTCAGGGAAGGCGAAGAGGCTGCTCAGTGCTAGGCAGCCAAACCTGGGGTTCGATTCACACAGAGCTAAGCATGAGCACCAGCCAAGGCCCTTTCCAGTTTTTTTCTGCGTCCCTCAGGGGTAGTTCAGGGTGTGGTTTGGCCCAGCAAGGAACTTCTTACAGAGCGTCAAGTGCAGATGGTGGTGCCAGCAGCACACATCCCTCCTTCTCCTCCGCCAGACCCTTCTGGCTGGCTGCAGGAGGGGCACCCTGGGGAACCTTCGGCGAGCACTATGGGGAAAGCATGTTCCTGGGTGGGAATGAGAAACAGACTATGCAGAACCTGAATGAGCGCTTGGCTGCCTACCTGGATAAGGTCCGTGCCTTAGAAGCAGCCAACGCTCAGCTGGAGAGCTGCATCCTAGAGTGGCACAGGACAAAATCTCATGGAAAGAGGCATGACTTCAATCAGTACGAGCAAAACGTCACTGACATGCAAAGACAGGTAAGTCAGAGCTGGGACTGTGTCATTCTGTGCTCTTCTAAGGAATCTGGGTTCTCCTTTATGCTGATGGCTTTCCTTTAAAGAAGTTAAATAAAACCTTTGAAATGTTAGAAATCCTCAAGAAGGTAGTTCCAGGACCTGGGCATAAACATTCTTCGTGTTCACAAGGAGGAGACTGGGCACAAAAAAAGGCTGGAAGGGGGCGAGGGGGATTCTGCAGATTGGCAGAATAAAGGGATCCGTGTGCTGCCAAGTTCTTCCTTTCTGTACTGAAACTGGGGTTTGAGTAACTGCGTCTGGCAGAACTTGGTCTTTTTGACTGCACAGGTATTGAGCAAATTACAAAGCAGGAGGAGTGCAGAGCCTGCCCCTCTCCTGCCGCTGTCTCCAGACAGACTGGGGCATTCCAGCTCTTTGATTCCTGCGGTAGCAGACAATGAAACTACAGGAGTTTTGGGACCAATGAGCTTATGTAATCAGATGGAAAAATACTTCATTGTAATTAAGAAAATAGCAGTGACAAATTCCTTGTGGATGTTTTCACTATAATTAAAAGGAGAATTTCTGGTTCCTGCCAGTAGTTAATATTAATGTTCAACAGTAACTCTTTCAATCTCCCAAACTCACGTGTCTTCAAATTTAAGCATAATATTAATCTGTATTCATAATGAACATCCTTAGCACTGTAACCATCTCTGTGACTAATCAGTGTAATTAACTTTACATACCCATATGGGGCAAAACCTAAAGCTCTTCCAAAAGCAATGTTGTCGTTTGCCCTCCACTTTTCATCATACAATTACTTGGCATTCTCAAGATCCTGAGAAATTCTTTTCAAAAGGCTTGGAAATGATATTAATTCACATCTTTGCTGACTGGGGCCAGGGACTTAATCAAACTCCATGCTCACAACTAAAAGTGTTGCCTCCAGGCAGTAGATGAGGTGCTCCGACCACAGCCTGTGTACGGAGAGCCAGAACTGTCATCACCCATTTCTGTTTTAAGGATAAAGAAAGGTCACCATCCCCAGACCTGGCACTTGGGCACTTTCCTTTTTTAACAGAAAGAGAAATACAAACTTGTTCATCAAGAACATATATGTCTTCAGGTTGATTTGGAATTAGCAAATCAGAAAGATTAAGGAAGACAGTAGCATAAAACCATGATGCTGATTGGGGTAAAACCCTCACTTTTGAATAGGTTGTACCCAAACCACTTATTTTTAACACTCATCCCTTAAACAGCTGTCCCTGGCCACAGACACTTGGAGACTGGTAACTGTCCAGGATGTGGAAGGAAAGGCCATTTACAGGTGACAATTCAGTGATTGAACCCAGAATTTTTACTTTCTCTATAAAATATTGCAATTAGAGCATGTCTGCCAGTAAAATGAGTGAAAATATAGCATCTAATTATTAACCATAATGAAATTAATTAAATGTTAATTTTAAAGGTGAAACTAATTTAGCACCTAAAATAAAATTTAGACTAAATTTAGGGTCCTATATCCAATAATCCAGAATGTCTATGATATGCTGCCTGTCTGAACTTGGAGGCAATCATTTGGGTCCTACATTTTTAACCACACTCTCCTGAATACCTGAATTCAGGATGAACATGCCAGATGGAGCAACAAGTTTTGGGAAAAGCCTTGCTCCAGCCTGACTCCATTCTAACCCAGATACACAATGAAATAGCACCTGTTCTTCAGGTAACTGTCTCATTCAAACATTTTGTGCCACTAAATAAGCACAGTGATGTACAGAGCATTCCAGGAGATGGGACAAAGGATATGAGACATGAGAGGTAAAAGTCAGTGCAGGAAGCCTTCTTGGAAAATCCCTGTTTTGAGAAGGAATTGGAGTGTATTTCCAATACAATAATGTGTGAGTTCTCAATGAAGCTATTTGACAGTTTGCAGACTGCTACTAGAAATGCAGACACATTCATGATGGATGCAGTAAGGAATTCCGTGTGACTGTTAAGAGGGCACTGGCACATGTGAGATCCCCTGCTGGCTGCAGAGTGACTGGGGCCACGGGGCAGTGGACAAAGCACTGACCAGTGCTGCGATCGCACAGAGCCACACAGCAATTCTGCACACGGCACAAAGCTGAAGAACTCGTGTTGTTTTCTTGTCACCTTGTACGTTCTACAAGGCTGGATTCACAGAATTGCCTCTTCTCTGACACCAAATTCCAGGCAGCCACACATTCAGGGGATTGTTTTAGTTCTTGAGCTGGCCTTGATCGTGTCCCAGGGCAGTATCCGAGGTGTGCTGCTAATTGCACAGGAATGCACACTCTGTTAGCAGATTAGTTAAACATTCCACAGCACCTTCTTCTTTACTACACAGGTGAACCTTTGACACTTCAGGAGAATTCTGTCATTTCCTTGTTTCTTTGTGATTCACTGAGGTGTGGGAAATTTACTCCAAGGTGTTGAGAGCTCTGTAAATGTACAGCCACAGTGCCCCTTGGTTTGCTCTGTGGATGCTGAGGGAAGGTAGCTGGTGGGATGGCAACCACACTCCTCTTTCCTCTCTGTTAGAAAAGGACATGATGCCCTGCATTTATGATTTCCTGATAATTATGTATGAGTTCCTGATGGAATTCTTTCAAAGGTTTTGCACAGAATACTGAACTTTTCACGTTCAGAAATATAGTTAAAATCTATTCCATGTTATCAGGGACAAATGAGCCTTTCCAGTGCATGCTGAGTGCACCAAAGGAATGAGGTTGTGCTTCATCCTGCACCTTTTAGGGGAATTTTCAAATCCCAAAGCAAAATCAGACACCTGAATCAATCACTCCATGGTGCTGGTCGATTCAGAGCAGCTGTAGGTGCATATCTGAACGGACCACACCAACCAGATGCCAGTGGCATTGTGCATGCCACTCCAGGCTGAAGCCCATGGTGGGTTGAGGGTGCTGCCACCATCACTGTGCATCACAGCACCGGCTCAGCGAGGTGCTCATGCACAAGCGACTGTTTAGCATAACATAAATTCCAGCATTTTGATTGCACTCAGACACAGCTTAATGGTTCTTACTGAAATTTGCCCTAAAGATGCCCAAGGCAGTTTTGTCAGCAATGCCGAACAGGATCAGAATCCGGTCTCAAAACCAGAGGAAGGCAGGGACTGTTACTCTGTAATAGACCATGAAGTTTGTGTAATGAAATTCACATCCTCTGCCTGGCCAGGAATAGGATGATGAGCCCTGGTTCATACTCTCAAAAAAAGTAAGAAAAATATTAATGTAAGATTATGGACAAAAATTGCAAAACACATGAGTCAGGAAATGAACTGCTTTTATTCCTATGGTCCCCTTAGCATGGGAATGCTACTATTTAGATGCTTCCTATGAACAGCAAAGAGGCTAAACCAGCACAGGTTATTTACTGTTACCCTAAAGCAACACTGACTGTCCTGTTGGATTCTCTGTTTTCTAGATTGAGGATAGCAAGATCACCAATGCCAGCATCCTTTTACAAATTGATAATGCTAACATGGCAACTGAAGACTTCAGGCTCAAGTAAGCTCTTCTTTGGTTTCCTCATTAGGTTTGAAAAAGAATTAAACTAAACACTAATTTTTCTTGCTAATCCAATAAGGAAGTGATTTTATTGAGGTTTTCTGTTGATACTGGATGAATAAAAACAATGTAGAATAGGGGGAAAAAACCCCAAAGGATGTAAAACCCACAAGTGATTGCTGAAGAACCTTGAGTCACCCTGTTTATGATACTTAGTGCAGGTCCTGACGAGCAGGTTTGACAGCAGACACTTGATACTTGTGACAAAAGGCACTTAAAACTGTCATCTGGGATTACAAATTATCCCCTCTAAGCACTGCACTTCCCAGTCCAGCCCAAATCTATTTCCTGGACTTCTCACCTCTTCTGTCCAGCTGTGCAGGGAACACCTGTCCTTGTGTAGGTCCTGTGTTGGAGTCCTGAACGTTCTGCACAGTAACTGAGCCAGTGCATCACTGGCTTCCAGCACAGTCTGATTTTCAGTGCATTGAAAGAGAGTTCTCAGATCAACTAAAAAGACAAAATGTTTGGACAGAAAACTTTCAGGCTGGTCTTTCCAAAGGAGAGGATCTGACACTTCTGTAAGTAAGACTTCTTAGGAATCAGGAAGATTTGTCTTATTTCTAGCAGCTGGTGATCAGCTATGAAAAAATACCTCAACTTTTAGTAATATTGTGAGAAACTCGGAAACCCTGGGTACTGCCAGCCTTTCATTATCAGTCAGTAATGTCACAAAAGGAGCCAGAGGAGCTACTTTGAGGGATGGGATGCAGACTGTGTTTACTGGATTAATGGAGAAGCACCAATAGAGTCCACAAAACACGGAGTAAAGGGAGAGATGTTGAGGAGCAAAAGTGCTTCCCATGCCCAAGGGAAGACACGGCAGCATCTCCCTGCCTTTGGCTCACTACAGACACTGCAAGAGGTTAGAGAGGAATGTGGGTGACTGGCTGCCGTCACACTTTTCTTTTTTTTCTGAAGGACTCGAAAGTTACCGTTTTGGAAAAACTGCAGCAATCAATGCTTGCTGATACTGTTTTCAGAGTATTGTATTCTCAAAGCTTTCACAACCTGGTGAATATTAAAATGCAAAAAGGGAAGTGAAAAATAAAATTTTTATTTCCTACCATATAGAAGGAGTTTCAAGGGAGAAAGGAAAGTGAAATACAAAAATAATGAAACTCATTATTGTTAAGACTGTTCAAAAATACATAAATAACGTATGTTAGAAACAGAATTGGTTTCTTTGGTTGTTTATTCTCTCTAGTTCCCTACATAGACTAAGCAAGTCTACTTCTCCTTATACAAGAGTCTGAATCGGGCAGTTCTCAACATGCACTTTGTGTCTTCTCTTTCCTCATAAAGGTACGAAGCTGAGAAGTGTCGCAGGCAGGGAGTGCAGCTGGATGTGGAGAACCTGCGGAAGGAGCTTGACGGCATGACCATTATTACCACAGATCTGGAAATGGAAATTGAAGGCTTGAGAGAAGAGCACATCCTCAGGAGGAAAGACCATGAGGAGGTAGAAAAAGTTCCACTTGGTAAAATCCTATCGCACAAATCTTTACTACCATGTAATTAACTGAGTAAGACCCACAATCTGTAAGTGGGATTGATGATTCAGGATCTAATCCTGTTTCTGAAGCAGCCAATGAGAGTCAGGTGAGGCAAAAAGTCTGTGTCTGCTTTACCAATTACACTGGGGTTTCAGAGAGGACAGATTGCTGGAGTGTCTCCCACCCATCTGTCATACCCAGCTAATAATAACTGACATATTGGACAGAAATGTTCTCAGAAAGACTTAGATATAAATACACAGAGTGCTGCCGGGCTTTACTCATCACAGATTTTTTCCTCAGTTCTGAATATATCATTTCCCACACTCACAGAAGCATGCAGGGGTTGAGGGTTGGAAGGGATCTCTTTAGGCCCCCTTGTCCACCCCTCCTAAACTCAACCAGGGTCACCCAGAATAGGCTGACCTGAGCAAAACAGATCTCAAGTTCTTGAAGGATCAAAATTAAAAAGAATGGTTGGTGAAGTCAGGCAAAATTACTCATTCTTGCAAAATCCTAAGCACAGTAATTAGATAATTCTCAAAAGCCACACTCCTCTGAATTCTCCAGAGCTATACTCAGTGCTCTCTGTTATTCCCACATTTATAATTCCACTGCTTGAAACATGCTGGTTTCGCTTGATCTGGAGTTGTTTGCAGTTATTACCTAACACAGGACCAAACATCCTGTTCAGTGTCTGTGGGTCATTAGAGCAGAGAATGAAACCCAGGGGTTACACAGTGGGAGTACAGCTGCCTTTGGCTGACCCCCTTCCAGCCCAGGAGAGTTCTTGGGCACGGGGGACCAGCAGAGCCATCCCTGTGTCCAGCTGATCCGCATTCCGTGATGTCATACCCCGAAAGGCTCCTTTGCCTGGGCGCTTTGAAAATGGTACCAGGCACAGAAGGCTGTGCTACACGGAAAGGAATGTTACCCTACCTGCCCGACTGGTCCTGTAATTATGTTGTTTACACAGTAATTATATGCTTTAATCCAATTATTCCTTTAACAATTACATAGAACTTTTACATTACTCTCCTGTAAACTTAGTTATAGTTCCATAAATATTAACATAAAGGGTAAGAAAGATGAAATTACTGTTAGATTTTCATCAAAGGTTTTGGGTTTCTAATAGATAAATAAATAAAAAATGTCGGTGCTTCTTCATTAAGTCAATTTCTTCCAGAAACATTCTATGAAAAGATCATCTCACATGTTTTTAATTGAGTTCTGCCACAGAAGCAAATATGTCACTGGTTTAAGTCACATCTGAGTATTATCAATATATAAATCTTTCAGATAATGTTAATTTAATGTATATATAGCTATTGCCCCCCCTCCAACCATTCTGGGATTTTGTGGCTCTATGAAAACTTTCCACTTCCATAAATGAGTTTACATGTTCCCTCTGCTAACACATGAACAGGACATGGAAGCCAATCGCTCCTCACAAGACTTCAAAGTCAATGTAAAAGTAAACGCAGCCCCTCCTGCGGACTTAGGCAAGATTCTGGCAGAAATAAGAGAAGATTATGAGGCCATAATTGAAAAGAATCGCCTAAGCCTGGACAACTGGTACAAAGAACAGGTAACAGCTATTCCCTGCTCATTTCCAAGCCTCCTGTGGCTGGACCTGCCTGACCAGAGTCTGTGAGCTTTTCTCTTGCACCTCCTCCACAGAGTTCAGCAATGTCCCTGGCAGCAACCCCTAACCCCGAGCAGATCCAGCGCAACGAGAATGAGATCAAGGAGCTAAGGAGGACTTTGCAGTCCCTGGACATCGAGCTGCAGGCACAGATTAGCAAGGTATCTGCTGCAGACATCTTGGGCTGCTCACTCACTCCATATATTCTCAGAAGTTGTCATGGACCAGTTCTCTATTTAAATCCACAGCCTAGCATAATTTTATTGCAGTTGTTAAAGTATGAGGGAAAGTGGAACTCAGATCATGCTCAACTTTGCCAAAATATGCAAAATAGATTCAGCAACCATCACCAGGAAGTGAAAAAATTATGTCTCTTCTTACAACAAAATATGAGGAGAAGAAGAAGAGAAGGAATAGCCGACTAGATCTAGAAAGAAAATATGTCCAGAAGACAGACAGTAATGCAAAGAATGCAAAGTTCATATTTATCATCCCTGTTATCATGCATGAAATACGTGAACTGTGACAAATATTGGTGGGGAACTTTCACAAATATTACACAGCTCTTACACAGGTTAAAGCTCCCATCCCAGTGACCTGGAGACTTTGGAGCAATTCTGGGCAGTTCATGCAGAACAAACAGGACAGACAGCAGTTTCAGGAGCAGAGCTTTGAGCAGAACGGATATGGCAGGGATAAATGACTCAGTTTTGCCTCTCATGCACACACGGCACAGCTTTGTGGTTCTGCTGCCTTCACAGGAATAGTTATGCAAATGCATAAGTGTTTAAATTACCACAGCCTTAATTTTGCAATCTTCTAGCTAGAGACCAAATTTGCTGGTATTTCTGTGTTATATCTACCACATAAATAATAATCATGGTCTTGGTATTATCTGCCCCGTCAGAAACACATGCTGGAAGACACCTTGGCTGACACTCGGAATCACTACGCTGCTGCACTTCAAAACATGCAGCAGATCATCTCCAGGTGTGAGGAAGAGCTGAGCCAGGTTCGTCACGACATGAAGCAGCAAAATAACCAATACAAGGTTCTGCTTGGGATCAAAACGCGCCTGGAAAAGGAAATTTCCACGTACCGCCTGCTGCTGGAAGGGAATGCTGACGGGTAAGGCAGAGCTGCCCCGACTGGAACAGATGAGAGGAGAGTCCTCATATTTGGATTATTTATTTGTTTGTTTATTTATGCTTAATCAAAGCTTGTGAGTCCCATACTACATCAAGGGTTGGTATTTTAATGTGATGGATCATAATAAAAAGCTGTAGCCACTTAGAGTACAGAGACACTGTTATCCGTGTAATTTGGATTACCTAAATTAATATCACTTTTTTATTAAAAAAAATAAAATTCTCCACTCCCACAGCATGGCCATCTCAGCATTAGGCGAGTGCTGGCCTCATCTTTATTCTCTCATCTGATTTGTATGAAGTGAAAAAAGGAAGATCAGCAGCCTTTAGAACTGAAACTCTCAGGCAGGCAGGATAGACTGGCCCCAAGTGTGAGGGTACTTGTCAGAAACCAAGTTGGGATCAACCTGAGCAACTCTGAATACACAAGAACCAAGGAACCTGTCCCTGGGAGCAGCAGTGAATGTGCCCAGGGATGGTTTCCAGTGAGAGTATCTAGCAAAGGGAAAGCTCACATGGTATAAAAGCATCATTCTTTTTCCTTCTTTTTTTTAAATTTTATCTCATAGTGGGATGAAGTCTCCTTAGAAACAGTGAGAAGGGGATTAATAACTTTTTGAAATTAGTGTAACATTATTTTTTCTCTATTTCATTATCTTCACAGAACAGCAAGAAAATCTGAAACTCAAGGTAAAAGTTCCTTACTTTGTTTTCTGTAGTGACTCTTGATTATTGTCATTTCCAATCAAATTTTACTCAGGGCAGTTTTAACCTCACCTGAGTGAACTGTGGAAGGTGTTCATGGCGGGCTCACGCAGGCGTTTCAGTGGCTCCTGGCTGCTGTGAAGGGCTCAGATCCCACTGGGCTGTGCCTGCCCATGGGCTGCCTGAGCCCTGTCAGTCACACACATGGCAACAGCTCAGGCTCCAGACTAAAGCTTTCCTGGGATTTGAGGAGGCAAGGAGACTCCACTGAGTGACTAAAACAGCGTTAGGGCTTGAGAGCAAACAAAAAATCTGCATGTCTGGAAACTCATATTCTGGCATGGGCATGACCTGCAGACATCCAGGATAATCTGCTGGATTTGCATTGGCTGGGCTGTCCCTGTATTATTCATTTGCCCTGACCTGGACCAGACCCAGGGTGACTTTCTGGCAGCACATTTCACACAGAGCAATAACAAATATTGACTTAAAGGAAAACATGTAGAGAACTTAGTTGAGAAGGCAGCAGGTAGATGACTGTAAATGAAGCTTTTCGTGCATCACGTCGTCTCAGCATTGCTCCTTGGCTAAGTAAACTTTCCTTTCTTTCAGAACACTCTGAGCTGAGCAACCGAAAGCTCAAAGCGATTGTCCACGACAGTGTGAACGGGGAGGTGGTGTCCTCCACCATCAACGAGCTCCCCCCACAAGCCTGAAGGAAAGCTCTGCCAGTCACCGACTCTCCCGGCAGCAGCTCCCACGGCCCCTCTGGGAACAGCGAGCCGTGGGTGGCTCCCCGTGTGTCAAACAGGGATCCTGTGCTGAACGTGCTTCTCAAATGATCTGCAGCCTGACACTGCAAAGTGCCACACAGAGCTGGGTATAGATGACTTTGGTAGTTTCAAGAGCTTTTAGTCACCAAAATGCTGAAGAAAAGCTGTTCAATTAAAGTGACTGGCTGAGCTTGTGACAGATGTATTGTGCACATCTCCCCAGGGCAGGAATATCCATCTGGGATTCAGTTATCGCTCTGCAAATTAGCTATAATTTAAGGGGAATAATCTCTCAACTTTTTTCCTGGTCTTATGCCTCTCATCATATACCTCACTGCAGCAAATAAATTTTTATCCATTATTTGTTCTGGTCCTTGGAATATCTGATTTTGCCTTCCCTTACATATGACCAGTCCACTGTGGCAGTGTCACTGACATGGGTCAGGACAGCCAGGGCCTTGTTGTTCCAGGAGGGACAAAAGTGGAAGAAAGCAGAAAAGAAAAGAGATGACACAAGTTACAGGTGTCATTTACAAGAGCAAAACTACTCAGCTTCCCTATAGGCAAGTTATCAATATCACCATTTAAAACAGCATTATGAGTAGAAGTGTTGCAAAGTCACTTTACTAAAAATAGCCCCCCAGAAATGTTTCTTTATTCTTCAGTTTGAGAGAAATTTTCTTGCACTGTCTTTACACACTTTCCCTCAGAGCCTGTAAATACTTTTCCAGACCTTCATTCTTTCTTGATGACCCAAGTAATTCAAAAAACCATCTCAGTTATTTGGTCTCAAATTAATGTTCACTGTCTCTGTCGAAGGGTTCTGCAGTCAGGCCAGACTGGTGTTTACAGTGCATGCTAATGTCAGGGAGAGCTGTCGGCTTTAGCCAAACCCAGGCTTCCTCCCTTTCTCAGCGCAGCCCAATGCCCGAATCAGCAGCAGATCCTGACAGCAATAGAGCTCTGCAGAGATAAAATCTGGGCAAGGAAAAGAGAAATATCATTAGGATGTTTAGATGAGAAAGAGTGTAAGGCAGAAGGAAGAGAGACCAAATGGAACATAATGAGTGTGTCAGGGATTTGCATTCCAAAGTCATTGTCTGCGTGTCCAGGGCAGTCTCGCATTCATGAGCAACATTGTCATCATGTCCCGTCATCCCCATGCACTGTGGACTCTCACAAAAGGGCTCCTGTTACCTGCCTTGCTTTGAAACAGGGCTCACAAAGGAAAGGGGAAATCTCAAAGGAAATGCAGATCAAAGTCCCCTTCTGTGATAGTGTTCTGCTACTGGCATGTTCCGACCAGTTCCTGATCCCCCTTTGCCCCCCGCACCCCGACTCTCCACCCTTGTTGCACAAAGAGATCCCAAAAGCATCGGATGGATTACCTAATGGTTTCTTTAAACTGGGTAAAACTTGTAATACAGGATTAGTAACTCCTGGCTAATTAAGAGTGTCCTTCCTTATGGTTTACCAGATCTAACAAGCCAGACCTGGTGTTTGCAGCATCTGGACAAAATGTGCCCAGGTCTTCTTGAACAATTTTCTGTGTTATTTAAAGATATGTTCATGTATCAGATTTACATAGCAGAGCCACATTGCTGTGACACAAATAATTATAAAAATAACTAAGTAGCCCCTTATTTCTACATCAAAGAAAAGTATGTGCTTTGTGCTGGGTTATTGTGCTGAACTACAAGAAAGAAGGAAAAGCAAATAATTGAAGTGCCTTATGGAACATGCCTGTCCTTATTTCACATTCCTGAGCAATGCTCTGCCTTTGCTCTGCCCTGGTGTCCCCTCATGCAGAGGTGACATGGGCTCCTCGTGCCTAGTGTCAGCCTCGGCTGTGGCCCGAGCGGTGCTGGAGAAGAGGCAGCAGAATTCCTGTTCTCTCCTGCTGAGAGGCAGCAGAATTCCTGTTCTCTCCTGCTAAAAGGCAGCAGAATTCCTGTTCTCTCCTGCTAAGAGGCAGCAGAATTCCCACTCCACTCTGATGATTTTAACCTTCTCTTACACCTGTACTCTTGCACTCTGTAGAGGTCAGACCAGCACAGCTCACAGCCCCATCCTCACAGCTCACTCCTTTATTGACACCATGGTGCACCCATGGCTCCAACACAGCCATTCAAGTGTCTTTTACTAAGTGGAGCAAACCAATTAGTCCTTAAAGATACAAATATGTGTTAACACCACATTCTGTTTGTTTCTGGAAAAAAATGCTTATTTCTGGAGAATCTTTCACAGCTTCAGAATGCTCTGTACAACTGCAGATCTCCTTTGTGTTGAACAGCTCGTGACACCGTGTCACCAGCCATGTGTGCCCTGTATCTGGTGGTTACTCATTACCTCTGAATTTGTGCTCTGGTAGATAAGCTATGCATTCCTAAATGTATTTAGGGTGGGTCTGCACCCTAAATAATAAATAATGATGCTAATATTTACCACTTGCATGCACTGTTAACATCACATTCTCACACCACGCTGAGAGATGAAGTCAGGGAGATAATGAATGGGGGCAGTATTATCATTCCCATTTTATTGCCTGAGAAATTGGAAAAAGAGATGACATAACTTGCTCAAGGCTGCAAAGAAAGTCACTGAGAGCCACTAAATTAGAATCCATCACTTCACAGCTTCTACTTAGCCCAGCTATTAGATAATACAACTTCCTGAAGAGCCATTCCCCACTCACAGCAATTCTGTCAGTATCTGATGGCTCGGAAGAGATAATGCCTTTGATTCATTCCAAGTGTTTATGGCTGGTCAGGACCCTGCACATACTCTAGTGATGTTCTTCAATGTACCCGTGCCAACAGCCCGACTGAAATGAGTCCTGTACACAACGCTGTGCTGGCGGCTCTGGCGGCTTTGTAGTATTTGGGAGACTTTAAGAGTACGGGTGGTGCTGCTTCTGATTTCAGAGCAGTGGCTTGAAGGGAAGGAAATAATCAGGACTGTGATGATGTGGAGCTTGAAAAATTACTTTGTTAATTCATTGTATTGAATCTGATTGAAGTCTGCCAGCTCATATTTGTTCTCCTTCAGTATTCCATACCCACAGCAGTGCCATTTTGACACCAAGAAAAGCGATGGACCCAGGCACAAAGAAAGTGCAATTTGAAAAAGATGAAGTATCATTAAAAACAACACACTCCAAGTGAATAAATTCTGTTTCCCATAAATGGAAAAGGATAGCAAAGAAACATGAGCAGGAGAGAACAGCATTTCTCAGTCTAAGTGAATGATGCAACAATACTTCTGCAAACCAACAAGATACAGGAACTCAGCCTATAAAAGGAGGCTGAAACCATCAGCCTTCACAACCGGCTCCTCGCAGTTTCACCTGCCATTTAAGGCAGTCCTGCACGGAATAATCCTCAGCGTGATTTCCAAGAGCCTTGACTGCACTCCAGCCTGGGCATGAGTCACAGCTCATTTCACTTGTAGAAATGTTAAAACTTATTAAGGTGTATTACAATAGGCAGCTTTGGTAAGTGAAGTGTTGATCCCCTGGAAGAAGTGTGCGATGAGGTAATGCAGTCATGGTTTGTGCTATTAATCACACATTCTTCTGGGGAGCTGGCCCCACACTGCTGGGGTTCAGCATTATTTATCAACAGCCACATCTGTACAATGAAAATTTTTGCTTTCTGCCTTCCTGGTTAATGCGGATGCAAAATTAACAAAGTCATTTCAGAAAGAGAAGAAAAGAAATCTTGCCTTGAGAGCACTGCTAAAGCCACAGGTTCTATGGATTATTGAAGCAGAGAGAATAGGTAGAAGAGCCGGTAAAACATTTCACAATGTCCACACCCTGACCTATAAAGGTTTCTAAAGTTTTGCTAGGAGATGCCTGTTCCTGTGTATGAATCATTTAGAAAAAGGATGAATCTATAAACAAGGAAAGAATAATGCTGGAGAGGCTGCACCCCCTGTCCCCCCATGTCCTGCATTACACTGCAAAAGCATCTTAATTATTGACTCTACCTGGACGTTTGGCTTGGTGAAATCCCAACTAAAGTTTTACCGTGTGTTGTTTCCTCATCATTACTCCCTCTGTAAATTTTTTTATTCTTTTCAAGCTGTACTTTTATGATATCTTTAATTGTGTGAAATTACCTACTTGAGCCCCTGGTCTGGAACAAACCAGTTGTCTGCAAAAATATTCCATGAAACAGAAGCATCGACGTCGCACAGTTTGCAGTGTCCCTATGCAGGAGCTCCCAGTGCAAGACATGACCTAATGGTGAGGCAGGTGCAGGGCTGCTTCTTCTGGACATGTTAATTTGCTTTTTGAATGTCTGAATATGCATCGGAAGCTTAAAGGCATAAAATCATAACACGAGCTGTGGTAAAGACACTTTCAATAACTATATAGACTTCGGGGGTAAATTTTTTGGCTTTCCAATGTCCTAAGGACAAGTCCAAAGGAGTCGATGTGACGGGTTCTAATTAGGCTCTATAGAAAGCAACAAAAATGAGGAATATAATTTGGAAAAATGTGTTTCAATTAAGAGGCATAATTAGCTGGAGCAGGCAGGGAAATGGAGAAACAAACAGGCTGAAGTAGCTACAAGTTCTTCCTTAGGACAGAAGTTAAAGGTGTGCTGCCTTTAGAGAAATACTGGCTTTGGCTCAGCTCTGCACCCCCAAACCAACATATGAGAAAATAAAACATCAAACGCATCAAACAAAAAACTGGGAGTGACTCTTGCCAGAATAATTTCAAAGCAGGAAATCTGTATGGTTGCTGCAAGCAGACAGAAATTGTGATCATGAAGTTATCAGTGCAGGAAAGAAAACACATTCTATGTCCTGTTAATGAGAAAAAATTACTAATTTTTGGAAGCTGTTCCAGCACCCAGGCTCTGCTTCCAGGTTACTCTCACAAGAGACAGTCTTAAGACATTCTGAGAGTGGATCCACTGGAAATAACACTGCTGCTGTGCAGAACAAAAACCATAAAAACACAACCAAATATACCTTTTCTTTAATGTCTACAGTCTATCGCTGCCTAAAAATTTAGATACTCAAGCATCACTCATCAAAAATGGTGTAATTCGAAAGGATAATGAACACTCCCTGTCCTCAAAACTCAGATGTCAGAATTTTAAAAGACAGCCCATTCTTCTTGCCATTGCTTCCAAACCCACTCCATACACAGCACTGAACTCCGTATTACAACTGGTGGCTCTGAAGGGAAATATTCCTCGAAACGTTTGGCCACAAGAGCGATGCAACTAAACTTCCCGTGGATATAGGGCCAGGAAAGTGAATAATATGAGAAATTTCGTTATGTAATCGTTGAGTTTTATTCCTCGTTCAAGTTCCGCACGGATTCTCCCGCGGCGCGCAGCACAGGGAGGGCTGGAGGCAGCTCCGTTCCGAAGGTCGGTGGTGGCCTCTAGTGACAACCAGGTAGATCCGCACGGAGCCCAGTGCCTGTCCCTGCTCCTGCCGCTCCTCCAGGGCTCCTTCCTGCGGCTGGGGAACAACTTCTAACTGGAAATTTCTGCTGCAGTATTTGTGGAATGTTACTAACAGTGCCCGCCTTCCTCCAGGGGAGTATGGAGACGGATTTTCGGCGTGTTTCCTCTATTTTGATTTTCTGGTTTCTGCTTTCCTGACAGATCTTGACGCTGGGATGGTGTTTTGGGTTCCAAGCAGTCCATAGCTTGCTCCTGGTTGTACAAAGCCCGGGACTGGGGATGCCGTGGGATCGCTGGGATGCACTGAAAGGATGATATTCCAGAGCAATCCTCAAACAAGAAGCTGCAGCTGTGCCTCTGCCCAGGCACCTCCTGGCATTATGAGTGCAATTTTACCCTGGAAAAAAAACTGAGTTTTTCTTCTGATTTGGGAGTTCAAGTGTGATACAAGTGAGATCCCCGAAACCACAAGAATTTAAGTTGGCAAAAAAATCTACACAGTGCAGAACATGCAGTACAACACGTGCCACACATGCAGTACAGTGTGTTTGTATGTATCTTTTATGGTGTACAATCAGTGTCTGCTTATATTTGCACAGGGCCATGAAAATTGTATTTGCCTCCTGAATCACAGAAATATGCCATATTTTTCATGGATACTGAACTACTTCAGCATTATGGAACTGAGAGAGTCAGTAGGCTGAAATTCTCCCCAGTTCACTGGTTTTCTCATTCCCCTGACACTTCAGTTGCACAGGGTTTTTCCAAGAGAGAGAGATCTGCCAGCAGTCCTGTGTTAGAGCTGATCTTAATGGCACTTTTGGGGAAGAAAAAAGAGAAGGCTCGTTTGTGTGGCCTGGAGCTGTTTTTGTTGGCACTGAGATCTGATTCTGTTCGAGGAGAGCAGCTGAGACAGGAAAGGCAGCTCCTGACTTTCATTTTCCACCTGTGGCTGGGGAGGGATGGAACCCACACACTGCCTCACGCACCACTCAAGGAGCTGGAACACCTCTCTAAGTGCCATAAATATGTAAAGTAATGTTTTAACTTACCCCTCTGGTCAAAGCTCCAAGCAGAAAGAAATAAGGTGCAGTGGTTTGATGATTAGGATATTTTCATTGGACAAAAGATAAAAAGGAGAGGGAAATAAGGGGAAAAAAAATACGTGAGGCAGACAGTGTAAGATCTTGAGCTGAAAATGTTCAGGGCTTAGGTGGTGACATCATCCAGAACTTTCTCTCCTCTGATCCCATTCAGCAAAGCACAAAACACCTTGCTTTGCTCTTTCGAGAGAGCAGGCTTCACAGGCATTGACATTAACAGGAGGTGCAAAGGTAGTTAAGAAAAGGAGGAGAATATCTCAGACCCTGAAATACTGAACACTTGAATAAGGCTGGAACATTGAACACAGAATGCATCTCTTTGAATGCACTTTGCATAGCGACGTCCTTTCAGGACTGTAGTGTAGATCTTTCAGAATCAAACTCTTATGATGCTAAACCCAAACACAGGGACCAACAAAAGGATGTTGGATTTCACTCCTAGAACAGATCATCTCCACAGACTGAACTAAAAGACTTTACTTTATTTCAGTCTCTATGTCAGCCAAAAGAAAAGCATCTGTTCCACCTAAAGGCAGCAAAAACGCAGACCCACAGCTGGGTGTGGCTTTTTTCCTTGAACTTTCCAGACTGGTTGCCCATGGCTGGTTAGTACAGGTGAGTCAGATGGAATGGCATACACATTATCAGGGCCCTGCAGACCTTATCTCCATGGCCCTCTAATGCACATTAAACTTCTGCCACACAGGTGACATTTCTTCATGAAATCAAACAATTCATTAGGGTCGCTATAAATGTTTTATTATGTTTATCGGTAATCTACTCCAACCAAGCACGTCACTGAAAGGAAATGTTACCCATGAACCTGCAGACTGTCCTCTACAGCTCCTACAACTGAGTCTGGGGCTGAAATTGCTCTGCTAAGCTAAAGCACCAGCAAACTGTTACAGCACTTCTTCAATGCTGACCAAAAGTGCAGTATTGGACAATAGACTTTTAGGTTTTCCAACATCTCTTTAGATAACTTAGTTTTACAACCAATAAAAATCAAAAATAAATAAAAATGAGGCAGCCCATGTTCTTGCAGATAATTCCTGGGCGTAGTCCAGGGGTGGAGGAGGCTGAGGCCACTCCCAGCTGACAGCCTTGAGGAGCCCCTTGCCCTCCAGCCTGGCTGGGGCCTTGCCCTCCCTTCACTGCTATGGCTGCAGCTTTCAGTGATTGATACAACCAAGATAAGTTTGATCTAAAAAAAGTGTACTGAACCTTAACCAGCAGCAAACCCCACCTCTGGTGTGAACCTATCCTGATCCTAGCAAATATTCTTGCAAATATTCTAGCTTTTTGGAATGGATAGAAGCATATATAAAATGATAAAACCAGAGAAATTGTCAGTAAACAATTTAGGGATGAGAATAAAAAGAGCACCAAGAAAAATCAGTCTTGTATCTTTTCACATCGGGTTTGCACGATGCCATTGACCCATTCTTCCCCTTGCATACACTTCAGACACTTCTGCTGAATAGTCCAGAGGAAAAGAATTGCTGGAGGTTCACCTTGAACAAAAGCAGCAGAGCCAGAACATGAGGCAAATGTCTGACCTAAGCCTGATGCTCACTTTAACTCAGATCACTGACTTCTTTTTCATTTGCTCACTAAATGAAAAAACAGAACCTCCAAATTATGTTTAGAAAAAAATATCACCAAGGTAACATGGAAACTAATTTTAGTAAGTACTGAGAAGACAAAACAGAATGTTTGCTCTTAAACAGACTGCCACAAAATCCTGTAGAGATCTAGGCAGTGAGATACAGAGCTAAGGGATGTAAGAACAGCAGGGTCTCTTCTGTACTCCTCTTACATTCTAAAGGTGTAAGCTCTATTTTACTAAAATGAGTAATTCTTACTCAGTCTGAATAATTTCAATGGGCAGAAGACAACCCTGAGCCTATGTAATGACACACCAAATGTCATGGCCAGTGTACTTTGGTTTCACATCTCATAAAGGTTTTTTTATTACAAGTTACACCCAAAGACGTTCAAGGTCCAATAACACTCCAAAGAATCCTCCTAGAAAAAAAATTCTGCCCTTCACATTGATTGCTTTGGTTTGGAAGCTGTGTTTCCAGAACATCCAAGTACAACAGTTTAACTCTCTGCCTTGAGCCAAGACCAGTTAGGCTAATCCCTAGCACAGTAACTTAAGAACTTGGGAGTACTGATTCCGTAATATATTGGGTATTCCCTAACACCCAACTATTCTGGGCTGGGTGCTCTCAGAAAGCTGAAGGTGCCTCCAATACACAGTTCAATGCTCCATAGCTCAGTGTCTCACCAATTTCCTTGCCCCAAGGTGGGATATCAGTACATACAGCAGCTGCTCTCACTAACACAAGCCATGTGTGCTCATTGTTCTACCTGACAACATCGGTAACACACAGAACCACTGTCAGTGCAATGCCCCAGGAGCTGCACTCCTCGCTGTCCCAACACACACCTGCCACCTGCTCTCCTGCAGCACTGACAACCCCTCAGCAAGCAGGTTCTTCCCTTGCTTTCCAAATTCTCCATGCTCTTTCTGTACCAAGTGTACAGCACAGTCAGCTCAGGAGCCTCTGCACAATCAGCAATAGGATTGATGGGTTTCTTCATACCATGCAAAGGCAGCTGGTTTTCTGTTAATGACCACAGCCCAAGGGCTGGGGACAGACCCCCCAGCATGGAACTTGTTCTCTGGTGGTCTCTGGAATATTGATGAGGCAGGAAGGAAACTTGTTTTTCTTCAACTTCAGCCACACAGGAGGGCTGGAGGCTCATTCTGCAGGAAGCTGGAACTCAAGATTTCCTGCCACTCTCTGGACCTCAGCATCTCACATGTGAAACACAGTGGGCTGTGAAGTTTCCAATATTCTCACTCCTCCTACCTCTCTTAAGGACAAAGAAATACCCTTCTCACTTGATCTCAGCTGTACTGAAAGCTCAAATTCCACATGCAAGTGTTTTCTAATACCAGATGAATGCATATTCAATCCAAGCTGATGGCAACAGCCTTCAGTGTTCACTGGTAGTGCAGATGTTGGTTTGTGATTACTATGAAATGAATTCACATTGAGTACAGCTGCCTCCTTTCTAATAATTTATACACTGTTCTAGACTGTCCTGAGGCCCAAGTTATTGCTTACTCAACAGAAATATAAATATTTTAAGTCTCTTGTCACATACAGGCAGCTCTCATTTTAAATTCATGCACTGTGCAGGGGGCTAAGAAGCTACTCATTTTTTCCAAAGGGCTACAGAGAGGATTGGCTGCAAGTACTTGGTTATAAATGATTCAACAGATCATTTTTTGTTTATGTGTTATAAAAAAATAACAAAGCAAGCAAACTACCCAGGGAGTGCTCCTCAAACACAGACGAACAGATGAGAAGCCCTTCAAATTATGGGGAGGGGGGGCAATATCCTGTGTGCTCTTTGTGCTGATACCAGTGACACTCTGCGTCAATATAGGTGGGGTTTCCAGGCACTGAGCTTCCTCTTGGAGCTGGTATAAAGGTGCACAGGGCACACTCAGCTCCTCGCTGCTGTCTCTATCCGTGCTGATTTACCTGCTTCAGGCCAGAAGACAAAGAGCACAATGGCATTCTCCAGCCGCAGCATCCAGTGGGGTACGGGCAGCCACGTCCAGTCCTCTGCACCCAGTGTCAGCAGCCTGACCTCCAGGAAAATGTCCATCCAGAAGATCCAGGCACCCAGTGTGTACGGGGGAGCCGGGGGCTATGGCACCCGCATATCCACCAGCAGCAGCTCTGGCCAAGGCCTCAGAGGGAGCCTCCAGCTCAGCATCACTGGGAGCGATGTTCTGCTCGCGGGCAACGAAAAATCAACCATGCAAAACCTGAACGATCGCTTGGCTGCGTACCTGGAGAGAGTGCGCTCGCTGGAGAAGTCAAACTCCCAGATCGAGATGCAGATCACGGAATGGTATAAAAAGAACAAAATAAGCACAGGGCAGGACTACAGCTCCTACTTCAAAACAATTGAAGAACTCCGAAATAAGGTAAGAGATCATAGAGCCCTCCATAAATATAGGAATTGCAATTATCAGTGGGATAGAGAATAATCTGTTGTAGAAAATGTACTTTTCCAAATTTTAATTGGCCCAGCTGAGAAAAAAAAAGTTTAATTTTGATCAGCTACAAATCAGTAACAGATTTTACATCATTTGTAATACCAGATATATGCCTGCAGTTGTGGGTAATCTCATACCTGAAAAATCTGTGACTCAAAATTAACTAGTTTTATATTTGCCTTAGGTGGCTTTAATTAGAGAAAGTATTAATGGTAATCTACATATTTAAATATAGTTTAGCAACAGTCTATTTCAAAATGGGTTTTTAGAAAAGAAGGGCAAACACTCAGAAAAAAATTCAAGACCACTACTTTAAATAGTAAATTAAGACTGGAAACAATGAAATATTCCCAGCAATCGACTGACAGGTTTGTCAAACAGTGTTTCCAGAACTTCCTTCAGTCTTTTCCCTTTTATTTTTTATCAGTTCTACTTCCCAACATTTAAAAGCAGAGAGCACATCCTTCAGAGAGCAGTTCATCCCAACTATTCGATACACTTACTTTATGGCAGGACAATTTGCCTTTTGGATGTCCCTAATTCCTTTCATGCACTTCAGATGGAACTTAGCTTAAAGCCAGCTGACTAACAGACAGCTGAAGAGAAGGAGGATGAAGCCCACTTACAGTATTCATTTCCAGGAAAGAATAGAGTGTGAATTGCAGTGCAAAGTTTCATCACTTGTCCACCATTCCCTTTAGATTTCTGCTGCCCAGATGGAAAATTCCAGGCTTGTCCTGCAGATTGACAATGCCAAGCTGGCTGCTGATGACTTTAGGCTGAAGTAAGTTCCATGATTTTATATCAATTCTCTTTCATGCTCCTCTTATTTAGGAAAGCTTCTGCTTATTGGAATCGATGCCAAGAAGTGAACATTTTCCAGCTTTAGGTTTAATGAAAATTTCACAATGACTGTGGTAGTTACTGATTCTAACATTTTCATTGTTGCATTCCAATGATGACAAAAGGCACTTTATTGTACAGGTTTGAGAATGAACACCTGCTCAAGCAGAGTGTGGACAGCGACATCGCTGGACTGCTCCGTGTCCGTGACGACCTCACTCTGACCGTAGCTGACCTGGAGTCCCAGATTGAGGGTATAACCGAGGAACTCGTTTTCATCAAGAAGAACCACGAGGAGGTGAGAGCAGCTGAGTGCTGCCAGGGAGAGGGGTTTTGAGTGGCAAACACAAACAGCCTCACTAGGAAGCATTTCTATCCTTCCTGGAAGCAGCATAATCATGTGTGACCCTAAGGGACGTTCAAGCTGCCAGGGATCAAAGGCTGAACACTCTTCCATTCCAGGAATGAAGGAGTGAAGGTTTTCTCTAAGAATAATTTATGGTTCAGGAATTGCTATACCAAAAAGCACATAAATGAGAGCCATGACTTCTGCCCTCATTCCACAGGTCTGGTTCCAAGGAAATCATTATTATGATACATTTATCTATGATATAACATTTATTGACATAAAGTAAGCAAACTGTTCTAAGATGAGGTGCAATAAACAGTATTTACAAGGTGATTAAGTTGCCTCGACCTGAGGTACTATTAAGGATTAGTCCTGTGTGTGCAGATGTTGAGTTTGTGTCCAATGCCCAGGAGTGACAGCTCCCTGCAGCAGGTGCTAACAGAGTCCCCATTGCTGCAGGACTGTGACAGGCTGCGCAAAGAGGCCACCGGCTCTGTGAATGTGGATGTGGATGCTGCTCCCAGTGTTGATCTCGCAGCCATTATGGAAAAAATGAGAAAGCAATATGAAGAAATGGCCGAAAAGTATCGCCAAGAAGCCAAAGAACATTTTGACAACCAGGTAAAATCAACTGCTTGAACACCAGCAAGGACCTCAGTCATGCCTGGCTGCAGTTCACAGCAGTCCTCCATTCCTCATTGCAGATAGCAGAACTGAACCAGGAAGTTGCCCATAATGTTGAAATGCTGGAGGTCCAAAGGAAAGAGGTCACGGAACGGAGACAGGTCTTCCAGAGCCTGGAACTGGAATTTCAGTCTCTGACGACCATGGTAAATAACAAGAAGCAAATAAGGACTGTGCATAGAGTTACACAGATAAATAGAGGAATGAGGGGCTTTACAATCAAAATGTTATTTTAACAGAAAAATGTATCCTCTGAATAATATGACTCTGTTCTTCCCATGGACTATAGAAACAGACCCTGGAAGGCTCTGTGGCCGAAACAGAAGCACGGTACAGTCGCCAGCTTTCCCTGATACAGGGAACAATTTCCAGCCTGGAGGCTCAGCTGAGGCAGCTCCGAGCTGACATGGAGGCTCAGAACACTGAGTACAGCATCCTGCTGGACATCAAGACTCGCTTGGAGATGGAGATCGCAACGTACCGCCGGCTGCTGGAAGGAGAGGAAATCGGGTGAGCACACATGGGTTTTGTGCCAAATCTGCCACTCTCCAAGTGCTTTGGGGTGGGGAAGTCCATTGCTCAGTTCTTAGCCACAGAATCAGAGCAGGCTGTTGCTCAGGTTGGGCTGCTAAAGCTGCTGTGGGATTTTGAGGTGGTCTCTCCCAGCCTACAGACTGTCACTCTGTGAGATGGGGAATTGGGTAGATATTCACATGCCAGGAACACCAGTAATACAGTTTTGGATCAACTTGCCCACATGGGTTAAGCAGAGAGTGGAACTTCCCCCCAGATTCTACCTGTTCAGCTTTTCTGGCTCAGGAACCAAATCAGGTGTGCCTGTGTGAGCTGAAGTCCTGGCATTGCAGAGATGAGTCTGCAGATTAACTGCACCTACAGCTTATGCTTAGCAAGTTTCACTTTAACTGAGAGAATTTGTTTTACCGAGTTATCTCCTGATTAAATGTCTTGATGAAAGGGGATTAGCTGTCCTGATCAAACACATAGGAAATGCACAAGGATGTTTCTTCAATAAGTGAGTTGCTGTATACTTACATTTTCTCATTTATAATTTGAACAGGCATTTAGAACAGACGCAAATGATAGAGGCTGAGAAAGGTATGTCCCACCAACTTCTTTCTGTTTTGATGGCTGCCTGTTGAAATGTTATGGAATGATGTAGCCGTATATAAAACAACAGCTTCAGAGCAAATAATCAGCCAGTGGAATCTCATATTAAGAAAGCACTCAACTTTCTTAATATGCACTCAACTAAGGTGTGGTTACCTTAGGGGGACTATACAAATCTGGGTTTATATATACAATTCAGGTGCCCAGTGTAATATCACAGACTCACCCATTTTGTGATGCTGTGACTCCTCACAGAGCCAAGAGAACAACACAGAGTTACTGAATTCCCCTCTGGAGAACTGCAGAAGCATCTGCTTCTGCCTGCTGGCTGTACAGGGAGACTGAGGCTCCCAAGTAACATATCCAGTTTCACAGCAAAAATTTCCAATTTGGTGTAAATCTATTCCAAGGTTTTAGGTCTACAAGTCTGTGCTTAACTGAAGCAAAACTATCAAGAGCAATAGAGAGGTATTGAACCTAGTATTCACTACAGCCCATGGGCAATATACTCCATATCCAAAAGAGGAGAAGCCACACCCTGCACACTGCAAAAGTTTACCTTAAGGATCTGTGGATTGAAGATGCTTTTTGCTATTTCCTCATCAACTGCTACTACTGCAGCAATGTTACTCTGTCAATGTACATTGCATTAAATTACTTCTCTTTTCAATTTCCTTAACAGAATCAAGTAAATTTAAGAAGATCAAGACAATAGTTGAGGAGGTGGTTGATGGCAAGATTGTCTCCTCTGAGGTCAGAGAGGTTGAAGAGAAGATATAAATGGCACCAGCAAAGGAGATGCCTCTGAGCTCCCTAGAGCTGATGCCAAAACGAGAAGATTTACAAAGATTCTGATCTAATCCACACTAAACCCCAGGACTGAAAAATGCCATAAGTATCAAACCTTTTGTTGTTGTTGTTTTTGTGGGGAAGTGTTAATAAAAATCTGAAAGTCATAATATAACAGACTTTGGGTTTGCTTACATAGTGACTAAGTACTTTGATGAAAAAAAAATCAAATCAGCCTGGTATAAATGTATAATTGCTTCCAACACAGATAAAAATGGAAGTATTAGGTTTTCAAAATGCATGAAGACCTCAATTCAGCACACCTCTTCTGAATGTGAACTCCCACTCAAACATAAAGCAGCTTCACTTCATTAAAACCTGATTTTCAAATAAATAAGAAGTGCCAATTTGCTTTTTATAATATATTAACATGAAAAAGTAAATTGAAGAAGCCTATTTGATATTTTTCATGCTCTGTGAATGATTATGTCACCAGGGACTACAGCAAGACAAGATATTTTATCAGTAAGAATATACTTGAAATGATCTCTCTCAAACCTTTCTGTGCCAATAATGTTCCGTGTCCCCTAGGGAGGCCCCTGTGCCACACCTGGATCCTGAGTCCCAGGAGTTTACATTTTCCTCTTGAGAACATGAACACACAAAGCTCTTCCTGGTGAAACCTCACCTGTCCAGAGCTATTGACTGTACATAAACAGCTGCCAAAGAACTAATCCTCTGCTTTCACTGCCCCGAGTCACCGAGACCAGGCTGTCAGCTCATTTCCACAGAAAAGCTTTACTTACACCTTTGATCTTCTGCTCTTTTCTGCCCCAAAAGCACCCCATGCTCCTGGGTGTGGATAAATCAAAAAATTAACACATTTCAGTTGACAAATCCAATGATATAATTAAGCCAGGACAAAGGAAAAACAATTTTCCGTTTATCAAAATAACTTCAAAGGAATAATATACAGGCTTGGGAGGATTCCCATGCCCAAACCTGCACCCAGAAGCACTACATTTGATCTTTAGGTTTGTATTATAAAAAGCACCAAATACAGAAACTGAATTTCTTATTTTGAGATAACAGCAAACTACTTTGCAGACAAAATGGTCATTTCTCAGCTCCAAAGTACAAACTCTTATATGCTATAGACTATATATAAGCATATCACTCTAAGTTATTTCAATGATGAAAGGGTTAGGGCACAAACCCAATTCCAAATCCTATTTGGTATATTTATATTTTCATATTAATGATTACCCTGCAGTTCACTGAACATCCAAGTGCCCTTGGACACCTGATGGTCACTTTTCTTACTTCCTATCAAGCATCCAGGAGCACTAATCCAGCAGAAGCTTCCGCCAGAAGAGCATTATGAAAAGAAAGACATTCCTGCCACACACGCTGGGAAGCAAGGGATCAAAGGGATCACTCTGCTGACTTAGCAAACTCCTGTAAAAACAGCCCCAAACCCAGGAAGCACTGAATCTGCAATGACAAAACAATTATTTAGGAGGGATTTAAATGCGAGAAGAACTTTTTGTGCTCCATTGCACATGGCAGAACACAATCGTGATGTCTCAGCTCCACTCCACCCATTTCCCCTCATACAAATACCTGGAGGGCACCAGATTTCCACTCCCATTGGCAATTTCAGTTGGCACATATCATTTCAGTTGGTCAGAACATACTAAACTGACGTCCCCTCCAAACAGGAGGGAGAGAGAGAGTGAAAGATCTCCCCAGGAGGTGGGGACTCCTCCTGAAACACCCACTGCTGTCCCTTTATAAAGCTGACCCTGCTCCCTCTCTGCCCTGCTCTGTGTTGTATCCTCCACTGGGCACCTCGAGCACCATGGCCCTTTCCGTGCGCACAAGCGGCGGGTCCCGGCAATTCTCCTCTCGGAGCGGATTTGGAGGGGGATCTCTGAGGATGTCCAGTTCCAGTGGTGGAGGAGGCTTTGGTGGCAGCGGGTTTGGGTTTGGTGGGGGGTCTGGCGGAGGGTTTGGCACAGCTTCTCTGTTGGGTTCAGGCTCTGGCTTCGGTGGGGGCTTTGGGGGCAGCTCAGGTGCAGGATTTGGGAGCAGCTTAAGCAGTGGCTTTGGTGGAAGCTTTGGAGGTGGTTTGGGTGGTAGCTATGGAGGTGGTTTGGGTGGTAGCTATGGAGGTGGTTTGGGTGGTAGCTATGGAAGTGGCTTAGGCAGTGGTTTTGGGGGAGGTTTGGGAAGTGGTTTTGGCAGCAGTTCAGGTGCTGCTTTTGGAAGTGGCTTCGGTGGTGGCTTGGGGACTGGTTTTGGAGGTGGGTTTGGCCCTGCTGGTGCTGGCGATGGTGGCATTCTTTCTGGCTCAAAAAAAGAGACAATGCAGAACCTCAATGACCGTCTGGCTGCGTATCTGGACAAAGTGAGATCTCTGGAGGATGCTAACACTGAGCTGGAGCGCAAAATCCGTGAGTGGTATGAGAAAAGTGGCCCTGGCACTGGCACCCCTGGGTCTGGGAATGACTACAGTAAATTCTACCCCCTCATTGAAGATCTTCGAAACAAGGTAGCAAACCAATGTATTTAATGTTATCTTTATATTTGTAATTCATTTAATAGTATGAATGAAAATAACAAATTTCTTTTGGAAACCAAGAGCATATTTATCCTTTGCTACTGACACTTGCAGTGACCTCTGTCACCTTGCACTGGTGATATGTGCTGAATTTTTCCTGTACATTAAAGTAGTTCTGTAGCTGTCATGCAGTGATTTGTCTAATCTGAATCAAGGAGAAGGCAGTGACGGAATGCAGTTCTACAAAGCCTTGTAGAACACCAAGTTTAAAGCCATTACAAAGCCAGGAGGCCTTTGGGCTCTAACCTCATTCTCTGAACACTGTTTGGATTCTAGATCATCAATGCAACCATCGACAACGCAAGGATCATTCTGCAGGTTGACAATGCCAGACTGGCTGCTGATGACTTCAGACTGAAGTAAGGATATCTTAATGCTACAAAAACTCTTACTAATATCTTAAGGAAAAAGTTCTTTTGTATTAAAAATCTCTTTCCTTGTAGAATACTTGTAATATAATTACTAAACAATATTATAATACTTATGTGTATTAAGTTTTCATATTAAAGCTAAAACAAAATACATTAATAGTTTGCATTTGACCTCATTGGCCATGTAAAAATTTTTACTTAATCCCTTTATGCATAGATATGAGAATGAAGTGGCTCTTCGGCAGAGTGTGGAGGCTGACATCAATGGTCTGCGTAGAGTCCTGGATGAGCTGACCATGACCAGGGCAGATCTGGAGATGCAGATTGAAAGTCTGAATGAAGAACTGGCTTATCTCAAGAAGAATCATGAAGAGGTTATTCTTTTCCTTTGTGAATTCATAACAAGACACATGAAATTGTGAAACACCAAATTACTCCCTTATTTAAGCCAGTGGGAGTTACTGGGTTTCATTATTGGTTTTGTTTGCTATTGTTTTTTGAGTTTGCTAAGTGAAAAGAGTGAGAGAAACAGGCTACAGATCCTTGTTGGAAGAGAATTTATATCACATATATTTCTTTACATATATTTTGGTAGAACTATTTTGCCTTTTATTAACAAAACCTTCTCTCTATTTTCAATCTCTCCAGGAGCTGCAGGGTATCCAAAGCACCGAATTTGGCCAAGTCAGCGTGGAAATGGATGCTGCTCCAGGGACTGACCTGACCAAGCTTCTGAATGATATGAGGGGACAGTACGAAGTCATTGCCGAGCAAAACCGTAAAGAGGCCGAGGCGTGGTTCAATGAAAAAGTAAAGACCAGAGAGAGCAAACTCAGCAAAATGCTTGGGGAATGAGTTCAATACTTGGAACAGTAAAATTACAGCCCATTCTTCCTTGTCTTTTCAGAGCGGGGAGCTGAAAAGGGAAATCTCCACCCATACTGAGCAGCTCCAGTCGGGAAAGAGCGAGATCACGGATTTAAAACGGACTCTCCAAAGCCTGGAAATAGAGCTGCAGTCTCAGCTCGCCATGGTATGTTCTAGGGAAGCTGCTGACTGCTCAGAGCCAATTCAGCAACTTCAAAAGTCTTTTTAGACCTTATCCTATTCCATAGGATTAAGGATTTGCATTTATTTCCTATTAAATCCTATATTTTTTAAGTTCTTAAATAGCAGTAATATATCTAAATGGATTGCAAACAGCATGTCACAAAGCAGATGAGTTTTTACATCACATTTAGGGAAGTGACAAGGGACAGTTTCTGAACTGGTGTTTTCAAAAAGAAAATAAAATCTTCTAAGTAATGCAGCTGTACTCACTCTACTCATCCCCTTAAACTACTTCAGTTGTTTTGGTAAAGAGATTTTTTCCTTAACCAGCGCTTATTTAATATCCTTACACAGAAAAAATCCCTGGAAGACACTTTAGCAGAAACGGAAGGTGGTTACTGTGCTCAGCTGTCACAAATCCAAATGCAGATCGGGAACCTGGAGTCCCAGCTTTTCCAGGTCAGGGCTGACATGGAGCGCCAGAACGCAGAGTACCAACAGCTCCTAGACATCAAGACTCGTCTGGAAATGGAGATTGAAACCTACCGGCGCCTCCTGGATGGCGAGTTTGTGTAAGGAACTGATTGACACAAAATATCTCCTTGTGTTTCTTTTCTGTAGCATAATCCTTTCCAGGAAAAAAAGAGGTAAAATAAGCGGAACATTCTCCAAGCGACAGTAAGGCACATACAGTGTCCTGAAACATCACTGTGACTGAGGAGAGTGAGCCACTCTGCTCACTATTTAAATAATCTATCAATGTCACCATGAAAAAGGAATTTATCCCAATCCTACTGAACATCCTGCAATAGTGCATGTCTCTGATTCCCTTTCAGGGGTGGTGGACAGGCAGTTACATTTGAAAGCTCATCCCTGACAGGGTCCAAATCTCAAACACAATCACTGGACTCTTCTCAAGGTAGGCAAAACTTGATTGAATAAAATTTTGTTTCTTAAGTCATTCTTATAAATCAAATAATACATGTTATCCTGTTTAACTACATCATAGAGCTCATTAAAATCAGAAGCCAATTTGAAAGGAAAAGGGGGCACCTGGTCATGTGCTGCTTTGGTTAATCATTTTTAACACATTGATAAATATATTTTGTTTTGTTCATGATGTTTAGATCCAACCAAAACTAGAAAGATCAAGACTATTGTTGAAGAAGTGGTAGATGGAAAAGTTGTTGCATCCCACGTTAAGGAAGTTGAAGAGAAGATATGAAGCACAATCTGATGTGGCAAAGGATCCATTTGCTCCAAGCCAAAATGGATAATTTTATTCTTTTGTATGAAGTGATAAAACGTTTGGCTTTGTATTAAGAATCTTTTAGATAAGACAAAGTCGGCACTTTCGTTCCTTGCAGACATGCAATATATTTCCTGCTTCACTCTTTCAGCATTACCTGTATGATTTCCAGTGTTCTTTAAAAATACCATGAAATCTCTCTTCAATAACCAGAAATATGAAGCATACATTTAATCAGATCTGCCTTTTAAAAATCTTTAGTAATCAATAGATAAAATAATTTTGCTGTTCTAACCTCATTTTCCAGTTTTCATCACTAATAAAAAAGACTCAACAAGCTTTAAGGTATTGTGTCCCTTTATTCTCCATGACCCCCTCCAGCTGTGTGGTGAGCCAGCACAAAATATGAACATTGAAAGCAGCTGGAATTCAAAATTCCATAAATCCTAGGAAAGATGCAATTGCTTATACCTGCCTACCTTAAGCCTTCAGGGATCTCATAGCCAGGTGTTCCCTTTACACCTGAAAAAAAAGATAGAAAAAGAAAGCATTAGTTTATACCATCCCAAGTCCAATGCCTTGTGTTTTTCTGATGGATTCCTAATGGTTTTCTTATGTAACTGTTCTCATCCCATCAATGACAAGCACTGCCAATATTTTGGGTTTAGAACTACATAGAACAAGGATAATTGAGACACTTTTAGAAAATAGAGTGGACAACAAAACCTTTCCATCTCAGTCCAGGTCAAGTGGAAGACAGTCAGCTAAGGAAAATAAAATCCAAACACAGGATCCTTTCACATGTGCCAGCAGACACAGCCAAGAACAGAGAAGCCTTTTCACACCAGGAGACTTTTAAGTGGTACAATACTTTGACTTCTAAAAAGATGCATGTCTTGTAAAATGTTTTATCATTTACAACTTAAAATGCATTTCTCTTTTTGGTAAATTTTAATTTTTATTGAAATCGGAAATTTTTTTATTGCATATCTGATATTGTGCACTACTGAAAAAAAATTAAATAAGCAGGAGGTAAAATGAAATAGGTAAGAGCCGATCTTAGCAGATGATCATCGGGAACACACAGTGCTCCAGTGAGCAGGAAATGAAGAAGCACAGCACACCAGACAACCTGTGCTGGACCTGCCTGGGAGCTGTCAGGAAAAGAGTAAGAACCCTACACACACTGCATGTTGTGTGTACTGAGCACACCAGCACCTGGCACAGGTACTGAAACACCAGAGACAACCCAGACCCTTTTTCTGACAGCAGTGATGCGTCTGAAGTCTACATTGACCAGAACTTTGCCCTCCGGAGAAGAGCAGCCAAAGCCCTTACCACAAGTTGCACCAGCACTACTCACCACCAGTAGTGCTGGTTCCTCTTCCTCCTTTTGTGTTTCTGCCCATATAAGAGGACGCCCAGGAGCCCAGCTCGTTTCTGAAACGGGGCAGTCCCCAATACTGGGTCACGTCAGACACCCGAGGTTCATCTCACTGAGTCTCAAACACCTTCAAGGATGGAAATTCTGTGACATCCCTAACAAATGTAGAGGCACCTGCCAGCAGCACTGCCAGCAACCCAGGTATGCTGCTGGGAGGCTCGGCCCTTCCATGTCCTCTTGCCAGAGCACTTCATGCTGGGCAGCTGCAACTTCATCCTTTGCTTTCTCCCTCTTTCCCTCACATTTCTGAGGTTATAAACCCCCACAGTTACAACGTAACAAAAACATTAAGACATTGATATATTCATTTCGGCACATAATTTAGGAATAGTTATTTTAGTGCTATCCTTTGCTGCATTAAGCTGCTGCCAGGACGGGCTGACAGGCTCTGAGCCCCCCGCCCTCCCCGAAATGGGCCGCTGCCGCTTTAACGGCCCCGCGGCCGCAGCCCCGCGCCGCCGGCAGCGGAGCCGGGAGCCGGGGAGGATGGGAGGAGGCGGAGGAGGAGGATGGAGCCGGCTCGGCTCCGCCGAGAGATCAGGGCAAAGTATGAATCGCTCATCACCCGAAATCAGATAAAGACCGTCAGCTCAGCAAGGACGCAGGTAATGCCTCCTCACAGCCACACACCTTGCAGAGTACGGAGCCATTCCCTGGCCGTACAGTTCCTCCCGCAGCCTCTATGAGGTACAGTAATTCCTTTCAATGCAGCAGATTTTCGGGGAAGGGATGTGGATTTTACCGCAGTAAGATGTGAACTAGAAGAATCGGAAATAGATTTTGTTAAGCGTATGGATTCACGCAGAACGAATGCTGTGTAATTCATCAGGATGCTTTTCTGTCACTGCAGCCGGGCTATTGCTGGGATTTAAGGGATGATGACATAGGCTATAACAGGGTAACCTCTAGCTCCATGTAGTTATCTCAGAGGAAAAAAGAATCCTGAAGAGAATCCTTTTATATACAGCAATCTTTAACATTTTTAGCCCTCTAGTAAAGAAAACTGTACCTTTGCAGGAACTATTTTCTATTGCTCACAGTAAAAACTATGTTCTGCTCTTCAGCAAATATCAGTTGTTCTCTCATACAGCTTGATTAAATGTTACCAACACACAATGCTGCTCTTAGGGATTTACATACAAACAGCTCTAAAGCCAACCAAAATCAAATAGCAAAACAATTTTGAGCCATCAAACGTACAGAAATTCGGGGGGAATCAGGCATTCTGTCACCTTGTACTCAGGTATTGCAGGAATCCCAGAGGTTTGTTTTAAGGGCAGGCCAGACGCTGCTGCAGCCTGGCTGATCCACCAGCAGTGCCAGACACACGGCAGCTGCACACCCGACAGGGAAGCCAAGTTTATCTTCGTGTTGGCACAAAGCAGCCAATGCACATTGGTTTAATTCTGTCACACAAATTCTGCAGTACCCAGGCAAGAAAGGGGAAGCAAAGAACATTGGGGGTTCACTTGTGGATGAGCCAAATCGAGATTTTTCACAAAAATGATGGTCTGGTAAAGTTGCAATAGGTCAGTAGGTACAGGGGAACAAAATCCTTATTTTCCTTAGTTCGTAAGACCTGAATTAAAGAGATATTTTTCTTAGAGTCAATGTCATCATGAGAACCTGCATAAAGCAGTAAAATATGCAAACGAGCAGGTGCTGTTTCAAGGGCTTATGGAATCTTCACCACTTGCAGGGAAACTCAGAATCAAAAAAGAAAAATAACTTCCGTGAGCCAAATAATAATTCTGGAAGTTACATGCAGGAATATACTATTGAAATCAAAGATGACTCTAAATCTAAAAAGACCCCACACATAATCAGGATTGTTTTTTATAAACTACTTTTAATAGGATAAAAGGGGAAAAACCCAAACCCCTGAAATCAAAAATACATTAAAATCAAAGCACTTTATTCAACTGGAAGCTTGAACCATCTGCACCTCCTCTAAGCCCATTTGCTCCAGAGGTGAGTAAGGTCTCAGTACAACTGGGTAATTTGCATGAGAATTCCTCTAGGACAAAGGTGCCAGGGATAGAGATGTGGCCAACCACTTCCCGTCAAACACAGTGGGATAAGGGCTTTCTCACTACACAGTACAGAAGATATTAACGCCTCACTGTGAGCTTTCACACATTTATACAGCTCCAACAAAAATTCCAACCAGACGTTTTTATGTGCCCATTCATTATCATTATTTGAATACTTGTAATATTGCTATCTTTTGTATGTCCCCTGTAGTTAGAAGAAGGTACAAGTAAAAGAATGGACAAAGATGCAGAAGCACTAAAGGCAGCCAGAGCAGAACTGTGCGAAGCCCGACGGCAGTGGCACCACATGCAGATCGAAATCGAGTCTCTCCATGCTGTGGTAAGAGTCAGAAATGAAATTTGAAATCTCACAGAAAAGAGAAGTCTTGTTCTTGATGTAAACTATCCCACAGTCAATTTCTGTGACAGCCACAGCCACCATACAGCAGAAATCCATCAGAGGAGCACTCAGCTTTGGGGGCCTCCAGCTCCTCACAGAGCCCTCGCTCACACTGGCCCAGCACATGTTCTGGTGTGGGACCTGCCACTCCAGACACACATCCTGTTTTCACACCTCCCAAGCATGATACTCCCCCACCAAGCTCCTGTTCATTCTACCTTACCAATTCACAGCATGTTTATGACTTTTTTTTTTAACGTGTGGACCAGATTTATCGACTCATTCATGATAAAATGTCAGCAGTTTGCTCAATTCAGCAGTACAGAAAAGCTTCAAGAGCACACAGACACTTCATACAGCACTGAGCTGGACATTGTTTAACTGTAAAATCAGACATCTGTAAACTCAAAATAGTGGGCTGCTGTGCAAGACATGGCTACACTTTCATCTGATCTTAAATTACCATAGATTTTACTGGTAAATTTCACAGCCAATGCATTACTTTGAAAGCTTTACTCCTGTTCTTAAAGAATAATCTTAGAAGAACTGATGTAAAAATAACACAGTTTGTTAATGAAACCATGTATGTGTATAACATCTTTACACACAAACTTTCCAAATCCAAAAATATTATTTAAATTTCACAGGAAAAGGGTCTGGAACGTTCATTGAAGGCCACAGAGCAGCAGTACCACATGCAGCTACAAAATTTGGAAGGTGAGATTGAATGCTTGGAGAAAGAGCTGTTGGAAGTGAGAAGAGGAATTGAGAAACAGCTTCGAGAGCACGAAATTCTCCTGAACACGAGGATGAAGCTGGAGGAGGAGATAGCAACATATCGCAGTCTGTTAGAGCAAGAAGAGAGCAGGTACTCACTGCCTAGAGAAAAAGGTCTCAAATTTGTCTTCTATTTCTGAAGGTCTCAAATAATCAGAATTGTAAATACATGAACTAAACATTTTAAAATTACAGTATAAAATCTTAGAAAAGGTTCCATCGCAAGGCAGCTTCACTGACTGTGGTTTCTGTCTCTCAGTGTCTCACACACACTGCAGAGAACAGCTCAGTCACTGCAGCCTCTCATGAGGCACTGCGGGTCACTGGGGCTCTGTGGCCTCTCAGGTCTCAGGGTGCATGGGGCCAGTCCATGAACATGAAGTGTGGGGCAGGGAGTCCATGTCTCAGACCAGCACAGGTCACTGCAGGAAACTGCACAGATGTTGTCAGTAACTTCCTCCAGTTCTGGGCTCAGAACCCCCCAAGAAATAGTTATCGCAATCAAACAGAACTTCTCGTGATTCTCACATTTTTAAATTTTTCACAGCTGTTCATATGACAAGTTTGAATTAAATTAATTCAATATTATTAGATGCCTTTAATAATTTTTATTTTTGCAGGTTCCGTTGCTCAATACCTGCCCAGAAGGATGACAAAAAGCCCAGCACTAGCAAGATCACCTTTATGCTGCCTTCAGGTGAGTTTCAGACACCTTCTCCTTAAGGGATTTTGGCCTAACTGTTCACAACTACTGACAAATTCCTGGATATTAAAAAAGGACCTTTTCCAGTGTATGGGAAATACTTCCAGGTCCTGTGTACTGCCCTTGCCCTTCTGCACGCTCAGTGTATACCTGCATATTCTTTTACAGAGGGTGTAAAGAAGCACAAACCAAAGAAGGTGGAACTGATGACAAAACAAGCAATCCTAGATGGAAATATCATGAAGGAAAGTGCTGAAGCTCATGGCACTGTACAGTAAGATAAACAGGAATTTCACAAAATAACAATTGGAAGTAAAGGGTGGAGGTTACATTTCAGTTGCTTTGAATTTTCCGTTATTTGGTATCTATCATGCCCACACAGCCCAGGAGCTTCAGAACCACAGTGGGAGCTCCTGAAAGTGCACTGAATGGCAGTGTTTAACAATACATTACATCCAAAAGTTCTTTTTATTAGCATTGGCTTCATAAGCAAACAATACCATGCTAGTGCTTCTGATTTGTAATTTCTATTTCTGTTAAGAATGAAACTATGAATAATTCATCTCACTAAGGCTGAAAGCAAAGAGCCCAGACCACATTTGGGAAGTCCCTCTGGGGCATATTTATGCACATAAATTCAGGCTCAGCTGCTCCAACTTGCTCCTTGGAAACTCCTACGTTTCCCCAAACAGGGGAGTGAAAGCCTGGCTCCCAAGCAGGCATGTGAAAGTCTGTTAGGATGTGTTATTCACCTGAAATTAGTTTAATAGTATTGGATTCCCTCATTTTATTTTTTTTTCCCTGCTGCTCCTTGAGCATTTTTGTAGACTAATTTAATACTACCTTTAAACACACTATAGTGGGCCATTCCTAACACTGAACCATAATCTGCTGAAAAAATTAATTCCATCATAAGGTCCACCAGACACACCCCAGAGGTGATGTTAATTGTTGTGCATGATCTTTGTTCATCACACAGTCACTCAGATCTGCACGGGGCTACTCTGTCAGGTTCAGTGTACTCAGCTGGGTGAGGCCCCAGAGCCTTTTGGATCTGAATTCTCACACACACACACACAGAATTTAATCAACAGGATTTGGGTGCCTCAATATTCCTGCATCAGCTGGCTTTTCAATTCTCCCTATTTTACTTCTGCCCTTTTTTCTCTTTAATGTAATACAGCTCCACATTCTGAGGTTTGAGTCTAAACTAGATTTTCTCCTCTCTATTCTGAAGTTTTCTAGATGCAGGAATTCTGTCCTGCCCACTACAGTACTGAGGTTTCTTGCAAAATTTTTGAGTGTGGATTCCAAACTTTCTCCTTGGAAACAAACTGCCTAATGTATCTGGAGCAGTGGTTTTGTAGCCACGTCTACCTAAAAGTACAAAAACAAGAACATAATGAACCCTCACCCTTTATTTAGCTTCTCTAGAGAATGAACCTGTAAAAAAAAAAAGGAAACCTCTGGTATCTCAGTACCATATAAAATAACACTTTATGATGCCATTTCTCTGTTTTAAAAGCAGTTCTGAAGACAGATAATTAATACAGCCTAAAAAATCATAAATACATTTTCTTTATTGTTTCAGGACAGAAAAAGTGGATGAAGTGATTAAGGAATGGGAAGGTTCTTTCTTTAAGGACAACCCTCGCTTAAGGAAAAAGTCTGTTTCCTTGCGTTTTGATCTCCACCTGGCAGCCACAGATGAAGGGTGTTTGCACACAAAAAAGAAAACCCTCCCCGATATTGAAGTCAGGCTGGTGATGAGGAGATCCTGCAGCATCCCATCCATCAAACCTTAACCTCAGCCAATTCCCTCAAAATGCATCTAAACAGGCTCCAGAAATTAACTGTAGATGGACTCCCCCGGCTGCTGTCTGCTACAACCACAACATCTTACCAAGCACTTGGATCAATACAATAAAAACATACCAGTCCTTTAAATGGAAGGGTGAAGAGCAAGGGGGTTCCGATTCTAAGAAACCCAACTTCTACTGGTTTTATACTCTGGGTGCAGCCCTTTTGTTCTCTCGTTGTTGTTTTGTAGAATTTCACCAAATATTACAAAAATTTAACTAGAACTTTATAGTTTGACATATTCTGCCTTTGTAAAAGAGAAGTTGTTTTCTCTTTCTGAAAATGAGAAATGCATATTTGCTTCTCTTAATTATTCAGAATTCCATTCATACAATGACTGGTGAATCCTTGCAATAATTTATATCACAACTGTCATACTTCTAGAAATATATTTTAAAATAATACTTTCTAACAGCAAAAATTACATGCAAAAATACATGAACTATTAACAAAGTTTTCTTTTAAAAGTTGCTAGTATTTTTAAATTCCTTTTTTTCAGGCAACAACTGAGCAAAAATTTCTTTCCTCTACATTCTTATACACCCATTTAAGAAGTGTTGCTACAATCCAGTAACATTTTAGCCATATTGTTCCCCTGATTTTGAAGCAGTGATTTCCCCTGAAAAATCAATCATTCTCTTATATGTCCACACACACCTGTACTACAAGTCTCTTAGACAAGGCAAATGAAATTACTCTCTAATTGTTCAAATGGGAGGAGTCAAAAAACCATTTGAATGCTGGTATTCCATTAATTTTGTTTATCATAACAATGTGCATTAAAATACCTGCAACAAATTCCTCTTCTGACAACCACTACAGGTAAGTGATGCTGTTGATCTTGTACGTGTGACAAGTCACTGTTCCACCAGGGTACACCTGTTACTACTTCAAATTAACTGGGCAAAATAAGGGCTACAAATTCAAAGTACAATTCAATCAGACTCCTCAAGTACCTCCCACTCCTACCCAAAGTAGCTGTGGGCAAACACAAACCCCAGCAGACAATCCTGCACCGGTACACAGAGGCACAGCCATCCTTCTTTAAAATCTTATGGGACAAATGTCAAACAAAGACTCAAACAAGATTGTACGAAGACAAAAATGATTGTTTAGAGGTTTCTGAAGAGGGTGGATGTCACAGCTCCCACTGAAACACTGGGATTGCTGGGGCTCAGAGTCTGGAAAGCCCACGCACAAGAATTGCTGGATTACAGCAGCATGTAAAGGATTGATTTCAGTGTCAGTATCTGCCTTATTACTTATGGCATGTGTACAAAACTGATACTGCAGATTCTTTCAGAGTTAATTCATGCTTCTATCCTTTGTTCATGGTAAGAACAACGCATCGATATTGCCCCGTCCTGTCTGTACTGTATCAAACTCGCTAATTATCCTTAACCTGAATCATGAGCTGATGTTGTTACCACTTGAGTACTTGGCATCCTGAATGTATCAGCCTGCTCCAGTATTTTCACTATGCAGCTTTTTTTTTGTGCTTAGACTCTGTACATTTTACAATACTTGAATTCAAACTAAGTTTTAATTGCTTTAATGCACTTTAAACAGGGATACAAATTTACCAAAGTAAATGATAGTACTACAATAAAAAAAGTATTAAAATGGAGTTTGCCCATGCATATTTTGTGTGTGTCAATGTCCTCTCTTTAAAAGGAAAGGAGTAAAAGAGAAATCCAAAATAAAAGTTGCAGATAGGAAAATCTGCAGCACTGTAAAAAGTGTTTTCTAAGATCTTCTCAGCAATTACAAAGACACAAAATCCCTCAGAATCCTTACCATAACATGTGAGTGTCCTCCTGCTACAAAACCTACGTGTTTTTCCTGGGAAATCCAGTCACCCTGGCTATTTTCTTCATGTGTGGCTTCCTGACACGACTTCAGTAGCTTCTCCTACTCTAGGCCTGGTTCAAGTGGGCATTCTGGTTTTAACTAAATTTTCACCCCTTTCAGTAAGTATCTGTCTTTCCATTATTCACAAATTCCATCTCTTCAAACGCAAAGAACTCTCTTTTGTTCACAAACTAGTGAACTTCCACAAGTGTCAGCGTGAACTCCATGTGGGCATCAAAATAATAACATCTCACCCTCATTTTCAGGTCACTTTAAAGCTGAATTTAAAAAATTTAACACTGAAGCTTAATACTATGGCAGAGAATTCTTCATTTTTGTGCTGCTAATTAAATCCAGACCAGCTGAGCCTCTGCCAACCAGCACCTGCAAACGGCTGATGTAAAAATGAGTTTCATTATCTCAACCTACTTCCCAGTGAACGTCTGTCCTCATTCCAGAGCTTATGAAACTGCTGGTAATTAAAACAGTTGGGTAAGAGTAAGTTTTTACATCCCCCCTGGTGAGCACAGTACAGTATAAACAATCCCATTAAATCAGTAAAACTGCTTATATATTGTACAGGATATTAAAAAGTGTACGCTGGCAAAACCTTTCACAAGACGGAACTGAGGCAAAGAGCACAGCAGAAAAAAAGGGGAATAAAACAAAGTGGGGAATACATTGGTGGCTTTGAAAACATAATGATTTAGAACTGTTAGCATGGAATGTGAGTTTCAGTAAATGTACTTGAACTCTATAATAAATAATTTAGTTTTAAAAATAAATACATTTAAAATAATTTACATTTAAAAATTAAAGTTAAATTTTGAATAGTATTTCAAACTTTCGATTTTTAATTTTAACATTAAATGCAATTTACACTATCAACAAAACCATGTTATTAATAAACTAGAAGTGAATGCATGAAACTAGGGGGAAACCTGGTCAAAAGCAGGGGAAAAGACAGGTTACTTTTCACCTCTCACAAGTACTTTCTCACCTTTTCTTTACCTTTTCCTGCCCCAGTGAAGTTGGTGAACTAGTGTGACGTATTTTGCTGATTGAGGAATCTTTTCAACTCTTGCTTTAAAATCAAATTGAAGTCACAGATTATTCTGCTGCATATCAACAAATGCCCATTGTGGGCACAGTCAGCAGAGTCTAAGCAGATGAGGGTAAGGCTCTTGTCTCTTTATTAGTTCATAAAAATAGGTCTATTTAAGCTTGAAAACAAACTGGGCCAGTGGAACAGCAGACATCAAGAAAAATAGACCCAACTTGCAGCAACCCATGCTCAGTTGGTTTTTCTTCTTTTCACCTCCTACCATCCTCTTGGCTTAGGCAGGTACTGTCCCCCTTGGCTTTCCTTCAGATCCACCCAAATTCTCCCTCATGAATGTCTAGAAATGTATCTTACTAGCCGCATGAGAGCATTTCAATGCCAAACATTCAATTTCAACGTCAAACATTCAACATCAAACTTTCCATTTCAAGTTTCACTGCCAAAGTTGTCATATTTAATTCAGTCACTTTGATAATTTTCAGTGTAAAAGGCTCTTAAAGATGAATGCTGAGGTCTGGAACTCTTCATCCTCCTCACACCCCCAGGGACACATGGTTCACCTTGTTTGTTATTTGTGAGGGTTTTACCTCTGTGTGATACCTTTGCTGATTTCTGCAAGAAACTGTGGACAATTACACTGCTCCCAAACTACTAGGTAAATTATAATCCCAAACTACTAGGTAAATTATAATCCTGCGTGGTTCAGCAGCAGAGTGTTTTGAGTAGGTAAATTATAATCCTGCGTGGTTCAGCAGCAGAGTGTTTTGAGTTGCTCAGGCTGATTTAGTTGACCATTATCATATATTATCATATTTATTACCCGGGGTCCATCTCACTGCCTTCCCAGCCGTCCCTAACGCCATCCCCGTCTTCTGACCTTCTCCCACACACCGGCACGTTCCCGCTGCCCTCAGAGCTCATCCTGCTCCGCTCAACCACCTCTGGAAGCACTGCCATCCCAAAGCGCCATTTCGGCACCACACTGTGCACAGACAAGGATCCCCCAGCACTGCCGGACGGTTCACCTGACTCCATCGCTGCCTTTATGGGATATTATTCGGGTTCGGACACGGCCCCGCAGCGTTTTCCCGTCGCCTCACGGCAGCCCGGGACCGGGGCGCCTCAGGGGCCGCGCGCAGCCCGTGAGGGGAAAAACGGCGCCAAACTCCCCTCAGGGGCCCGTGAGGGGAAAAAGGCGCCAAAATCCCCTCAGGGGCTGCGCTCTGCCCGTGAGGGCGAAGAGGCGCTAAAACGCAGCGGGCACGAGCCGTGTGGAAGTCCCCCATGCGCGCCCGTTCTGCGCCGCAGATTCGCCACCGGCAGCCACCATTCGGGGCACCGTGACGGGGGTGCCCGGCGCGGGAGAAGGCGACGGGCGTGGTGCTGGGCACTGCGCGTCTGGGGCGCCTCGGGAGCCCCGGTGGCACCCTGCTCCAGGCAAGGCAGCGCCTCCGTGCCGGTAATGGCGGGTGGGGCCGCCCATCGCGCGGCGTTCGGCTTGCATCCTGCAGATTCGCCACGGCCCTTGCGGGTGGCTGCCGTCCCGGAGGACGCGGGGACGGCCCTGGCCCCTCGGTGGGGAGCAGGGCAGCCGAACAAGCCACTCAATAGCGAGTAGGGAGTCACCGGCAGATCGGGAGCGGCGTGTCGAAAGTGCGGAGCAGAGTGCGCAGGCGCCGTCGCCGCCGCCCCGGCCCGTGGGAACAAAGGGAGCGCGGCCGCGCCGAGCGGGTGAGTCCGGGGGGCCCGGCGGGGCTGACTGGGGGGCTCGGGACGGCCCCGGCCCCGCTCCGGCACCGCTGCCGGGCTCGGGACGGCCATCGGGCTCGGGGAGGGAGCGGTGGGGCCGAGGGACCCCTCCGGTGGCCGCCTTGGGCCCGCTCAGGCTCCGCTCGATCTCCCCGAGCCAGCCCCGTGTGCGAGCCCGGAGCACGTAGGGATTCTAAAGGAGGTTTCAGCTGCAGTGGTGTTATTTGAAGAGAAAGGCCGAAAAACCACTTTGTCACAGCGCTCTTTGACGCGCTACTGGGTTCGTGGCTAAAAGGTTAAGCATTGCCTGAAAGAAGGCAGCTGCCGGGTTCGGTGGTTGTTGTGTGTACCCTGTAAAGGGGATACATCGCTTGGTCATTTATTTATTAATGCTATATTTCTGAAATATTGAGTGCAGAATAATGGGATATGTTCTTTTTATTCCTTAAGGGACAAAATACAACTACTTAGACCTTTAAATATGAAGGTGACCTAAACCTGTGTGCTCCTGCACAGCTATTTAAGGCCAGATTCCTTGGGAAGTCCATTAATTTTTCCAAGAGTTAACACCTTGATTTTCTGGAAATTCTTTTGTATGTGTTCCAAAATTGACAAACTTTGATAATCACCAGTATTGATAACAATTGAATCGTCAAAGATCTGGGGGGGCAGGGAAAGGCACAACACTTACTAGTGTGATCTTCTTTTGTCTTGCAGAAGTACAAATATAATGTCAGGTGGCTGAAAATTTGACTATCAAAATGTCAAGTAAGTTTTGTTTTTTTAAAGATTTTTCTTCCTTTAACTTGATATTTTAAAGATCTGGTTCTGCAGAACCTGTTTGTGAGATGATGCCATTATTCCTGGCATTAAAAGAAATTATAGGAAGTGTAGTGACTAAACTCTTGGCCTTAAATCCTGCTGTGGCTGATTCCTGGCATATTGTTTTCGTAGGAAATCCAGATATCACAGCTTCTAAATCCTGTTTGACTGCATTTTTGCTTTCCCTCCATGTAATTGGTGTGCATATAAATGACTATCAGATTCTTCAGTCTTCTGCTTGAATAAAAGTCTTGGGACTAAAGCAGTGGGGGTCTTCAATTTTTCTTTTCTTTCTCTTACGTTGCTTTTTGCTCTTCAGTGGCAAAACGCAAAGTCTTTCAGAGTAGAATTTGTTTGTTTTTGTAAATTCCTTTTAAAATCTTGGCCAGAGAAGATGCCTTAAGAATTTGTTCAGATTTTCAAGAGAAAAAAATGTGCTTACATTTCTATCTTAACAGAAAGGCCATCCTATGCCCCACCTCCCACCCCAGCTCCTGCAACCGTAAGTATAGTGATTTTTCTCATTAACACAGAGCCTTTAGTAACTTCCCAGGAAAATAGTTGTGGAGTTGCATCACCTTCCTGTATGGGAAACACAAAACTAAAGTAATATGAATTGTTTAAATTAATATCATTATTTTTTGAGAAGTTTGGGAAAGAGAAGCTGAATAAATTTGTTTTGCCTTTAAGGCTGGATCTTGCAGACAGTGAATTTTCTGTAAGCAGTTACTTGTCTCAAATGTCTCACAGTGGGTTGCAGCAGTACTGGAATAGTTAAGAATCAATGGATATGTTTGATTGTAAAACATCCTGCTCAGCCTGTGCCCAAATCATGGGCAGACAGTGCATTTTTCCATGTTCCAGTTGTACTGAGCTGCTTTTTAGTGGAATGTAGGATTATGAAACATCCTGTTATATTGGGTCAGAATAATGAAACGCTCCTGATGCCAGTCTTGCATTCCTTGAAATCACTGGTATTTTGGAGTCTAGGGCATAGGAAATATTTTGCTTTCTAGGAAAGTGGTGTGGCATGACACTGAGGAAAACATGAACAGGAGCTTTGAATCCTGTCTAGTGACATTCCTGGATTTACAAAGGTGCTGCAGTACCAGTGTGCTGTGGGCAGGAAACTGTTTGAAAGCAAATGCACACCTTTGGTCACATTTGTGAATAGTTTGGATTTCAGGACAAATCCTTTGTACAGAGGAACGAGCAAAGATGCTATAGTGAATTTTTTTTTACCAAAGTAACTGGAAAACTGTTACCCAGTAGTGTATCCTTGATCTTTTGCAGGATGGGAGTTAGAAGGAATGTGATCCTTTAAATTCATTATTCCATACTTTACAGGAAGAAGCTTGAAAATTATATAATGCATAAATTCAAGTTATGTTTTTATAAGTTTACATAAATAAAACTTGATGTGCTTAGTTTGCTCAGAGTTTTCATTTTGCACACGGCGAAATAGATCTGTGGCAGTGGTAGAAGGAACGTGATGGATCCACTCTGGCCACTGGATTCCTGCATCGAGAGCTGGGATTCCTTTGGGATGTAACATGGATACAGATGTTTAATGGTTCATGTTGATGTGGTACAGTCCTGAGGAAGGATACATGAAGCACATGTCAGAACTGCAACCAGTGACATGCATTGCCTGTCTTACAAACATATTTCATTTTGTATTACATTTTATACAGTCCTTCAGGTGATGGTCTGTGCTCTGTTAATGCAAGTCATAAAGTAGCCAAATAACCTTGCTTGTTCTTCCACAGCCAGTTCCAGGTGCTGCAGTCAACAAAATCCCAGTAATTCTCTTAACTGCAGTACTGTACCTGAAATAAAAATTCTCCATGTGATGCAAGGTAGTTTCCTGGTAACATTTAAATCCTGTCTTGCAGAAATAAAGAATTAAGCAGACGGAGATAACAATTGTCACCTGGTTTTATTGAAGAGGTGTAATTCAACATACTCAAAACCTGTTGTTATGGTAATACAAAAAACTGTAGTAAAATGGTGCCTTATGAAACAGTGAATGTGTCTGTCATGAGCCCAGGCATACAGATGAGCACATCAGCTGCTGTGACTGAGTTAAAAAGCTTGGCAATAAAATCTCTGCTGAAGACTGACTGTTAAAGGATAATTTTCCTCTGCACTTATATGTTTAGAAATAAACTCCTGCAGTGTGTCTGCATTAACCTGAAACCTTCCCTAGTTACTGTAGTCAGCTCCTAGGACACTTTTGTTCAGTGTTTGTGTGTGTCATACTTTGGTTCTTGGAGTCCTGAACCTATTTGTCCAGTTTTTATAACCATAATCTGAAACGGGTTCAGTCAGCAATTCCCTGTGAAGGACTCTTGGAATGTTCATTGCGGCTGCTGGAGAGTGGGACACTGTGGGAAGGACATTTAAATGTCCAGAAACACTCCAGGCTCTTGTGAATCCTAATGGAATCGTAGAACCACCACAGTCAGGACTTAATCACAATTACCATTAAATAGCTGATCTATTTTTCCAGCAAAATCTGATTGTGAAAGGGAGGATAATGGAAAAAGAAATTTATTTGGGGAGGGGAATACAGGAAACCTGGTGAAACTTTGGTGTCCATAGCTATTGGAGAAGGGAATGTAAAGAAACAAGATTTTTTTTCTGTGTGGCTGAGGTGAGAACAAATCAATCCACTTTTCATGAATGAATGATGTATTGATTAACTTCTGAGTTGTCTTGGATTTGGTGATCTATTCAGACTAGTTTAAAGTTTTTAACTTACAGGTCTTACTGCAGATGCAGAGTTCCTCAGCTCTCTCAGTCTACAGCCTCCCTTATAACAGAGAGATGGCTCTGGGAATTGTCTTCAGCCACTGGCTGTGGAGCACAGATGGTGGTTTGAGAGATTTCCTCCCATGCCCCAACTGTTGGGAAGGCAGAATGCTGGGAAGAAAAGCAGCCAGGGATTTTCATTGATGTAATAAATGTGGGTACTGGGGATTTCTGCCCCACCACTGGATGCTGTGTTGCCCTGTGACTTTCACCCTTGGGAGACAAGGGTCTTCTGAATTCCTTGTTGGCTTATGTTGGAAAACTTTATTAGCCACGAGCTGAATTTACAGAATGCTTGTTTAAATGAGTTACACAGTTAATAGGAATAAAATCACCAGCTTCAGACAGAAATTTGTAGTGACACACTGGCTTAAAAGTCCTGTTTCCTTACTAGGTTTATTCTGGAGTAAGTTGTGTGTGTTGGGAAGACACCAACTGCGACACCTCATTGCTTGTTTGAATTCTGGTTGCTTTTGCATGCCATATTGCAGTTCATTTTCATTTCTGTGTTTTCCTCGTTTGAGCTCATTTCTCATTCGTGTTTTTGTCTCATTTGTTTCCATCAGCAAATGCCCAGCACCCCAGGGTTTGTGGGATACAATCCATACAGCCATCTGGCCTACAACAACTACAGGCTGGGAGGGAACCCGGGCACCAACAGCCGGGTCACGGTAGGAGAATCAACTATTACATCCTCCGGCAAGCACCAGGAACTGACCAGAAATGGCTTTAGGGTTAGGTTCTTCGGAGTCTTGGCTGCTGCCACTTCTTTACTAAAAAAACCCAAAAACAACTTCTGATTCTTGCTCCTCACCCTCCCCCCCCTTCCCCTTCACCCTGAAAACTTTTGCAGGAAAACGGGCTTTTACTCAGCAGGGAAAACGGGTAATGGTGTATGATGGAGATGTCCAAAAAGACAGACTTTGTGGTCTTCAGTGACCACTGCATGCATAGGAAAAAGTTCTGTAGCTGGGTATGAATTCTTGGAGGGAGGGAACTGCTCTTTTTGCTGATGTTCATTGGCACAAAAATAAGGAAGAACATTTTGCAAACTGGAGATCGTTGATAGTCGTTGCATCATCCTGTTGAGCCATGTGAGAGGTACAGGCCTTTATTTTTCTTTCCAGTCTTAGTCTGGTAATAACTGCACAGTCCCAAGTTCAGTCATTATTTTTTCAACGAAAGAGTGATGGTGATAATAAAATAGAATCCTTTCAGCTCATATATGTGTCAGTGTGTGGGAAATGGATGTTACATTCATTTTTCATGGAGTAAACAAAGTGAGATGGAGACAGGTGATGAGAGAGATGACAGCTTCTTTCAAACATGAATCCAGTCCTGAGCATTGTATGCAGTTAGGAAACAAAAATAGACAGTGGAAATGTAACATTCCTATAACACAACAGAAATAGAGTAAATCCCTGATATTTTTCTTAACTATCTCACCACTTTAAGGCTTTTCCCGGTAAAAACTTTGTACCTCAAAACTTCTGAGCAGTTTGGAAGGTGATACAAAGATTTCTCAAGGACCAGATAACATGGTGCTTTTAAAGAAGTGTACTCTTTTTATGCCTCTCATATAAACCTTCTTTCAAGCTTCATATATGAAGTTCATCCAATTTGTTAAAGCATTTGCAGAAAGGACCTTCCTCTACAAGCTGGAATTGACTGTCCAAATGGATACTTTCCTTATACAAGACTAAGTCAGGTTTTGTCTGAGAACTTCCATTGTTTCTGTATGTCACAAGCATACACAGCCTGCTCTGCCATGCATATCCCAGTATATGGATGGTGTCTTTAAACCCCTCTTAATTTAAAAGCATTAAACAGTTTCCGTTAATGTTTTTCCAACCCATCTGTATGTGTATCTATGTATACATTTTGGTAATGCATATACCTCATGCACATTATTTATACACAGTTCTGTATGCATTGTTCATAGAGCTTCGTAAATTCAGCAAACAAACAAAAAAAAAAACTGTCAGGAGGAAAACTGAGTATTGAATGTGAGCCTTCTGGGCTACACCCAAGTATTGATCTACAGGCCACAGGCCTGGAAGATCTTAAACCTGCTTTATATTTTCCTGTAAATACTCCCACTTAGTAGAATTCCTGGCATGTGGAAGTGCTGGAAGAGCGAAGGGTTTCAGACCCTGCAGTTGACAGGGGCTGTGATGTCATTGCACTATTTCAGGATCAGACCCTGTCAGGTGTTATGTTGGTTGAGGGGATGTGAGGAGACCCAGCAGCAGCACTAAAGCTCAGTGGCTTTTTGTGTGGTGCCAGCACTGGGTCTGGCAGTAAAGCCAAAGGAAGACAGCACAGGAGCATGTTCCAGGCTAAGTGGGACAATTCATTACAGCTTGGCTACAAGTAGAGCACACATTTACCTTTAAGCTGCATAGGGTTGTTTTCATAAAAAGTCTGTTAATTGGCTCCAATTTACCACTGACAAATAATTGCTAAAATTATTTGATAATGTCTCTAACTTAATGTTTTTAAACTTTCTTCATATCTTTTTTCACCTGTACAGTAGCCACATTAAATTTGTCAAAACAGATAAAATAAAATAGTCATCAGAGGTGAGCAAAAACAGCCTCCTGGGATTGGTGTTTCCACATCAGTTCCTAAGCTGTGTAGTTCAGTTTTAAGAACATGGAGCCCTTTTGAGGATTTGTCTAGTTACTGCTCTGTAAACTTACAGAGAAAAGGACAAAGTTACATTGGAAATTGTCCTGTGAAGACCAGCTCTAGCTAGTGCTTGTTCACTTACAGACTGGGTAATTTTTTTGGTGATGTTGCTTGCTTCTCTTGGTGGGGGTGTGTGAATGCACAAGTGTGAGTGTTTTCCAAAACTGGTACGTCTAGAAACTGTCCAGCGACCCCATTAACGAATGGATTTATCCGGTTCTTTTATAGGCTTCCTCTGGTATTACCATTCCAAAGCCCCCCAAACCCCCAGACAAGCCCCTGATGCCCTACATGAGGTACAGCCGGAAGGTGGGTATTACAGTGTCCATCAGTAATAAAGTCAGTGTTCGTTTGTGCTAACAATTAATTGCTATGATCTTAGTTTCAGCTTCTAAACGTTGACTCCTAACAGCCTGCGCTCTCTTAAGGGGATGTAAAGTACAGAGTCTGCCCTGCAGAACAAAGGCAGCAGTAGTCTGGTCACACAGTTGCCACTTTCTGGGGGGAAAATTGCTAAAATGCTAATTCCTACCACTGTCTGCTGACAAGGATCCACCCCGCCACATTCAGAAGTTCCTGTGACTTACTGACAGAACTTTTTTATATAAAGGAAGTATTCCTTGCGTTTTCTGGGCTTGGTGCAGTGCTGTAGCTGGACTGAAGAGTAGCAATGAGTGGACTTTGCATGTTCTCCTTCACCACCCTAGCCTGTGGCAACGTTCGCTTCGCTATTCTGTGAACTGTTTGACAGAAAGTAGGAGAGAGACTCTTGTGGAGTCTGGAATCTGATGGGGCATGGGGAGGGCATGGCAGCCTGGCTGAAGCAGGTGAGCCAGAAGGAATTTCTTCCACTTCTGGTAAAGTATCTTTACCAGCATGTCTGTCTTAGACCAAAAAACATCAACACACACAAAAAAATAATAATAAAAAAAGTCAAGTGGCGCAGCAAGAAATTACACTGGCAGCTCTCCTTTTTTTTTTTCCCTATAAAGTTAGAAACCTTTTTGGTGGAGTCAGAACTTGTTGGAACTCAGATTGATCAGCAAGACTGAAATATTGTGAAATGTTGCATTCTGATCTGAAAAGCTCAGTCTCTTTGTCATAATCTACTGCTGGATGTGTTTACTCAGTAGCATTTTTTTCCCCGAGATGCAGCGATGTTCATTTAAGAAGAGAATTGAGAGGGTTAAAGGCAATATTCCCATGAGACCAAAGCCACTCAGCAATTGCCTGGTTCAGTAGCTGGCTTCCTACTGACTTCCTGCCCCAGAAAATAATCCAGATAGTTTAGCCAGACTCATTCCTAACTTTATCCTGTTTTTCATGGTGATTCCAGAAAGAACACTGAGATGACAATATAAAATGTTTAATTTGGAAGTATTTAGATATCATTAGTAAAGCTCCAGCTGTTTCTGTTAAGGTCTGGGACCAAGTGAAGGCGTCCAATCCTGATTTGAAGTTATGGGAAATTGGCAAGATTATTGGAGGAATGTGGCGAGATCTCACTGATGAAGAGAAGCAAGAGTATTTGAATGAATATGAAGCTGAAAAGGTAAATGGAAGAAATCTGGGATGTTTATTACAGCTGATTCTTCTAGGAACTGGTCTGAGAAGAAAAATTCATCTTCCCCATGCAGGGGTGTTTGAGGCATTCACGAGAGCCCTGTATGTAACTTAAATGGAAGTTTGTCCTGACACGTCTCTTAGATTTTTTAAATAACTGTGCATCAACTGTGACTGGTCAGTTTTTAGACCTAATTCAAAATGAAGTATTTATAATTGAGTGTCGATTTTAACTGTTTAATGAATGGATTTGATTGTACAACATCAGTATTGAAAAGATTGTCTCAACACCAAAATCCTCTTTCAAAACTGGTGCTCTGCAACTACTGCTGTTGTCATGAACATGTTCCTAAGAGACTTCCAGCCACATGGGGTTTGGTTTTCCTGGTGGAACTCCATGCTGTGGCATTAGTGTTTTGTTTCTTAATAGAAAATGCTACCACTTGTAGGGTTTTCTTGTGCTTTTGTTTTGGTTTTATTGATGTTAATGACAAGAGATGACAGCGACCTCCTGTCTAGGTTGGTAAGTGTTGAGCACCTGTACGAGACTGTTCTTATGATTCTCAGGTACAAAGGGAGAATTGTCCAGCTGATGTGTTGTGCTTACACCTGGCAGGCAACTGAGGCTGTGGATACCTGGTCAAATCTCAGCTGGTTCTGTTCCAAGGCAATAGAGAAGTACTGCAAAGCTGGGTGCTCTTAGCTGAGAAAAAAAAATTCAGGAATTCTATTTTTACCTTGGTAATGATGTTTAGATTGTAAGCTCCTTGGGGCAGGGGCCAGCTGGTTTCTGTTTGTGCAGTGCCAAGGCAGAAGGATTCTGGTCCTGATCATAAACAAGAGTTTTAGGTACCTTAAACAATATCATAGATTATATCCATTTTTTCCATTGGAAATACCTCAAATCACTGTACAAAATCTTAGAAGTGAGATTAAAGAAAGCAATTCAAAGGGAAAATGTATTTCAAAGAAGGTGAAAATAGTGCTGCTGTCCTGCTGCCAGGAGGAGACAGGAGTCTGGCTGCAGCTTTCTGTGCCATCCCAGAGCAGGAATGGGTCAAAGAATGGACAAGTCTTAAGTGATTTTGAAAAGTGGGCCATGACATACTGGCATAAGGAAAGAGAAGAAATCAGAATCACAGCTTTAGTTAGAACTCCAGAGAATTACTGACAATATTTCTGAGAATATTTTGTGTTTGTTAATTTCATCTTACCAGAACTTGATCATAAATGTTCTGAGGTGTTTGAATTTGAAATCTCAGAAAACAAAGCTATCATAAGACTTCCAGGTAGTAAAACTGAAAAGGACCTCAAAGACCAGCTGTGTTTTTAAAACACGAACGACTGTAGAAGGAATTCTGATTTGTAACAAAAGAAAGACTGAGAGAATCTGGTCACTTGCATCTCAGCCAGACGATTCAGAGCAGCTTTGTCTGTGTGACTGCACTGTGAGTTACACAGAGCGCAGTTGTGGCAAGGTGGGAATCACCCAGTGGTGCAATCAAACCGTGTTGGTCACCTTTCAGATCGAGTACAACGAGTCCATGAAGGCCTACCACAACTCCCCTGCCTACCTGGCCTACATCAACGCCAAGAGCCGCGCCGAGGCGGCGCTGGAAGAGGAGAGCCGGCAGCGGCAGTCGCGCATGGAGAAGGGGGAGCCCTACATGAGCATCCAGCCCGCGGAGGATCCCGATGGTAAGGAGCGTGTGTGCACTCCCAGTGGGACACTCATGGCAGGATGGGCCGTGGAGATACAGAAAACCTCCCGTGTGCACCTTCCACAGCGCTTCACGTGGCTTCGTTTCTGCTTTGGTGCTTTAATGCTGATTTTCAGTACCACATTTTATTCCATACAGCTGACTTTGTTCCCAAAAGTAAGGTGGCACCCGTGGCAAAAGTTATTCCAACCCGTCTTAATTAAGTGTGAAGTAATGTTTAATAGTTCAAACCAAATCAGTGTGCTTACAGCTCCGTAATGGCTTTAGCACATGCTTTAGAAAAGGCTTAGATGCCTGATTTAATCCGGCTTGGATGGAATGTTGTGCTTTATTACCAGAAGCACATAAATCTGACAGGCAGAGTTCTGGTGTGATTAAGAGCACCTGAACTTTGAATGTGTTCAACAACTGTCATTTGAGATTGTTTGGGGAGTGAGGTGCCCTTGCTGCTGACAAGTTGATGAGAAAATTCTGAAAGTTTATTTGACTGCGAGGAAATGCACCCCACCCAGTGGGAAAAGTCAGCCTCACACACCTCATGGCTGCTTTTAAATTCATCACCAAATACTTGTTGAAACCTGAGGGTGAAAAATGTACTCAGTTACACCCTTTTTTTTCCTTCCCCCTTGTAAAAGCACACCCCTGAGATAAAGCTCATGGCAAACGGCACTTTCCCCCATGTGAGGTAATTGCAACATTTATGTAAATACATTTCATGTTGGAATAGCTGGAACTTGGGGACTTGAGATTCTGTTCTGTGCTAACTGAGCCAAGTAGGCTCGGGCAGAACCAGCTGTTACCTCTTTTTTGCTTTGTTTAATCAGATACCTCAATGAGAAACTGAATATAACACTTTGAAATAAAGAAACTTTCATTTAACGACTTCTCTTCTTTGGTAGTTATCTCCTGGCATGGTGTTTAGCTTCTTAAGATTTCTGTGAATAGTTGGGATGGTCATCTCCAGTAGGAATACTTAATGTAAAACAAATTAGACTTCTGGACTTTTCTATGTGGCATTGTTCTGGGAGATAATTAATACTTATTGTTTAACTAGTTTCTCTTTAGAGAAATACACCTACTAATAAATAATCGAATACTCTTAATACATGGCTGTGAATTTTCAGTGATGAGTAAACATGTCTCACTGCTTCATGCTTTCAGTCCTCAGTGTTTTAAAAAAATAAGTGTTTTTGATCTGTGCTACAAAGGTTATTTATAGAGGAGTCACTGTGTCACTGTCCTGCTGGCATTTTGTTCTGGAAACATGATTAATCAGGAATGAGTCTTTTATTTGGTGTATTAATAGTCCCTCTTACTGTGGAAACATGGAAAGCAACAGAGTGAAAAACTAGGTCAGTCCCAATTTCAGCTGTGGGAAATGCATGTGAAATCAGCCTTTAGAGCTGAGCCAGGTGGATGCCGCCCTGGCCATACTTTGTCTCCTTTTGTGATTCCCTGACGGTCTGTGTGTGTTAGTGTGAACTTTGTGACATGAAAACGCATGGTGTTAAGGCTCATATTTTGTTTTTAGGGGGTGCTAATGTGGGTACAGTGTGGCTAGACTTGGCAGTCATTTTGTGGAATCAAAGCAGTTACTCCTTGAACCCCTTTTCCAGATTACGACGATGGGTTCTCCATGAAGCACACGGCCACAGCTCGGTTCCAGAGGAACCACCGGCTCATCAGCGAGATCCTGAGCGAGAGCGTGGTGCCCGACGTCCGCTCCGTGGTCACCACAGCCAGAATGCAGGTCCTGAAACGCCAGGTTCAGTCCTTAATGGTTCATCAGGTAAAGAGAAAGGATGCGGATGCAGCTAAAACACGGTGGGATTGGGCTGAACTCCAAGTCTTGGATCATTTGATCACCTACATGACTGTTCTTGCTGGGTGTCAATGTTCTGTGTGCTTCTGGAGCTAATCCCTAGGATTTCTTGGGAGCTGCAGAACGTGAGACTTCACCTTCTGTGCTGTTTTCTTATGGAGGATCATGTTAAACTATATTTCATTCTTTATGATATCCTAAGTGTTAGTTCCATAGTTCTTCATTATCACACACAGCCCTCTGTATGCACTGTAAGTCTGCTGGTTAATAGGTTCTTTTAGGGCTGTGATATCATGTACCTGACCATTCAAGTAGTTTGTAATTATTCTTTTTTTGCAGTAAATTGTCCCTATTCTAACATTTTCCACTGAAAGTTAAATTCATACAGAGTACATGGTGGAGTCACATGTGCATGTTTCACCCAGCTGTGGACACATGCCTGTGTTTCCCAAACACTCATGTTACCAAAAGAACCTTTGAGCATGGTCAGCGTGTGTGTGGGTGAAGTGAGACGAGAATTAGGTAGAGATTTGTTGGGGGTTTTTTAATTACAGAAGATTTGGAGGGTGGAGGGGGTGGTTGTCCTTCTTCCCCGTTAATTGTGGTTGTTCTGTGTTAGAGAATATAATTGATCTGGAGGGTGTGTCTGTACCTGAGAGCTGTGTATATACAGACCTGTGGGATATGTATACACAGACCTGAGGGGTGCAGAATAGGAAAGAAAATGTTCAGATTTGATGCTGGAAGCTTCACCTCAGGTACACAGTGTTTCATTTACAATATGCTTGAACTGCTGCACAGACCCATTTACTGTTCCTACTTTTCAGTATGAACTTCTGAGCTAGTGGGTATCAGAGGCAGGCAGAAAGATGTTTACATATTAGACCAACATTTAAAAATAAACCCATGTAAAAATTTGTATGCGTAGCTGTACCTTTGCCCAGTTCTTAGGGGACTGCACAGTGAGGTTCTTGCTGTTTGTTTCACTTCAGCGTAAACTCGAAGCTGAGCTGCTGCAAATTGAGGAGCGTCACCAGGAAAAGAAGAGGAAGTTTTTGGAAAGCACAGAATCTTTCAACAACGAGCTTAAAAGGGTACAGCTCATTTTTCTCACTTACTCTGAGGAAGCTGCTGGTTCCACAGTGGTACAAGTGCTTCAGTTCTCTGTTCAGTTCTGAGCAGTTGCCCAGCTGCTGGGGCAGTGCCCTGGTGTGGGTGGTACAAAGCACAGGATGATTTCCAGCTCCTTCAGTGACCTTTAGTGGGGACATTGGGTCAGTACAGTTCAGAAGTGCCTCCAGGCTGGGCTGGGTGAATTCACTCAGAGCAGCTGGAGGAAGGTAGCCTGAAGCCACTATGGAGGGCAAACGGCTCTCCTTGGCTGTGTTCAAATAACAAGTTTTAGGTTTTTTATTTATTCCCTCTCCCCTTTTTTTTGTTATATGCCTGTATCTCCCTCCCTAGTTACTTTTAATATAAACTTCGTAAAATCAAAAGGACTGTGCTGCATGTAGAAATAATGAACTCATCATTGGGGTTTACTGATGATTTATTTCTCAGGATAACTGAGGTAGTAAAAGAGCTAAAGAGCTTTGTTTTGTTTTTAATTGCTAGTTATGCAGTTTGAAGGTGGAAGTGGATATGGAAAAAATTGCGGCTGAAATTGCTCAAGCTGAGGAACAGGCTCGCAAGAGACAGGAGGAAAGGGAAAAGGAAGCAGCTGAGCAAGCTGAGCGCAGTCAGAACAGCCTGGCAGCCGAGGAGGAGCAGGCAGCCAGCAAGGGGGAGGAGAAGAAGGAAGAGGAGAGCACTCCAATGGAGACAGGTAACTGCATCTGAACATCTGCTGCAGAATCCTCCAAGGATCAGCATTAAAGGGTCTCTGAGGAGAACAGTTCACGGAGTCTGGATGAACACAGGCATTTGCCTTCCTCTCATTAAATTACTCATTTTTAAAAGAGGAGAGGATAAGATCCCACAGATTCCCATGTCATGCTTTGTGTGTGACGTACCCAGGGGTAAAAAATACTAAACCTGAAGTTAGACTTCGGTTAACTGGGAGCAACTGGGAGTGTTTCCTTGTCCCAGTGTCAGTGTCCAGCCAGGATGATGCAACAGCAGTGCTTTCTATGCAGCTCTCAGGCAAATTTTCCATCTGCTTTGTGCTCTGGACAGCGGGAGTAAGAAATACTGCTGGATTCAGGAGTCCCAGTGTGTCACTGCTGCAACAGCAAGAGTGTAAGGAAAGAGGGATCAAGGAGTTTGAATTCCAGTGCTTCTGCTTTAACAAGGCACATGGCTTTCTTACGGCTGGAATTCTGAGGTCAGGCAGCTGTGGCTGATACCAGGATGCTGTGGCAGGAGCACATGCATCCTGAGCACTGAGAGATCCCTGAGCTGTGCCTGTCCCTGCATGTTCTAAGTGACAGAAGTAACTGGTATGGAATACTCGGATTTATTACAGCTTCTGTCTCTTCCTAAATCCTAATTGCACAATCTAAATAAATACTTGCATGTAAGTGACACTGAGAAATGTGTTATTCCAGAAGAGCCTCACGCAGAAGAGAGCACTGAGAGCCAGCAGAACGGTGAAGAAGGAACCTCCACCCCAGAGGACAAGGAGAGCGGGCAGGAAGGGGTGGACAGCACGGCCGAGGAGGGAACCAGCGACAGCAACACCGGCTCGGAGAGCAACAGCGCCACCGTGGAGGAGCCGCCTGCAGACCCCATCGCCGAGGAGGGCGAGAAGAAAGAATAATCACTGACTCAGTTCCTGTGTCTCTGTAATGAAGTACTGTTTGATTTCAGAACGTGCTCCGCGGCTGTTGTACCTTCCCTGCCTCTGTCACTTGTCTCCAAAGGATACCAGAGCTTAATGACACGTCAGGTTATCAGCGTAGCAATGTGAAGGGGCCTATAGAGGCACAGGGTGTCCTGCAGCAGGCAGAAAAGGAACCTCATGTGTCTAAAACACAGCTGTTACAGTATGGAGAGGTGCTTTTATCACTTGTAATTCTTCCCTAGAAAGAGCACTGGTTTTGGTTTCTATATGAGAAATCAGGCCTTCTCCTTTTCTTCTGGTGCCACAGACACACTGGCACTTTTCCCCAAAGGCTCTTCCTGCCCCTTTGTGGCAGCAGCGAGGTGCAGGTGTCTCACCTGTGCTGCTGGCCTGGCCAGGAGGGACCTGCTCCTGGCAGTGGCACTGGCTTTCTGGAGAGGCTGGAATGTGGCTGAAGCATTCAGACCTGAACTTTCTATGGAGCAAAGACCTGATGCCTGCCCAGGGTGTCACCTGGAGCCTTTCCTTACCTAACAACCCCAAAAGTCGCCTGTGTCCCACCACTACTGCACTCCATGTCAACAAGGGCAACAATTTCTGCTGCAGCTGCCCCAGTCTGTGCTTTTAAAGAAAGCTGTCAGTCCTCAGAAGCAGCTCCAGAGTGAGGCTGAAAGTCTGGGGTTTAAGGGTTTCTGGTGTAACTAGAGTAGCTGCTCTGCAGTGATGGAAACTTGCTCGTGGTCTGTGTGTGGCATTTCAGGAGATCCAGTTCCAAAGGGCTCGGCGTAGTCTTGCAGGAAATGACACATCATGAGGGATTTTTTTTCTGTGGTGCAGGATTCTTTTCAACAAGCCTTTGCTTTTCTTTACCAATTTTAACTCCTTTATTTGCTACCAAGAGGCCCTGATGTGGCCTCAGCCAGAGACCTGGCGCAGCACAGAGCAGGAGAGAGTTTAGACACGCACATGTTCTCTGAGCAGACAGTCACTGATACGGCACAAGTGGTAAAAAATAGTAGTTTTGCTTGTCATGAGCTTTCAGAACCTCTGAGGACTCTACAAATGTACTGAAAAGGCCATAGTTTGCTTTATATAAGCAAAAGCCCACCAAAAAATACACTGAATTGCAGCAACAACCATGGCTACTTCTTGACTTCACAACTGAGGGAACACAATGTTTCAGTGAACCGATGTGTATTTGCAGAGCAGTGGGTCTATCAGATGGTGTTTTTTAAATCCTTTTTTTTTAATAGTCTAAAAATAATAAAATCCAACATGTTTGGTTTTTTTTAAACTCACAGTGGTCTGTTCTTGTCTTTTAAGGCAGTGCCAGTGTTTGGTTCAGAGCTTTGTCAGCTGTTCTCCATCTCAAGCCAGAGGAAAATAAACACACAGGATTTGATTTCTTACACTGTACCAGCTGCTGGCTGGACTGGAGCCCCCCCTCCCTCTCCCAACCCCATGGGGCCCAGGTGGGGTTCCACACCTGAGATGCTGCAAACCCTTGTTGTGCAACAGCTTTTATCTGCAGCAGCCCTGGGTTCTGTAGGCCGGGGGTGCTTTTCATCTGCTCCAAATTCTCAAGGTGTATGTAAATAACTAATTATTGGCAAAGACGGGTGTGTGCAGCTCAGGGTGTGTACCTGAGGGTGTAGGTGTCTTCTTCACGAGTGAAATAACTTGTCCAAGCACATAAGAATGTGAAGGAATGCCTGTGGGCAGCACTGGAGCACTGACCAGCCCTGTGGTGCTGGCAAAGGTGCCCACAAGGGACAGGAGCATCAGGGATGCAGCACAGGAGAGGGACTGGTCTCGGGAGAAACCTGACTCCTGCAGCAGCCATTCCTCAGAGCAAGCTGCAGCTCCTGATGGGCCCCGTGCCCTCCTAGAGGTCCTCAGTGGAATGTTCTTGATGGACCCTGTCCCCTCCTGCGGGTCCCCAGCAGAGCCCTTTCTCCCACGTGGAAGAGCCCTCATGCTTTGCTGCTGGTCCAGCTGGAGCTGCTGTTTCCTGGGTGCCATCTGGCAGGTGGTGGGTGCAGGCTGGAGATCTGGGGTGCTGCCATCCCCCATGGGGTGCTGAGAGCTGACGAGTCCCTCACACCCACAGGGGACCAAAACAAAATCAAACCCAAGCCTTGCATCATGCGAGGGAGTTGTTTTCTTCAGTTTGTTTTTCTCTTCAAGAAAAACCAGGGGTTTTCGAGTCTGACTCAGGCGTTGTGACCTCTGACATCACCGTGCTGCTGCTGCTGGTTTGCTCTGTAGGCAGAGGTTCTCATCTGTGCTGGGATGTTGTCAAAAATATGCTTTTATCTCACCACAACACACTCAGTAAAAGTTATTAAGAAGCCTGGGTTAAAAAAAGAACTGATCTGAAAGTTTTTTGTTGGTTTGGGGGTTTGTTGGGGGGGGGTTTTTTGCATTTATGTAATTAGATTTTATCATCCCCCAAAACCTTCTAACCTACAAAGCTGGTACAGAGTAACGGGTACCTAGCACAAAACAGGCCCAAAGGGTAAGTTTTGAAAGGGATTTAGATGTTAAAATATGAACCTGGCACCTTGTGAAGCTGTTCAGAAATGATTCACCAGGCAAAGTGAACCCAGAGCCCCAGCCTCTGAGAGCTTCATGCATCCAAATCCCTTCCAAACCCCTCACCTACATACAGGACTGAGCTTGGCTTCCCAGAAAAGACAAAAGCCTCATGTTTGTGTAGCAGCTGAACTTTCAGAGAAGAAAAAAAGACTTACAGAGAAACAAACAAGGGTTATTTTTTTAAAAAAAGGTAAGAAATCACCTGTGTATCACCTGGACAAGTCTTGCCAAGTCGCTCTGCCTGGAGCCAAACGAGCTGCAGACGCTGCTCACAGAGAGGATTATGCTGGTGACAGAAAGAAATAAAACAGATTAAAGGAGCTTTACAGGAGTAAAATATCAAAGCAAACCCGAACGCTGGCACAAAGGGGTGGCTGGGGCAGCTCGTGTGTGTCAGGGAACCAGAGCCTGTGCAGAGCCTGGTGCTGCAGCAGCACAGCTCAGGGCAGGAGCAGAGAGACCCTGAACCCTGACCTCGGGGGGGTTGTGGGAGCAGGTCCCCCTGATGGCCACAGTCACACTTGTGTGGTGATAAACTGAGGGGGGGGAGAGTCCTGGGGAGGTGTGGGTGGGCTGCACACAGGGAGCAGGGTCAGACCTTTGCCAAGGAGCCTCTTCTATGCCAGGATGTGCTTTTCCATTTCCTACTAGCTCCAAGAGCAGCCTCAGTGCCTGCCCTGTCCCAAGGAGCCAGGGATGGTTTATTTCTCCTTTTCTCCACCCACGTTTTTCCCTGAAGCTCCAGCCAGGCAGGCTTTGCTCTTCAGTTTTTTTAGAAAGCTATTTTGGATTTTTTTCCCTCAATTTGTCAAAAGCTACTCAAAGCACATTTGATCAGCCACCAATCCAAACGTCTCCACCGTGCTGCCAGTGCCACCAAAACAGCACTGTCCTTGCTCCTGTGTGACCTCCCTTCATCCCCTTAACTGACAAGTGTTCCCAGCGGTCCCAAGTGCTGGAATACTGGGGAAAAATCACCCCTCATGGCCAACTGGAGATGGAATTAGTGCAGGTTATGTGCTGGCAGAGGTGTGTGAGCTGCAGCAGGCACTGCCACCAGGAGTCCCCACCGACCTGCCCAAAGGATGACACACATCCCTACCCTGGGCTGTAAAAGTGAGCAGTGCTTTCCTTGTACAGAATAGTCTGTGCCAGTCAGCAGCAGCAGTTGTGGCAGCTCATGCTCCGTGTGACTGCTCAGGGCTTGAAAGGACACAACTTCGAGCTGTGAATTCAGCTTCCCCCACCCTGAACTGCTGGTTGTACCAGCTCAGAGTGAGGTGCAGTTGTACCAATTCGTAGGGTGAGGCATTTGTACCAATTTTCCAAATCAGGATGAGATGCTGTCAGGTCACTCACCTGCAGCTTTGAGCTCTCCAGGCACCTGAATATGAACTGCGGGTGCTGCACTGCAGAAATGGGGGTTCAATCATGTCAGGCAGGCAGAGATGCTGGAATTCCATGTGTTTTCCCAGGCAGGCACCCAGCAAGTCCCAGTTTCCTCCTGGACCATCGCAGCCAGGACTGTTTGTGCCTTCCAGGAGCTGCAACAGCTGCTCGAGACTTTGAATGTGGGGCTTGGATCCCTGGGTTTGAAATCCCCCCAGTGTGTACAGAGTGCTGCTGACAGTCATTGGCAAACCTGTCCCAGCGGGATCTGATGACTAAGTCGGATCAGGCACTCGAATATGAAAGCCCAGATCCTACTTCGGGTCTGTCTTGCTGTTTGTGCTCTCAGTTCCCTTCTTTCGCTTTGACGTTTCTTTTTCCACAGTCTTCGAGGGGTTTTTTGAAGTGGTTTCGCGCGTATTTGGCCTGTGTCTTATTTTGTTATAAATCATCACGTAAAGCTTCACTTGTGACTCCAGAAGTCAGTAATTTCTGTCAACAACCAGTTTCAACTTGCTTTTGTCACCCGATTCTGTTAAAAAGTCATGAAAAAGCCATCCCTGAGTACTGGCACCAGTTTCAGGATGGGGAAAGCCAAACAAGAAAGAGTGATAGTAACAACGACAGAAACCAGGTGAAAAATCACATTATCATGGGTTTATTACAATTTTTTAATCCCAGGAATGAGAAATGCCAGATCTGTAACAGAGAGGGCTGGATGAGCTCTTCTTGGAGCAACCACTGATGGGATTATTTCCAGTTTCTACATCCAGTTTTCATCCAAAGACAGCAGCAGATTGCTGTTAAACCTTCCCCCTTTCGAGCAAGGTAACAGCTCGCAGGAAGGATGTTTGCTGGATGGTCAGGGAAACTTCAACTCTCAATTATTTTTAGGGGTCATAATGCTTTATCTTCTTAATCAATATCCATTTATCTGCCTAAACCCAATCTTGTTATGTCTCTGAATGATTCACTGCTCACTACTGTTTGATACCTATAGGAATTGCCCAGCAGTTTTCCTACCTGGGTGGGAAGGTTCAAATCATCTCTAGGCACAGCTGGTGCTCATGAGCCCCCCCAGCACAGTTTCTGTAATATCCCAGGAGCTTTTCTTCCCATTTTTAATCACCTCTCCTTTCCCACCCATCATTTTGAGATGACTACTGTCTCCATGTTCAGGCCAGAAAGGATCTGTTCGTTAATCACAGCCCCTCTGTGTACAGTCTGTGGGCAGACAAGAGGGAGCAGAACCCTTGGGAAGCTGCCCAGCCCTGCCCTGAGGGACAGAGGGGCCAGCAGTACATGTGGTCAGTGGCCAATCACCCAGATTGCCCTTCTCACCCTTGGGGTGGGAAGGGGAGTGTTGCTGTCCCTGCCAGTCTGACCCCTCCCCACCGGTGTCTCCAGATCTATTTCCCTCCTCACGTCTCAGTTCCTGGGCTCCAGGGTGAGGGAGCTGCTTTCATGGAATAGAATCAGAGTCATTTCGGTTGGAAAAGACCTCCAAGGTCACCAGGTTCAACCTGTGACTGATCCCCACCTTTATCAACCAGACCAGCGTGACACATCCAGTCTTTCCCAGAGCACCTCCAGGGCTGCGGACTCCACTCCCTCCCTGGGCAGCCCCTTCCAATGCCTGATCATCCTGTCCATGAAGAAATCCTTGCTGATGTCCAACTATTTAGTGCAGAGCAGATGCCAAATTGGTAAATCTTTTTTTTTTTTTTTTCCTCAAAAAAGAGAACTGGAGAGCCAGGCCATCATTTGGGACATGATGTGGGCACAAAGAGGTGAATTCCCAGTGACACTGGGTGTGCCCCTCTGTGCTGTGGCTGACCACCACAGGCAGCTGTGCATCCCAATCACAGCCTGGTGCTGCACAGATTACTTCCTCCCACCAGAGGATAAGATCTCTTAATAACCTGGTGGTGAGATCACAATCACAAGACTTTTCTCAGGGCATCCCCTACAACCGCTCAAAGAGCTCTGCTGGGTGAGGAATACCAACTCAGTGCCACACTTAAGGTCAGGAATTTACTCACGATTTCACTTCTGCTATTTTATATTTGCCTGAGGAACAGCAACGTCAACACCCCGCTGGAGCGACCCTGCTGACTTCCACCACAAACCCCCCTGGATGTCCCCAGATGTCAGAGGGGGGGGCTGGGCAGGAGCAAGGCCAGAGCTGGGAGATCCCAGGCACCTTGGGTTGGCGCTGTCAGGCAGAGGGAGCAGCAGGACAGACGTCAGGGTCCCTCCTTGACGTCAGTGCAAGAATGGGATGGGAAGTGCAGCTGAGAAAGGGCCACCCTGAACTCACCAGCACTTCTATCTGGGCACCCCTGGCTTCCTCCAGCCACGGGGACAAACCTTCCCATGGCCCACGTCAGCCAAAGGGCGGAACAGGGGGACGGAGCCGGTGTTTCCATCTCAAATCACCTAAAGCAAAACTGGTGGAAAACACCAAAAACTTTTGAATGCAGGATGTAAGAACCTCCTGTGTTGTGCTTCTCTCAGACCCAATTCCACCTCCTTAGGCAAAGTCCTGAGTTCTGATTTCCCAGGTCCCCCAGCCTGCATGTGCCAGCTGGGATCCCTCTCCTGGAGCTCTGGGATCTTTCCCACCTCAGGATGTCTGTGAGACTGTTGGGACACCACACAGGAATTCCAGTTTTACACAGAGGCCAGAGATGTGAAGCAAAGAGCTAAACTTCCTTGTGATATCCCATTGCTGAGTGAGTTTCAATTTAATGTCAGGACAATTCAAGATTACACAATTCAATTCAGTTCAACTCAACATTTTGGTTCAAGTGGAACCAACGTGAACTAAAATCTCTCTGAGCAACTTTCTGTGGAATTGATCAGGAGCTGCAATTTTTTTGAGAATTTTTTGGATGAAAGCTGCCACCCAGCTCCTGCTGCAGCCTGGGCAGCAGGTCTGAATCACTGACTTCATTCTCCTGGGCACTGGAGGGGAGCAGAGGGACCCAGGGGCTGGAATACCCGGTAACTTGATTCTTTCTATATAGTTAATTAACTTTGGAATAACAAATGGGTTCTAGTGGCACAGTGCAATGGCTTTCATGGGCACAGCTCAGGCCTGGCACTGTCTGAGTTTGGTCTGTTTGCTCACACAGGATCACAGTTTTGTGAAAATCAGCTCATGGGGTGCCCAGGTTCAGGCAATGTGTCAAAGAGATGGAATCACTCAGGCATGAAATAGGCTGCAAATATACACAATCAAATTTAACAAAGATTCAATAAATGTTCTGAGAACTCCCTGGGTATAAAACATGACCGTACAAGATGTTCACTGTCATACATAGACAGCAAATTGTTTATTTTATTTTAAATACTCCCATTCTTTTTAAGAAAAACAATTTGCTTGAAAGGACTCTGACAACACAGAACTTGGCATGCACCAAAACTTTGAAGCTGAATCTTGGGATCGACCATGTGCAGAAAACAAACTGCAAACCACTGCCTGCCTCCCTTCTTTTGGCTTTGCCATCAGCCAACGTGGACCTGGGGATGGATCCACCAGGGCACTGCCTGGTGCCTCTCCCTGGAGCAGGGTGAGCACAGAGGGTGAGCACAGAGCACCCCAAGGGGCCCATTCCCCCTCTGCACACCCACAGCTCCCCAGGCAGGGCTGTGACCCTGCGTGAAACCTCCACAGTGCTGTTACACCCCTTGATTCCGGGTATTCTGCCGGTACCCAAGGGAAGTCTTTCATCTCTGGTCCCCCTTGCGGAAGTGGTTACAAGATAAAGCTCTCGAGGCAGAGTACCTGCCTGGATACCTGATGAGCAAAGGCAAACAGAGCAATAAATAGCTGCAGAGATGTGAACGGCACCTGCTGGCTGAGATAAGTGCGGAGGAGTCGGCACCGCGCACTCAGAGAGCGCCAAGGCGAGTGAGGGTCATCTTGTGTGAGCAGAGGAAAATTGTCACAGTTCTCCAGCCCCAGCACCCTGCCCCCGAGCACCCCAAAATCCTGACCCTGAGTACCCCAGCACCCTGTTCCCTGAGCACCCCAGAATGAACTCAGAACCACCTCAGCACTGGTCCAGTGAGAGGGAAGCACTGGGAAGGGTTTTGAGTGATGGTTGGGCTGGGACCACATCAAAGGAAGGTCTGAAACTGGATCTGGGTCTTCATAAAGGACCTAAGACAATCCACAGGAGCCTCAGCTTCAGATATATTTAATTTGGGCTGGGATTCCATCCTGTGATGCCCTATTTTTCCACCTGGCTGCAGTAACAACACTGACATAAAGAAGATGGAGAGGACAAGATGCCAAAGGTATCACTTCTAGGTGAGCCTGGCCTAGGAGGAAAGTGAGTTTGTGAGGAGCTGGAGATGTTTCTGTCTGAGGAATAACCCCTCTATCTGAGGGGTCTGTTCCAAGAGCAGAGCCCTCTTTGACACCCACCAAATGAAAGCCACTGGTTTGCCTTGGGGGAAGGTGTGACACTGACAAAGTGCGGAGCCTTTTGGGGAAGACAAAAATAGACAAAATACCCAGAATGAGAAAGGGGGGAAGTCACTGAGCTGCTGACAGTGTAGTGAGGGAGAAGGGCAAAGGGTTGTTTGCCATGGGCAATCCTGTGCACTGAGACTTTTCATCCTGAACACCCTTCCCAAAACATATCTGGTAGATGGGATGGGATGGGATGGGATGGGATGGGATGGGATGGGATGGGATGGGATGGGATGGGATGGGATGGGATGGGATGGGATGGGATGGGATGGGATGGGATCCTCTCTTTCCTCCAGCACTGAGGGCTCCAGAGATGAAACAGGATTTGCTGGAGAGGGGAGGTAAGAAGGAGCCTCCTTCCCCTGTTTCCATCACCACAGACTATTTCTCATGTGTCAGTCCAAAAGCAGAGCCCACTTCACTTCCAGGAGTGTCAGTAACAGCTCTGGGTGTGCAGAACATGCCGAGACAGCACCTGAGCGCCCCGAAAACTCAGCACAGCCCTGGACACATGAGAAAGAGGAGTAAGAGGAGGGCGTACTAAATGTCAGTGATACCAGGATGCCTGTGAGCTCCTCGCAGAGGTGCAGGATGTATAGAGAAGGAGGAGGGGGCAGGTGTACTAAATGTCATTGACACTGGCGTATCCATGAGCTCCTCCCAGAGGTGCAGGATGTATAGAGAAGGAGGAGGGGGAGGAGGGTGCACTGAATATCAGTGACATCAGGGTGCCTGTGAGCTCCTCTCAGGGGTGCAGGAAGTATAAAAGCAGAGTTCCCCGAGGAGGGTCGCTGGCAGGAGCTGGGGAGGCAGGAGCGGGTGATGCTCTCACGACCTCTGTGACTGAATCCCACTGGAACCACACCATGGATGGGGGTGAGTACCTGGGCTGCAGCCTCTGGCCGTGTCTTCAGCTTTATTAATGATGCCCAGTCCCTGCTCCGTCACACAGGAGAGGAGCACTACTATCAGAGTATTTAAACAGCGTAAAAGACTTTCATCTTCCTCATTTTTACTATTTTTAAAAAAATGCACAGTTCTCTTTTAGAAACTCAAAAACCTCAAATCACTTCAGAAACAAACACAAAAAAAGAGGTTGGGAGGCAATTTTAGGGGGCCCTTTTGTTCCAAAGAAAATGGAATCTTGCATAATTCACACATTTTCTTCTCCATTCTTAATTTTAAAAGAGAGAGAGAGAGAGAGAGAACACTCTCCCTGGCAACATTTTAATTCAATGAATCAGTCGAGGAACTGGGAGCAAGAAGAGAGTGATTTTTTCGCCAAGTCCATCCAGTCTTTTGCAAATTATTTCTATTTTAAAATATCTGCAGGAACACCAGGGGAAGCAGGATGCACTGGAGATGCAGGAGGCTCTGAGCATGGTCAGAGGGATGGATGCAGGAAGCTCTGGGGAATAAAGGAGGCTCTGGGGATGCTCCAGGGATGCAGGAAGCTCTTGGGAGATGCAGGGAAAAGAGGGGCAGGTCCCACAGGACCCTCCAGGCAGGAGCAGGGAATGGGCTGAGGGAGACTTCTTTCTCCTAGATGTTTGCTCAGAGCCTCTGGCAATCAATGGCTTATGAAATTCCTGGATTTTGGAATCTCTGCATCCAAACAAACACCCAGCTGGACCTGCCCACTACACATCATTCTTCTTGTTTAAACTTTTGGCCTCTCCATCATCCTGTGGGCACTTTGTGGGCTGCTTATTCCAAGGGGTTCAGCGTTCAGGGGCAGCTGAGCTTAGCTCCTGGGGAAGGTTAATCACAACAGGGAAAAGAAAGAGTTAGTGAGAACATGACCAGATTATGATAATGTTCCTGCTTTGGGTTTTTTGTTCTCCTATTACATTTCAGAGGAATATTTCATTTCCCTGGAAGATACACCACCGTGCTGCTTTCTGTAAAACACGACTGGCTCACTTCAGCAGGAAATTTTTTACTTGCTTCTCTCTGCTTGTCTTGTCTTTTGATTCACAGTTTCCTGAAAGGAGTGAAGGTAGATAATTACTAACTTTCTTCTGTGATAGATCAGTGAACACATGAAAAAAGAGCATGACTGGGTTTCACTGGGTCCTGTCACTCCTGAGATGAGTGTCCTTCCTCTGCCAGTTGTGAGGAGGGGAATGGGGGAGAACGGGCTCTTAACTGCCAGTAGTCATTAGATCGGTTAACTATGATTAACTTTTCTCAGAAATATCTGGTTCTTCCCCCAAAATCCTCCTGTACTGCTGGAGAAGGGGCACCAGAAACTGGTACACTGTAAAATACAGAGAGCAGGTTAATCACTGCCTCCACGTGTGCTGAGGCCGGAACTTTCGCTTTGCGATTCCACGTGGCCAAAAAATCTTCTTTCACCACGAGGGTTTGGGCAGAGCAGGTTTGCTCAGCTTTGCCAATGCTCCCTAAAGCATTCCCAACTCCTGCTTTCCTTTCGTGCATCTGTTCCCTAAAGCATTCCCAGCTCCTGCTTTGCTCTTGTGCATCTGTTCCCTAAAGAATTCCCAAATCCCGCTTTCCTCTCGTGCATCCCTCAGCTGTAGCAGCAGCCAAACGCTCGTGAGCTGCCCTGGTCATTTGTGTGATCTGATTATTAACAACCCTCAGGGCTGTGTCTCTCTCCTCTTCCAGGCAGATGTCCAGATACCAAATATTTCCACTGTCAGGTGCAGCTGAGGGGATTCACTGCTCCTGCAGCTGCTCTTACCTTGCTTACAATTAATTAGTAGCTGGTGCTGAGGAAGGTCCAGATAAACTAGGAAGGATCTGCCTGTCCAAACTCACCCACACTTCTGCCACAGCACAGCCTGAACTGTGCCCCAGGTGCCCACCCCAGGTGCCCACCCCAGGGCAGCTGAACCAGAGCTTATGAACACCTGTTTCTTTCTCTTTGCTATTGAGGAAGCCTGAACAGCTCAACTGCTGTCAAGGGATGAATCCCACCCCTTGGGCTTAATCTGTGGAGGAAGATTGTAAAACTGAAGGGTTCCCATCCCCTGCCATGAGCAGATTTCTTCCCTCCTTCATTCCCATGGAGCCATTGCCCTTTCCACCTGCTTCCAGGTCCCTCAGAACAAGGATGGTCTCAAACCAGCACGTCCCAGGCTGAGACGTGGGGGATGACACGGGGCTTCAGGGCCAGGCTGACTCATTTGCTGTGGTGGGGTTTTGGTGTATTTTTATAAATGAGGTTTCTAGTGCAACTGGTTGCAGGGACTTTTGAGAGGGTTTTTTTCCTTAATATTTTGAGGAACAAACCTTTTAAAACTTTAAGAAAATACCCACAGCAGCCAACTGCCAGGAGGTGCGAAAAAAAAAAAAACAAAGAAAGAAATGTACCTAAACTCCCTGACAAACTGCAGAGCAAGATTTGTGTCATGATAATTGCTTCTGTCCACTGCCCCAGACCACAAGACAAGTTGGGAAGATGCAAGTCCTGTCCAGCCTGACTGAAACCAGTGACATAACTGTGCACAAACTGGTGCAGAGGCAGCAGGAGGCAGCAGGACTTCTCTGGTTGTACTTTTGCAAATGTGTAATCTGAGGTGGGGGCACAGAAGAGGGGTAGAAACAGCACAGGCTTTCTTTATATTAAAAAGTCATTTGACATTTAAGACACTTGAAACAGCAACTGAGAAGGGAGAGAAAACAGAAACCTATGATGATCTTCAAAGGAATTATATCGGCTCAACTGTTTCAGGAGTTGGTTGAGTCACGTTCTCAGTCCTGTTTTTCTAGACCTTCACAAGGTAATAAGAAAACAGAGCAGAGCAAAGGACCCTCACCAGGGCTGGGGCTGGGACTGCTCAGGTTAAGTCTGGGCTCGACCTGGAGTTTGCAAACCAAGCCATGGAGAGCTGGTGGAGTCTGGTTTAGGTGGGTGTTTTTCCTCCATGGAACGAGGGTGGTTCTTCTCTGCCTCTGAGGGGGAATTTCCTGGTGGGGCTGAGCTACCAGCACAGGTACTTAACCCCCATCCCCAGGCGGCCAGGAGCACCAGCTCCAGGAGTCCCAGGGAAACCAGGCTATTGAGAAGGTGCAGCAGAAGGCTAAAGGCTGCTGTGGTGTTTGCAGAGTCAGGGATCCCGTGCCTGGATCCCAGGCAGGGAGGGCAATTACAGTCTGGGCTTGCTTTAACCCACCTGGTGGGTCCCGGTCCTCGGGGCTTTCAGTGTATTTCCTGTGTCATATGCAAAAGCCAAGGCAGCAGCTTGAAGGGGAGACAACCACAGCAGACACCAAACCTCTTCCTGCAGTCTGGGACTGGTCAGAGTGAAAGCCACTGGTTGGACAGAGCATCCAGAAGCTTCACTTCATCCCTGAGTCCCAGCCTTGCTCTCCTCCACTCCTGAGTCACCTGCACTAAGGGTTCCCATGGGAACCTCTCAGACACCCCCAGGAGGGTTTGGAGAAGGTGAGGGGAGGATGAACACAACTGAGTACACAGCTGCATGAGCAGAAAAGATGAAAATAAGGGGGGAAGGTGAGATGGAGATTCTAGGAGACCTAAGGGGAGGCTCTCACACAGGCCTGGAGATAAGAAGAGCGAGTTTTCACACGTGGCTGAGGATCTCTCACCCACACATCAACCTCATGTACTTGCAAACTTCCCCACTCCTAGGTAACTGTAACTGTTATCAGTGAAGCTGTTGCATGTGACTTAACACGGGGACTTGGTGCAGTGGGTGCAGTTACCCATAGTGGAAGTTCATCATCCTGGTCCCGTGCAACACGAGCAGGAGCCTGGCAGAGCAGGCTCCAAACTGAAACCAAGGAAAAGCCAAGCAGAGCTGTGTCCAGCAGAAACTAAGCACAAGAATCAGACATATTCGTGAACAACCAGACCATGAGGAGCAAGGCAGAATTCTAGGAGGAGCAGGCAGCTGAAAAAAAGGTGGAACAGGCAGGAGAAAGCCCAAAGTATCTCCTTGCTCAGCGCCCTCAGAGCAGAAAGCCCACAGGGAATGAAGGGCTGCAGGGACCAGCCTAGAGGGACATCCTGGGCTTTCTCACTGCCACCTTCCAGCTGAGCAACTTTCAATGGAAACTGCCTGAGGTAGATGCTGGCAGGAGCTGTAAAACCCGCGAGGAGAAAGCTTTCCCTGGCCCCTGCCCTGCTAACCACAGCAGGAAGAGCTGCTCGACTGAGATTGCTCTCACCACCATCACACCTGGCTCTGAATTCAGTTTTTCCTCCCAGCTGTCAGCATCCTATATTTTCACATCCCAAGGCAGCAGAAGCCAACCCTTGACATTTAGAGACAAGCAATAAATTTCAGCCGGTTCCAGTTCTATCTGTCCCATGGGGAGCTGAGCTCTCCTCTCCACAGCCCAGGCACCACACGGGCACAGCTGGGCCAGATTTATGGCTCTCACAGCTGGATGTTTTCACAGGGATTAAGCTGCACCCTCACTGCTCAGACACAAGGGAAAAGGCTGATGGCTGCCTGCAGGGAAAAGAAAAGTAATGGATAAACTTAAAATGGGTGCACTGTGCCTGAGTTAAGAGTCCTCAGCTCTCAGCCTTCACTGCACGGGGTCCTGGGCAACCTGGCCAAGTTGAAGACATCCCTGCTCACTGCAGGGGGTTGGACTGAATGACCTTTAGAGGTCCCTTCCAACCCAAACTGTTCTGTGATTCCGTGAAGCCAGAGGGGCCAGGCTGCTGGGACTCCACCAGTGCTCTGACAGTAACGTACGTGACCTTGGGTTATCTCGCTGGCATCTTCCCCAGGTTTTGGTTTCCTCAGCGGTGAGGGCTCTGCAGGGTTCACAATGCCATGGTCAACATGACCCACTGCTTTTTCAAAGTGAGAACCATGTGGAAACCCCCACTCAGCAGCTAACACAGCATCTCCTCCTTCTTCCCTAGGCAAGCAGCTAAAGGTCACCCTTGTTTTCAGCCTGCAGCTCGTTTTTCAGGTAAGATGTTTTCTACAAAATTGTTGAAATCCAGCTGCTTTGTGTTGTGGGCAAAGGGACATCTCAAAAACTCAGAGCAGCCACCCACAGTCCCAGAAATGTGTGGGGACACAGCTGCTCACTCCCAGCTGTGGGAGGTGGGAGGTGAGAGCAGAGCCCAGCTACAGAAAAACAAACAAGAGAAACAAAACTAAGGAGGGAAAAACGGTGACAAAAGCAGTGATTTTCAGATGGCCTGGGTTGTGTGAGTCCCCTTTTAGCCTCAAAATGAGTACTTCCAGGACAGACAGGAGTGCACCATGTTGATTGCAGGGAGCAGCTGGTTCCTGCTCCCTGCAAATTCCTGGTCAAGGGACCGGGCTCTGAGTGAGCGAAATGCTGGAGAGGGAAGCGCCCGAGGAGGAAGAGCTCAGCATCTTCCTCTGCCTGTGCTTGGTCAGAGTCCCCTGGCCCAGCAAGGAGGACCCCAAGCACAGAGCTGTGCCATGACCTTCTCCCAGACCTGGGGACTGGTCCTGGTGCCCGTGGTCCCTCAGCAGCACCAGCCACCCTCCAGCCCATGGAGCTCTCCAGGGCTCAGCCCGCGGGCAGAGCCGAGCAGCCTGAGCTTTTCCCTTTCACTGCTGGCAGGATGTGGTGAAAGCCAAACTGCTGAGATGGAGAGCACCGAGATGCTCTCTGATAAAGGGTGGGGGTATCCAGGGGAAACCTTTCATCTCTGTGCGATGGGGAGAATGTTCTGGAGACTAATAAGTCACAAAAAGCAGGGCACAGATACCGCAGGCTCTGTCTGCCCCGCAGGTTACGGCAGCGTAGGAAGATGAAACAAAAATAATCAGAACTGAAATCAGGGGCCTGGATGAGATGCCGGCCGACACGGAAACAGCTTCCTGCTGCACTCACTGCACTTCCTCACGGTCCCACCGACACCTTCGCTGATTTTTAATTTAGCTGAAGGATGTTTTATTTCTCACGTTTTATCTGACAGCCGGCTGTGTACACACAGCTGGAGGCGGGTCCTGGAACAGTCTGGAAAGCTGCCACACGTCTGAGGGTTTGCAGGTGTTGCTCTGGCTGAGCACTAAACATTTCTGGTGGAATTCCCACTTGGAGCCCCCCAAAAAGCCCCAAACCTCACATATTTATGGGAAACGCTTTCAGCCACAAGGTTGTGTCAGCTCTGTTTGTGATGCCGGCATGAGACAGCACTCGGGAACTCCCTGGGACTTCTCTCCAGGCTCACAGTCCTTGTCCCAACACACTCTCCTTCTCTTTCTTGTTCTAGTTCTGTGTCGGGGACAATGTCACTGATGACTACGACTCCAACACCACCATCGACTACAGCATGTTCGAGTCCCTGTGTGAGAAGGAGGAGGTCCGGAACTTCCGTGCTGCCTTCCTGCCGGCCATGTACAGCCTCATCTGCTTCATAGGGCTGCTGGGCAACGGGCTGGTCATGCTCACCTACATCTACTTCAAGAGGCTGAAGACCATGACAGACATCTACCTGCTGAACCTGGCTCTGGCAGATGTCCTCTTCCTGCTGACCCTCCCCTTCTGGGCCACGAGCGCGGCCATGCACTGGTTTTTTGGGAACTCTGCCTGCAAAGCCGTCTACTGCATCTGCAAAATGAGTTTCTTCAGTGGGATGCTGCTCCTCATGTCCATCAGCATCGACAGGTATTTCGCCATCGTCCAGGCTGCCTCGGCCCACCGCCTGCGTTCCCGCATGATATCCATCAGCAAGTGGACCTGCGCCCTCATCTGGGGCCTGGCCTTCGTCCTCTCCATCCCTGAGCTGGTCCACAGCGGTGTGAACAACCCAGAGAGCAATCCCCGTTGTTCCATCATTGCTAACGACTTGCAGACCTTCAACACTGGCATCAAAGTGTCCCAAATGGTGTTTGGCTTCTTAATTCCCCTCCTGGTCATGTCTTTCTGCTACCTCACCATCATCAAAACATTACTCCAGGCCCGCAACTTCGAGAAGAACAAAGCCATCAAGGTCATCATCGCCGTGGTCATCGTCTTCGTCGTCTTCCAGCTGCCCTACAACAGCGTCATGCTGGCCAAGACCATCTCAGTCTTCAACCAGACCAGCTCATGCGAGGACAGCAAGAAGCTGGATGTGGCAGATGACGTGACCTACACCCTGGCCTGCTTCCGATGCTGCCTCAACCCGTTCCTCTACGCCTTCATCGGCATCAAATTCCGCACCGACCTCTTCAAGCTGCTGAAGGAGCTGGGCTGCCTGAGCCAGGAGCGCCTCTTGCAGCTCACCTCCTGCCGTGACAACAAGAGGTCCTCCTTTGCCATGGAGACGGAGACAACCACCACCTTCTCCCCGTGAGTCGAGCTCCAGGCACGCTTCGTTCGAGCAAAAATGGTTTTGGACATTTTCTTTACTCTGAACTCCTGGCAGAGCAAGATCTGCCACGCTGTAGAGAAATTGGGGGAGAAATCCAGCAGCCTCCTCCTATTTCAAGCAGCGAGGACTGCTGGCCAAAATCCCATGGGTGGAGAGACTTTACAACAGAGTTCTCACTAACAGCAAAGCAAAGGAGAGGTGGTGAGTCTACAATTTCTCCTGTCATTTCACCTTCAGCTTAGTCTTTCCCTGTCAAAATGAGAAATGCTCAAAATAGAACATTTACCCTAAAAGCGACAAGTACCAAGAGAAAACAGACGTTGGTGCAGCAGAACTGTCATTTGGAGCTGAGCTGCCGGGAGCATCACCCTTGCTTTGGATGTTGGTTTTAACGAGACAACAGCTCTGCAATCCCACAGAAATGCCCTTGCACTGAGTCAGTCCAAGGCAAACCTGCACCCGCAGCCTCGGGCTCGATCCAATACACAACCCCAGCTGTGGAGTATCCAAGCACACGACTGCTCTGCCTCCCTCCATGGAAAGTGAGAGATGGCCTCAGCTAATGCGAAATCCATACAAACTCTAGCCATAATTTCAATTACTTTGTATAATATTGTAGCCACTCGTAGCTCTGCCAGGAAAAGTACAAATTCCACTTTACTTCTGCCTGTATCCTGTTTCTGAGCTGTCACCTGTTGACCTTGAGATAAATATGAATGTGGGTTTTCTCCTCCCTTCCCAGTCCCTCTAGCAGGACTTCAGCTGCCTTTGAAGTCAGATCTGTATTTCACTCATAAGCTACTGAGGCGTGTTTTGCATCGGTGCTGTCAGCACCAACAAAGACACCGCTCACTGAGGTTTGATGTGAACGCAGAGGACAGACCCGTCCCACCACTGCCAGGGCCACGGCAGCTGAACAGCAGATTATTGTCATGGAAAGTCAGACCTTGGAGGAGCCCAGACTGTAATTCCTGTTGGCGCTTTTACAGGAAGAGCGAGGATTCCTGACGACAGATGAACGCCCTGGGAACTGCTGTGGTGGGACAGCTGAACATCAGCTGGGAGGAGCTGCTGCAGAGTCTGTGCAGCTGTCCCTGTCCTTGTCCTGTGTGCTCTGACCCCACAGGTCAGCTCTCCCAGAGCCATCACCACTGGAGAGAGGTCTCAGCCTGGAGCTGCTCCTGGGGCTGACAGGGCAGACACATCCATGTTCCCCTGAGCACACAGAGCCTCGAGCAGACACTTATCCATTTTTTTCCAACTCATGGATCCATCAGGAGTGACACAGAGAACTCTCTGGTTCATAGGTTGGATTGGTCCAATTGCTTTAGAGAATTGAGGATTAAAATCAGCCTTCCAAGACAGAATTCACTGGCTGGCTCTGAGACAGCACTGCCAGTTATTCACCTGGCTGCCACCACATCTAAATAAATTCTCCATAAACCATTTGCCTCTGGTGTACGGGATTTTTGCCAAGGGCTGGGATTTGGGAAGAGAGGACATTCTGCTCTGTGTTACCCATCTGTGCTGAACTGTTGAACTCATTTTGTTTTACAATGCCCAGGTAACAGTACAGAAGGGCTGCTTCTCTGTCACGTGAAACAGGAGGTGACACTGAGCAGCTGCTTGTCCTTGGTTTCCTCCTCATCCTTATTTGGGCAAGACACAGCTATCAAGATCTTGTCCAGAGCCAAGGACACCCCCAGAACGGGAGACTCCCAGCACGGGGTAGCTGCAGTTTTCCCCATCAGTAACAATAGATTGTTAATGTATATTCAATATGTAAAGCTGCTTTACACAGAAAAAGTTCAACCTGTTCGTGAATGTACCCTGAGAACAACACTCTGCTTCCATGGAACCTTTTAATGCAGAATCCATTGACTTTATTCCAGCCAGGAAACAGCTCCACCAGCACATGGAGCTGTACTTGTGTCCTGTTGGTAAAAAAACATTCTTCTCCTGCAAATGGAGAGGTCTTCAGGTCTTAATGGACCAGATGAATTCCAAATAGGATAACACACAGCTGCTTCCACAAATGAGATGCAGAGGCACCCTCTGGGACAGCTGCAGCTGTTGCCTCAGGAGGCAGTGGTGATGTCAGAGCGCCTGGCTCTCCCTGGTTAAATTTAACGGACAGAACAAATTTGCATCTAATTTAGATGAGTCATGCTAACGTTGGCCTGAGATCCCAACCTGGGGTTCCCCACTGGAGTCTGAAAACTGACTGTATTTTGCTACTTAACGAAAATAAATTATAGCGATTTAAACAAAATACTTCTGGTTTTCCATTGCTTTTTCTCCCTCCTTGTACGGCCCTTGTCAATCCTTCTGTCCTGCCAGGAGCTGTTTGATCAGCTCAGCTCCATACCAGTGCTGCCCTGCAGGAAAAAGAGCATGGAAAATAAACTAAATAGAAAAATGTTGGTTTACTTCACCTGCTGATGGATTATAAAAGAAACAAATCACCAGCACATTAAGGAGTTTTTATTTTAACTATTGACCCACCTGTCTTAATGCTGCTCCACAGCTGGATGTACCTGATGGCTGCTCACCAACCTTTCAGTGAAAATCTTTGAGCTGTAGCATTTTATTGGTCACTTTTAATTAAAATTCAGTAATAAACCACCACGTTACTGTAGGAATTGCTCACAGGGAGAGGCAGCAGCTCTGGGGGCTTTAATCCCCACCCACATCCAGGGTGAGAGTAGGAACTGCAACTAAAGCAATGAACACGATGCTCCTGCCCGACCTTCCCAGTTAATTCGAGCCTCAAAGCACACGGGAGGGGGGTTACAAAAAATTACAAAAAGTGCCTTGTAATTGTAACCACGGAATCAAAGAGGAAGAAACTCAAAGAACATGAGGAGACAGAAGCCTGACACCCGAGCGCCAGAGCTAAGGTCTGTTTCTGCTTTCACTGAGCAATGAAAGTTTCACGTTTTCTCCCAGAAGAGAAAGGACAAGGTGAGTTTCAGCATCTGCCCAGAGGCTCAAGAAGCATCTCCTGACTATGGCACAACACAAGATGCAGAACCCCAAACCCAGGGATCCTTAAATAAACACTGAGTCTCATCACAGTGAGGTCCTCAACTGCCCCAAGAGCCCTTTTGTGCACAAGGTGGAGTTGGCTGAGCAGGGCTTGGAGCCAGGACTGGGGACCTGCAGAGAGCCACAGCACTTTTAACCATTCCCCCTGCTCCTCTGTGGTGCCTGTGAGCCAAACTCTTCATATTCCAGAACTTTCTTGATTAAGAAAACAAAGACTCCACCTTAAAGCTCTAACTTAAGCCAGTAAAACCTACCCACCAAGCAACCACCAAAAAATCACAACTTAGGCCACAAATATTACAGACAAGTCACACAGAACTTGTTACAAAAAAAAAAAAGTGTATTTGTAGGATGGATTTCACCCATTTTAGAACCTTTCACCAGCAAGAGCTGCGTATTTCCTTTCACAGTTCGAAATCTTATTTTAAAAGCCAATTAAAAAGCCTGACCCTTGTTAGAAAAAGGAGCCACATGTTTGCCTTAAACTACATTAAGGTAGGGAAGGAGTGAGTGCCCAGTCCCAGCTGTGTGGAGTCTGGGTGCTTCCTGCAATCCCTGTTCCGTGTTATTGTGGGGAATCCTTCATCACTCAGAAGCCCTGCACTCCTCATTGCTCTGGATAAGCACCACTGCTGATCACTTCTCCTTCCCTGACAGTTCTTTATCTCTGTGAATGTGTATTTTTAAGTAATGGATTGAAAGCCCTCAGTGCCACATGGATCTGGGCTGGGTGGGAGCCAAACTGGAACGAGGAGCAAGTAAACTGGCACTGGGGGAGTTGGCAGCTGCTCCCAGCTATCTCAGAGCAGGGCACTGATGTGTCCCTTTCCTCTCTGTGCTGTCCCAGTCGCTGGTAAATCACTTGATGGGAAAGGGAAAGTTCTCCAGGCAGGGCTGTGGTTTCTCATGTGCCACCTGGGCAGCTGCGTGAGGGAAGTCCTTGTCAGCCTAAAAAAGAATGAGCTGGAACGGAGTGAGGTAAACAAACCCTAAAAATAATGCCCATGGGTGATGGGGAAGGGTGGGGGCACACTGCTCAGTCAGAAGAGCTGAGAGTAGGCCATGGCTTCCTCCTCATGGCTTCTTTTGTATGGGAAAAAAACCCAAAACTCCTGTTCTGGGGGTGGAGGTGTCACATCTCAGGGGAGGACTTCTTGCACGGCCAACTGCCCTTGCTGGCAGAGCTGCCCTGCCTGGGGCCACCTCCCCCAGGGGCCATGGTGGGGTTTTATCCATCCCTGGGCCACTGTAAGAGGGACCTGGGGAAACTGAAGCCAGCTGAGATGTCACCTGCCCTTTGTTTGTGTCATTACAAGCAGCTTCATGACCTCAAAGCAAGCAAAGAGTCTGACCAGGACATTTTATGGATTAGAAGGAGGGAGGATCAGCTCAGAGCCAACTGTTGGCACCAAGCAGAGGACAAGAACATGCAGTAGAGATAAAAGGAAAAAATAACCAAATGAGCAGCATCCTGCTGCATTCAACGACAGCAGCACAATCCACTGCCAGACCACCTCAGAGCCCAGGAGTGGGGGCCGTGTTCCCAGCTCTGCTCCTCACAGAGCCCAGCCCATCCTGCTCCTCCCCCAAGCACTAAAATCAGGTACAATGTCCCTGGCTCTGTGCTAATCTCATGTCTGGGAGCCCTCACGGCCTCTTGCTGAAATGAACACAATTTCACACGTTCAGATTTATCAGAAATCGCCACTTTTCAAGCCCAGCTGTGGCAGCCGCCGACCTGCCCTAAATGAAAGTTATTTTTTCACTTTCACCTTTCACTAAGACCCCAGCTCTGCAGAGCTGAGTATTGATATTAAACCAGCAGAGAGTCGAGTGTTGATATTCAACCACCACCTGTCGCTGCCCCAGCTTGTTGCAGAAACCTCATTCAGGTCTGAACAGGTATGGAGACTTCTGGCTCCACGTGCAGGGCAGCTGCAGAGCCAGCCCAGGCATTTGTCACTGCCGAGCCCCTGCAGCTCCTCATGTGCAGGAACCGAAACTTCCCTTCCTGCTGCTTTGTTTTTAATTCAATTGTCTATAAAAACAAAAAAATAACAAGCATATAGAGAGCTACTTTCCTTTCTGCGCTGCTGAGCGCTGGCACAAAAATTATTGTTGAGCGATCAGGGGCTTTACTGGGAAATTTCTGTGACTGAAGGACAACACTGATGTCCAGAATCATCCTGCAGGAGAGGAAAAGGCCAAGCAAGTTCCAGTAAAATAGACAAAAAGGCCTTCCAGGATTTGGAGTCGGTGCATGGTGCTCTGTACCAAAATCAGAACTTCTCTCACCAGTTCCAGCTCCTGGATCCTGCAGGTTTTACCCAGGGCTTTGTCTTCTCCTCAGGGAACTCACACACGAGTCCAGGTGTGCACACGTGTCCCAGCAGCCCTGGATTCACAGCAGAATCCAACCCCACTGGGGCAAAACCCAGCTCTGTTGGGGCTGCACGGGGAGAAACTCGTGCTTTCAGGGCAGAGTTGACTGATTCCCTGGGAGATAACACGCTTCTGAGTTTTGGCCACACCAAGCAGCGAGAAAGAGCTTCAACCCCTGTGCCAGGGCGGGGAGTGGGAGAGGAAAAAAACAAAGCTCTTTATGGATGACTAAGCCAGGCTCAGCTCCTCGGCTGTGCTGTGTGAGCCCCTTTGAACAGTTCCACACATTTTTTTTGCAGGTGGGTCCTGGTTCTGCCTCGCCAGGGGGTCACAGGTAGGGACAAGGCTCCTGCTCAAATGTCACCCCCAGACCGTGTAGAGGGGGAGCATGGCAGAGCTGGGCCCCCACAGATGTGGCTCCCACCAGGCTTTGGAGGGTTGCAGAAGAGCTGGAAAGGCACCAGATCCATGCAAGACTCATCCAGCTGTGCTGCCAGCAGCTCCTGGCAGGGCCCCCCAGCCCTCCCCACACGAGCTGCCCTCACGTGCCAGCGCTGCCTGTGCAGCCCAAACAGCCCGAGGCGTGAGGCTGTTTTGGAGCTGCAGAGAACCACCAACAGAAAAGATCTCCCCAACGCCACAAACAAGCCCTGAAAAGCCGCCAGAGCCTCCTGCCTCCACTGGGCAGCCCGTTCCAGGTGTTACCCAGGCTGTGGCTGCAGGACCTGCACCCACCGCACCAGAGGAGGTCATCATGGAATCATGGAATGGTTTGGGTTGGGCTGGAGGGACCTCAGGATGGGGGAGCAGCCCCAAAGCCGAGTCACAGGTCCTGTCCCAGCTGTCCCAGGGTCAGAGCATGGAGGTGATGCTCTGGTGAGACATCAGCTCTGCATAAAAGCTGCTCCTCCCAGGGGTCTTCTGGTTTATGTTCCCTACCCAGCAAGGACCTGCTCCTGAGCTCCAGCAGGGAACTGAGCCCCCTTTATAATCACAAATGCAGAAAGAGCCTTCCCTCACAGGGCATTTCCTCCCACAGCCATGGAGGAGGTCACGGCACACGGCCTGGAACACACCATGGGATGGAGCTCCAAGATGGGAACACCTCCTTCTCCTCCCTGACATCTGAAACAAAAAAAAAAAAAAAAAAAGATCATAGGAAAAGCCCAGAACAGAAAGAACCTCCCAAAGCACTGGTGACCTCCCCAGGGCCTGAGTGACAACCTCAGGAATGACAGGACAGCCCAGACAGGCTCTGAGTGACCCACAGCACATCCAGCACGAGTCTGTGCTCACCATCCTCTTTTGGCCACAGCCATCCTGGGAAGCAGCAGAGACAGAAAGCTGGGACAGGGGACATCAGGGACATGGTCTCCTCCGTGTCCTTCCCTCAGAGCCACTCTCCTCTCCTCCCCTCTTGCCTTGGGTCACGAGTTCCCTGCTCCTGGGACAGGGCTCCCAGCCAAACCCCTGAACTCCCCACAGGCGACCCGAACGGATCACAGAGCTCTCCTTGAGAGCTGCTGACACCATGTGGGAACAGATGGGAAGTGAAGTGATCCACAGACACCTCCCGCCCTCCAAGCTCCTGGAAAAACTCGGGAAAACTCATCCCTGAATAAAGGCGTGGGTTCAGATCGAGTCAGTGGAATCATATTGAACCCCTCTGTCAGCAATCAGGCTAAAAAGCAAACTTGCTGTACTTTGGTTTAATTTAAATCTACTGGAAGTGATTTCAAATGGCTTTGATTCACTTGATTTTTCTCTCTGGATCAGCTCAAGCCTCTTCCATGTGATTTCAATAATCCATTCTCAGCGCTAAACTCCATCCTGTTTCTTACATCTTTCCATAAAAATTACATCTCCCACAGATCACCTTCCGCTGGCTTTGTACCCAGATTTCCTAGACGACTCTGAAAAACATAAAATGGCCTTTTCCAGCCACCTCCTACCACGTGGGACCCTGTGGGAAACTCCAATGCAGCTGCTCTGGAAAAATCCCAGCCTGGAAAATGGGATTTGTTAGGCAGCAGAAGATGCTTTTTTCAGGCAAGCTTTACAAACACACCCTATTCCCCACGAGGCCTCATTGTGCTTTTCAGTCTCTCACCACACAAGAACAGCTGGCTTCAGCTTCTGAATTTGTAGATGAACCGAGAAAAACACCATCATTTCAGCGATCAGTGACTCAAAGACTTGCCACCGTTGTGCAGGTGACAATGAACGTTGCAGAGGTGTGAATTTTGCACGGAGGTGAAGCTGCAGCTGGCAGAAGCTGGGACAGAAACTCATGACAGTGAATGGTCCTTCTGCTGGGAGGTTCTGTCACCCTAAAAACCAAATTGTGTCAACAAATTGTTCTGGAGTGATTCCTGTGTAAAAGACGAAGATCTGAAGCTACTGGAGAGAATCCAAAGGGAGCTGTGAGGATGGGGAAGGGTTTGGAGGGGTAGGGCTTGAGGAGCAGCTGAGGGCACTGGGTTCTTCAACATCCTCCTGATGGGCAGCTCCAATCTCTGCTCTGGTGACCAGGGACAGCACCCGAGGAAAAAGCTGCAGCTGTGTCTGGGAGGGTTAGGTTGGATATCAGGGAAAGGTTCTTATCCCAGAGGCTGCTCGGGCAATGAACAGACTGGGAATGGTCACGGTCCCAAGGCTGACAGAGCTCCAGGAGAGCTTGGACAATGCTCTCAGGGACACAGTGGGATTGTTGGCATTGTCCTGTGCAGGGACAGGAGCTTCACTGGATGATCCTTGTGAGTCCCTTCCAACCCACGATATTCCCTGATTCTGTATTTGTCAGCAAAGATGCATGTGAAAATTTACAGCATTTTGCACAGAAACACTAAATTCTGTAATTCCAGGCTCGTTTTCCAGGGGGTGGCCAAACCCCTCAGAAGCTCTCCTGGCACCTCTGTGCTCCTCCCGTGTGTGTGAGGAACAACTGAACTCCCCCCATTTCCCTCCCAAACTGAAACCACCCCGGCTCCACGCACGTTTATCCACTCGGGTTTTGCCCTTTTCCCCTTGTTTGCATAGCAAAAAAAAAAAGTCCTTTTTTGTGGCTTCTGCAGAAGACAAACGAACAAAAACAACCCCGCTGGCCCCACCTATGCTTTTATCTGCGGGGGCCAGAGCCCAGAGCCCACCCCCTCAGACCTTATGGAAATAAACACTCGCTGACATCAAATCTGTTTTCAAGGAAAGTTTCCCACACCCCCTTACAAAACACTTCAGGTTTTTTTTCCCCGTGTTGCCCACGTGTGTCCCCTGCACGGGCACGGCACGGCACCGGCACCAGGTAGGGAACCCTCACCTGCCTCCCCACCGTGTTCACCCGTCCCCACCTGTCCCCACCTCTCTCTCCTGTCCCCACCTGTCCCCTCCTGCTCACCTGTCTCCACCTGTCCCCACTACTCTCTTCTGTCCCCACCTGCCCTCACCTGTCCCCTCCTGCCCCACCTGCTTCCCTCCTGTTCCCCTGTCCCCACCTGTCCCCATGTGCCCTCACTTGTCCCCTCCTGCCCCACCTGCTCCCCTCCTTCTCACCTGTCCCCAACTGTCCCCACCTGTCCCCTCCTGCTAACCTGTCTTCACCTGTCCCCACCTGCCCTCACCTATCCCCTCCTGCTCCCCTGTCCCCAACTGTCCCTACTACTCTCTCCTGTCCCCACCTGTACCCGTGTGCCCTCACCTGTCCTACCTGCTCCCATTTGCTCCCACCTGCTCACCCTGTCCCCACCTGTCCCCACCTGTCCCCCGGGCTCACCTGTGCACGCGCAGTCATGTGTCCCCCCACGTGTCCCCCGCGCGCGCCCTCGCTCCGCCCCCACCCCCGCCTGCACCTGCAGCGCCCCCTGGCGGCCCCGAGCCGAGCGCGGCTCCCGCCGCCGCTGGGGGGAACCGGAGACCGACGGATGCACCGGGAGAACCGGACACACCGGAGACCACCCGAGCCACCACAGCCACCGGATCCACCGGGAGAACCGGAGCCACCAGAGACCACCCGAGCCACCACAGCCACCAGCAGAACCGTCCCTGGCACAGGTGCCCCATCCCTGGAAGTACCCAGGGCCAGGCTGGACGGGGCTTGGAGCACCCCGGGATGGTGGAAGGTGTCCCTGCCCATGGCAGGGGGTGGGACAGGATGAGTGTTAAGGTTCCCTGCAACCCGAATTATTCCATGAGTCTGTGATTTTATGGACACAGTTGTCACTGTGGGACAGTGCTGCCAGGAGTGGAACTGCAGCAGGATGCAGGAGCTGCAGATGCCACCAGGATCAAGCCCTGATTAACCTTTTATGTGTTCTCTTCCCTGTGTTGTCTCCCAGGAAAGTTTCTGAATCTGCCTCGGAGCTTTGTGTCGTGTCACTCTGGGGCAAGGGAGCACTTGATGCTCTTCAGTATTTTTGTTAAGGGTCTAAAAGCTCAGTTTGGTGCTCAGATGTGCTCATACCTTCCCCAGCAGATGCTGTTCCCACTTCCTTATCACTGCTGCAGGGAGCAGGTGATGCCCAGGAACTCCACAAAAATAATCTTGGCAGCAGTTGGCAGCTTCTCCTTCCAACACAGGTAAATCCCGGAGCCCTTGCCAGTGGCCACCGAGCACAATTCCCATTCCTCCAAACCTTCAACAACACAGTGGCAAAGCCCAGCTGGAAACCAGGCGGGAGAACCACACTTTTCATTGCTCTGGTACCTCCTGAGGGTCTCAGGGCCCTTTGGAGACGGGAACTGAGTTCCCAGTGTGTGCCACAGAGGGAGAGAAAGGAGCCCAAGGTGATGCTCGGGCTGTGAGCAGAGCCCGGAGCTGGGGCAGCTGTTCCCAATGTCACGAGCTCGTTCCCGGTCCCGTTTTGCTGGCACAGCCCGCGGCACTGGAATTCGCAGGGCTGGAGGAAGCAGCACTGCAGCACTCGGGTATGGAAATGAGCCGATAAATAGAGCATGACCCGCCTGCCGAGCACGGGAAGGGCACTGCAGCTCCTGGAGAAAGTCTGGGAGCTGATCCCTTCCTCGTGCCGAGCCGTAACACCGTGGGTGATCCCCGGGGAGAGGCAGAGGGAGCACAAGCGCTAACTCACAAACACGCAGGGAAACAGCAAAACCAGGGGCAAACCGTTTTGTTCTTGTAAACTCTGAGCAGCTCTTTCTGGTTTGTTCTGTTTTCCCACGGTACGTTTTTGTCATGAGAAAAGTCCTGAAAATTCCTAATGGCAAAATGAAAATGAAAGAGGCCGGCGTGTCACTCGTGGCACGGGGTCAGGCTCATCCCTGCGTTCAGGATCCAGCCCCGGCCGTGTTTCACCAGAAAGCTCCTCGGAGGAGGATGCCGGTGTTACCTGGCAGAAATGGGATGCTGATGAGGCAGAGCGTGAGATCCCAAAAATCCTCTGCAGTCAGTAGTGGCACTGGCCCCAGATTTCCCAACCCACCTGCCTCCGTGGTTTGCCTGGAGCTGCAAATCTTCCTCTGCTCTAATCTGTTGAAGCAGTAACCCCGAGGGATGCCTGAGAGCGACAGCCAGAACAGCCGTGGAAGTGCGAGTGAGCTGTTCGCTGCTTTTCTCCCTACAGGACAGCTCGGCTGCCTCCCGGGAGGATCCTCACAGCTCCATTAGCGTCCATTAGCAGCTTCCTCTCCTCTGCCTGGCGGTGAGCGTGCTCCTGTGAAAGTTGTCATCGTGGTGGTCCCGGGGGCTGGAGCTCACGGAGCGGGGACAGCGCAGCCCGGCAGCCCCGGAGCTGCCCCGGCTCCGGGCAGGAAGGAACCGCGGGGGCCTCCGCTCCTTCCTTTTCCTGCAGGCTCGGACAATAGCAGGGCAAGGGCTGGAAAGAGACGAAGCAATGGATTCCCCAAATCAAAACCAAGAGTTTTAATGAAAAGGCACATCTTTGTCCCGTGGAGGGGTTTCATGGCGCTGGTTCTTTGCTGTGAGCTGTCCCTGCTATCAGGTTATTGTGGGTTATTATTATTATTATGGATAAAGTGGGCAAGGATGGTGAGATAGGTGAGGATCACTCAGTGCTGGAGGGCTGCCAGGGGCTGTGAGTGGGACAGGGAAGTGCTGGGGGGTGCAGCTCCCTCTCTTCAGCTCTGCAGGGACAGGCACACGCACGTTTCCATCTCACAATGGCCCAGCCCCGCTGAAATCTGTAGCAGCCTTTGAGGGGCTGAGGATCAAGCACTCTCCCAGCAGCTGTTCCCAGATTTTCCCATGCCATGGCCTTACCATCCCAGTTCAAAAGCCCTTTGCATCCCCGAGCAAAGGGCAAAGGCTGGGAAGGAAGAATTCAGGACCGTGTGGGACGGGAATGGATGGACGCGTATGGGAGAGCTTCGGCGAGGACAAAGAGCCGCCTCTTCACTGGGAAGTGGCCCGATCTGGAGGCCGTGGGGGGATCCAGGTGCCCTTCCCATCCTGCAGCGCTGGCAGCAGCCGGGCCAGGGCGCTGCGGGCTGGGCTGAGGGCGGGGTAGGCGGGGAGCCTTTGGCCCCGCTGTGCCCGCACTGCGGCTGGGAACAGCCTCCATAAATACCAAAATGCTTTCAGCGTGACAAGTGTCAGCAGCTGTGAGTCAGCCCTTGGCACTGCCTGCAGTCACCAACCATGCTCCCATTGTCCGGGGTCCCCTGGAATGTGAGCCCACAGCGGCAGCCCCGCTGCTCCCCTGGGCTGCAGGCACGGGTGAAGCAGCACCTTGTGATTCCCGATGTGGTGATGCCCAAGCTGCGGGGATTCGAGGGAAGATGCCACTTCCCAGGAAGCACTGGAGCGCTTTGTGCATGGCCAGTGTGGGATTCAGTGTGGAAAACGGATCCTGAGACCTCATCCCAGGAAAAATCTGGGAACAGCTGCTGGGAGACTGCTTGATCCTCAATCGCTCAAAGGCTGCTACAGATTTCAGTGGGGCTGGGCCATTGTGAGATGGAAACGTGCGTGTGCCTGTCCCTGCAGAGCTGAAGAGAGGGAGCTGCACCCCCCAGCACTTCCCTGTCCCACTCACAGCCCCTGGCAGCGCTCCAGCACCGAATGATCCTCACCATCCTTGCCCACTTTATCCCAGTAAACCCAGAATAATCAGCCTATTCTTCTCCAGCCCTTTGTTGCTGCACCCATCCGGAGGCCCTCAGCACACCTTGGCTCTACCTTTCCCCTTCCTGCCGTCCCTGCTCATTCCTCCTCACCCCTGCTATTAGCAGTAAGAGCTGTAATTAACATTCTGGCTGTGCCCAGAATCCTCTCCCTTCCCTCCTCGCAGGGTTTACGGTTTTTCCGTTGAACAAATACGGGAGCAATTCCCCTGAATTGCCAATCCCTATCAGTGCTGGCGTGGGGCACCGCAGCAAGAGCAAACAGAGCTGATTGTGGAGGGGAAAAGTGAGTGTGGAAAGCAATTGTTCTCCTTGAGTTCACCTTGATAACACAGACGCCAGCTCCAAGACAAAAGCCGTTTCACGGTTCCATGCCCTGGGGTTGAAGGAGGCTCACCCCTGAAAAAGGGAAAATTGGTGGTATTAGTTTGAAACTCAGTTCAGAGGTGGGAAGGAGAGCTCAGGCAGCGTGAGAAGAGCTGGGCTTCTTTTCCTTTTCTTCTTCCACCACTGTGAAACCTCCAGCAGCTCTCCTACCCTGGAGAAGAGAACTTTGCCAGGATTATTTGTTTGGAAGCTGTCAGCAGCTATAGCTCAGAGGTTAATGTCTCTCCCCTCGCCGTGCTGTCAGCGTGTGCAGAAACGCCGCTGCTGAGAGGTCACTGGAGCGCAAACAAGGACAGGTGTGATGGCTCCATCTCACCCCATCCCCACCTGTGCACCTGCGCCGTGGGCCCAGCTGCCAGCAGGATTTAGGGCCAGCACGCCAGGTTTCCTTACAGCAGGAACAGCAGGACCAGCCCAGCCTTGCACTGATGGGAAACAAAGCCCTGAGGATCTCACTCTGCAGAGGAGAAGCCTCTGTATCTGTGGGTACACACAAACACCTCCAGGATTTCTCCTCCTGGATTTCTCCTCCAAGAGAGCCCCCCCTTTTGGAGGAGTTCTGGAGGCTTTTCCCAGCACACAGCTCCTCTGGGATAGCCAGTGGCCAGCAAGTTTGAGCCGGCTTATGGATTTAATGATGAAACTGCTGCTGGCTTACTGGGGAGGGCGAGTCCTGCTGCCCAGCAGCTCAGCCTGGGAGTGACCAGGACAGTCTCCTCCGAAAATCCCTGGGATTTAGTGCTGATAGTTACTGGAATGGCTCCAAGTGTGGGGTTTTTTCAGGCAGCATCTCCACAGCCCAGTGTCACTGACCAGAGGAGTGTGAAGTGCTCACTGACCCATGGCTAAGGTGCTCTTTGGAGGTGTCCGAGGTGTTCTGGCTCTGACTGGCTGGGAGCAGAGTCTGAGGCAGTGCCTGGAGACCAGAGGACAGAGAAACAGCTCCCAGAGGCTCAACCACAGCAGCAGGAGTGTCACTGCTCCCCTGGAAACACAGCGTTACAGTTCCCACCTGGACGGCCCCAGGGGCTGTGCCTTCACACCACGCTGTCCTTGTGGAGCTGGGGTCTGGAGGGGCCTGGAGCAGGCACTGGGAAGATCCTCTGCTTCCTGAGTACCCCAGTTTGCAGAGCCCCCTCAAACAACCCAGCTGAGGGTCCCTGGGGTTCTGCTGGCAGAGGTGGCTCCAGGGGTTTGTGATGACTCTGCAAGGGGCTGGTGTCACTTGGCACAGGCTGAAATTTGTCTGTGGTGGGGAGCCAGGAGGCCTCGTGATTCATTCACTGCCTGGCATCCACGTGGAAGGGCTCACGGCTGGATCCGGGGTGGATCCTGGAAGCATCTTCCTAAGGAAAGTTTTGGACAATGACGTCCCAACTTCTGATGATGAATGATGCCATGTGAGACAACCCGCGCTGCCTTTTCCTGCCTTCCCACAGCAACAGGCAGGCAGGTACTGCCCATGAGAGGTTCCCTCACTGGAAATGATCCATCAAAAGCTGCTGCAGGAAAAGGGCTTGCTGCTAAGGAAAGAAGAGCCCAGTCTCTAACTCTGTGAGGGTCTGAGAACAAAATGCTCCTGCAGATGCAGGCTGTGGAGAGCTGTCCTGTGCTCCTTTGCTGGCTTTAAACCTCTGGGAAACACCCCAGAGAAATCCAAGGTGTTCATCCTGGGGGACAGTACCTCAGGACAGTCGTGTGCAGAGCATCAACACTCTTGGGACAGGGAGCCTCGAGTTTTCTTTTGGGCTTGTCTGTAGCTCTTTGGCACATGGTCAACCACCAGTGTCACACTGCAGTGGCCAAAAAGGGGGTTTTCTCCGTGCTCCACCTCCCCAGCCAGGTAATTCCTCATGGGAGGCAGCAGGGCAGCAGCAGGGCCCCATCCTGTGTCCTTGACGTCAGTGGTTTTCCCCTCGCAGCGCCCAGCGTGTGCAGGCACAGACCTGGAGCTGTGCTCAGCCCTGCCCACGCCCCTGGCACGTTCTGGGCCAGCACCACTGCTCCTCCACTGCCTCCTGCACAGCCCCAGCCGCCAGCCCCACCGCAGGGCACGGCGACACCGAGCTTCCCCCATCCTTCCCCTGGCTCCCAACCGGCTCTGAGGTCACAGATGCTTCCAAACATGATGTGACTTCCCTGGAGCCTTGCGCTTCCAGACTGAGAAAATCATAACTGTGAGGTCTAGAAAACAAAAGGTCCTTTCTCACTGAGAGGAGGCTGATTAACACCCCCTCGGGGGAGCCGAAGGGCCTCGTCACCCTTCTGAGTAAATATGTTTTGTTGTTCCATGAAAGGGGTGACTCACCTGGTGAGGAAGCCGTGAGGTCCCACGTGGCTGTTACAGGAGCCCTGCAGTAACGGGGTCCAGGGGAGGTGTGAGGGGCTGTCCCTGCCCCTGAAACAGCCCCTCCTCGGGTCCTCAAATGCCGAGGAGCTCAATCCCCCCAGTGCTGAATGGTGTGGGCTCTGCACAGCCGAGCAGTGCTGGACACGGTGCCCAGCAGCTCCCACACCAGAGGAAGGGGCTGGTTTGGTTGGGGGAATCTCTGGGGGTTGGCAACAGGACCCAGTCCCAGACCTCTGGGATCTTCTCCCCTGCCCTGTGCCACTGGTCGAGTACAAGGCAGGTCAGGAACCCCTCAGAGGATTCCTTGGGAGCTGCCCAGACCTGCTCTGCTTGTACCAGCTGTGCCATCAATCCCCAGAGTGCCACAGCCCTTTGTGGCTTTTTCAGGCAGGTATTGCAGCACTTGACACGTTTTCTTCATTTTCAAAGGCGCCAGAGGAAGGAGGAACACTGGAGGAGTGAGGAGAGGAGGAGGAAGGAGGAAGGTAGAAGCAATCTGCTTCCTGCCCAGATTTACTGCTCAGTCAACTTCCCCTAACACTTCTGAAGTGCTGGACACGGTGTCACTTTCGCTTCACCCGTGTCAAGCTTCTGGAAGGTTTTCCAGAGCTGGTAGCAGGAGGGAGTTGGTGTCAGTGGCAGCTCAGGACACGGGGCAGAGCAGCTGTTCGGGCCAACTCACGCGTTTTATTTGTTCTTTTTTTAGCTGTCAGTTTAATACTTCGTCCTTTATGAGCACGTCCTGGGTAGGGCCATGCCTGGAGAAATCTGCTCTGCACAGACAGGTCGGGTTTAGCCAAGGGAAGAAGAGGCAGAGGAGGCACCAGCAGAGGGGTCACAGAGGATTCTGCCATGGACACTGCTGAGAGGGGTTCCTGTGGTGCAGAAGGACCTGCAGGACAATCCCTGGTTCTGGACCTTCTGTGTGGCCCCAACATTTCAGCCCCAAGGCCTCCCACCTTGCCCCCCCCCCCATCCTGCAGCCCCTGGAGCCACTCCATGGATCACCTCCCCTCACACAGGAACCAAACCCTCACTTCCAAGCAGAGGAGACAAAGAAAGGGATGTTTCACCCTTTTCTCCTCGTTTGCACAGGTGCATTCCAGGGAAGCACTCCCAAGTCTTATTCATAACCAATGTTTGTTCCTCTGAAAATGTTCTTTTATGTTGGGTCCCTCATCGGTGTCTGGGCGTTTGTTTTGCTCAAATCCCAGAAACAAGGAATCACACATTTGCAGCCCTGCAGGAGGGACTCTGTGGCTCTCTGCCTCTCTTGTTCTTCCTCCAGCCTGTCCTTGTGGCCGCTCCAGTTTTCCTTGGCCATCTCCAGCCGTGAGCAGAGTGCTCTCCCCCAGTCAGTCCCCTCCTCATTTCCCTCTGCTTTCTCCTGGGAGCAGAAAAGTGACATTAATTTGCTGCTGACCACCCCATCCCATCCATACAGGTGTGTGATGCCTGCACACCTGTATCACCATTTACAAAGTTTAGGGATGTGTTGTTGGTTAATAATGTTTAGGGCCTTCAGGGTGGGAAAATCCAGGATGATGAAGAGGCTTTTTCCTGGTGGGATTTTCACAGCAGGGCAAGTTCACCTGCACAAGTGACTGGCATGTGGTTCTCACAGGCACTGCTGCTTCAATCCAAAACCTCTGCAGTAAACTCAGTGTAACCTGGGTTCTAATTGGGGTAACAGAGCTCTGATGTAAGATTTTTACACCTGTGTGGCACGGATTCAGGGGCAGGGCAGAACACCCTGCAGCGCGGACAACCCTCCCTGCACCCCATTAATTTTTCTCTGGTGATCTTCTGTGGATACAGAGAGCACATAGAAAATGTAACAGCTTGGCCAAAGAGCCACTGAGCTCCTTGGCCTCATAACAGAACCAGCAACGTCAAAGCCAGAGGTAAATGACGTTTTTCTGAAGGGTTTTGCGATATCTCTGCATTTCCTTCAGCACTGGGGAGGAGTTTGACAGCCCTGCTACAAACAAACCATTTTCTACAGCAGCTGCTCCCCCAGGCCATCTCCTCATGGCTTGCACAACAGAGATGGAAAAGCAGAGAGAAAAGACAGAAAAGCAACGTTAGGGCAGCACAAGAATTGCAATTTGGCTTCCTGAGTGCCAACAGCAGTAACATCCCACTGCCTTGACAGAGAATTGCATCACTCCTGGACACAGAGGCCTCTTCAGCCCGGGGCCAACTCTGGATGTGAACACACAGCAAACAGCTTTGCACTGATTCTGGGTTGCTGAGCGTGTTAATGTGAGCAGAAGGTGACAGTGAAAGGTGACAGTGGAGGTGTCAGCACCTTCCTTTGGGGAGGCCACTCTGGCTCCACAGGTGAGTCCCATCCAATCCCCCCTCTGTGAGCCAGGTGCTGGCTGGAGCTGGGCCCTGGGATGGGGTGGCACAGCACAGGGACACTTTGGGGTGATTTTTCCAAAGGAGTTGCTTAGCCCTGAACACATTTTATCCTGCTGAGCTTCCCAGGGCTGTGAAAAGAGCCAAAGCCTGTGTGTGCTCAGATCTGGCTGCAAACAACGGGACCAGAGCATGGAGACACCTTGTTCTACTGTCAAAACCTTCCTCTCCCCACAGCCCTGATGCTTCCCTGTCCTTTATAACCACCCAGGAGAGAGAAGATGCTCAGCTTAAGGGACCCAACATAGGTTGTAGTTCCCCAATGTTGCTCCCTCCAGCTGGAGTCAGGCTGACGTGTGTGTGACACTGAACATCCTCCAGGTTAGAAATTCCATCTGTCAAGGACCTCATCCAGGTGAATTTTACCAGCCCAGAAAATGAAAGCTGCTGGGAAATCACTCCCACTGCAATCCCACTCCCATCACAGATGGGAAGGGGCTGTGCTGGCCATGTCAAACTGTTTGCCCAGGGATGTAAGGACAGGAAAAAACAATGGCTGGTAATAAATGAAACGTTGGAAAGATTGTAAAGCGAGATGAAGGAATTTAAGGCAGGGAGTTTATATGGCCTATTTCCTGATAAAATCAGACGTTTCAAAGTGTCCCTTCACAGTGTGGCAACACTGCAGTGAGCCCAAGGCATTTATGGGCAGCAGAATAGGCAGTTTCCTTGGGAAAGGATATTTCAGAGACATGGTTTTAAAGGTTGCTCCATGGCTCTGTGCCCACTGACACTGGAAGAAACCCTTGAGCCAAAATGCACAGCAGTCCAGAAGGATGCTTGGGGCTTGTTTATTATCCCCTGCTCCCGATGTGGGAATGCTGAGTGCAGCAGTCAGGCCTGTCTGCTCTGAGCTGGACACTGCAAACACGGCTTACAGGCATGGTTACCTTTCAAAATGTTTTTCAATCTCCCTGTAATATAGCAGGGATAACAGTCCAGAGATGACAGCGTGGGCAGACCCTTGTATACAGACAGATGCCCTTTAACCAGACTGATGATAAAGTCTTTCCCTTTGAACCAATCTCCGTCCTCAAGGCAGCACCTTTGGCACGAAGCAGTGACACAGGACAGGCTGTCCCCTCCTTTACTGCTCCTCCCAGAACTGTGTCTGTGGTGGCTGCAGCACTCAGGAGCAGCTGGTACCTCTGGAAAGAAACAGGAGGAACTCAACTCCGATGCTCCAGCTGGAGAGGAGTCTGAGCTTGTTGTTCCCTCTTCATTTATTGTCACAGCTGACAGCCGAGGTTCGGGAAGGCTGAAGCACCGTCCCCAGCAGTCCTGCCCCACCGACAGTGCCATGGCTGAGAGCTGAGCTGCTGCTGCCCGGGGGATGCAGGGGCAGAAGCAGTCCCTGGCAGCTGCAGCACCGACTCCTCACAGTCCCTGGCAGCTGCAGCACCGACTCCTCACAGTCCCTGGCAGCTGCAGCACCGACTCCTCACCTGCCCCGAGCAGGGTACCTTGCTGTGCTCCAGCTGAAAGTCGTGCCTGGCAGGCAGCTCTGCCTCCAGCCCTCCCGTGTTGGTGCTCCAGAGGCAGCCTGGCCCCTCGCCAGCCCCGCGCTGCCCCAGCTCCTGCCCCAACCCCGGCGTCTGGGTCTTCCCTCTTGCACCACACCTGCAGGGCACGGAGGGGCGGCGAAGCTCGGCCCAGGTGGGTGGGACCGGCCTCCCGTTAAATCCAAGCTCCCAGAGAACCCAGTCCTTGCACAGACCCACCCTTGTGGTTTATGAGCTCCAGGTGTTGGAGGTGCTGCAGCGGAGCCGCGCCGGAGTGGGGACGAGCCGCTGCAGCCCAGGTACCTCCGAGTGCTGATTCCCAGGGCCATCTCTGCCTTTGCCGTGCCTCTTCCAAGTCCTTTTCTTTCTTCCAGTTCTCATGCTAATGCTGCGTGCAGTTCCTATCAGTTCTTCCCTTCCATCACTCCTTTTGCTGCTGCTTTGCATTTCGCTGGGGATAATTCTTGTGCCTTGGGAGGAATCTGCTGCAGGCATCTCAAATAAGCCAAGACCTGGTTGTTCCTGCCCCAGCAGTGCTGCCGCTGGGCAGAGACCGGGCCGTGGTGATCCAGGGTGGGAAGGCTGCTGGATAATGCTGGGAGCAGTGGTGTGGAATTATGCAGACTGCTCCAGCTAAGGTTCTGAGGTTTTCTCAGTAGTCCGCAGGGTTTATGACATGAGCAATTACCTTTCTTACCCTTTTGAAGCCTATTTAAGATTTTCGGTGGTGTTTGTTGTCTGTGCATGTGTCTAAGTGCATGTTCCCTCCACTGCCTCGAGTGAGCTCAGCTGGGGTGATGTGGCCGGGGTTGTGTGTTCCAGTGTCTCCTTCCTCCCCGTGGGAGGCTGTGGTGTGGGAATTGTGGAGAGTTCAAGGCAATTAAAGTGCCACGTGGGAGCAGAGGTGTCAGTGGCTGAGGCAGAGGTTTGTGTGGGGCTCTGTTACTCAGGGTGTTGTGGTGCCACTGAACCTTCTCGAGCCACAGACAGCCAGGGAGGTCAAAGTGCTGGGAATGGGGTCAGGAAGAAAAATGCTGTGAAACCAAAACCAGGTTCTGGGCCTCCATCCTTGTGTCAGAGGAGAGGGATTTTTGGGAGGATGGCACAGAAGCTGTGCAGCCAGGGCTCCAGGTGGGTCTGGTGCTGGTGTAGGTGGATGTATTGGGAGGAAAATGGAGTCTGAGGAGGGGAGGAAAAGAATCCAATCCAACCTCTACTGCTTGGACCCAAGGGGAGAGTCTGAAGCATGTTTTGGTGCTTCATGTGGTTTCAAGGCCTGGGTGCAGCGCTGAGCAGTGCAGGGGATGTGCCCAGGCCAGCACAGATGTTCAGGGCCCTTCTGAAACACCTGCAGTGTGCAGAGCCCCCCGTGCAGCAGCTCCCATGCTCTGCCTCCCCTTGGCACCCCCAAAATGCAGGGGAACAGCCTTTTATGCTGCAGATTCCTCTGTGTGATGCTGCCTGCAAGGCTGGAGGGAGATGTTCCCATGGTCTCAGAGAAGAAACATCCTGGCTGGTGCTGCGAGGAGCTCATTAATGTCTGTTCCTGTAACTCATCTCAAACATTCTTAGGATTTGCTAATTTAGCCTATTTTTAGATAGACACCCTGTTCTAAAGACACTGTTGTCCCTGAGCCTTCCATGTCAACTGCTCGCCCACAAAGAGGGGAGGGGAAACTTCCCCTGGCTGTGCTGGGACCTCTCTTGGAAACAGGGACCAAGCTCTGTGCTGATCTTGTACCCAGAGAAGCTCTTGCCAGAGGGGAAAGAGCCGTCCCGGGAGAGGAAAAGGCTGTAAGGCAGTGGGAGGGGGAGCTGCTGGAGCAGCGATTTCAACATTCCTAATAACCCGCCTCCTCCAAAACCCTGGAGACCCTTCCAGGAGTCTGAAATGTTGCTAAACAAGCAGCACATTGGGGGGTGGGGGGGTCCGCAGGGGGGTCGCTGGGGGTGGGTGGATGCTCTCGGGTTGCACCAGAGGGTTTCTCAGTACCCTACCACAACATCCTGCCCTGGCACTGCTCATGCGGGTGCTGCCCCGTCCTGCGGCTCCAGGAGCTGGTCAGACACCAAGATGCTGCCTGGGATTTCATAAACCCTTCTTCTTCTTGCTTCTGAGATCCCTAATCGCTCATGTGTGAGCGAGGGAGGAGGCTCTGACAGACACCCCTTCTCCCCCGGCGGGGGAGGGCAGCCCCTCCTCGGGCACCAGGTGCTGGAACCCCCCGGAGCTGGGGTTTATTAATATCTGCCATGTGATACCGTGGCTCTCCCTGCTCTGCAGGGCAAACACAGCATAACCATGGGAACTCTTTTCCCTCAAACCCCTCAGCACGCCCCTCTAATCCAGGCAAGTCGCCCGCAGCCCTCGCAGTGATTAAACTGTGTGTAATGTGCTCTGGAAATCCTGGGTGTCCCAGCAGTTCCCTCTGCCCTTCCTGGCGAGGGGATGTGTAACAGGCTTGTCATCGGGAGGCTCCCAGGGCTCACGTTGCAAGGAAAAACAACCAGACTTGGCAGCTGGCTGAGCTGTTTTGGGGTCTGCGCAGACAGGGAGCGAGGCTGTGTCCCGGCTCGTATGTCTGAGCTCCAAATAACCGCGCTGGGACACCCAGCGTGCAGCTGCCGGCGATGCTGCGGGCAGCGCTGCCAGCTCTGCCCTTACCCTGCCAGGGCAGAGCCAGCTCTGGGGCTCGGGGGTCCCCCCGGGGCTCCCTGAGCTCCCGCAGACGGAGCAGGAGGGACTTTGCTCCGTGTGGATCCCCGGGCTCGGCCCGTGCGGCGTCGCGGGGCTGAGCCGTGCCCGGCGGGCCTGGGAAGGGCGGGCGGTTATCGAGCAGCCGGGGTGTGCCGGCACAGCCCTGGCTCCGGGGCACCCAGCTTCTCCCAGCCGCGCCCAGCAGCGCCCTGCAGCCCTCCAAACCCAGCTCCCCACCTCCTGCCCCACGTGGGTGCTCCAGTCCCAGTCCTGACACCCCGAGCCCGGCTCCCTTTCCCACCGCGGGGAGCTGCCTGCCAAGCTGGGCTGGAGCAGAGCTGGGGTTACTGGGCTGAGCTGCAGCTCCAGCCCCTCAAGCCGAGTCTCCTGGTACAGCCTCACTGAGGGCATTTCTAAGAGTGTCCACCTGCTTCTGATATCTGTGACTTGTCCCTTCAGCTTAGGGAGAGTTCTGTTCCACACTCTGCTTCCAGTAGCAGAAACTCTCTAATTTCCAGTCTGGATATGTTTGTGCTAGCTTATTTCCATCCCTTTCTGTGCTAGCCTTGCCTTAGCTGAGACAACAGTGTTCCTTCCCTGGAATTTCCCTACAGACAGCAGATCTCCCTGAACCAGCCTGTCCAGGCACGGCTGCAGTGCTGGGGTTCCCTTTGCCAGGGCTGCCCTGATTCTGTCAGAGCTCACTCTGCTGCTGCCACAGAGCCCAGGACATTTCTCATGGCACAGTGTGGATGTGTGTGATATCTGTGCCCATGCCTGGCCTCTCTTCCCTGCCCGGGGGGCACAGCCAGACCCTGCCCAGCCCGCTCTGGGCCTGGGCATGGGGACACTGCCATTCCCAGGGCTCTTGGGAGGTCCTGATGTCTGTGGGCAGCGTTTGCCCATCCGATGGCTGTGCCATGCTGGTGGCCACCAGCCACCCTGTGGTTCACCTCCTTCACCTCAGCCCTTCTCCTTTGCTCCTCCAAGCAGAAAAGCCCACAGCCAAAGTTCAAAATTCCTGTGAGGAGCCCGGGAGACCTCTCACTTCAACCCAGAGAAGGGAAGGGAGGAGAAATGAGGTTTGGAGGCTAATTCTGGCAGCATCACACATGAGAAAGATCAAAAACTCAGGGCAGGAGTACAAGAAAGGAGGGAAGCTGTTGCGTGCATGCTCCTGGAAGCCCCGGCAGCCCTGGTTCATGCATCCTGCACGTTATTTCTGTACCTACTTAAATTAAAACCAGCCTTGTCTTGCGGATGCTGACTGGAGCCAGGCAGTTCTTCTCCCCAGGGGAGAATCCAATTTTCACTCCATCTCGCTTGTGTTTTTGACCTGGAATGACTCTTCTTTTTATATTTAACAAACGCTCCCTCCGAGCCTTGTACCACACTGCGCTTCTCACGCAGAGCTGGCGGTTGTGGCACAGAGACCTTGGGTGGTTTCCCAGGATGGGCATCAGCTGCCCTGGGCTCTGACCACCCCCAGCAGAGCCCTGCTGTGGCCTGACTGCAGGTGACATGCACTTGGTGGGCAGAGCCCTGGCACAGCCAGCCCAGCTGCTGTGGGAAAGGGGGGCTGGGTCCCAGCCTGCTCCTGCATCCCCTGTGCCCTGGGGGCTGGAAATGCCAAGGAAGAGCCATGTGCTGGTGCTGGCCATGGCACAGCCAGCGAGGCTGTGGCACTGCTGCAGTCAGAGGAGAAACCCCGCTACCTGCAGCCCCTCACCCACGTGCCCCCAGTTTCTGACAGATCCCTTCACAGATGGTTTTCCATAGGGATATCCAGCTCCAGACTCAATCCATCTGCCCTGGGACCTGGGGCAGACCTGGCTCCAACAGCACAGCCCCACATTCCCAGAGGTTCCCACCTCTAGGATTAATTAGCAGCAATTCAGAGGTGCCTTGGACCTGTCTAATTCAGGCTCCAGTGGTGCTTCCCTTCCTGCAGCACAGCCCTGCTCCCAAGTCATTCCTATGCCAGTCCTGTAACTAAACCCTCTCAGTGGCTCGGGAGACACGGCAGGGGCTGGGTTGGCAGGAAGGTAAATGGGGTTGAGGTATTTATTCACTCCTGCAGCCCTCTGTGCTCTCCCTGAAGAGGGCTTTACCTGCCGTGACTCGCCCGGGGCCGGCTGCTGACAGCAGCAGCAGACAGCAGCGATGTTTTGCTCCTAATTCCCTACACTTCACGAGCCCGGGGTGTTCCGGGTGCCTCTCTAGCAAAATATGGGGCTTCTCCAGGGTTATATAACTCGCCCAGGGCACAGCTGCCCTGTTTTGAGCCACCCTCCTCAACACCTGGCGGGGCAATTAGTCACCGATTACAGTCAGTGACGCAGGGCACCAGCCCAGCTCCTGCCCGCGCCCACGGGGCTCAGGGACCGGCTGCCTTGGAGCAACGTGTCTCGTTCCTAATCCTGTGACTCCATCGTTAATCAGCCCAGGATAAGCGAGTAAATAAGTCCGTCATTGGAGACTGGTGCAGGACAGGGCAAATATTTTATTAAGTGGACCCCTCTGTTTGTGAGTGCCATGCACCAAATCCGCACGGGATATGGAGAGGGAGCCCTGAGCTCTGGGATTAACTCCTGCCAGCAAAGCTTTGGCTCTGGATCCCTGGATACCCCGTGGTCCCCACCAGCGCTGCCCTCCCCAGGGACCAGAGAGGATGGAGTGGTGCTGACACAGGGAATGTGCTGGGCTTGAATGTCCCCAACATGGAGACACGAGGCTTGGCTGCCACAGTGGGTACAGAGGGGGACAGGGTTATTGTCCTCATCCCACGCCAAAGGAGCGAGGGTCCCTCCGTGTTTGGTGGCAGCGCCTTGCTGAGGGACAGCTCCTGCCAGGGAGGAGGGGAGCAGCAGCTGGAGGAACCCCATTTGATTGCTGATGCAGCAGCACAACTTCCCCGCCTCCAAACAGCACCCCAACACCCTTTTCCCCAGACCCCTGAGGGAAGCCGACCTCGTTCCATAGGGGTTTGTAACGGGGAATAAAAAAATAAAATATTTTCCGTCTATAGCAAAGCGAGGGAGTATTCAAAATGTATCTGCAGTGAGATTCCTCGAGCAGCACCATGACTGAGGCAGCAGCCACGTCCGCAGGCTTCCAGCCTCGCGTTGTACCAGGAAAATGAAATCCTGGATTAGCTGTACACCCACTTGCAGGACACTGCCCTGGCAGGCAGCTCCGGCTCTCTGCCCCGCAGGGCTCCAGGCTTGCTGGCTGCTCTCGGATGGCTCCTGGGGGTCAGGGTCCCATGGGAAGGCTGTTAGAGCCCTCATTTCATTCTCAATCCAGAAAATTAGCAAATAAAAGCAGGATTCCATTTGAGGCCTTTGAATCCTGAAAAGCTGTTGCCAGTGAGTGTTTCATGTGCTTGCCCGGCTGTGCTGTGGCACCGGGAGCAGAGGCTGGAGGGGGTGGAAAAGCAGGACAGGGTGACTTGTTTTCATATGAGCTGAATTCCAGCTTTCACTCCAAATCCCCGTTTTTATAGACTTTTCCGCTGAAGTCTGCTCCTGCCCGGGGCATGCCTGAGTAACCGCTCCTCTCTGCATTCCTCAGATTCTTATTCCGCTGGAGACTGGATTGAAGACGGGATCTGAGCTCCCTGGTGGAAGAAGGAGGCGAGGAGGAGGAGGAGGAGGAGAAGGAGGTTTCCCTTGGCCTCTAAGCTGTGAAACCGGAAAACCAAACCATGTCCCAGGTCATAGAATCCCACGTGTTGCGTGTTGGGCAGACTGTGTGCATTTCCTCACCGGAGGAGGGCAAGAGCCTGCACCAGGCGGGGTACCCGGGCAAGTACATCTACTACTCCACAGAGACCTGGACTGACCCCCCCTCCATGGTGCACCCCAAGGCTCACCTGCTCCCCAGTGGGAGGGCGTACGGAGCCCAGCCCATGTCGGAGCACGTGGCTGCTCACACGCAGGGGAAGGGCCAGCAGAATCCCCCCTTGGAGAGAGCCCCTGCCCCGTGCCAGCCGAAGGAGGAGGAGAGCACCAGCGTGGATCCTGAGGCTCAGCCCATGTCTCCCTCCCTGGACATAACCATAGAGACTCTCAACCAGCTGATCCTGGAGATCGATCCAACCTTCCAGCCACTGCCCTGCAGGCCAGTGAAGGATGCAGCCCAGCAGGTGACGGATGCAGCCCAGCCTGCTGCTCAGGGTGACACCACGGCCACCAAGAAGCAGGAACTGGAGGCAATAGGTGAGGCAAAGGATGAGCTCGGGCTGTGGAGCCAGCAGAGCTCCCATCTGGTGAAAACCTCAGCAAGAGGCTGGGGCAGAGGGGTTGGGCACACACCTATGCCCCGGAGCCACACAAGGTCCTGTGCTCCTGGGAATGATGGAAATGGGCATCAGGGGCATTCCCCACTGTCCCCAGTGGGATCAGCATGGGGGACACATTTCCTGACAGTGTTTCCTGGCATCAGGGTTGCATATTAAGGAGCAGAACAGGCTGCATATCCAAGCTGTGCCTAACTCTGGTGCTTCCATGGCCCTGGTCTGATGACTGCTGACACATCTCCAGCTCAAAGGGATCCAGAAGGGATCGGGGAAAACAGCCTTTAGTTCTACCTGATGTTCATTTCCCTGTGTTTGGAGAAAACAATTCTCATTAGAAATGGGACTTGCAGCTCTTGGGAAACTTCTAATCCCAGTTGTCACCACCAGGGACTGGCCCTGGGCTCTGGGTGCCCAGTGAGGACCCTGCTCCCCTCAAGGGCAGCAGAGCCTCGCCCAGGGTCACACTCGACCTGTGGGAGCACATGGATTTGCAGCCAGATTTCCAGAGCCCTGGGCTAAGGTATCGGGTGTTGCACAACCATCCCATTTAAGTGTTCCCAATTCTTTTGCCAGGGAAATTCTTTTTCCAGGGCTTGTGCACTCCTCGGGCAGCATACCTGGCATAGGCAAGGCACCAGCAGCACATACCAGCCCTGTCCCTGCTCACGAGTGCCTGATGTGAACCCTCGTGCAATTCTTCCCTGCCATCCCTGCAATCCAAGCTCCGATCCGTGAGCTGCTCCCAATCCAAGTATTCCTGCCTGGGCTCCTCTGCTCGTTTTGGGTGTTCAACACCCTGTGCACAGGGCAGCACCAGCACATGGGGAGCTGACACTGCTGACAGGACAGGTCTAGGGTGGTTCAGGTGCCTCAAGTCTCACTGCTTCCCAAAAGCCTTATCTGTCTTTACACACGGAAATACCTTGACAATCAGTCCCCAGGCTTCTTTCCACAAGAAGGTCAAATGTGAGGATGTTAAAGGCAGGGAAAAAATTCAATTCTCCCTGAGCCCTCGTGCAAACATGAGGATGGCAGGGCTGGAAAAGGATGAGGTGGGTGTGAGGGTCCTGGCATGGCAGCAGCAGTGCAGGAGCCAGGCAATTCCAGAGCAGACAATGTCCCTGCTTCCTGCTGGGATGGACAGGGTGGCCTTGCAGATAAAATACCATGACAAAGTGCAGATTCAGCTCTGGCTGCTCAGTGCCTGACCCATTCCACTGCCCCCCTTCAGGCATCGCTCGGGGGCTGGAGCCCCAAGCAGCTCCGCAGGTAACGTGCCAGTGGTCTGGAGAATCTGGCTCCAAGTGTGGAACTGAACATCTGGAAAGCTGGCCACGAATTCAGTGGGAAAAGCCTCACTTCAGCTTTCATTTTCTTTTAACAGCTCTTGGTTTTTACACAAACTTCCTCCCACAGTGCAGCGGCCCTTTTCACTCACCTCCTCCTGCTCCAGCCCTGCAACCTGAGGGTGGCAGGGACTGATGGTGCCCAGAGGGGTGAGAGGGGCCTGTTCTTATCTTGTCTAGTGGAGACAATGAGGAAGCTTTAAACATGGCACTCGATCCCTTTGGGTCTCTTCCAACTCAGCACAGTCTATGATTCTATGAAATGCTGCAGCAACAGGAGATGTGTTCTTGAGAGTCACTATTCCCTCTGGATCCTGCTCATTCCTAGAGGAGAAAGGAGATCTCGGCTTGCGTGACATCTGGGCTCCGTGATTGTGGCACTTTTGCCACTCCTTGATGCTGGAAAACTCGCCAAGGTCTTGAGCAAATATTTGAGGTTTAACCACAGGTGATAAGAGGAGCAAAGGCAGAGACGTAGGAGGTAAAAGGCCTCATGAGCCCGGTGCACAGATGCTTGTCAGTTCTTTAAAGGACAATTAAAATCCCCATTTCTTTCTCCTTTTGGGGAGACGTTGACACAAATCATCCAGCCAGGAGCTCGCTGCAAGGGTTTGTGTGCTGATACCAGGACACGTGGCCATGGAGCTACTCCGAGGCTGGGCACTGGAGGAGCTGCTGCTGGCAGAGAGGCTGTGGAGGGGCAAGGCTCTGCCTCTGCCTCTGGCTCTGTCCTGCCACTGGGGACCAGCCCTCCTGGCTCACCCAGCCCCTCCTTGGTGCTCATGGCTGGCTGTGTTTATCCAGTTCCAGTCTGGGACTGGCACAGAGAAGGGGCTCAGGGAGTAACTTCTGTGCTTTTCCTGCTCATCCAGCTCCATGCCCCAGAGCTCAGGTTGTTGCTTGCAGTAGCCAGGGCCAGCAGCTCCCGCACAGCAGGTCCATCAGGACCTGTCACACCCTGACCAGGGAGCTCAGGGCTGTCAGAGCAGTTTGGCTTCGCTGCAGCACAAAGGATTTTCCCTCTCCGAGAAACACCTTTGAGAAGGGGAACTTTGCTGAACTCCATGGCAGGGCAGGAACCAGGCGCTGAAAGCAAAGCTGGGCACGTCCAGACTGGAAGGGAGGTGCACACCTCTGGCAGGGAGTGATTAACCACCAGAACAGCTTCCCTGGGATGTGATGAATCTGCCGTCACTGCGAGCGCTCAGATCAAGTCTGAGTGTCTCTTGTAAAACAGAGTGTCTCTTCCAGCTCAGCCAGAAATGCTGGCTTTGTCCAAGGAAGCCAGGACCTGACAGGCATCAGGCACTCCTGGTCCTGGCTGTGAGGTTCCACTGAGGGTCTTGGACAAGAGATGCTCTGTCAGATGTATCCCCACTAATGGCAAGTGGAGGGGCTGGCTCTGAGCACGAACAGAAGAGAAGGAGGAATCCCAGAGCAGGACACAGGCACAGAGAGTGCCCGGCAAGTTACTTCTCCAGGGAGATTTGTGCAGGGTGGGAGAAAGGAGGAGGGAGCAGCCAGCCCCTGCCTGGGGCTGTGCTTGCTGCTGGCATGGCTGGGCCTGTAGTGGACACCAAGAGTGTTGTAACTTCCCCTGTCCCACGTGGATTTCCTCTGCCTCGCTGCCACAGCGTGGATGGAAGCGCAGCTGCACCTGGGGCCAGGTGACATCCCCCTGCTCCTCTGGCCAGGGTGTGCAGGGCCACCCTCCGACCCTGACGTCACCCCGGGGGGAGCAGCCAGGTGTTTTTCTCTTGAGTCAGGTACAAACAGAGCAGCTGCTGGAGGGAACACCCACCTCTGGCTGCAGGTCTCGGCAGGTCCTGGCTGGGTAATGCTGGCGAGGGGGGTCTGAGCAGCCAGACGTGACCGCATGTAACCCCCTTCCCTGGGAGCCTGCCAGCACTGGGGGGTCACTGCACCTTGGGATCTGTGAGGAATCGGCCCTCACAGCATCTAACAAAGGGTAGTGCTGGACCCCCAGCCCTGCAGAGGGAGAGCCAAAATTCACAGCAGGAAGAACAGACACGAGTTCCTCACGGAGCTTCGCTAAGGAGCCCAGCTTGCACAGCAGATCCTTCATGACCTTCTATCTCTCTCTCTCTCCGCAGACATCAAGTACATCGAGCTGACACCGGGCAGAGCCACGGCGCCTGACCTGCCACAGGGCTCCCCCAGCCCTTCGGGCACCCCCTTCTCCAGGTCCCCCCAGGCCAACAACTTCCTGCCCCAAAAAGGGGCCCTCGGAGGCAAATACAGCACCAGTGACTGCGTGGTTTTCTCGAGCCCAGCCGGACCCTCGAGCCCCCAGTCGGCAGCCCTGAGCTGTAGCAAAGCACCCGAGAGCAGCAGCGCGCCCTGGCAGTGCCTGGCAGGACACACGGACACCGCCTCCTGCAGCCCCGGGGCGCTCGGCACCTCCCCAGGCGTTGACAATCTGCTGAAGCCCGTGCAGGTGCTGAAGGGCCGGCAGAGGGGCAGCTGGGTGTCCCAGCTCTCCACGAGCCCTGGCTCTGACACCAGCTACATCCTGGGCAGGTAAATGCCACCTGTGCCTGGTGGAAGGGGCACAGGGCAGCACCCCGAGTCCCCCATTCCTTGGGCTGGGAGATGCTGCCCTGCAGGGTTGGTGGCTGGAGTGGTCTCTGTGTGTGAACAACCCTCTGATCTCTGCTCTGTCTCCCTCCTGCAGCAGCACCCACTCGCTCCACAACGAGGACTCGGCCTGCCCGTCCCCCGCCAGCTCCCTGGGCAGCCCCTGCTCCCCTTCCTCTGGCATCGTGTCCCACTCCAGGGAAGCTTTTGGCCAGAGCTCCCCACAACCCAGGGCAGGCAGCTCCCCCAGCGCCGGCACCTCCCTGGCCCAGAAGGGCCAGGCCAGCAGCTGCCCCCCCTCCATCCTCACCTCTTCGGCCGACATCCCGGTGCTGCTGGTGAACGGGTGCCTGGAGCAAGGAGATGGACACACCCAGCTGGCCAAAGCTCCCCCCAGCTCTGCCACGCAGCCCCCCCTGCCCGGCTGGAGCCCAGCCTCGAGGCTCGGTGGGCTGAACAACGCGATGTCAGCGCCCACACTCAGCTGCCTCTCAGATGGTGAGTCACAGGGCAGGGCAGGGAGGGGCTGCAGACCCCAAAAGCTGCTGGGAAAGGGGGAGCAAACCCCGTTTTCCCTCTGGGTTAGCTGTGGATTATAGACACAAAGGATGAGGGGTCCTCGCTGTGTCTCCCCATGGTCCAGGTGGTCTCCAGCTCGTGGCTGGTGACCCTGGATTAGCCACCGCCTTCTGGCCACCGGTGTCCTGGGACGTGGGCTCAGCAGGCAGGAATGCTCTGCTCCCTCGAGGAGATGCAGATGCACCTATTTATAGTACCTGAGAATGAGAAACATCATTCTGTCCTGTCCTGCCTGTTTGCAGACCCAGACTGGGTCAGAGGGAGGGGTTGGGGTTCCCTTTTGCTCTGAGGACACCAAAAGGTACCAGGGTTCACAAGGTCCCTCATTCAAGGGCAAACACTGGGGCTATTGTTCTCTGGAGGAGATGAGCAGAGGCAGCTCTCGGGGCAGAGGGTTTTAATTGGGATCCTTATGGGAATAGCAAGAGGGTGTGTGGGTCAGATCCTGGTGTAAATCCCATGGTCCAGTGGATTGTGCAGGGCTGGGCAGGCTGGCACTGCCAGGGGATTCCATGTGAGCCTCTCTGCACTACATCACAGCCTGCCAAGAGAGATAATTACATGGAGAATGAGCTATTCTGAGGAGTGGGGAGGGAAGGATTCTAAAGGATTGAAAAAACCTTCAGCCCTGGCCAGCATGAGAGAGAAATGTCTTTGCTGGGCTCTGCCATCTGTGTAGCTCGTTCAGGTTCCTGCTGGATTTGACATCCTGTGGTCTCTTTCAGGTCCCCTCAAGGCTGGGCAGCCCACCATGAAATTTGTGATGGACACATCAAAATATTGGTTCAAGCCAAGCATCAGCAGGGACCGAGGTGAGGCAGGGGAGGCTCTGTGGGTGTGACCCCATCTTGGGCTCTGGTCTGTCCCCAGAGTTCTCCAGTGTCCCTGTGGGGACTCAGTGGGGGCAATTTGAAGCCTGCTGGGGGCTGATGGGTGTGGAGAGATCCTCTCACAGGTTGAGGGGGGTGGCTCAGAAACAAGGGCTGTGCCACGATCCCTCTGTGTCCTCCAAGCCCAGCAAAGCTTCTCCTGTTTGTCACTCAGCGTGGCCTGGGCAGGAGCTGAGTGTCCTGGGGACTGCAGGGACCCGTGGGACCGAGCCAGGGCCCTGCAGGGACACTGCAGCTGGTGCCACACCAGGGATGTGCGTGTCCTTGGCACACGCTCCAGAGCTTTTCCTGCTGCTGCCAAGGAGTGACTCCCTGCAGAGCAGCAAGGCACAGCGCAGGGAGGTCTCACCTGCTGTGTTTTGCTGTGCTCTGACAGCAATCCAGCTGCTGAGGGACAAGGAGCCAGGCACATTCCTCGTGCGGGACAGCACCTCGTTCCGGGGCTCCTTCGGACTGGCCATGAAGGTTCCTGGCTCTCCATCCGGCAGCCAGACAGGTATGGGGGGTTTGTTTCAAGGGTTTAACTGAAACTACTCAAACTAAAGCCAGGTGAGAAGCCACAGGGCTCTGGTGTGTGGGAGGTGCTGGCAGAGAGTCTGTAGGTGCCCATTCCACCTCTCACAGGGGCTGGCATCGCAGTGGCAACGCAGAGCAGCTCCAGTGATGCCCTGGGACAGGACTCTGGGGTGGGCAGGGGTGGCACAGTGGCTGACACTGATTATGGTCCCTCTTGCAGGCGAGGAGAGCAGTGACCTCGTCCGGCACTTCCTCATTGAGTCCTCCACCAAAGGGGTTCACCTGAAAGGGGCCAGCGAGGAGCTGTATTTTGGTAAGGACAGCAGCCCTGGCAGCCCCAGGAGCTGTTCCCAAAGCCCCTGGAAGCACCAGCCAGGACCAGGTGAATGTGTTGAGCGCCTGCCAGCACAGGAACCCCCCCCCAACCCCTGGTCCTGCCTGCACTTCCCTGACAGTGAGACCGTGGCAGCGGCTCCAAACAGGAACATGAACTCCCTGGGACACCATTGTGGGGTGGGGGTGTGTGGGTGGGGGCTTCCAGGCAGCAGCTCCCTCCCCAACTTACAGTTCTTGTTGCAGGGAGCCTCTCTGCCTTTGTCTACCAGCACTCCATCACCCAGCTGGCACTGCCCTGCAAGCTCAGCATCCCCACCCGAGGTAGGTGAGGGGACAGGGGGGATGCTCTGAGCTGCGCCTCCCGCTGCCCCGGGGGGTGGGCGCGGTCCTGCTGCGGGGAGGGGGCTGAGGCACCCCCGGTGCCTGCGAGGGGCTGCTCCCCGGGCTGCGGGAGGAGCAGGGACCTGCAGAGCTGACCTGGGGACGGGACAGTGGTGCCTCCCTTCCGCTGGGGATGGGGAGAGGGCAGGGGAAGTAGGAGTGGGAGTTCAGAGGTGAACAGAGCCACGACAGGGAAATGGAGGGCAATTAAGTTAATTACTGCTTTAAACCCCTGCAATTAGACTGGTCCTGGGCCTTTGAGCCTCTTGTGAGATAAGGAACGGCCAAAGAGGTGACCAGCCCAGCCCAGCCTGTGGCATCACTGCTCCTGCTTGTCCTTTGTGCAGATCTCGCTGATGGAGAGGACAGCCCTGACTGCGCCCCCGAATCTGCACTGTCCCTGGCCAGGAAATCTGCAGGTGAGGACAGGAGCTGGCTGCTGGCCCTAGGGACAGCACAACTGGCAACAGAGACACTGTGACAGCAGCAGGTCACCCCTGTGCAGGGTGGGCACCGGTGGAACATCCCCCTACAGCTTCCCCGCGGGGCTGGAGATACCCACAGGATTTCTGCAGATTTTTCCCTGGGCTGCAAGGGAATCTGATATTTTTAAGGAAAGGAGACTTTGGATCCTCAAGATGCTTGAAAACCCAGGCCATGAGGCTGATAAAAGACCGGTCCCCCAGTTTCCACAGTTTTAAATAGCTCCTGATTTTTAAGCCTCTCTCCTGATGGGCTTCAATGGGGGTGGAACAGCTGGAGCTTAAGGAGAGGGATGGGCAGTCAGGGACTGGTGAAATTGCTGAGGGACCTTGTGGGGCACATGTGGGAATGACAGAGCAGGATGGGGAAGGGTCTGTGCACCTCAGTCTGGGTGGGCTCCAGGTGAGGGCAAAGAATGAAGGGCAGGAGAGACCACATGGACGGGTCACAACGCAGGCTGGGGAGCTGGGGACTGCTTTGTTTTGCTGGAAATTCTGAAAAATCAGCTGGCAAGCTGGAAAGTTTAGTTTGACCCAGAACAGCCCTTTAAACAGTTCAATCAGCCTGAAATGTCATGTTTTAGGTTGGCCTTCAGCCCTCTGTTGGCTTGGGGTATTTCTGCTTTTCATTAAAGGAAATATGTAATAAACAGAGAAAAAAACCCCAGCAAATGTGACATTTAGAAACGGGAAATTAAATACTTTGACTTTTACAACAATTAGCACAAAGAATTAAAGTAAACCAAACTAAATTAGTGAAGAATTTCTGAGTCACCAAATCTTTTAATTTTCGTCAAAATAAACCTGACCCGGGTCCGTGTGAGGGATCTGCAGGATGACCCCTGGGACCCAGCCCTGGATCTGGCCCATGTCACATCCACCCTGTGCTGTCCTTGCAGTGTGCAACGTCCTGTACCTCAGCTCAGTGAATGTGGAGACGCTGACGGGAGCCCCGGCCATCCTGAAGGGCATCTCCTGCACCTTGGAGATGGAGACCCTTCCCACCCCCACCCTGGTGCACTTCAAGGTGGCAGAGCAGGGTGTCACCCTGACCGACGTCCAGAGGAAGTAAGAGCCCAGGAAGGGTCAAGGGGGTGGCCCAAGGGGGCTCATGGAGAGGCAGCTCCCTCCTTGCCTCCCAAAAACCTTTCCTGGTTGGGCAAGCCCATGTCATGATCCAGGGATGGACTTGACCCCTTAACAGGGGGCATGGCAGGGGTGGGATGCAGGAACCAGCTGCACCCAGGGTTGGGATTTTGGGATGCCTTGAGACCCTCATTTCCCCACAAGCACAACAGAGGTTGGATTTGCAAATTCGTGTCCTTGCCCAGGCCCTTCCCTTTCCTAACACTTCCCTCTCCTCTTCCAGGGTGTTTTTCAGGCGACACTACCCCTTGGCTGCCATCAGGTTCTGTGGGATGGACCCTGAGAACAGAAAGTGAGTTTTGGGCAGCTGTGCCAGTCAGAGCCACCTGCTGTGCTCCCTTCCCTGTGGGTCCTAGTGCCTCTGCACCACTTCAAATCCCAAATCCCATAAAACTGCCCTGGGCACACCATGCTGGGGTGGATCTAAACATAACCCTTGGCTTTGCAGCTGATGGAATGAGTTAAACATCAGCCTTTGAGCAACTCCAATTCTGTTCTTCCCCCAGGTGGCAGAAGTACTGCAAGTCCTCCAGGTAAGAGCAGGGACCTCCTGCATGGAGTGGGGGGCTGGAATCCAGGGGGAATGCTGATGCTTTGGGAAGTGGCTGCATTGCAGAGCAGCAAAGAATCAGCTTAAAAATGAGGAGGGGATGTGATAGAAGTTACCATGGTGGCAGGATGAGGCGTGGGACTGATGGGTGAAGCTTTAGGAGGGATTTGCTCAGTAGGTTTGGATGAGAGGTTTGGCTGAGCCCAGTTCTCCACATCCCCTCCTGCAGAACCCACTGTCCAAATCCCACAGCCTTCCCAGGGACTTGTGCTGGGCTCAGGAAGTGAGTTTATATCTGGCTCTACCTTGTGCTCAAGAATCTTTTCACAGCTGGGGAAGCCTTGCCAAAAATGCTCCTCCCGACTGCTTGGCTTCCAAGGAAACGTGATTGGGGAGCGGGCCAAGGTGGAATTGCTGGAACTGGGATTTGGCTTTGTGGCTGGGGCTGGTTTCAGCCCATTCCTTCAGATTCCTGGATGCAAACTGAATAAGCCTCTCTCCTTTCTCAAAGGATCTTTGGGTTCGTGGCCAAAAGCCAGACAGACTCGGAGAACCTCTGTCACCTGTTCGCAGAGTACGACACCGTGCAGCCAGTGTCCCTTGTCATCGACCTGCTCCGCCAGCTCCTGCCCGGCCCATAGGGACAGAACCCCGGGATGCTCAGGGCTGGCAGCTGCCCAAACACTGCTGAGCTTCTCCTGCTCCCCTTCTCCTGCTTCTGGGTTGCATTTTGGCAACAGCATGTATTTAGACTTTTTTGTTATGCACCATCCACATCAGGAGCCTCAGCTAAAGACTTTCAGCTCTGGTGGGATGAGATGCTCCTCCGAGCCTCTCCATGGGGCACTGGCTGCCCAGGGGAAGGGACGAGAGCTTCCCGGGAGGGATGGGAGCTGTGCTCTGTATGGAACCACTGTCCCTCAGCTGGGCCATCTGCTCTGAAGGACCACAATGCTCTGGCTGGGGCTCCTACCAGCCATGAGGTTCCCTGTTCTTGGGGTGTCTGGGCTGAAGGAGGTCATGGAGCATAGCTGAGCTGAGCTGAGCTGAGCTCCCACCACTGGGGACTCAGCTCTGACCCCCCAGTGCTACAAGAGCGGAGCTCTGGGGCAGGCAAGGGGGAGGAATCACCCCCTGAGCAGCACAAAGAGGCAGCTTTGCAAATCAAAGTGTATAAGATGACTAAGTCCTGCTGGAAACCTGCTTCCCTCAAGGAGCAAGGAGCACCCACAGGCAGGAATGACAGAGCAGAGCATTTTTCCTGGTGCTGGGAAATTCTCCTGCCCTTTTACGCAGCGCGGGGTTGCGGGCGGGCTCGACCTCCCAGCATTGCAGAGAGCTGGGAAATAAACGGTGACATTTTCATGACAGTGAAACATCGGCTTTTTGGAAATGACTTGCCTGAATTTGGGCTGGATTCTCAGATGACGTAAATTGGCAGGGCCTCGAGGAAGACGGTGCTGCCGTGATCTGCAGCAGCTGAAGGGTCAGCTCGTGCTGGAGCTCAGAGCAGAAAGCGGCACCGAGGCCATCACGCTCTTCTCTACCTTAGTTCTCACTTGGTGCCTCTGCCTTGGTTCAGTTTTGGCCCCCATCTTAACAAACTCTCTCAGGGGTATTTTCAGTAAAGCAGTAGAACATTTATCCTGCCATGAGCACCGCAGGGATGGCAGCAATGGAAACACTCCCTCTGCTCCAGAACAGCTGAACAGATGCACCCATGGCAGAATCCCTCTCCTGAGCCAGGCTATGGAGCGGGTCCAGCTGTGGCAGCTCTTGGCAGTGACTGAAACAGATCTTGGGGTCACTGTGGGGGCAGCACATGGGGCTCAAGCTTTATCCTCCTGAGCTCTGGTCAGCCACAACCCAGCACTGCAGGGTGGGCTCTGGAGCTGGCCCCAAGGAGATCCAGGTGCCTCTGCTGTCCCCATTGTGATGCAGGGACCAGGGGGCTGCAGCTCTCCAAGGTCACAGGCAGCTCGGGCTGTGGGACCTCAGCCCTGAGACCCCGGGGCAGGCCCAGAACCCCCAGAGCTGGACTCTGTTGTGGTTGTCATGATGCTGGTCAGGATCAGCGATTGGGAATGGGGACAGGCAAAGGCTTTGGCTTCACACGATGCTTTGGGGGTCGTGCTGCCAACCCCCCCGGGCCTGGCCAGCCCTGGTAGCCATCAGCACAGGGCTGGAGGATGGAACTGGGCTCCAGGAGCACTGGCTTCGGCCGTGTTCCGGTGGCCGATCTGCAGTCCCAGCAGATTTCTGGGCTGTCTGTATTGGCTGTGGCCACCTCCGGCCCCGTCCTGGGGGTGTTTGCACAACGCCAGCACCGCCGGCCGGTAACCGGAGCACCGGGCTGGCGCCAGCCCCGGATGACACTGCCGGCCCCGGGAGCCACCAAACAGGAACCCGGCGAACTCCTGGACCCGTGACCTCGAGCAGCGCTGGCTGCAGACACCGGGAGAGAGCCGAGCCGTGACCGGGAAGTGCGCGGCTGTCGCAATTCCTGTGCCCGGGCATCTCCGTCTGCATCCTGACACCCTCCCAAAGCACCGAGCGGGGCAGGAGATGCCGGGTGCACCCTGGCACCAGCAGGCACCTGCACATGTGCCTCGGGCTGCGGCTCGTCAAGGCCGGCGGCACTGCCTGGCTACGAGCCCGTGTCCCGGGAGCAGCCGGAGCCTGTCCCTGTCCGCCCATGAACTTTGAAGCCGGTCCAGGGTCCCCTCCCCAGCCTGGCGCCGTCTCCGGGCCCGCCGCTGCTCCGTGGCGCTGTGCAGGGCAGACGGTGACGATCCTTCCGGTGGCACCGCTGGAGACGCTGAGCTGGGAGTGACGGCGAGGCAATAAATCATTTTTTTCCCACCCCATCCCTGCTCAGTGAAGTGCTTCCAGAGGCTTGTGGGCACCAGGGTTTCCAGGGCTGCTGAGCCCCAAGCCCAACGCAGGACCAGGAGACCAGGTCCTTGGGCGGGGGTGGTAACCAGAGCTTGTTCCCACACCTGTGGGACCCCGCAGCCGCCTCGTTCCTGCTCTGCCTCCCTCCTCTCCCATAATTTAAAGCCATAAAAGATAAAACACACTCGATAGAAACACGATAAAATAACGGGAAATTAAATACAGTAATTACCTTTTTTGAGGATACAAAGGTTCAAGTGTACTGTAAAAGGTCGGTGCTACACGGGAATCTGATGGGACGGGCTTGGCCCGGGAGGGACGGACAGGGACCCCTCGGGCGCCAGGGGACGCGCTGGGGGTGGGGACACTGGTACATGGTCGTGTGTAAATACAGCCCTAAACTACAGGAGAGACGCTACGAAACGCTGGAGCCCTCGGAGCGGGACACAGAACGTGCCCTGGTGCATCAGCATTGCCAGGAAACCCCAAACCGGGAAAGGCCCTGCAGGAGCCGCCCGGGTGTACACGGGGAGGGGCCGAGTGGCCGAGGCCACCGGGCTGGCGCTGCCACTGCACCGTGTCCTGCTGTGGTGCTGCCGCAGGGGACTGGCACTGGGACCGGCCCCGGGAATCCCTTCCTTGCTGCGGTGGCTCTGGGGGGCTGAGGGGTGGCAGCGACAGGGACCCCCTCCCTACCGAGGGCTGTCCTGGCAAATTGACTCAGTTTAGAACCTGTGTGTGAGGAGGGCCACGAGCAGCCAGGGCAGGCAGGGAGCTGGCAGGGCACAGGGCAGGCAGGGGATCAGGAGGGCAGAGGGTGTTTCACTAAAACTGAAACCCTTCATTCCCATCGAGGGGCACAAATCCACATGGAAAACCTCCACTGAGGCCATGGAGCCAGAGGATGGGTCAGGAGGGGATTGGGGAAGTCCCCTCTGTCTTTGGCTCACTTTCCATGGCACTTTTATGTGAAAAATTTCCATCCCAGCCTGAAGAAAAACCAGCTACAAAACCAGCGACAATTTCTCAGCTGAGAACATTGTGCTGGTGAAATCTGCAGATCCCATTACAGAGACATTCCAGAATCCATCCCGGTTTTGTCACATTGGCCAAGAAGAGAAGACGGGAGCCATCACCACAGTGCCCTGGTCCCTGGGGATGGAGAATTCCAGCCTCGGGGCCACACAGTCACTTTTTAGATCCCACCAACAACATTTTTTAAATACTAAAGAAATTGGGGAAGAAAGAAAAACTCAAAGCAAAAGAATCTCTTCCCCCTGGGATGTGTTTCCTGGGCATCCCTCATCCCTCCACCCTTCCTCAATGCATGTGAGGGCACTTCACTGCTTGCCTGGGGGTCTCAACCCCCTCACCCAAGGATGGAGCAGGGGGAGACAGGATGGATGGGAGGCTTTATCCCTGTCCCTGCACAGGGAGTGGGATGGGGCTGGGCTGTGGGGAGGGGGTCCCGGGCTGTGGAGCTGGGGGGCTGCAGCAGGGAGGGGGAAGGTCTCATATTGCTCTGTGCGGCCACACTGCCCTTCTCACACACACGCTCGGGGTGGGATGCAGGCGGGGGGTCCCTCCAGGTCCCCCAGTCCTTGCCTGGGCAGCCTCTCGCCGCCAGGGAGGGCAGGATGAGGCACTTCTGCTGCTGCCCGTGCAGAGGTCTGGCATGGAGGGCACTGCGCTGCGAATGCGATGATGCCACCACACCCCCCGGGTGCCGGGTGTCCGAGGCTGCCTGCGGGGCCAGGCTGAAAACCGGGGGTACCACGGGTCAGCAGCAGCAGCATCAAAGGTGCCCCCCACCCGCTCCGCCCAGGCAGCCCGACCCCAGTCCCAGGGCAGCATCGTCCAAGCTGTGTCCGTGTGGGATGGGGGTGCCGCTGGCGCACGCCGGGACCCCTGGCAGTGGCTGATAGTGGTCATGGCGCAGGTGGCGGTGCCGCGGGCAGCCCGTGGCGCAGAGCGCGCTGCGATCCGAGGCGCATCCCGGGCTCCCCCGGCACCAGGGCACTGCTCAGCAGTCACGTCCCCTCTCCTTCTCTCCTAGGCAGCCCCGGCGGGGGTCCTGGCCCCGCACGGCGCGGGGCCGCCGCGGTCTCGCTCACATGCTGTCCGCCAGCTGGTGACAGTCCAAGTCTCCCTTTAGCTCCAGGAAGCCCGGCAGCTTCACCCCCGTCTTGCGGTCCACGCACCAGCACTTGCCCCGCTGCCCGTCCAGCGCCGGGTGACACTGTGGGGATGGGTTTGGTCAGGGACACCCAGCCTGGACCCCACGGCCCCATTCCCATGGGCTGCCTGGCAACCAGGAGCTCTCATAGGGGCTTTACCACCCGCATCCCACCCTGGGGTTTTGCAAAGGGGTCCCAACACCCAAAGGGTGATTCCCACCAAAGCCAGGAGCCAGACAGGCTCTGCCATGCCTTGTCACTGTCCCCTCCATCCATGTCCCCTTCCCAGCCTCACTCTGGCTCTACAAAACGCCCCCCCAGTCCCCTGTGATAAGTCAGAGCCCATCCTACCTGCTTGGGGTGGAAGTTGCCATTGCGGTCGCAGTTGGGGATGGGGATGACATACAGATCCTCGTGCGTGCGGGTCTGCGAGGCCGCCAGCCTCTCCAGCGCCCGGTGCAGCTCGCTCTGGCATGAGCCCTGTGTCTTGGAAAAGGGGGGACTGAGCTGGCCACAGGGCTAGCACATATCCCTGGCCCAGAGCCCCAGGAGCCCGACCCTGGAGCACCCAGCCTGCCCTCCCCAGCCCTCCTGGAGCTCACCATGACTCGCGTGTCCTCGCGGTGGTGAGGGCCCCCGCTGCTGCGCATCTTGTTGCCGTTGTTGACCCTCTTCGCCTGCTGCTTCTGCAGGCACTTGCGGTCATGGATGCTGCAGGGGCTGAAGCTGTTGTTGGGGTGGTCGATCTCCTCCTTCTCTGCAGAGACACAGACAAAGGGGGCTCAGTGCCACAGAGCCCCCACAGTGCCCCAGTCTCCACAGTGATACTTGCACCACGAGGAGCAACATGCAGTGGTTTCTGGCAGGCCCCACATATCCCTCTCTGGTCTCCATAGGCATCACTCCCAGCCCTGGGTCCATCCTGCCCCTGCCACTGCACTGGGCTGAGCTCCCTGCAGCACTGGGAAAGACTCCTGGGAGTTTTTCCTACTCGTTAGCCACAACTTACAACTTGTTGCCATGTGTCTGTTATTGCAGGGTCACAAATGCATGCTGCGAGTGCTGGGCAGTGGCTCCAATGTGCTGGGTCTGGCTGTGCCCTTGCCAGCCACATGTCACCAGGCACCGGGTGCTCGCCCACAGCACCGGAGCTCCGGGCTTGGAAGCTGACCCTGGGACACATTGTCAAGGAGCCCCAGAAAGCCCCCTGTGCCCCCCAAGATCTGCCTCTGAGGAGCTGCAGTGGCAGTGGGGGCACCGGGGCGGTGCTGAGCCCCCGCCAGGCCCGGGGCGGCACCGGGCGCCGCGGCCGGGAGTGGAGCCGTGCTCTGCTGCGGGGCACGGCCCCCGCCAAGACATGAAAGAAGAAATTCCTGGAATAAGAAAGTTAATCTCCCGCGGGGCCGATCCCAAAAGGCGGCGCTTGGCATCCCCGCCTGCGCCAGGAGCGCAGCCAAGCTGCCGGCCCAGATGTTGGCAGCTGGACAGAGCGTCATGAGACGAGTGCTCGGCGTGACTTTAGTTTTTAAAAAGCTGCCGGTTCCTCTGGTTTGGGGCCCGTGAAGTTTCTGTGGAGGGAGACACCCCAGGAGCCAGGTTCCCTCCTGTGCTCAGGGCTGCGTCAGGCACAGCCCAAGCAGTGTTTTGCCCCACGGTCCACCTGGGCTGTGCAGGGAAGTGGCTGAGGTTATCCTGGGGTTGGGCTTAAACGAATCAATATTGCAGTTGGCAGCAGGGAAAACCTTCCCAAACCAGGCAGGGGGTGGGCACTGTCGGGGGTCACACCCAGGGGCTCAGAGAACCAGGACAGAGGCTGCTGGGTGACGCCTGGCACTCGCCCTTCCCACAGGCAGGCAGAGGGGTCGGAGCGGCAGCTTCGTGCCCGCTGTAACCCCACAGCATCCTGGCCCTGATCTCCCATCGGCACCTCTTGCCACTGTCCCTGCAGGGCAGGGCTCCTGGCCCAGCTCCTGGGGGCCCGGGTAAAGTCCACAGCGAAGCCCAAATCAAAGCCCCCTCCCTCGTGGGTGTTATTTGCTTTTTGCTTAATCTGTCCATTTTTTTCCAGGAAATAGCTCATGCCCTTGAAATTTGAAACACAAACCCAAAGCCTCCAGGACCCCGCACAGAGCGGTGCCAGCGCCAGCCCCGGCAGCACCAACCATGAGGCTGTGGCGCAACACGGGCGCTGGTGGCAGAGCCCCACCTGGGGCTCGGGGGCTCTGGCAGGGATGCTCCTTCCGTCCCCTGTATTCCTGTGGGGAGACAACAGGAAGGGCCGGGCAGATTTGGCACCCTTGGGGACCACCATGCCAAAGTTCCGGCACCTCCACGCTCTGCTCCCACGCCAGGGAAAGGCAGGACCGGGAGGCACCGGCGCTGCCCGCGCTGCCCCCGCAGGGGAAGCCCTCACCGATCGCCGGCACAGCCAAACCCCCCTCCTCCCCCAGTCGGCCGCCTCCAGAGCATCAAATCTCTCGGCTTAAACAAAACCAGATGCCAATAACGTTTTCATAAGGTCACATGAAACGCCGGTGCCTCCGGGCAGCAAGGCGGCTCCTGACAGCACTCAGGACCGGCGGTCCCCGGCTCTCACGGCAGCTCCAGCATCCTCCCTGCCACGCGGATCGCTGCTGCCCTTGGGGTTACTGTCCCCCTGCTGAGTGACACACAGCAGCTCAGGGAACCTCTCGCCTCCCTGGCAATCCGGCTGGACCGGAAAACTCCTCACCCTCAGCACAAAGACTTGAGAAAAGCAGCGTGTGTGGAGCCCAGAGCTGCCACGCCCGACACTGCCCTGATGCCACCCAAGCTGCCACCTATGCATGGGCACCCCCACCCTGGAGGGATGGAGGGCAGGGGAGTCCCGATTTGGCCAAGGGAAGCCTCTCTGCTCAGTTTGGGATGGAAGTGGGTGCCAAGGGGATGGGAGGGGGTGCAGCCCTCGCCGGACACATAAAACAGCCGCCTGTCCCGGCAGGAGGAGGATCCCTGCCCGGCCTGTGGACAGGGGACACAAACGAGTCATTCAGCATCGCCTTCAATTAACGGGAGCTGCAAATGAGGTTGGTCACGTGCCGAACTTGTGATTCACAGCGCTGAGCCCGAGGGAGCGGTGAAGGGCTGCGGCTCCACCGCGCGGATCCCGTGGGAGCAGAGCCTGGGGCAGCCAGCAAAGCCCTGGGACCTCGTGTGTGTGTGTCCATGGGGACAGACAAGTGTCATTGACCCCCACAGCTCCAGCCCCGCTGCCTCCTGTGCCACCAGACCCAGCACGAAGGACCTCATATGCCTCAAAGGCCAGAAGGGACTTCCACATGTCTGTGGCCAACATGGCACGAGCCACAGTGACCCTGACACCCTCCATGTTCCTGTCCAGCACCCTGTGTCACCTGTGGGTGGTCCTGGCAGGGCCGTGGCAGCGCCGGCTCTTGGCTTCCTGGGTTCTTGACTTGGCAGACACCAGCACTGGGAGGGCCGTTCTCATTTTGCCAAGTGTTGGCTCTGGCAGAACGTGGGGAGCTGGGGATGGGGGTGGCAGGGGCACAGACACCAGGCACCTACTGCCCCTTGGCCTGGGATGCCAGCTGGGATCTTGGCCCATCCCCATCCCGGGACACTGCCATGCTCAAACACAGCTGAGCACTCCCACCTCAGTGCCCAACGTGGGACCAAGGCAGGGGAGGTCAGGATGCAGGAGAGGGAGTGAGGAATGCAGAAGCAGGTGATTCCCCAGAGGGACCAGAACCTTGCCAGGAGCAGCACCCAGCCTGGAGAAACCCAAGCATGGATGAACCCCCATCCCAAGGGGCAGATGGGACATGGCTGAGCCTTGCCTGGCTGAACCCAGCCTGTCCTCCCTGCCTGTGCCCAGTCCAGCCATGGCTCAGCCACTGCCATCACTCCCAGTCACTGCACAGAGAAAGGGAACAGGATCTGTCCCAGCTTACAGAGACCACACGGGATGAACACAGCTCCCATGGGTCAGGTTTTCCCAGACATAATCATTTACCCAGCACTAAATCACTCATCATGTGTGCTGGGGAATATGTCCTCACCTCCTCCTGGCTGCCACACACGGGCTCAGCCACCACCACCCGCCGGCTGTGACGGAAAGCCATGGCTGGGACCTCCTGGAGCCGGCCCCCGCACAGGGCTCTGGCCGAGGAGTGGGATCCCAAAGCCAGCCCGGAGCTGGCAGGGCCAGGAGCGGGAGGCAGGGACAGGGTCCAGCACAAGGTGCCCAGACCCGCGGCCACAGAAGACGGTCCGAGTCAGGCGAGCAGCCACCGCTCCCGCACTTCCGAAGAGTCACGTCCCGTGGGTGCCACAGGTCCCGAGTGAGCAGAGAGGCTCTTCCTGGCTATGGAGCCGGGAGCCATGTCCAACTGTTCAGAAAGCCCAGGCTCAGCCCAGCCCCCTGATCCCAGCCTCTTCCCTGGAATGCGGAGCCCCCCGGACAGAGCCCCCAGACAAAGTGTTTACTGTACGAGCTGCGCGTTAACCGCTTCCCAGCCGCCGGCACCCGCTCGGCCCCGGGGCCGCGGGCGCAGCCGGGGGCACCTGCTCCGTGCGCCCCTGCCCCTCAACAGGCATTTAATTCCCTTTTACTGATCCCGAGGGGACACATCAGCAGCACTGACCATGCCAGGGTGTCCTCGCTGTTCCAGGCAGGGCTGTGTGGGAGCCTGCAGCCCCCAGCCCCACACTCCCACTGGCTCCAGGCTGCGGAACAGCTCAGGGACCCGCGGGGGGATGTCCCACTGGGGCTGCGCCGAGCGATTTGTTGTGGGTGTCCTGCCCACATCCTGACGGGCTGTCCTGGACACAGGGGCTCCCACTGTCCCCTCGCCCATCCTGCTACCTGTGACGCCGCTGGCCAGCACAGTGCCCGGCGGGCGACCCGGCTCCCATAGCCACCCACCCAATCTCAGCCAAGCCAAAACACCGCGGGAAGGAAGGGAAAAAATGCAAGTCTGTTTCCTAAAGGCTCTGGGAAAAAATGTTGCATTACACGGGGCACGGCCAAAACCAACAGGGCTTGGCAGCGCGGCGCAGCCCCGGGCCAGGGAGCCCAGACAGCTCCTGCAGGATGTGGGATGAGGACAGACAGGCAGGACAGGGGGGCTCCAAGCACGCCCAGACAGCTCCTGTCCCTGCAGGGGGGTGGCTAGAGGGGCCTATCCATGATCGGCACTCATCACAGCAGGAGCAGAGGAGCTGCCATGGATCAGACATGCAAGGAGGGAGTGGAACTGGGATCCAGTCTCCCGGATGGGCAGGGACAGATACTGCTTCAGTTCCTTCTGCCCCTCAAGCAGCTCCGAGTGACCCCACATGGGGGCCCAGGGCCAGGCCAGACCAGCTTGTGGATTGTCCCGTGCTGGGATGACACTCCCCAGCTTCAGGGGACACGTTCCTGATCACAGCCTGAAGGATGGGAAACAGGGACCACCAATGGACCAGGTCCCCACACTCATTCCCTGGGAGCAGCTTCATTCCCAAGGTGCAGCTTGCACAGCTCTGGGCTCTGCTCTCACTCCCAGATCCTGCCCGAGCACCAGGGGTGTGGCAGGGGGGCCACGATCACCACCTGCAAGAGGATCCCGGGGCAGACGGGGCACACCGGCTGCGGCTCCTCCAGCCTGGCCCTGCCTGCACCCCGCTGCCCTGTCCGGCACAGACAGACACAGCTCCCGCACAGCGCCCGGCCGGACCTGCCCGGAGGGAAGCAGGTGCCCCGTGGCCTCTTTCCTGTTTCCTCCCTGCGGTGCAGCCAGATCTGCCGGCAGCATCCCAGGGGAGCGGCAGCGCAGGGGTCACTGTGCAACGCGAGCTTGCCTGGCAGCTGGGATGTGTCCCCAAGGGCTGCAGGTGCTCCCGGGACACTGGGCTGTCCCACGGTCCAGGGGCACGTTGCAGCCAGGGCACAGCAGGTGACAAGTCCTCCCTGGAGGTTCATCTCTCCAGCACAATGCAGTGCCACTGGCTGTGACACTGCTGTGCCCACGGTGGGTAAGGATGGCACAAACGTGAGCCACTTGTACCAGGTGTCCTGCAGCCTAGCTCTGCTCCCTCCCTGGGACAAGCTCCCTGCATTCCCATCCTGGGCTGTCCCATCCCATCCTGCCTCTTAGAGTCATGGAATGGTTTGGGTTGGAAGGGACCTTAAAGACCACCCAGTTCCACCCTCCTGCCATGGGCAGGGACACCTTCCACCAGATGAGGTTGCTCCAAGCCTCATCCCACCTGGCCTTGAACACTTCCAGGGATGGGGCATCCAGAAATATTCTGGGCAACCTGTGCCAGAGCCTCACCACCCTCAGAGGGAGGAATTTCCTCCTAACATCTAATCTAAATCTTCCCTTCTTAGTTTAAAATCCTTCCCCTTGCCCTGTCACAATCTATCCCTGTAAAAGTCACTCTTCATCATTTTTATCAGCTCCAAGTACGGGAAGGTCCCTGATGAGTCCAGTCCTGTGTCCCCAGCTCTTGCCGAGTGAGCAGGGAGTGGGTTGGTGCCAATGGGGATTGTGCCACTGCCCCTGTGAGGGACAAGGACCCCCAGGCACCCACCCAGGGTACCCACCCTGGGCACCCACCCTCTGCCGCCCCTCCGCCACCTCACCTGGGGGCTGGAGGCTCTCCTGGATGGCCTCGACGTCGGCCAGGTCTGTGCAGATGCCCTGGCCGTGCATGAGGGTGCGGAGGGGCCGGGGCTCGCCGCGGGGGGGGTAGCAGCGCAGCCCCGCACCGCAGCGCGCGGTGTAGACGCCGCAGGCGGTGCCGCGGGGCAGCGCGCAGGTCGCGCAGCACCCGCAGCCCGGCTCCCGCACCAGCTCCGCGCAGCCCTGCGGAGCCTTGCACCGCGCCAGCCGCTCCTCCGAGCACGGCGGGCACTGGATCGCCTCCTCGGCGCTGCCCGGCCGCGCCGCCGCCGCCAGCAGCGCCAGCACCACCGGCAGCACCGGCAGCCCCGGCCCCGGGCGCATGGCGGCCCCGCTCCGGCCCCGCTCCGCGGCGCTCGGCTGGCGGCGGGCGCGGGGCGGCGGCGGCGGCTTTATGCGGCTTTATGCGGCCCCTGGCCACACCTCCCGCCGCCGCCACCGGGGCCACCGGCGGGGCCGCCCCCGTCGCCACCGGGAACCCACCGGGCAGCGACGCTCCCCCCGGCGGCGGCCACACCGGCACCGGCACCGGCGGCGGCTTCAGCAGCGGGGCCGCCGGCGGGGCAGCCCCGGAGCCGGGCAGCGCGGAGAGCCGGCCCGGAGCCCCCCGGCCCCGTGCCACCCACCCGAATCACCCGCCTCCTCGACCCCTGCTCAGTCCCGAGAGCAACCGGGATGAACGGGGCACAAACACAGTGCGAGGCAGCAGCGCGGAGGATGCGGCCAAGACCCCCGGGGTGGGCTCCAGGCTCCGGGCGTGGGGGGGGGCGCGGCGGGAGGAAAAGTGCTGCTGGCAACGGAGCATCCCGTGTGGCTCGGCCCCGGTCTGTCCGTGACGGCCCGGGGCGGCCCCCCCCGGCTCCCCGAGCCCACCTGCCCCCGGTCCCGCACCCGCGGCCCCCGCGCCCCCCGCCCCGCACAGCCCGGGATAGGTTGAAGGCTGCCGGCACCTAGCGGCTACTCGGGAAAAGCGGGAGCGGGAGGAAGCCCCGGCATCCCCCTGGGACCCCGGCCCCGCCAGTCCCCGCAGCACCGGGCGAGGGCGGGAGCCCGGGAGACGGCGGGGAGCAGCCCCTGTGCCCGCGGGGACAGTCCCAGATCATCAACCGGGGCTGGTGACCCCCGAGCTGCGCCCTGGGGCATCTCAGCCAACGCCGGGCTTGGGGCAACTGGGGGGACCTGTCTGGATGTGGCAAGGGGGTCATGGGCACGGCATGGGTGTCTTGGGCATGGCAGGGGGCCCTGGTGTGGGGGTCAGTGTAGAGGGTGGGACAAGAGGAGCAGAGAATTCCAAACTCCCCTCATGGCCGAGGACATCTAGTGCTTAAACTGGCATTTTGAGCCTTGAGTGACAGCACTGGTGGCTTTGCCAGGAGGGCTCTCAAGACCATCCTCTTTCTCCCGTGCAGGTGAGATGGGCATCATCGAGTGCAGGCAAGACAGGGGCAAACAGGGTCTATGTCCCTCACACCCCTCAGCTCCAGGCCTCACAAGGTTTTGTCACACAGCACTCTCTGAGCCCCTCTCCTGCCTGGCACTGCAGCACAGTGGCCGTGACTCAGGGCAGAGGCACCAGCCTTGACTCAGTGTCCCAGCAGACACCAAACCCAAACAGGTGCCCAGCCCCACTGAGGCTGTGGCACCTTATCAGGCCTTGGCAGGGCTGAGTGCCCGCCAGGGAGATTGTTGTGTCTGCGGGCAGAGGCAGCGCCAGTGGCCGGTGGGACACACAGGGGACGGGGACAGTGCTCCCTCACCTCTGCCCAGGCACTGCTCCTTCAGGTCCCTGTCCCAGCATCATCCTGTAAAACAGAGTGCGGCTGGGTAGGTGCTGCCCCCACCCCAACCACAGCCCTGAGGCCATGCAGGGGCTCCATGCTTGTGTTTGGTGCTCAGTGTAGCCCAGGTCCTTGCCTGGCACAGCTCCATGCCCACAATCCTTTATGGGGGGCTCTTCAGGATTCCCGAGGCTGTGAGGGCCCAAACTGGCTGCTGTTCTTCAGCTACAAACCCCAGGGGGGTCTGGAGCTGCCCCAGCCCTGGGGAGAGATTGCAGATTGGCAGGAGGCAGGAGCAGGAGGGGGCTGGGGGTCAGAGGGGGCTGTAGCCCCCCAGCTGAGAGTGGCTCTGATGAAACCAGCGAGACCCCAGGCCCTTTGCTCGTACTTTGGGTCACAGTGCCTGCACAGCTGCTGCAGGACTCCAGTACTTCCCCCCTCCAGGCACCAGCAGCAGCACAGACCTCAGGGAGGACCTGCAGCCAATGCCCCCTGCTCTCAGCCAGCCCCCTCCTCCACTGGATTTACTTCCCATTTCCAGGCAGCTTCTCCTCCCCAACCCTCCCTCCCATCCATTCTGGCATCTCCTCCTGGCCCTGGCTCCTTTCCTGTGGTTCCCACTGCCCTCCGCTCCCTTGGCTGGCAGGACAGACGGTGACCTGGGGGCGTGGGTGCTCAGCACCCGCCGGATGCGGTCCGTGGGGTGCGGATGCGGGTGCGGGGCGGGCAAGGGGCGTGTCGGGGGCCGCCGATAACAGCGGGCGCCGTGCCGGGACCGCAGGACCAGACGGCGCAGGCGAGTGGGATGAGCCGAGGACCCCCATCCCGGGCAGCCGGGCCCCGAAGCAGCGGAATGGGGTCCAGCAGTCCCCGGAGACTCCTCCGCACCCTCTGCATCGTCTCGGTGCTGGCCGGGTGCCTGCGCCCTGCCACGGCCCAGTGGTTTTCCCTGGGCTCAGAGGAAACCACCCCGGATCCAGGCACCAGCCCCATGGCCCCCACCCTGGATGGGGAGGAAGGTAGGCATGGTGGGATAGGGACATGGCTTTCCCAGCACCCTTAATTTCTGCACCTCAGTATGGAGGGGGGATATAGAGGGTGATGTGTGGGGTACCATGGGCTAGGGCTGCTGGTGGCACTGCTGTGGCCATGGCAGGTGCTGGGAACTGGCAGTGCTGTGCCACCCTGGTCCCCCTCCAGCCGTGCCACTTCTTGCTCCTGCAGACACAGACGCCAGTGTGGAGCCTGTGGGAAAGATGCTGCTGAGCAAACCCCCTCTGGCAACAGCCCCCAGACGCCGGGACCAAGCCTCCAGGGGGGCAGCGAAGGGGTCAGGCCATGTCCCGCCGCGCACACGAGGCCAGGTGCTTTTTCCCTGGGCAGTCCCCTCTCTGCCTCCTTCAGCCCTCCCGAAACTCCCCAGCTGCTCGCTATGTCCTTCTCCTTACCCGTGCCCTGCGTGAACACACCAGCCTGGGCACCGCGCCCTGCTCCAACCCCGAGCGCAGCTCTCAGCTCCCTCTGCCCCCTTGGAAAGAGGTCGCGGCAGCTCCCAGTGTCCCCTCACATGGGGCAGCCCCACAGCAGCGCTGAGCGCAGCCTCGACGGGGGGAGGGTCCCCTGACCCCCAGGATCCCCCCGAGCCCTGCACTGAGCACTCCCTGTCTGTCCCAGCAGCACCGACCCACGGCCGCCCCGGAGATCTTTGAGGGGAGCGCAGTGGAAGAGGAGTTCCTGCAGATCCAGGTGGTGGAGGGGTCCTGCTCCCCGCGGGGGTGTCAGGGACAGCCTGGGATGGACACCCGGGCAAGGGGCTCTGGAAGACACGGGCTGGCAGAGCGGGACGGGAATGGGGAATGGGGATGGTGCTCAGGGGTCTCGCACTCAGCCCCTCCTCTCCTCCACGCAGACGACGGCGAAGGGGCTGCCCCGGCGGGTCCCCTCGGCCCCGGAGAAGGACCCTGCCCTCCAGGTGAGAGGTGGACGAGGGGCAGCCTTGTCGGACCCGTCAGTCAGGGCTCCGGTCCCGCGGCTCATCGCTCTCTCCCTCTCCAGGTGCACAACATCTCCGGCTGCGTCTGCCCCGTGCGCCCCGGCCCTCCCGGCCCTCCTGGCCCGAAGGTGGGGTGTTCCTCCCCGGGGAGGGGCAGGGGGGTGCGGGGACCCACAGGGACACACTGTGCGAAATTGTGATGATCTTTTGTCTGTGCAAAATCCTTTTCGCTCAGGATTTCGACTCTAACTTTGGGGTGTGGGTGGGGAAGTGATTCAGGTGGCCCCAGGGAGCGGGTCAGCAGGTGCCCGTGGTGGGCTCCAATGGAGAAAAGTGCCAGGAGGTGGAGCCAGGCTCTGAATTTCTCCGACAGGGAGAGAAAGGTGACCGAGGGTTCCCTGGAGAGAGAGGCCAGCCCGGATTCTTAGGGGAGAGAGGAAAGTCCGGCAGCCCAGGACAGCCAGGTCACCAGGGTCCCCGGGGCCCTCCGGGTCCTCCGGGACCACCGGGGCCCCCGGGACCCCCGGGTGCCTGGGGAGGCCGGAGCCCACCCGTGAGTGCGGCACTCCCTGAGAGATCAGAGAACGAGGTGAGCACCGGAGCAGGGACAAGGGCAGGTGATGTCGGTGGTGGCCGCGGTGTCCGTCCCCGACGGGACTGCTGGCGATGGGGCAGACTGGGACGCGTGGCTGTGTGGGTGAGCAGGGGGACCAGGGGATGGGACACGGCATTTCATTGACTCTGCTCTCTCTCCTCTCTCCCTCCAACCTGACAAGCAGCTGGGAGTCTCCAGCCCTGCGGGAAACCCAGGACCCCCAGGTCCCCCCGGGCTGCCCGGCATGCCCGGACCCCCCGGCTACCCAGGCCATGATGGCCCCCAGGGGGCCCCTGGACGGGAAGGAAAGCCAGGACCCCCAGGGCCTCCAGGAGCTGTGGGGCCACCTGGTTTCCCTGGGGCTGAAGGACTTCCAGGGTCTCCAGGCTCAGCTGGGCCAGATGGACCCCCAGGGGCACCAGGACTCCCAGGGCCTCAGGGTCCTCCTGGGGTGCCTGGCCACGAAGGACCCCCTGGTCCCCCAGGATCTGCATCACCCCCTGGCAAACCAGGGCTCCGAGGGGAGCCAGGATTCCCAGGAATAAAGGTAAGGGGGTGTCAGCCCAGCCTGTCCATGGCACTCGGGTGGGATGGGGTACCTGGGCTCACCAGCCCCTCACCCTGCCCTGGGGGAGCAACCCCCATGACCAAGCCCTCAGAGGGCTCCAGGGCTGCCCCGGGACTGCCCCAATCCTGCCACTGTGGGCCCCGGGAGAACACGGGCTCAACCCCATACTCATCATCCTGTGCCATCTGCCCTCAGGGTGAGAAGGGTGAGTATGGGCTGCCAGGCATGCCAGGGAGCCCTGGCCGGACTGGAGAGCCAGGGTCCCCAGGCATGCCCGGTCCCATGGGGCCACCAGGACCACCAGGGGACTACAGGGTGAGTAGGGGCGTCCTGGGCTGTGGGTGACAGGGAGGGGGCACCCCAGTGCCACCCTACATGTCCTCTCTTTGCAGTGTGACTCACGCCACGCTGGACACCGTGGATTGGCCGGGATGCCAGGCCCCAAGGTGGGCAGGGCAGTGGCAGGGGTCCTGGAGGGGGGGCACAGGCACAGCGCTGGCCATGGCACCCTGACCAAACAGCTCCATGGCGGGTGGTGCCCTGGTTGTGAGGCACAGCACTGCCTGGGGGGGTTGAGAGGCCTGGAGACCCCCAGAGCTGAACACTGACAGGATCTCTCACTTCCAGGGAGAAAAGGGCGACCCTGGAGAGCCGGTTTGTAGCCACGAGCAGCAGTGTGGGGGAAGCTGGCTGGGGGGTGCCATCCCCACACCTGAGTGTGCACCCCTGAGCCCTCTGTGCTGCCTTTGCTCCCCTGACACCCTTCACCTCACCCCAGGGCATGGGGCACAGGGTGGGGGGTGAGGGACACCGTGGCACATGCAGAGGCACACGTGTGCCACCCACAAACATCCCCAGCACACCCCATCCCCATCCCCAGCACCCAGCACAGGCTCTAATCCTGCCTCTCTCTGCGACTCACCCAGGGGTGCTGCTATGGGGAACAAGGGTGCAAACCAGGCCACCTCCCCTTCCCCAGCACTGGCAGCCAGCCCGGCTCCTGGGGCTCCATCAGCAGGTACCAGACGGTGAGTGCCCAGGGTAAGGGGTGCCCAGGGTAAGGGGTGCCTGGGGACCCCAGCCCAGCCTTGGGGACATGGTTCACCCCACCAGCAACCTCACAGGACCCATAGCCCCAGATGGGGTGGAGGATAGAGGGGGGAAGAACAGAAAATGGAGAGAGGGAAGGTGAAGGAGAATGGAGGATGGAGATCAGTCTCAGTCTTCTCCTTCTTTCTTTGCAGGATGGCAAAGAGGAACCAGAGATTTATGGAGCGATCATCCCCCATGTGAGAGCCCCTGCCTGGCCCAGCCAGGGATATTCTGCTCTGGGAGGGGACAGCAGTGGGGGACATCAATTGGGTGTCCTATAGCTGCCCCCCTAAAAGGCAGCATCAAAATAGCCCAGTCCAACCTCCACACTGCTCTACTGCAGGGTCTTCGAGGTCCCCCCGGAATCCCCGGCCCTCCTGGGCCCCCCGGCCCCCCTGGCCCACCAGGTCTCCTCTACCTCAATGTAAGGCCCAGTGCTGGTGTGCACACGCCTGTGCCAGAGCACACACGCGTGTGAGCGTGCACAGCACCAGGGCCCCCCCAAACCTGCCTGTCTTTGGTTCCAGAGGGTGCACCCCGTCCATGCCCAGCCACCCTGCAAGCAGCCGGTAAGCCACGGCCTCGCTGTCCCTGCGAGTGTCCCCATCCCCTCCCTGTGCACCAGGAATGGTGTCCCTCTCCCAGTGCCCAGCAGCAGCAACAAGCCCTGTTTGCCTTCACAGACATCCACAGACCGCAGCTGGCCGGCAGGTGAGGGCGTTTCCCGGGTGTTTTGGGGTCTCCAGCCTCCCTGGACACACCTTTCCTGAAGTTGTGGCTCCCTTCTTTGAGCGCTGGGACCGTGACAGCACCGGTCCCTGGCACCTCTGCTGACTCTCCCACCCTCTCCCACCGCATTCCTGTGTGCCCAGCTCCCATGGGAGCATCCAGGCCCTATGCTGGGACACCCTGTGACCCCTCACCATCTCTGGGCTCTCCAGATGCTGGTGTCCCTCAGACGGAGCCATCGGACTCCCGCGCTGATCTCCGGGTGCGTCCAGGCTGCAGCCCCAGGGAAGCTCTCCCAGGTGCCCCGTACCCCAGAGCAGGAGCCTCACCCTCTGCATTCCCCCAGCGCCAGACCTGGGTCTTCAAGTCCAAGGAGTTGATGGTGAAGGCGAGCAGTGCTGTGCCCGAGGGGAGCCTGGTCTATGTGCGGGAAGGGAGCAACGCCTTCCTCCGGACCCCCACTGGCTGGAGCCGCCTCCTGGTACCGTGTGGGGTCCCTCGCAGGGCTGGGGGGCAGGATCCTGGGCTGGGGGGCAGGATCTAGGGCTGGATTTGGCGCTGGGGCAGCAGATCCCCAGGAAGGGGCAGATTCCCCCTAACCTGTCCCTCTGGTCGTGTCGTTGAGCAGCTGGAGGATCCAAAGTCATTCTTGGCTGGTGATGACCCTTCTGCCTCCACCCCACAGTACCAGGTGAGGGGTGCAGGAGCTGCAGGGTCCACTCATGTCCCTGTAAGGGGACAGAGTCCTCCTCTGCATGATGGAAGGGACAGACCTCACAGGACTGTTCTCTCCCTGTTCTTCCACCTCTCCATCCAGGAGGCAAAGAGGGTGCAGGCAAGAGGTTCCAACACGATGTCACCCATGCAGTCTCCAGCAGATTCACTGGTGAGTCACGCTGAGGGTCTGGCCGTGCTGGGAGGGATGTGCCATGAGGGATGTCAGCAGGGCAGTGCCAGCTCAGCATGAGCAGAGCCTGGGATTGTGTTGGTCTGGGGAGGGTGCCCCCCACTCATGGCACACAGATGGGCATCCCCAGACTGACCTGAGCTGTGCTTTTGCAGATCCAGAAGGAGGAGGAACAAGGGCTTCCCCAGATTCTGCCAACCACAGTGGCCCCACGGATCCCATCTGTAAGGAATGCCTGGCCCCAGGGTGGGGATGAGTGGCCACCCAGAGGTGCCATGGGGACCCCCAATCCTGGCCAGCACTGCCGGGGGCTCACACCCTCTGGAAAGGGGGGAGCAGAGACCTCAATCCCTCCCTGCCACCCCCAGCTCCGCCTGGCTGCCCTCAACGTGCCGCTCTCCGGGGACATGAGCGGGATCCGGGGCGCTGACCTCCAGTGCTACCGGCAGTCGCAGGAGGCCGGGCTCTACAGCACCTTCCGGGCCTTCCTGTCGGCCCCCAGCCAGCACCTGGTGTCCATCGTCAAGAGGACAGACAGGACCCTCCCCATCGTCAACCTGAAGGCAGGTACCCCTCCCCAGGGGGGCTGGGGGTGGCAGAGCCCCATGGCTCCCATGAGCTGCAGTGGGTGGGGGACACTGGACCCTGGACCTGGGCCGTGTTCAGGGTTTTTGGGGAGCTGACAGAACCCAGAGGATGTTCTTGCCCACACGTGGTGGGGACAAGGGCATTCCCCTGGCTCAGCAGCGTGGCTCGTGCCCACAGGGGCAGCTGCTGGCCAAGTCCTGGAGCTCCCTCTTCGAGGGTCAGTCTGGTGCTGCCCTGCGGGGTCCCATCTACTCCTTCAACGGGCGCAATGTCCTGACAGATCCCCTCTGGTGAGTGTGGACTCGGGCTCCTGAATGGATGGCCCTGAGTGGGGGCTGGAGAGGGGGGTCTGTGCCGGGTCCCTCCCTGCTGAACTGCAGGAGCAAAGAGCAGGGGTGCCCCAGGGTGTCCCCAGCCCGTCTGATCCTGTCCCCGGGATCCCACAGGCCCCGCCGGCTGGCCTGGCACGGCTCCACGCCACGGGGTGGCCATGCCCGCCGCTGGGATTGCCAGGGCTGGCGCAGCTCGGGTGTGGCTGAGGGCATGGCCACTGCCCTGGGCGAGGGCCGGCTGCTGGCCGGGCACCGGCACAACTGCTCCACACCGCTGGCCGTGCTCTGCGTCGAGGTGGCCTTTCCCTACCGGCACATGTGGTGACAAGGGTGACACTCAGCCATGTGCTCCGGGCGTTCCTCCAGTCCTGTGGGGCTGGGGAATGTCCCTGGGAGCGCCACGGGCAGTGCTGGAGCTGTGACAGAGCACTGAGGGGACACTGGGTCCACGGCCAGGCTGTGCCACCCTACAGATCCCTGTGCCACGGGGCAGTGCCAGGCTGTGCCTGCAGCCTCCCACCCCCACCGGAGCCAACGCGGTCACCACCCAGAAATAAAGATATAAAAATGTTGGTTTTTATTACATCATGCTTTGCTCTGGGGGGACATGGCTGGCTGCAGCAAGGGGCTGGGGGGACACGCTGCAACCACCTGGGGATGGGGACAGGGGCTGGAGGGGCTGGGAATGGGCTCCAGTCCCCTTGGGATTGGCAGAAACCGGGAGGGGACACCCTGGCACAGGTCTCCATGTCAGTGAGGTCTGTGTTTTAGTCCCAGGACATGGTGTGTCCCAGTACATCCCAGTGGGTTGCAAGGTCTTGCTAAGTGTATCCCAGTGGGTATCCAAGGTCTGTCCAGCGTATCCCAGTGACTCCCAGTGTATCCCAGTGGGTATCCAAGGTCTGTCCAGCGTATCCCAGGGATTCCTAGCGTATCCCAGTGGGTGTCCAGGGTCTGACCAGTGTATCCTAGTGACTCCCAGTGTATCCCAGTGGGTGTCCAGGGTCCGTCCAATGTATCCCAGTGACTCCCAACGGGTTCCAGTGGGACCCTGGGGCTTGCCCAGTGTGTAGCAGTAGCCCGATGGGTCCACAGGGTCTGTCCAGTGTATTCCAGTGTGTGCCCGAGGCTTCCCAGTGTATCCCATTACATCCCAGTACCTCCCCGTACGTCCCAGTACATCCCACCATCAACGGCAAACGGGCAGCCTCCGCGCCCTCCCTCTCGCTCCTCTATTGGTCAATCCCGCTGCCCGTCACGCCGCTCTCCCTTCGGTCTGGCCGGTTTGAACACGCGGTGAGGTCTCTGATTGGATGGAGGGCAGGCGGAGCTCACGCCGTGTGCCCGCCCCCGCGCTGCGATTGGCGGAGAGCAGGGGAGCGCGGGCGGGGATTGGCTGCGCATTTCGGCGGGACGAGCGGAGGTTTGAAGGGGACGTTGGCGCCGCCATCGCCGCCTCAGCCGCTGCCGCCGCTGCCTCCATCACCGCCTCAGCCGCTGCCGCCTCCGCCTCCATCACCGCCTCCGCCTCCGCCACCGCCACCATGGAGCTCTCGCAGTCCCCGTCACCCCTCCGGGTGCGTCCGGCGATCGCTGCCCCCAACCCTGCGCAGCTTCGCGTTTCCCCGCCGCACCATCCCCTCGGGGTGTCGGGCCCCCCTCAGCCTCCGCCGGGCACCCGCGAGTTCTCCCCGGGCCCCCTCAGGGTCTCCCCGACTCCTTCGCAGCCGCCCTTGGGCCTCCCTCAGGGTCTACCCGGGCCCCTCTCTCGGCCCTTTCCCCAGCCCTCCCTCTCCTCAGATTCCCCGCTCTGCGATTCCAGTTCTCTTCGCCCCCCCCCAACCCCGGCCCGGGCCCTTCGTGTTCCGCTTTGTTCACCCCCTCACCGCCGCTGCCTCTCCCCCCAACAGCCCGCGAACGAGAACATCCGTCTGAACAAGGGCGATGGCCCCAAGAAGCTCTCGGTGGAGCACATCTACCAGAAAAAGACGCAGCTGGAGCATATCCTGCTCCGGCCAGACACCTACATCGGCTCCGTGGAGCTCGTCACCCAGGTAGGAGCGGGGCTGAGCCCCCCGAGCACCTCGGGGCAGGCGGGGAGTCATTAACAGCTGTTTACAAGGCACAAAACATCTGCTTATCAATCACAAAACACCTGCTTCACAAATGGATGGCACAGAAGAGGGACTGTACCTGGGCACTTACCAATTTCTTCTCTTTTTTCCAGCAAATGTGGGTTTATGATGAAGGCGTTGGCCTCAACTGCAGAGATGTGACCTTTGTGCCTGGCTTGTACAAAATCTTTGATGAGATTCTGGGTAAGCTGACAGATCCGTTGAGTCAATGAGTGGCAGGTCATTAATGGGGGTTGGATGTAAGAAACTGGAACTAAATATAAATTATCAAGAACTTATTAGCACTACTTAATAGCAAGCCATTCATGGGAAAGAAAATTTTCAAAAATCCAATTACAAACCTGATTTCATTCTGCCCAAAATTCTCCCTTTTATGTTAATGGTTGCACTGGAGGAATTCAGAGGTCATTTCCAACCTTTATAATTCCATGATGACTTGTTGTACTCCTCTTTGTAATTTGCAAAATGTTTTCATGCCGAGATCATTATTAGTAACACTGTAGTGAGTTTTTTATGTTCATTCTACTGGAACACTTCGTAGTTCATCGTTTTCCCTTGACTGAGAATGTAATAAAATAACAATATTCTCCTTCCTTTCTAGTCAATGCTGCAGACAACAAGCAGAGGGATAAAAACATGTCGTGCATTAAAGTCACAATTGATGTGTGAGTTTGATTCCATTGTTGTTCGTTGCCTTCAGCTGCTCTGCAAAGCTGAGGTGGCTCTGCCGTGGGGCTGATCCGAGATAGCCCAAATTGAATTCACCACTTGTGAAAGCCTTTCTCTCTGCTTGGTCCCCTGGTCTCTTACAGAGGGCTGGCTGGGGAAAGGGCTGCTCTTTCATTGCTGTTGTTTTCCACCTCTTCCTCTCCCTTTTCATCCTGATTGAGCACAGGGGGAGGGTTTTGTGTGTGGGTCCATTTCAGAGGCAGCATGTGCAGATCTGGGCATTTCTGTGTTGCCTGTCCCCCCTCTGCTGGCAGCTGCTGCACTAGCTGAGCACAGATTTGTTCCTGGTGAAATGGTGCCGTTCCCCTGAGCTTTTCTGTGACTTCTTTCACAGCTCAGTCATTTGCAGCCTTAAAAGCAGACTTTTCTTTGCCTCCCCAGAGAGAATAACACAATCAGTGTGTGGAACAATGGGAAAGGTATCCCAGTGGTTGAACACAAAGTGGAGAAGGTCTATGTGCCCGCTTTGATCTTTGGACAGCTGCTGACATCCAGCAACTACGATGACAATGAGAAGAAAGTCACAGGTGGGGGAAGGCTCAGATATGCACTGATATCTCTGAGCAGCCCTTGAGTGTGTGAGCTAAACTAGAAAGGGTGGGGAAGGGGTCCTTGATGCAGCATGAAAACTGAAAGAGGGGAAATTTAGGTGAGATATACGGAAGAAATTCCTCTCTGTGAGGGTGGTGAGGTCCTGGCACAGGTTGCCCAGAGAAGCTGTGGCTGCTCCATCCCTGGAAGTGTCCAAGGCCAAGTTGGTCCAGGCTTGAAGCAACCTGGGCTAGAGGAAGGTGTCCCTCTCTAAGGCAGAGAGTGGGACTGGATGGGCTTTAAGGTCCCTTCCAACCCAAACCATTCTGTGATTCTATGAAAATTATGTTCTGAATATATCAGAGAAGTCTCTGTGCTCTATTTTATCATAATAGCAGTACAAACATGGGAACAGGGAAAATTGTCTTTGAATATTCTCTAAAACCCTAATTAAATCAAAGTTTGTAGTTGCATACTGAGCTTGTAGAATATTGCTGCTTGTTGACAGTTGTCTTTGGATTGGGCTGACATTGACAAACTCCAGTTAGTCTTGGAATCTTTTAAATGGTTTAGGACAAAGAGAATAACACAAGTCTGTGTTCCTTCTAATTCCAGGGGGGAGAAATGGTTACGGAGCCAAACTGTGCAACATATTCAGCACAAAATTTACTGTGGAAACTGGATGTCGTGAATACAAGAAGTTATTCAAGCAGGTAGGAGCACTTTTCTTTCCAGGGAGTTTATACCTGAGGTTTTCAAATGAGACCCACTGGTTTTTTGCTTCACACCTTGCAGTCAGTTCACTGTGATTAGAGTAAATTTGACCCACCAAATACAATTCAAAGGAATAATGAAATTAGCGGACAGCATCAGAATCTGGTTTTTAACCACTGTTTTTGTTTAATTTAAAGGTATCTAAAACACATAAATCATCTTACTTCTTTTAAAAACTAAGGTAGTTATTTGTGTGTGTTTGACTTGCAACTCACCAAAGCTCCTTTCCTCAGACCTGGACAGACAATATGGGAAAGGCTGGAGAAATGAAGCTGAAATACTTTGATGGAGATGATTACACCTGTGTCACCTTCCAACCTGATCTGGCCAAATTCAAAATGACCGTTCTGGATAAGGACATTGTAGCACTGATGTCTCGAAGAGCCTACGATATTGCTGGATCCACAAAGGATGTCAAAGTTTTCCTGAATGGACAGAGGCTGCCTGTAAGTGAGCATTGAAAAAAACTACAAATATCCGCATTTTCTTGTGCTGTTTAACCAGTGAGATTCTTTTGAGGTCATTCCTGTCACCACACACAGCAAAGGAGCACATGCAGGAGGGATTTCTGCACCTGCTTTGCAGGAGGATGTGAATTAAGTATTTATAGGAGCTGTTATCAACCGGTTGTCTGCTCTCATCTGCGTGCAGGTGAAAGGATTCCGCAGCTACGTGGACCTCTATCTGAAGGATAAGGTCGATGAAACTGGGAATGCACTTAAAGTTATCCATGAGGAAGTCAATTCCCGCTGGGAAGTGTGCTTGACTTTGAGTGAGAAAGGCTTCCAGCAAGTCAGCTTTGTTAACAGCATTGCCACCACAAAGGTAACTCAGTGTGTTTAGTCAAGCTGCTGCCATATTCTTCAACGTTAATATTCTTGGCTATTTGTCAGTGTACATATGTTAGCAAAAAATACTTGAATGTTGGAAAGAATGTGCTTAAAGTTTTAAATACGTATTCATAGTTTTGTGGGTTTTAGTTGCCTTAGTCCCAGGTCCTTGTCTTGTTCCCCTCAGGGTGGCAGACATGTAGATTATGTGGCTGACCAGCTTGTGACCAAACTCATTGATGTTGTGAAAAAGAAGAACAAAAATGGAGTTGGAGTGAAGCCTTTCCAGGTACAATGTCCGAATTTCCCAGGTGGGAAACACAACTTGAGCGTTACTGCAAATTGTAACTTCACCTTAATGCGTAACTGCATTAATTAATAACACATTTCCATTGTAGAGACAATAGATACAAGATTGCTAATTATAGCAGTCTCATATTGTCCAGTTTAAGCCAATTAACTTCTCTTTGCTTGACTGATGTGTTTTGTAATCACTACAAATCAGTGTAGATGCATTAACCTCAGTATCTGTTAGGTAACACCTATTGAGGTGGAGAGATGCCAATTCCTTGACATCCCAAATCATCTAACACTGTTCATGAGTGTTCATTAGCTGTTCAAAATTAACAAAATATCTGGGAAAATTCCAAAGCCTACAGTGCTGAATGTTCCCTCACTGTGTGATTGATAAGTGAACTGAGCCTGTACAGTGTGTGATCCTTGTATTTAACTACAGGTGAAGAACCACATGTGGATTTTTGTGAATGCCTTAATTGAAAACCCAACCTTTGACTCTCAGACTAAGGAGAACATGACTCTGCAGGCAAAGAACTTCGGCTCTACCTGCAAACTGAGTGAAAAATTCATTAAGGGTGTAAGTCCTGATGTACACAGACAGTCAAGATGTCTGTTAAAAATGCATAACAAAAGTTTCTGTCACTGTTGAGGCTTTTCCCACAATTTTGGTTTGGGTTTTGTATTGCAGGCAGTTGGCTGTGGCATTGTTGAAAGTATCCTAAATTGGGTAAAATTTAAAGCTCAGAACCAGCTGAATAAGAAATGTTCAGCTGTGAAACACTCCAAGATTAAGGGTGTTCCTAAACTGGATGATGCCAATGATGCTGGTAAGTGCTTGTCGTCCTTTGTAACCAATTCATTCAAAAATGGTTAAAATTTGTTTGTTAAACGAAAAATTTGTCTCCTAAAGAAAAGGGAGGAGAGAAAACCTGTCATTATAGTTTTACCCCCATTTTACAGTCCCACTTTCTATGATTATCCCCATTTACTGTGTGCAGTGCCAAAAAACCTGTGTTAAAACATTATTTATACTTGTTCAGTCATGACTGTGCAGCCTTGGATTTCATTTCTTAAGCAGAAAACTGACTCGATTTTCTTCTTTTTTAGGCAGCAAGAATTCTCTAGATTGTACACTGATCCTGACCGAGGGAGACTCAGCCAAAACTCTGGCTGTCTCTGGTCTGGGAGTGGTTGGTAGAGACAAATATGGAGTATTTCCTCTTCGTGGGAAAATGCTCAATGTCAGGGAAGCTTCTCATAAGCAGGTGGGTTGGAAAATGGTTACAGTTACGTGTTGGAAGGTGTGGTGTGATTTGTGCAATGAGTCGGTGCAGCTGCACCTGGAGCTCTGGAACTCCAAGGAGCAGTGTCTTAAACACCTGAGTCTTCCCTCACCTTGAGCTTGCTTCACTGGTGAAGTAGGAATATTGATTAAGTCCTGTGCAGTGATTTGCCTGAGGGGATAATGTTTGTGTTGTGGATTGGAAAATGTTTGGAGTTATCTAGAGTAATTTAACCATTAGAAATTACAAGTTTCTAAACAGCAAAAAAAAACCACCAGCAGGAGAGAACTCAGCCAATGATTCACTTATGGATAACATTAACGCTTATGGATAACTTTATTCACGATGGATATCTTTATAGTTTCTAGAGCTACATTTTGAGTCTGAAAGACAAGTTTTTATTCTGTGTGATCTCTTTCAGATTATGGAAAATGCAGAAATCAACAACATCATCAAGATTGTGGGTTTGCAATATAAAAAGAGCTATGAAGATCAAGAATCTTTAAAAACTCTTCGCTATGGAAAGATTATGATCATGACAGATCAGGTTAGGTTCATTAAAATTGAAAGTTAAGAGAGGATAACAATTAGCACTTAAATAAAGAGATAGGAAGAAAATATTTCTATGCTGCTATTGTACCCAATTCTTTATGTTTCTTTTTCCTATTTTACATTTTTGTGGGTCATAATGTCTTTTCAGCAACAAAAAAAAGTAAAATGGGGAGTTATATCAAACAGCTAAACACTGTATTTCCAGTCTGCTGATTCAAAGTCCTTGACCAGTCCTTGGCATCTTTTTTCATCAAAAATCTGCCTTTTCTGTTTCTCTTAATTTTCAGCAATTAACACATGGTCACCTTTTTAGAGGTGAGAGTTAATAGGGTCAGTTAGCTGGAATTACAGAGTCATTTACTGTTAAGCCAACAATTGTCATTTCCATCATTCCTTGATAAAATATGGTTTGTTTTTTTCTTTTATAATTCAGGATCAGGATGGATCACACATCAAAGGTTTGCTGATTAACTTCATCCATCACAATTGGCCATCTCTTCTAAGACACAATTTTTTGGAGGAATTCATTACTCCCATCATAAAGGTGAGGATTGGGGGTGGATGAGGTGAATGACTGAGGATCAATTGTCCAGAAATGCCTTTCATTTCACAATTTAAATGTTTGTCCATTTTAGGCCTCTAAAAACAAAGAAGAAATTGCATTCTACAGCATTCCTGAGTTTGAAGAATGGAAAAGCAGTACACAGAACTACAACTCATGGAAAATCAAGTACTACAAAGGTTTGTAAAAACTTAATATGGTGAAACCGTTCCAAGTCAGAGCACTGATGATTCAGTGCAGTCAATCCTGCTTTGCAGAAAGGATTTGGACTGGGTGTCCTCCAAATCTCTTCCCTCCTATGATATTCCAGTTAGATTTCAGATATCTATGAAATTATAGACAAAATCCAAAACTACATCATGCCACTGCTCACTTAATTGTAATTCTTATGGTTTTTGTGATACATCTTATTTTGAAGTAAGTGAAGTTTTCAGGAAGTCATCTTCACACTGTATGTTCTTGTGATGCCTCACAAAAATTGGGCATAGCAAAATATTTCTTTGAATTTGAACTTAATTTAGACAAAAAGTCGTTAGGATTAACTCTCCTGTCCCTGCAGGTTTGGGTACCAGCACGTCAAAAGAGGCCAAAGAATACTTTGCAGATATGGCAAAACACCGAATTGGCTTCAAATATTCTGGGCCTGAAGATGATGCTGCGATCACCCTGGTAACTAACACTTGATTTAATTGCTGGCTTACTACCTTTGGTATTTCACCTTGTAGAGTGCTCTGTATTTTCTCTTAAAATGCTCTTGGAGGCCTTTGGGCTGGAGACGATCTCTGTGTTACCAAGGCTACAGCTTTAGTTGAACCGGGAGCAGCGAATCTGCCCCTCGACCTCAGGGCAAGAGTACCCTTTTAATGATGGGCTTTAAATATAGCTCAGAACAAACTAATCACTGCAAACCAATTGACATTTTCAGGCACAATAGTAAATATTCCTGGAACATTTTTCTGCGTGTTCTGCTGCAGTTTTCTCCAAGTCGAATTTTCCCTTCCTCCTCCAGTGTAAAACTGGATTAAAACAGTCCTCGTTTCTGTGAACTTCACCTTAGCTGGTCTTTGATTCTTAAATATTCAGAGTTGTTAGGCAATTCCAAAAAAATCAAGTGTTCCCCCAAAATATTAATTTTCCCTCAAATCTGCTTTAGTCTTCTGTTATTGTATTAAAAATCTATAAATTTAAACCTAACTACTCTGTCTTCTACAGAGTGGTGGAAATTATGCTCTTAATATGTTTAGCTACAGAAACCTTTTATTGCTATTGCATTTCTTGGGCTCTTAAATCAGCCTGTTTAGCATGTTGTTCTCCTGGGTAAGCTCTTCCTTTTCCTCAAGTGATCCAATAGTGCACAACCACAGAACGTTCTGGAATTGAGCTACTTTTCATTTTGTAACATCCAGGCCTTTAGCAAGAAGAAGATAGAAGAGAGAAAGGAGTGGCTGACTAATTTCATGGAGGATAGAAGACAACGGAAGCTGCACGGTCTGCCAGAGGTAAAAGGTTTATGTTTGTAAGGAAACTGGTTTCCAGTCTCTGCCTGGGGCTGTTCTCAGCTTCATCCCGGCACGCCAGAGCTGCACACAGCTCAGTCAGTGAGTCAGGCCCAGATTATAGAACGTTGAAAATGTGTCAGGATTTTGCAGAGCAGCTTCTTCTCTCATCTTATCAAGTGTAGCCTCATTGTCAATTATCCAACAGTTAATTTTAATTTTTAACTCTCATCTTTCAAGTTACTGTAGGAAAATGAAAACTCAAGCAGAGGCAAATAAATTCTTTATTTCCCCTAAACTGGGGGGAATAATGAATCCTGGGAAATGTTTCCCTTTGTCATGCAAAGGGTGTCAGCACTTGAGCTGTATTTAGCTGGTCTTACATGGAGTTCCCATTTCAGTGAAACTAGCCAAGAAACCAATTAGGCCCTCTTAAAATTAAGGCAATCTTCCTTCTGTTTTTTTTAGGAATACCTGTATGGGAAAAACACAGATTATCTGACCTACAATGACTTCATCAACAAGGAGTTAGTGCTGTTCTCAAACTCAGATAATGAGAGATCAATCCCATCACTGGTTGATGGTAAGTGATTCCTAAGTAGTGATTCTGCATGGTGGATCCCCAAAACTGAGGAAATGTGTGTTTAATGTCACATCAGAGCCAGGGAACCTGCTGAGGTTTCAGGGTCAGTGTCTTGAAGTCTGTTTTCTGCTGTCCTAGGTATTTTCATCTTTGGATGAAATGTCCATTTTGTAGTGTATCATTGCCGGTACCTTACTCAGCTGGTACAGAATCTGTAGGTGTATAAGTAGTTGTGTCTCTAGAGAGCAGAAGCCAAGTGCATCACATCACATGTTCTAACCACAAGGTCTTTTCTTTTTTCGTACAGGTTTGAAGCCAGGTCAGAGGAAAGTTCTGTTCACCTGTTTCAAACGAAATGATAAGCGGGAGGTGAAGGTTGCTCAGCTGGCTGGTTCTGTCGCTGAGATGTCCTCATACCATCACGGTGAGGTAAGAACCTGCCTGGGTGTGCAAAACACTTTAAAGGAAAGGCAAAAAGCCCTTCTGTTAGTGTGAGTTATGATGCCTCTAAAGGAGAAGTAGGTATTTGAGTGTGAACACCAAAGGGAAGTGGCTGTTTAGCTGTTTCTACAATTAATTCTTCAGTATTAATTTAATCTGACATTGGTCACTCTGCCTGTCCTGTCTGGGCTTCATGGGAGCATGGTTCATTCAAAACGTGGAACAAGAAAAACCTACTTTATTTGTGATGTATTTGACCTTTTTGCCTGGGTCAGGACAAAGCTGAGCACTACCACAAGGTTCTCTGTGGAGACTGACAAAATCTTTCACTGGAGGTTTCAGAGCAGATAGACAGCAATAGATAAAGATGTGGGTCACTAAAACATTTCAGATGGTCTTGGGATGCATTTTCCTTGAGTTTCCTCTAGTATTTCTTCAATTGAATTTATCCTTTGTATCAATTAAGTTCTTGGTGTGAATGTTGCCTTACCTTTCTGCATGTTCAGCTTTGCACCTCCTTCGTTGCAGGCTGCGCTGATGATGACCATCATTAACTTGGCTCAGAACTTTGTGGGCAGCAACAATCTCAACCTGCTCCAGCCCATTGGTCAGTTTGGCACAAGGCTGCACGGAGGGAAAGACTCTGCCAGCCCTCGATACATCTTCACCATGCTCAGGTCAGCATTCCAGAGTTCTTACTGTCTTAAAGGACTCAATTTTCCAGCAATTAGAATGAAAAACAAATTGGATTTTCCCCTTTAAAATTTTGGGCTATACTTGCATGCTCAGAGTAGCAACAATTGAAGTGAGATTCAGGTGCTGGATTCCGTTATGGAAACATGGCTATCAGAGCACAGAATATGGAAATGGAAGCAGAACCAAAGGGAGAAATTTGGGTGGGATAATAAAAATTAGGGAGGTTTCTTTTTGCATGGCAGTCATGTTCTGTAACAAGAATTTGGGCTTAAATTCCCTTCTCCATTCCAGTCCCCTGGCACGCTTGGTATTCCCACCAATGGATGACAACATCCTGAGGTTCCTCTATGATGACAACCAGCGTGTGGAGCCAGAGTGGTACATGCCCATCATCCCAATGGTGCTGGTGAATGGGGCTGAAGGGATTGGCACTGGCTGGGCCTGCAAGATCCCCAACTTCGATATCAGGGAAGTTGTGAACAATATCCGTCGGCTGATGGATGGAGAAGAGCCACTGCCAATGGTAAAGAATATAATTAAAAAATAAATGTCTTGCTTGTTAGTTTATCGAGCTCATATTGAGCATTTTATGGGCATGCTTAAAGAAAAAGGTATCCACACAAAGCTGAATCCAGTGGTTTTTCTCCTCAGCTTCCCAGTTACAAGAATTTCAAAGGCACCATCGATGAGCTGGGGCCTAATCAGTACGTGATAAGTGGTGAAGTGTCCATCCTTGATTCTACAACCATCGAGATCACTGAGCTGCCTGTCAGAACATGGACACAGGTAATAAGCAGGGAATTTGCATTGGGAATGTACAGTTTGCTCTATAAAGCAAAAGGGAGTAGTGGGTTTTGGGGCTGACTTTGTTTGTTTCCTCAGACATATAAAGAGCAGGTACTGGAACCGATGTTGAATGGGACTGAGAAAACCCCCCCTCTAATCACAGACTACAAAGAATATCACACAGACACCACGGTGAAGTTTGTGGTGAAGATGACTGAAGATAAACTAGCAGAAGCCGAGGCTGTAGGGCTGCATAAGGTCTTCAAACTCCAAACAAGTTTAACATGCAACTCCATGGTACGTGACAGATTTTGCTGAAGGAGTTTCTTGGTTTAACTCAGACTCTGTGGACAGCTGCAGTCATTGCGTGAAACAAAAATCCTCTTTGGCAGTAACCTATTCACTTCGATTTTTCTGCTGTTACTGGTTTTAAATCAGCTTTCAAAGGTCAAGAGCCTGGCTTAGGAGTGGGCCCAGAGTGGATGGTTTGCCTGAAGGAGGCAAAATGATCTGAAATCACAGTTTGCAGAGCTCTTTGAGCCAGCAGCAGGGGCACTGAATGTCTGGCTCCTGACAATGTGTGAAGCTTGATGCAAGATGTTTGTCCTGCACAGAGCTCTAAGATTCAAGTAACCTTAACTCTACTATGCATGTTCAAGAACACTGAAATTCTAAAATTCTCTCTACTGCTGTGCTCTCAAACTGAAGTAGTTTCTAGATCAACACAGACATCTGCTAATTTGTTGGTTAATAATTCAATGGCACCATCACACCTGTGTTACAGTAACATTCAGTGGGTTTGGAATCAGTTTTATCATCATAACACCCATGTTCTTTCCTTTTCCTCCAGGTTCTTTTTGACCATGTCGGCTTTCTCAAGAAATACGACTCTCCCCAGGATATTCTTAAGGAGTTCTTTGAACTCCGGCTCCGATATTACAATTTGAGGAAGGAGTGGCTTATTGGGATGCTGGGTGCTGAGTCTGCAAAGCTGAGCAACCAGGCTCGCTTCATCCTGGAGAAAATAGATGGCAAAATTGTGATTGGTATGTTGGGATTGGAACTGGGAAGGCTGGGTGATCTCTTGAGCTCTGTCAGCACCCCCTCAGCCCCAGGCTGGCTTTTACAAACCACACCAGGGCTTATCTCTGTTCCGGTGACATCTAAGAGGAAAATGCTTCACAGAGTATCCTTGGTCTGTGTATTGTACACATAATAATGACAATGGAATACTTGTGCAGCTTTCCTGCTCTGTGTTTGAGAATTTTGGAAAGAATTTATGAATAGTTTAGCAATAATTCCCATTTATTTCTGACTTGGTTAGGAGTAAGAGTTAATTATTTGTGGATTTAGAAAGGGGCAGTGTTTGCTGTTAAATGCATCTTAAGAATCTGTATCTCTCTCCATAATCTTTGTGAACCTCCCCAAAAATACTCCAAATCACGTTCTCAGTGGACTGAGGGCTCAAACTTAGATGATACTCAAGCAGCAGCATCTGAGAATCATGAGCTAGAAAAAGAAGCAGATCTTTGTTCCCAACATACACATTTTTCAATCAACTTTCCCCCCTCGGTGTGAAAGCCGGGCTGTGTTCCGCTGCCTTCGCAGAGGATGCGGCCAGACAACGTGTCATAAGATGCTTTGTGGTTTGTGTCTGAAGGCAGCCCAGTAATCCCAGCAGCCCAAGTCTGTCTGACTGAACTCGGGAAGAGAAATAATTCCCCTGAAATGCATTTTCTTGCGTTTTTGTAATAAGTAGTTCCAAGGCTGCCAGAGCTGGTTTCATTTGTATTTGTGTCTCATGGTTGATGGCTTCTGATACCTTTAAAAAGGAGCAAATTCCAGCTGAAGCATTTCCAGTGGTTGAGCACTTAGAGCATAAATTTCCCGGGTGATGTCTAATGAGGTGCAAGCTATACCAAGCTATCAAGGGTTTCCTTCTCCACCTGCCTGTCATGATGAAACCTGGTTTATACTATCATACCTTTTTTTCCCCCAAGTTCAAAAACTACTTAAAGCAGGGGAAATGCATGTATGGAAACAAAGAAAAATATTAACATTGTTTTGGCTGGTGCAGGAGCAATGCTTCCCTGACAAATCACCTGCTAAATAGGAGCTTTTCAGGTGTTGTTCAGGCTCTTACACATGTCCCAGCTGTGATGTGGAAAGGCTGGTTTGGAGTTCTGTAGGATGCTGAGCAGCTACAACCACAGGATCCAAACTGTAATGCTCATCTGTCGCTCCTAACAGTGACTGATAGTGGGCACTGAGTGACAATCCTGAAATATCTGTTTGCAGAAAACAAACCCAAGAAAGAGCTGATTCAAGTTCTTATCCAGAGAGGATACGAGTCTGATCCGGTGAAGGCTTGGAAGGAGGCTCAAAACAAGGTAATGCCTCAGTCATCCTCTGAATATGCCCAAACTGGCTCCGAGCTCTGAGGCTTCATAATCCTTGGAAACAATTCAAGAGCTTCCATGTTTGATCAGAGTAGTCCTACCTGTGTGTGTCAGGGTTTTTGTTCACTATGTTTGTATCAAATCCACATTTAGGATGAAGAGGAGGAGGAAGAAGAGGAAGAGAATGACAAAGAACCAGTTGCAGCCTCTGGCCCAGACTTCAACTACCTGCTGAACATGCCCCTGTGGTATCTGACCAAGGAGAAGAAAGATGAGCTCTGCAAGCAGAGGGATAACAAAGTATGAGCCTTCCTTTCCTTATAAAAGCATATATTTATATATATTATATGTTACATAATTTATTTTTGGCTGGTGGATTGAAATGTGTGACTAATGATTATGATCTGTGATTCCCTTTAGGAAAATGAGCTGGAAAACCTTAAGCGCAAGAGTCCCTCTGACCTGTGGAAGGAAGACCTTGCTGCCTTCATTGAAGAACTCGATGTATGTTGATGCTCAGTGCAGATGATCAACTCCCTCATCTTACCCACCAGCCCTTTATTGACTTCTGTAATTTTTTGTGTTATTTCATGCTCCCCTCTGCAGGTAGTGGAGGCCAAGCAGGCACAGGATGAGAGTGCAGGGATTGTTGGCAAACCTTTGAAGGTGAAAGGAGGGAAAGCAAAAGTGAAGAAGACTCAGCTGGCAGAAGTAATGCCATCCCCTCATGGCATCAGGGTTGTTCCTCGGATCACTGCTGAGATGAAGGCTGAGGCAGAGAAGAAGAAAATTAAAAAGAAAGTAAAGGTAAAAAGGAACAATCCAAATGCTCAATCTTTCTTTACATCCTCTTCAATACAGTCCTAAAGAAATGTGAGTCCCTGTTAGCTGGACTTGTCCTGTTGAAGCAGTTGTTCAGGGAGAGGGACAGGACCTTAGGATTTGGGAAACACTGGGAATACAGGGTCTCAGTCTGAGGAGAACAGACTCACTGACATATCAGGAGATGGCTTAGAGGGAAATTTTTGGCACTTTGCAGTGCCAGGGATGGGTTGGTAGCTCAGAAAAGGGGGTGGATGCAAGTAAGGTTGTTCCAGGTGTCTTGGGAATTTTATAAACCCTCCAGCAAGCAGGAAGCACAGCCAGTACATTCCCTTCTCCAGAACACCCTCTGCATTCCCAGCAATGCTTTCACCCACTTAATGCCATCATTGTTCTCCATATCAAGGAGATAAAAAAGATTGAACTCTTTTTATAGGACTAGTTGAAATTGTGCCATTCAGCCATTTCCAACAGAGAGAACTAACCCATCCCCTCACCTGTTTGGCCCTGGAAGCCCCACAGGTCACTCTTTTCCTCCACATGATTCCACCCAACAGTTTTTCCAAATAACTCTCGCTTTTGTTTTTATCCCACCCTGTCCAGTCCTGCATCCCCATCCCCCCCAGAGCCAGCACACAGAGGTGGGATCGGATTGCTCAGGAGTAGGGCCAGAGTTCCTGTTTTTGTTCATGTTGGATTTTGCCTTTTAAGTCACCTGATTTGGGGGCAGATCCTGTCCAATGTACAGATCCTGTCTGTAATCAATTCTACACACAGTTTGTCTCACAGACTCAGGTTTCTTGTGCCACTAACTTTTACATGGCTAAAATAAGCAGCTCCTTCCTCCATTTCCCTGTGAGCTGACTCACTGTTTGGTATCTGCTTGCATCTGCAGAGTGAAAAAACTGAATTTGATGAGAATCAGGATGAAAACACATCCGGAGAGAAGGAGTTTGCAGGCCTGAAGCAGAGATTAGCGCAGAAGGTGAAGACTGAGCAAGGTAAATGCTATGATGTTATTCCCTCCAAGGAAAAGAGGGAACGGGTTGTCAGCTTGATTATCTGACCTCTTCCTGAAGGTGGTGAGCAACACCTAGGATCAGTAGTTTTGGAAAAGCTATGTGAGAAAGTGATCCTGGATAACAGTCAAGCGGGACAGATTCCTATTTCTCTTTGTTTAATCCAGAATCCTCTGAATTCAGTGTATTTCTAAGCTGAGCTTGAACTGCTGAGCCTGAACTACACATGGAAGTTTGCTGGTTCATCGTGCCTCCCAATATTTTTCAGGAGCTAAGAGACAGGCCACTCTGCCTTTCAAGCCATTAAAGAAAACCAAGAAACGAAACCCTTGGTCTGAGTCAGGGTCTGATTCAGAGTCTGATTTTGAAGCACTTCCTCAAAGAGAGCGAGTGGTTCGCCAGGCAGCAGGTGAGTGAGGACACAGATGCAGGAGAGGGATGGTCCTCCTTGTGGAGGAGAAAATGGAACAGACTATTTTGGGACTTCCCAGAGCCTCAGATAGCATTAAGAAATCATCTTTAAAAGGCTTCTTTATTTTACTGTCAGAAACTATTAAATATTTCTACCATTTGTGCACGTTTTCAAGGAAAAGCAGAAATGGGCAACTAGAGAAATATGGCTATTGGGTTTAATTACACAACTGTCTTGGCAAATTAAATGTGTTGTGGGTGAGGTTGGAAGACTCCAAATGACAGAACACACTTGTCATTTGGAGTCTTCTCCCTGGCAGTCTCAGCATCTGCTTGTTTTTATTCAGATCTTTATTTTTTAATAACTGTAGCTAAAATATTGAAAAAGAAACGGAGTTGCATTTTGCCAAATGTGTAAAATAACACATCTGTGTCCTCCCATCAGCCAAAGTCAAGCCAATGCTCATTTCGGACTCGAATAACTCCAGCTCAGATGAGGAGTCTGAATTCCAGGGTGACAGTGAAGGCAACTCTGAATCGGACACAAACTCTAAGAAAAAGGCTCCTCCCAAGCCCAAACCTGCTCCCAAGTGAGTATTTTTCCATAATCGCTGGAAATTAGTTGTGCTTAATGCTACACAGAAATTAAAAGCGCTTTTTTGGGTTTTTTGCTGCCCTTATTTAGTGCATCATAAACTGAATTAAAAACTTGGGGTTTTGTTTTCCAGGGAAACCACTGAAAAAGCAGCAAAAGCTCCCGAACAAAAGGCAGCGCCAAGTGCTGCCCCTGGTGAGTGCGAGACCTCTAGACCATGAGGATTGTCCTAAAATCCCTCAGCAGTGCACAGGGAAGATCAGTGGGGATAATTTGGCTGTTTCAGGCTGACTTTCTGCTTTCCTTATCCAGTTCCAGTCCAAGATGTCCCTGAGGAAAAGGTGAGCCAGGCTCCTGCAGCTCCATCCGTCCCAGTGCCGAGCACCAAGACTGTGCCCAAAAAACCTCCTGCAGCCAAGAAGGCTGGAGCCACCAAGGGTAAGGGCAGCTCAGCAACATCAGTTCTAGAGAACAATTATAATTCCTGTGGGAAACAGTCCCAGTGATTTCGCTTGGCGTTCCAGGGCCTGGGCAACTGGAGTTTGCATTTCAGCAAAGATCTGAGGTTTGTGGCAGAGGTTCTCTGGTTGTCATGTTTGAGGTCTGTTTCCAAACATATCATGTTCTAGTTCATGTTGGACATGCTTGGAGGGAGGGAATTTTAGTTTGGGAACAGGAAAAGTGAATGCTTCCTACAGTGCTATGTAATACTTGGCAGGGATAATCCGAGTGGAATTTGTGTCTTGCAGTCAATGTCCTACTTCGTGTCTTTTTGGGAGGAAAGCTGCCTTGGAGCAGGCAAGCTTTTGGGGGTAGTTTGATCTATTCAGTGCTGGATCCATCTCATCCATCTCCAGCATTGGACTCGGGGTTTTTTAAGCTCAACTGCCAGACTTTGACACTGTTTTGCATATTCCAAATGGAATCAACTCGGTGTTGATCCCAGCAGGAAAATAGTGTTACTTCCACTCCTAAATTGAGAAAGCATGTTATCACTCAGAAATGGCCTGAAATGAGCTGAACTGGAAGTCGTGCTTCAAGATGCTCTTTAAAAAAAGTGAAAATATAGGTAAGAAGGAATGAGTGAGTGTTTTGGAAATTACTTCCTCCCTGTGCAGGAGTTTGAAGGTCTGAGATGGGTTATGGAGCCTTGAGAGATCAGGACTTTTCAATTTGAAATAGTCTGTAAATTGCTTTGGGGACGCTTTAATTTGATCCTCTAAATGTAGCGGAACTGAGCAGATAAACAACCTCATTCCTCACCATCTGTGGAAGAGGGATCTTTCTAGAAAACCCAGCTTCAAACGGAGACGACCTGTGTGCTGACCCCGCGGCAGCGCAGAGCCTGTTTGTGTTGGAAGTAATTCCCAAACTGGGAACAAGAGAGCAGCGAAACAGGGCTTTAACGGCGTGTTCTGTTCCAGACAACCAGCCCTCCATCATGGATATCCTGGCCAAGAAAAAGGCTGCACCCAAACCCAAGCCAGCAGCAAAGGAGGGACCCCTGCGCGGCGAGGGTGACAACGCCAAGGGGAGGAAGGTTATAAAGAGGCAGCCAAGCTCTTCAGATTCGGATTCCGATTCGCATTTTGGCTCCAAGCCTGCCAAATCTGTTGCATCAAAGGTTTGTGCAATGTCGTTGGAACTGTGGAGTGTGGGGTCGGTTCTTCTGGCAGGAAAAGCTGGTGGAGGTTGAACTTCTTCCTGGGTGTGGGGAATGGGGAAAATGGGGGTTGTAGAATCATGGAATGTCCTGAGCTGGAAGGGTCCCACAGGGATCAGAGTCCAACTCCCAGCCCTGCACAGGCACCCCAACAATCCCACCCTGTGCCTGAGAGTGTTGTCCAAATGCTCCTGGAGCTCTGGCAGCCTCGGGGTTGTGACCATTCCCTGGGGAGCCTTTTCCAGTGCCCAGCCACCCTCTGGGATAAAACCTTTCCCTCTAAAGGGTCAGACACCCCGGATCCTTGGTCTGCTCCCACCACCTCAAACACCCACCGTTCCCATGGCACAGCAGGTGTGTGATGCTCATTGTGTTCCCTGTGAATGCTCAGATCCATGATTCCTTTCCTGCTTTCCCTCCAGAAAGCCAAGCTACAGGACGACACCTTCGCCATTGACTCCGGTGCAGAAAGCCCCGTAGCTCAGCCCCGTGCCAGGCCTGGCCGCCTCAAAAAGCCTGTCCAGTACCTGGAGGAGTCCTCTGATGATGATATATTCTGAGTTTTTAGGAAAATTTTAAACTCCAGATCCACAACGAGTCTTCAGCAGCGCTCTGGAGCTCCCACCAAAGACCATCTCAGCCCTAGGAAGTCTTCACTGAACGTGAGCTGCTCCAAAAATGTTCGTTGCAGGTGACCACAGCTCGTGTTTTCTGGGTTTTAAATAAGTTAGATTTGTTTAAGCTGGAACATCCCCTTTTTGGTGAACACTGGAGCCACGTGCCCAGTGAGTGCTGCCACAGTTCCCTCTTCCCCTTTATTTGATACTTTGTGGTCATTTTAGTGTTAAAGTTGACTTTAAAACATGCCAAATCCTTTAAAATTTATACTTCCCTCTTGAAATATCTTATATCTTAAAATACATGAACTTTTAATTCCACCACTCAACACAGGTGAGCTGGAGTCATTTTTCCAGCACTACTCCTTCACTTTGTAAATATTTTCTGTGTTTTTTCTTGTTGTCCTGAGTTTGTTCGTCTTCGTATTTGTCTAATAAAAGCATTTTTGCTTATTTTCTTCACTGAATTTGTGTGTTTTCAGGGAAATAACCACTGCAGAGCTTGTGCTAAGCCCTCCCTCTCAGAGCAGAGGGCTTGGCACAAGCTCTGGGGGGTGTAGGGCTGGTTGGCCACTTCCCCACTGGCTGTGGCCACTGTGGCTCCACAACTGAATTCTTGTGAACACCCCTGTGGTCCCTGGCACGGGAGGAGCTGCTTGCCCAGAGAAGTGGCCGCCCCATCCCTGGAAGTGTCTAAGGCCAGGTTGGAGCAAACATGGCAGGGGATGGGACTGGATGAGCTCTAAGCTCCCTTCCCATCCAACCATTCCATGATTCCATGAAACCCCAGGGCCCCCCGTGCTATCGGTGCTTTGCTGGAACCCAGTCAAGTGTGGAAAGCACTGTCAGATTTTCCACTGGCTCTGGAGAGCGTCTCCGGCGCGTCCCCTCCGAGGCCGGGCTATTTACAGCTCCTCTTGCTGCAGAACATGACCCATGACAGAGCCACGGGTGGGTTGTGGGGCTGCTCTCACCGCCCTGGCACCACCCTAATGTGGATGCAGAGCTCTGGGAACATGGAGTCCATACCAGGAGTTTCCAATCCCAAAATCTGGGATGAGGTGCTGGAAATGCTGCTGGGTGAGAGTTGGGCTGTGGGGCATCAGACACTGACCCACCCTTGGCATTGCATGTCCCCAAGAGCTGAGGGGTGTCTGAGGGTGACCTGTGTTGACCAGGGCTCTGCTCCTGTTACTGGAAAGGGGATTTGAGGTGCCAGCAAACAATGTCAGAGCTGGCCAGGGCTGGCAGGAGCCCTGGCTGTGCCACACAGGATTTTGTAGGGATCAGTCCATGTGTGCTGGAGCTGGAGACAACCTGGGAAGATCCATAGGACCCCCAACAGCCCTGGTGCAGCGTCCTGGGGCAGGGAGGGCTGGTGCCAGCCGTGAGCATCCCCCAGGCACTGCAGGGCTGGAGCTGTGGCAGCAGGGCTGGGTGTACCCAGGCTCTGATGGGTCAGGGGGGTGATGCCAGCACTGGGGGGACCTTTTGGGGGCTGAGTGCTGTGCCTTGAGGACCCTGAGTCCTTGTGGGTTTGGGAAGGCCAAAGTTTGGGGGCATTTCTGCACTGAGGGGCCACCACCCCTCTGCCGTCCTGGGCAGCTCCTGGCCCTGGGCAGGGCAGCTTTTGTCCTTGGGCCCCACCGGCAGTGCTGAGCCCTTCCCTCCCTCCAGGCGCCCCTGCGGGTGTTCTGTCCCTTTAAAAGGACTCCAGGCGTGGCTGTGGGACCATTATCCCATCCCAGCTGGACAAGGGACTGGACAGTCCTGGACAGCCCTGGACAGCCGGCGCCAGCAGCGCTGGCACACCGTGGACCGCAGCCTCCGCAGGTACGGGGCTGGTGTGGGGGGCCACAGCTCAGCCAGGCCGAGCTGCGGAGGGGAACAAGGGATGGGGAATCTGCTGGTCCTGCCCCCGTTGGTGTCCTTGGATGCATCCCTGGGGGAGCGAGTCCTGGGGTGTCTGCGGACACTCCTGACAGGCTGAGCTGGGCTGGCACTGCCTGGGCACCTTCTCGTGGCGCGTTTGGGAAGGGAGGGAGGATGGAGAGCTGGAGGGGCCGTGCTGCCGCCGGGGTCCGGCCTGGTGGGCACTGCGTCCCCCCAGCGCTGACCCCGCTCCCGCAGCGCGGCCATGGGCGAGTGGGGCTTCCTGAGCTCGCTGCTGGACGCCGTGCAGGAGCACTCGCCCATGGTGGGCCGGTTCTGGCTGGTGGTGATGCTCCTCTTCCGCATCCTGGTCCTGGCCACCGTGGGCAGCGACGTCTTCGAGGACGAGCAGGAGGAGTTCGTGTGTAACACGCAGCAGCCGGGCTGCAAACCCGTGTGTTACGACGCCGCCTTCCCCATCTCCCACTATCGCTTCCTCGTCTTCCACGTCGTTGTGCTCTCGGCGCCCGCCGCCCTCTTCGTCATCTTCGCCGTGCACCAGGCGGCCAAACCGGGGCGCGGGGGGGCTCCGGGCCAGCGCGCCCGCCGCCTCCAGCCCTTCTACGTGGGCAGCGTGGTGGCCCGGATCGCCGCCGAGCTGGGCTTCCTGCTGGGCCAGGCGCTGCTCTACGGCTTCAGGGTGCAGCCGCTCTTCGTGTGCCGCCGCCGGCCCTGCCCGCACCGCGTCGACTGCTTCGTGTCCCGCCCCACCGAGAAAACCGTCTTCATCCACTTCTACTTCGTGGTGGGGTTGGTCTCGGCGCTGCTCAGCCTGGCCGAGCTCGCCCACCTCCTCCGCAAGGGTCCCCCGGCCCGGCCCGGCTGCTGCCACCGGCCCCAGGAGCGGGGCCCGGCTCCCGGGCAGCCGGCGGGGGCTGCGGAGGGACCCTGCGGTCCCCACCCGCGGGGGGACCTCACCGTGTGACCGGGCCCCGGCTGCCACCGCTGCCATGAGCTGTGCCCGGTCTCAGCCCGGCGGGGACTGCGGATCTCCCTGCCCCAGAGGGGTCCCGGCTCTCGCCGTGCCCGGGAAGCGGGGCCGTGCCGGGCTGGGCCGTGCCCCGCTGCCCCCGGTGCCCCCGGTTCCTGTTGTGGGCGGCGGATGGGCCTCACCCGGCAGCTGCTGGAAAAACAATACGGACAAAAAGAAAACAAACAGGTCCCATCCCTGCACAGTGGCAGGAACACCCCTGTACCCACCCCCAGCCCGGCACGGGGAGGGGGGCCAGGGCTGCCCCCAAACCCTGTACTGGGAGTGTCACAAATGCATCAGGGCTGGGCTCTGGCATAGAGGGACATGACTGTGGCCTCAGGACTGGGAAGGTCAGAGCTTTGGGGTGCTGGGGGGACCTCAAAGGGCTCTGTCAAAGCCTTTAGGGATGACCAGACAGGGAGAGCAATGGGGGAGGTCCTGGGCTGCCGTCCTGCAGCAAAGAACACCCCCTTTAACCAGGACTTGGGGTGCCACAGCCTGAGCATCTCCTCCCCACCCCTGCACCCCCTCCTCCCCGGGTACCCCCACAAGAATAACGAGCCAGGCACTAGAATAAATAAACTTTATTCTGGAGCCAGCCCCCCCGTCCCCCCTCCCCGTCCTCCCCGTGCCGGCAGGGCCGGGCCCCCCTTCCCCGCGAGGCCAGGACTGGCACCACCCTGTGCCCCCCACAGTCCCCTCCCCGCCTGGGGGGCCGGGGCTGGGCCCGCCCGGTGCCCCCCGACTCTAAATCCACTAAAATCTCAACAACAACAAAAAAAAAAAAAAAAAGAATTTAATAATAATAAACCGTGTGCCCCCCCCACCCCTCCCCCAGCAGCGCCCGCCGTGCCCCCTCCACCTGCACAGGCCTAAAAACCCCTCCAAACTTTTACAAAGGTTTTAAAACGTTATTTATAGATATTTATAGATATTTATATATATATACTTTGCTTTCTTTTCTCTTTTAAATGACTCTGCTTCCTCGGCGTGCGGGGCTGGCCGGGCCCCCCCCGCGGACGGCCGGGGCGGGGCGGGGGGGGGGGCGTGGCTCGGTGGTCGCGATCCCGTGGGTGCTGGTGCTGGTGGGGCCGGGGCGTCCCCGGGGCCGCGGCCGAGGTCCCCGCGCCCCCGAAATGTGACTCAACCAACGCGCTGGGCCCGGGGCTGGGGGTCCCCGCGGGGGCCGCTCCGGCGGGGGCTGTGAGGAGTCCGCCCCGGGGGGGGGCTGCAGCCGGGCCGGGCTCAGGGACCCCCCCGTGCCGGCGAGCCGGGCTCTGTCCTGGTGCGCGCCGGGCGCGGGTCACGGCGAGTGCGTGGCCGGGCTGCTGCGGTTGGAGCTGGGCGAAAGGCTGGGGCTGCAGCTGCCCGGGGGGGGCCCCAGGCTGCCCCCGCGGGGGCCGCCCGCCTGCCCCCCCAGCGTGTCCATGCCCTCCGAGTTCTCCAGCATCTCCTGGATGAGCGGCGGCATCGAGCCCGGGATCTCCATCTTCAGCGTGATCACCCGCTCGGCGCCTGCGGGAGGGTGGGGGTCAGCAGGGTGCTGCCATAAATTGGCACTCCCGAAACATCACCCTGAAACTGGCACTCCCAAAACGTCACCCTGAAACTGGCACCCCCAAATGGCACCCAAAAAACCCCAAAATGGCACCTCCAAAAGGCACCCAAAAAAACCCCAAAATGGCACCACCGAAGTGGCACCCTAAAATTGGCACCCCCAAATGGGCACCCAAAAACTGGCATTCCCAAAATGACATCCAAAAAGTGACACGCCCAAAGCAGCACCCTGAAAGCAGAACCCCCAAAATGACACCCCCAGCTTTGCTTCTCCCTGGGCACTGAGGACAAGGGACACAGTCACATCCTCAGCATCCCTGGAAGACGCAGTGCTGGGTGTGTCCTCCTCTTCTTCATCCCCTCTGGAGGTTGCTGGGTGACCCAGACGCCTCAGTGTCCCCTGGATGCTCCCTGAGGACCCAAAGCCACAGGAGCCTCACCCTTGGCGCTGATGCTGCGCAGGTCTGTGATCTTCATGAGCATCTTGGGGAACATGTGGGGCTTGTTGGGCCTCCTCTTCCTCACGTAGATCTTCAGTGCCTCCAGCAGTGGCTCCTGCAGCTTGTCCACCTTGTCAGGCTGCTCCAGGTCCTGGCGGTCTGGGGAAGGGGCACACAGTGGTTGGGGGGAACAGCACATCCCCCTTGCCATCCTGTGGGTTCCCAGCTCCCACCGCTCGGGCTTCATTTGGGGTCTCTTTGCTCAGCCATCGGGGGAGGACGGCCGGGCTGGGCAGGTGCCCGTCCCTGCACCCACCTCCGCAGATGAGGCAGATGGCACTGAGCAGCCCCGTCTCGGCGTCGTCCATCTCCAGCGGCAGCAGCTGGTTGGCGAAGGCGAAGACCAGGTCGGTGAGGGGCCCGAACCCCGCGTTGTGCATCTGCGTGCGGTTCAGCGTCAGCCCGTCCGAGAAGGTCATGGTGTCCTGCTCCGGCGTGTAGCGCGTGCAGATCCGCAGGATCTGGGGAGGGAGAGAGCGGGGGGACTCAGCCTGGTGTCCCCTCCCCATCCCTGTCCCCATCCCTGTCCCCGTGCTCACCAGGATGTCGAGGCAGGCGGCTTTGAGGAGGGTGATCTGGTCAGCGATGGTGAGGGTGGTGAAGCCGGGGAGCTGCTTGGCGAACTCCACCGTCTTGATGATGCACTTGGTGGACAGCTCGCTGAACTTGTCCCACAGGTCGATGTCCAGGGACACGCGCTGCTCCGAGCTGTTGTTCTGTGGTGCGAGGCGGGGGATGAGGGCACAGGGAGGTGCCACCCTCCCCAGCCCCCCAGGACCCCCAGGACCCTGTGACACTCACCGTAGTGTATTTGCCGAGCTGGCAGAGGGCGGGGAAGGTCTCCTGGTGGGCTTTGCGCACCTTCTCGATGAGCTCCTCCACCTCGGGTGTGATGATGTAGCTCTCCGAGCACTCCGGCTTGGGCACGTCCTTCTTCTTCTTGTTCCGGTCATTGCGGACGGCTGCAGGAATGGCAGGGTCAGTGTCATCTGTCCCCAGTGCCACCCAGGCCCTGCCCCACCATGCTCTGACCTCAAGGTTGGGATGGGGACCTGCCACCAGCATGGGCTCAGCTGTGGTGACAAGTTCCCAGCAGAGCCATCAGCCCCACAGATCCCTTTAAATAGTCCCCAAGTCATTAGGAGCAATTAGGGGTGCAGTTAGACCCTGCACCCCTGGGGGGATCCACACTTCTTGCCAAGGGGACGGTGCTCTACAACGCCAACACATCAGAGAGAGACCCCTGAGCCACCACACTGGGTGAGGGGCACAGGAGGGATGCTGGGGGGGGCAGCTGGGACAGGGGGAGCAGCTGGGAGGAGCCCCAGTCCCACAGGGATCACCCTCTGTGGGCTGGGAGGGTGCAGGGTGAACCCCTGGGATGCTGAACCCTCCCTGGCAGTTCCTGGCCCCTCAGGCTTTGCCAGCTCCTCCCAGGGGTCCCAGGCCCCCAGGGGTTGGCAGATGGGGCAGGGCTCAGGGAGGCAGCTGTGCCTCAGCAGCCCTCTCCCCCAGGCACCCACCGCGGGGGCACAGCCAGGCACCATGACAACTGCCAGCGGAGCAGGGAGGCCTCATCAGCGTCATTTATCTCTGACATTATCAATCACCCGTTGCCGGGGCAACTGCCAGGCTGTGACACAATCCCAGGGGGTCCCCATCCCCCCCGGGCCTTGCTGGGCATAGGGTGGGGGCTGCTGGGATGGCCCATCACACCCTCACTGGACACCAGACAGGGTGTTCCCATCCGTGCTCCATCCCTGGTCTTCATCCCTGTCCCCTTCCCAATCCCTGTCCCCATCCCCACTCACACTCCTTGGACATTCCGACTTCGAAGCACTTCTGGAGCCGGCAGTACTGGCACCGGTTGCGTGTCACCTTGTTGATGATGCAGTTCTTGTCCCGGTGGCACGTGTACACCATGTTCTTCTGGATGCTGCGGCGGAAGAAGCCCTGGGGACCCCGCACACCCCAATCAGCGCCTGGCACGGGGACCCCGAGCACCCCAAGGACCCCATGGGGGCAATCAGGGCTGGGGCAGTGCTCACCTTGCAGCCCTCGCAGGCGCTGACCCCATAGTGGTACCCCGAGGACTTGTCCTGGCACACGAAGCAGGGCTTGTAGATGCGGGGCAGGGGTGGGGGCGAGGGGGGGCTGGGCACGATCTCCTCTGAGCTGGTGCTCTGCGTCTCGACGGCTGTGGGGACGAAGGGATGGCACTCAGGGAACGAAGCCCCCCAGGGCAGGGACCCCCCACCCCACACCCCACGGCTGCTCCCCAGCTCCAGGGGTCCCAGCAGCCCCAGCCCCGTGCTGCCCACCCCTGCCCTGGCGCCAGGTCGAGCGGGGCCAGCGGGGAGAGGACGCGAGCTGGGAAGATGCAACGTGACATTTCCAGGTCACGGAGACGATGTGGAATTCAGGCAGACAAAAAAAAAAGGAAAAAAAAGCGAAGAAAAGAGCTGGGATCCCAGCAGCCCCCAGCCCAGGCGGCACTGCCAGCGGGTGGGGGGACAGAGGGTGCAGGGACAGCTTGGGGGGGACAGTGCCACACACTCACGCACACGTGTGGGCACGTGTACAGTGTGACACCTGCATGTACAGGGTGACCCCCACAGCCCGGGGATCACCCACCACCCCCACAGACAAAGCCCAGGAGGGGACAGGCACAGTGGCACCCAGCTGGCACCCCGAGGTCCCCCGATGGAGGATGTCCCCAAGGGCAGCGCTGCCTGTCCCTGTAACAAGCAGACCCCAGCCCTGCCAGTGCAGGGGACACAGCCAGTGCCCCTGCACCCCAAAACCTCATGGAACGAGCCTGTTCCCTTCCTGCACCCCAAAACCGCAAGCCATGTGCCTCTTGCACCACAGAAGCACCCAGGACACTGCAGGAGGTGCTCAAGTCCCCCAGGTCAAGCCTTGGCCCCTGCCCTAGCACAGCCTGGGCTCGGGGGGCATTCGGTGCAGTTGGGGTGCAGCCCTGGAGCTGGGGGGACTCAGAACAGCTGGGGTTCAGCACAGTTGGGTGCACCCCTGGCACACAGGGGGGGCTGGTTCAGCACGGTTGGGTGCACCCCTGGAGCTGGGGAGGGGCTCAGCACAGTCGGGGTGCACCCCTGGCATGGGGTGCAGCCAGGCAGGGGTTAAGCGCTCCCCGGCTGCTCCGGGATGTTTGCGAATGTTTTTCTGCAGCGGAGCCAAGCGAACCAGTCAAACAGGATATTAAAGGCCAGGCCCGGCGGGGGAGCCCGGGCCCCCCCCGCCCCGCCGGCCCCTGCACCCCAAAAAGGGCCCCACGGCCGCCGGAGCCCCCCCGGGGCCGGGGAGCCTCGGGGAGCCCCGGCCGGGGACACCCAGCCCGGAGAAGGGGCCCCAGTGGAGTGGGGGGGTTTGGAGAGTTAAGGGTGGGGGTCCCCAGCCCGGCAGTGCCACGGGCCCCTCGCCAAAGGCTACGGGATGAGGCCAGGGAGGGGACAACAGGACAAAGCCACCCCTGACACTTGTCCCCAAGCGCCAACGGGGACGGGGAATGTGCAGGGTGTGACAGGAGCGTGCGGGCCAGGATGAGGAGTACGTGGGGTGGGATTTGAGGTCACGGAAATGAGCGTGTAAGGTGGGATGTGAGTGTGTGGGGTGGGATACGAGTGTTTGGGGTGGGATACGAGGGTGTGGGGTGGGATACGAGGGTGTGGGGCACCGGGGGAATGCGTGAGGTGCGATATGAGGGCAGGGAGGCGATGGTGCAGGGTGGGATGTGAGCGTGTGGGGCACCAGGGGAGTGTGCAAGGTAGGATATGAGCGTGCAAGGTGGGATACAGGCGTGTGTGGGGGGCTGTGGGGGTGCAGGGAGGGATGTGAGTGTGCGAGGTGGGATGTGGGCGTGCGGGGTGGGACATGGGCGCGGGGGCGAGCGCTGGGCAGAGCTCCCGGGCTGAATAAATCACCGCTGCCACTCGAGGGAGCGGAGCCATTAAAGTGACTGAGCGAACGTCGTCTATAATTTATCGCCTCTTTTATATAATTTAAGAACTTCCTCGTGGAGAGCTGCACTCACAAAACGCGGATTTGACAAGATTTTGATGTGCTGGGTGCGGAGAGGGGGAGGGGACCCGGTTCTCTCCGCGTCTCTGCGCTGGCAGAGCTGCGCCAGCACCCCGGGAATCCCCTGCCACCCCCGTCACCAGCCAAAGGACCGCGGTGCCACCACGGAGGGGACACGGACACAGGCATAGCCACCAGTCTGACCAGCTCCCCTCACGGTAGCATCAGGCCTGGGTGCCCCTCGCACCCCTGGGAGGCAGGGGGAGGGCACAGAGCAGCGCCCAAAGGCGCTGAGCAGGGCAGGACGGGTGCCAACCTTCCCTGCTGGCACAGGGCTGGGTGACAAGGTGCAGCTGGGGACACGGCGGGACCCCAATGCTCAGGCTCATCCCCTCCCCCAGCCCGTCCCCCCCGCAGCAGGGGGGACCCCGCTGTCCCCCCCGGCCGAGGCAGCGGAGCCCGGCTCCAGCTGCAGACCAGATGCTGCGGCTCCGCCAGATCCCGGGTGAACGCTGAACGCGCCGCCCCCGCCCGCGGCCCCGCCGGCTGCTTCCTGCCCGCGCCGGGGGACCCCGGGGCACCCCGACACCCGCACCCCCGCCCTGGCGTGGGAAAGCGCCTGCGGGGACACCCCGTGTGCCAGAGCCCGGGGGGACACCGGCCTCCGCACCGCCACCAGCCCGCCACGGCTCCGGGACAGACCCCGGCCAGAGGAGCGGGGAGGACGAGGATGGGGGGACTGGAGGGGGGAGCCCACCCGAGGGTCGCAGCGGGGGTCACCAGGGGTCCCCGTAGCCCGGTGCGGTGGCAGTGCCGTGCCAGGGGTCACAGCCCCTCACAGGAGAGCGGAGGCCCACCCAGGGCTTCCCTGCGGATGAGAATCCCACGTGCCCCGAATTCCTGCGCCTCTGCAGAAGGGGGAGGGAGGGAAGCGGGTGCCGAGAGCCCTGAGCCGTGGGGTGCCCGGTCCTGATCATGTGCCACCGGCCACGGGGCTCAGCCCACCGGGCACTGCCTGGTCCCTACGGGGCATCCTCACCAGGACTCGGGGTCTGCCCCCTGCCAGCACCACGGCCCGGGGTCCCCAAAACCCTGACACACCCATCTGTGACCCACAGCTTTCACAAGGCCATGTGAGGGCACCCCGTGCCCAGCGGGGGGGAGTGGCACGCACAATCCAACCCCACGTACCCTTCCCACACCCCCACAGCACCCCAAAAACCCCCAACAGCACGTGGCTCCACAGGAGCAGGGGGTTCCCTCTGTCTTGGTGGGCTCCTACAAGATCTTCCTCTGCCCTCAGGAGCTGCCTCTTGCCTCCGTTTCCCCATGGTGGCAGTCTCAGTGCTCTGTGGGGTGTGGGTGGGCTCCCCGTGCCCCCCGAGCAGCTCTGGCTCCCGTGCCAGCGCAACACGCCCCGCCGGGCAGGGCAGTGCCACGCTGGGCCAGCAGCCAGCACCGCGGGGCCAGCGGGCACGGCCGCAGCTGGCTCTGAGGAAACTGAGGCACGGCACGGCTGCCCCGGCACCAGCGAGCCCTGCCCGGGCTGGCACCCCTGGGCTGGGGAGACACGGCACCTCGTGTGACGTCGGGAGCGGGGCACAGAGCCAGGGAGTCCCGCCAGCGCCCGCCGCCCACGCGCTCGCCAGGTCACGGTCACCGTGACCAGAGCCCCGAGGTGCCCCAGCCAGGCCAGGGGACCAGCGTCCACCCAGAGCTGCGGCCCACGGGGAGGGAGGGGGCTCCGGCCCCTGCCGGACTGGGGGCACAGAGAGGGGACAATGGTTCCCAGCTACCCTGCTCAGGACAGTCAGAGCCAGGGGGCCCTGCCCTAAGGGGTGGCACTGGAGCCCGGGACCCTCCTGCCCACCCAGCCTGAGCGAGGCCTCGGAGGCAGCCACCCCCCCTCACAGAGGCAGCGGGAGCCCCCGCATGTCCCCAGCGCAGACAAAGGGCCCTCGGCCGCGCTCGGTGCCAGCGCAAAGGTCGAGCGGCCCCGAGACAATGAGGGGAGCGAGACCGGGGGTCCACGGCCACACACCCTTTGCACAGCGCCGGCCACGGGCACCCCGCCATTGGCCCCTGCCATGGATCCCCGCCCTTATCGGGGTGAAAGTCCCGCGGAACCCGGCAGGACTTTCCCTGGGCCGTTGTGGTGGCCTCTGGGTGCCAGGGCACCGGCTGCCCATAGAAGGGGCATGGGACTCCTCCAACCCCCCTAAACCTCACTCGCCCCCCACACCGTGGGCACAAACCACAGCAGGGCTCCACATCCCCGTGGGGGAACAGCTCCCAGGCTGGCCGGCACTTGGAGTGCGCTGCCCGTGTCCCCCCGCTGCCCATTCCGGTCCGGTGCTGTCCTCACGCCCTCCGTGCCCCCCCTTCGCACAGCGCATGGAGGGGACACCGGGCCGTGACCCCTCAGGGACACCAGGGCAGGGTCCCGCCAGCGGAAACAGGACTGGCCCGGCCCCATATCCACACTCAGGACCCCCTGGCCCAGGGGGACCCCCCGATCTGCGGCAGGGTGGGGGCCCAGGCTGGGGCTCCCCCGCGCCTGGGCAGCAGCGGCGGCTCCGTCTGTAGTTAATTGGATTTTCCCCAAGCCTTTATCAGGAGAGAGCGAAATTCCCGGCGGAGCCGGCGCTGCCCGGACCCTGCTGCGGGAAGGGAGGGCGAGAGGCGATCTCCCTGCCCCCCTTCACCGAGCTTGGCCCCGAAATCCCGACTGCCCCCGAAATAGGGCAGGGGTGTTTAAAGAGCCGGTGGCATCGACGCATGGAGCGGGTGGGGAGGAGGCTGAGGGGGCTGAGCCCCGCACCCCTCCGGGACCAGCACTCAGCTCAGCCCCCCGCCCACGGCCAAGGCCCCCGCACCCAGCACCGCACCCCGCACCCATCCCCGCAGCCCCCCCCCCCCCACCCCCGCCCGGGTTTCGGGGCCGCTCTCCCCGGCCCGATGCGACGGAGAGGGGCCCGTCCGCCCCCGGTGCGCAGGTACCTACAGCGGCCGGAGCTGCTCCACGGCGGGGGGCGGCGGGGGGGGCAGCCCCGGGGGCCCGGCCCGTAGAAATCCATGCGGAGGAAGGGGCCGGGGGGCAGCCCCGCCACCGCCGCGCCCTCGTACATGGCCCCGGGGCGGCGGGGGTGGCTCCCCCGGCCGGGGCGGCCCCGGGCGGTCAGTGCCCCCCCCCGCGCCCCCGGGGCGCCCCGCACCGCGCTGCCATCGCCCCGCGGAGCGGCCCCGCCGCTCGCTCCGCGCCCGAGCGGCGGGAGGAGGAGGAGGAGGAGAAGGAGGAGGAGGAAGAGGAGGAGGAGGAGGAGGCGGGGGGAGGGGAGGAAGGCGCAGCCCCGCCGGCTCTGCGGCTTCGCCAGCCCCGGTCCCTCCCGGCACCCGCCGCCTCCCCGCGCTTAACCCGCTCCGCGCCGCGGGGCCGCCCCGGCTCCCGCACGCGGGGGGACACGGGGCGCGGACACGCGGGGGGCACACAGCCATGCGGGGGACGGGCACGGACACGCAGGAGAGAAATGGACACGCTGGGTGGGGGGGCATGGACACAGGACACGGTCAAGCACACGCGGGAAGGGGGGGGGGACACGGACACCGAGGGGGACGCAGACATGCAGGGGGGGACACAGACACGTGGGGGGGGGCACGGACACACGAAGTGACACGGACACGCAGGACGACACGGGTACGCGGTGGAGAAATGGACACACGGAGAGGGCACGGACACGCGAGGGCAAAGGGACACGCAGGGGAACACGGACATGCAGAGGGACACGGACACGCGGGGGCAGCGGGAGCGAAATGGGGAGGGGCTCAAGGCGGGGCTGGGGGGGTCGGGGGCTGCCCGGCAGAGATGACGGGGGCCCTGGGGGTCCCGGGGGGGGTCCCGGGGACTGCCCAGCGGCCGCAGCTCATTTGCCTAATGGGATGCGGGTGAACTGCGGGTGAACCCGCGGGAAGGGCTCACCTCGGCCTGACCCTCGGGCCCCCCCCCGGAGGGGGTGGGTGGGTCTGTGTACATGCATGTGCTCGTGTGTTCATGCATGTTCCCAGTGCCTGAAGAGTGTCTGCATCCCTGCTGCAGCGGGGCCACGTGTGCTGCCGCTGCACAGACGCACGGGGAGCTGCGTGTGCCTGCGCAGGGCAGCCTGTGTGCACACACGTGTGTGCATCCCTCCTGCACACACACACACACACACACACACACGTGTGTGACACCACGTCCCACTGAGCACAGGAGCAGCTGAGAATGTGAACGCACACGTGTGTGCATAGCCCGCTGTATCTGTGTGTGTGTGCACACGTGTGTGCTGGCGTGTCACCCGTGCAGGGCAGAGAACCATGAGCCACCACTCCCCACCACGCCACTCCTTCACAGAAGCCACTGCTGAAGCTGACACCACAAACCCGGGGACCCCTGAGCAGTGACAGCGCTGCCAGCGCAGAGCAGGGACGGTCACACGCCAAGGACAGGCCCCGGGGGTGCCACTTCCCACTGCAGCGGTGATCTCCCTGCTGCACAGCGGGCACGCCACGGCATCTGCACTGCCCCAGCCCAGGGATGCCCTTGGAGGGAGAGGAGCCCCACTGACCCCACAACTGGACCTTGCCATGAGCAGGAGGAGCATGGCTGCACACGGGTGGGAGGATGCGGGCGCTGCTGCACATGTCTGCGTGTCCGTGTGTGTGTGGCTTTGCATGTATGTGTGTGGCTGTGTGCATGCATGTGGCTCTGTGATTGTGTGTGCGCATGCATGTGACTGTCCTGTGTGCATGCGTGGCTGTGCACACGTGTGTCTGTGTGTGGCTGTGCACGCATGTGGCTATCTCTGTGTGTGTGGCTGTGCGTGTGTGAACGCGTGTGGCTGTCTCTGTGTGTGGCTGTGCACGCATGTGACTGTATGTCCATGTGTGCCTGTGCACATGTGTGGCTGTGCGTGTATGGCTGTGCACATGTGCGTGTCCGTGTGGCTCTGCACACGTGTGGCTCTACATATGTGGCTGTGCACATGTGTGGCTGTGCATGTGTGGCTGTGCGTGTGTCACTGTACACATGTGGCTGTCTCTGATTGTGTGGCTGTACATGTGTGGCTGTGCATATATGGCTGTACACACGTGTGGCAGTCTCTGTGTGTGTGGCTGTGCGTGTGTCACTGTACATGTGTGGCAGTCTGTGTATGTGTGGTTGTGCGTGTGTCACTGTACACGTGTGGCAGTCTGTGTGTGTGTGGTTGTGCGTGTCACTGTACATGTGTGGCAGTCTGTGTATGTGTGGTTGTGCGTGTGTCACTGTACACGTGTGGCAGTCTGTGTGTGTGTGGTTGTGCGTGTCACTGTACATGTGTGGCAGTCTGTGTGTGTGTGATTGTGCGTGTGTCACTGTACACGTGTGGCAGTCTGTGTGTGTGTGGTTGTGCGTGTGTCACTGTACACGTGTGGCAGTCTGTGTGTGTGTGGTTGTGCGTGTCACTGTACATGTGTGGCAGTCTCTGTGTGTGTGGTTGTGCGTGTCACTGTACGTGTGTGGCAGTCTGTGTGTGTGTGATTGTGCGTGTGTCACTGTACACGTGTGGCAGTCTGTGTGTGTGGTTGTGCGTGTGTCACTGTACACGTGTGGCAATCTGTGTGTGTGTGATTGTGCGTGTGTCACTGTACACGTGTGGCAGTCTGTGTGTGTGTGGCTGTGCGTGTGTCACTGTACACGTGTGGCAGTCCGTGTGTGTGTGGCTGTGCGTGTGTCACTGTACACGTGTGGCAGTCTGTGTGTGTGTGGCTGTGCGTGTGTCACTGTACACGTGTGGCAGTCTGTGTGTGTGTGATTGTGCGTGTGTCACTGTACACGTGTGGCAGTCTGTGTGTGTGTGATTGTGCGTGTGTCACTGTACACGTGTGGCAGTCTGTGTGTGTGTGGCTGTGCGTGTGTCACTGTACACGTGTGGCAGTCTGTGTGTGTGTGGTTGTGCGTGTGTCACTGTACACGTGTGGCAGTCTGTGTGTGTGGTTGTGCGTGTGTCACTGTACACGTGTGGCAGTCTGTGTGTGTGTGGTTGTGCGTGTGTCACTGTACACGTGTGGCAGTCTGTGTGTGTGTGGTTGTGCGTGTGTCACTGTACACGTGTGGCAGTCCGTGTGTGTGTGGCTGTGCACGCGTGTGCGTGTCCGTGTGTGCGTGCGGGGCTGCGCAGCGCGGCAGCGCCTGTTTAAATAATAATGGCAAGTCGGGGCTTTGCTTAGCCAGCAGGTTTCGAACAAAAGCCCAGCGCTGCTCCAACTTCCTGCAGCGAACATGACAAATGTCTGCTCTGACTCATTTACCAGCGCTGGAAAGAATGTGGCTGCGATGGAGGGGACGGAGGGGACGGCGCAGGGGACGCGGGCGGTGGCACCGCGCGGCCGGGCCATGCCGGCGGCCGCCCCGACGGGCAGCGCTTCCCATCCCGCATCGCTTCCTGCACCGCTTCCCACGTCCCTTCCCGTCCCGCATCCCCTCCCGTCCCGCGTCGGCGGCAACAGGAAGAAACAGAGATTTAAAAAAAAAACAAACACACAACAAAACCTTAATTCCAGAGCCAAGAGGAACTGGGCGAGGGGACACCCCGCACGCAATCTCGCGGTGTGAGGGGGACAGGGACACCCCGCCCTGAGCCACATCCCACCAGCAGCCTGAGGACACGAAATCAGGGCGCTTCCAGTAACATCCCCAGCCCCGCATCCTCCTGGCCCCACTCCCAGAGTGATGCTCCGGGGGGAACAGAGATGCCTCCAAAAGGCTGACGAAAACCCAACCCTACAGTCCATGGGGACCCCATGGAGGACAACCCCATGCCCGGAGGGGGCGGCTTTGGGATCACAGGGTCACAGTCCCCACGGTCCAAGATGCCCGGGGCCCCCACACAAACCCCCCCAGCCCAGCCCGGGGTGTTGGCCGCAGCCCCTTCCCCCATCGCCACGCCGGCACCTCGGGGCCCCGCAGCTCCCCCGGGCCCCGCAGCCCCCCTCTCGCCCGCCCACTTCAAAAGACCCCATTTATCCCCTTCAGCCGCTTTTGAGCCCTGCGAATTCCCGGCTGGAGCAGGCGGCTCCCCCCGGCCCCTGACAGTGATAGAGAACCTCCGCCTAATGGGCTTTCCCAGGCTGGGGGCCCAGCGCCTCATCAATCTTCCCGGGGCAGGAATGGGGGGGCCGGGGGGTCCCCAGCACCGCACCCCGCGGGGCTCCCCGGCCACTGCCCTGAGCGGGGCCCCCCAGCCCCGCGGCCCCCCCGCCCCCGGCCCCCGGCCTGCAGGGAGCACGTTTTGCTCATTAATTTTTAAAAATTAATTAATTACGGGGCGCTGCGGGGGAGCGGCTGCGGCGCGAGGAAACCGGAGCCAGCGGGTAGGGTGACAGGCCAGCCCGGGCGCGGGGCCCCCTGTCCCGGCAGCCCGGAGCGGGGCCGGGGGGGCGCGGCTGCAGCGGGGGCTGGGCTGGGGTCCCGCTTCCCGCAGCCAGGCCTGGGAATCAGGGCGAGGGAGGGTCTGGGGGGGCGGCTGCACAGGGAGACCCCCGACACACAGCACGGGCCAGCACTGGGCAAGGAAAGGGGACCTCCAGGGACAGCCAGGCGCCACGGAGCGCCCAGGGATGGGGATGAGGGCACAGAACAACCCAGCACCATCACACACACCAACATGCGTGTGCACACCTGGCACAGGGACACGGGCAGCCCTGCTCTGCATGTGCCACCAACACACGGGCACAGCGTCACTGACACACACACACACACACACACACACACACACGTGTGACATACGTGTGCATGCTCCACACAGCCCCAGTGTGCACACACAGGCACAGCAGGCACTGACACACACCCACACACACACACACGTGTGACACACGTGTGCACACCCCACACAGCCCCAGGTGTGCACACACAGCTGTGCACGCACGCACCAGCACTGCCGGCAGCACACCATGGACAGGCACTTACACACACACACACACACACACACACAGAGCCCATAAAGGGCACACGTGTGTACATCCATCATGTGAGCACACACATGCCCACACACAGATCCCCATCCCAGCACCCACGGACCCACTGGGCTGCCCAGCCCAATCCCGGATCCCGGGAGGGGCATCTGCACTCGCAGGAGGGCCCAGCCGGATCGGCCCTGGGGCCGTGCAGCTGCAGCACATCTGGTGAGAGCCGGACTCATGGTGAGGAGGGGGTGGCGGCCCCGGCCCCCCGCAGGCGGGACACAGACACCGGCACCTCCCTGCAGCAGGAGCGAGAGCAGCAGCATCCCAGGACACCCCAATACTGCAGGACCTACCCAAACAGAGCACCCACCAGGCTGCGTGGATGCTGCAGGAGGGGCAGCAAGACACAGTGCCCCCACCCCCTGCATCCCTCGGGGACCTGAGAGGGAAAGCCAAGGGGAAACTGAGGCACGATTCACTGGTCAGTCACCAGCCCCAGGACACCCTCCAGCTGTGCCCGCAGCCCTGTCCTCAGTGTCAGGGAAGGGGGGGACACAGCGGCCCCCCCAGCCTGTTCCCACATGCCCGGAATGGCCCCAGAGCCAGCGCGGGGGAGTGGCCCCGCCCGCCGACACCCAGTCGCTGAACTGGTCCCACTGGGTCCCACCGCCGCCGGGGCGGCTCCGGCGGGGGACAGCACCCAGGGCCGGCCCTGCCCGGACCTGCACCGGCCCCCGGGGCCAAGGACGGGCCGGGGGGGCCCCGCCACACCCCGACCCACAGGGTTCTCCCCAGCAGCGGGCGCCGCAGGGCACTCATGCTGTGGGGAACGGGCACGGACACCCACCACCGTGGGGCTGGAGTGAGAAGAGGTCCAGCAGCCACCCCATGGCACCCAAGACGGCATCCAGGGAAACTGAGGCACTCTGAGGGGTGCTGGTTTGGGGGGACCCCGGGTGGGAGCCCACCTCCAGCGGCTCCCAGCTGCCGTCACGGCAGGCAGTGATTACCAGGGCGTGATGGACGACCCTGTCACGGGGAAATGGAATCGGGAGCAGCCGCGATGATGATTGTCTTCATTGCCTTCATCGCCTCCCCCACGGCAGCCCCACCACCGGCGAACAAAGAGCCACCACGGGGACACAGCACCCACCAAGCCCACCGGCACCCAGTCTGGTCACAGTGAGGGACAGGGACACCCTGGCCAGGGCCCATGGGCCGTTAATAACCAGCACATAAAACAGCCACTAATGAAGGTGGCTGCAATTAATGATACAACCCCACCAGGGCCACTGACCACTCCCCGCCTCAGTTTCCCCAGCAGCAGCACTCACAGGCGAAAAGCACCCAGTGCCTGCATCTTAGGAGCCCCCAAAATCAGCTCCCCACAGGTGCGGCCAGGAGGAGGGAGATCCTCCCTCATCACTGCCACCGTCCCCAAGGCACATTATGGATCAGCCTGGGATGGGCATTCACATCCCACGCTGGCGACAGAGCCTGGCCCCAAGGAGTCCCCACACACCCCCCCAGCACTGGGGGTCCCCCCAGCCCCCGTAGAGCCGCAGTACTCACTGGCAGGTGATGGGGTGCTGTATCCACTGACAGGGAGCTGGTGCTGGATGCCGGCCAGGGTGCTGGGCGGAGAGAGCCCCCCCAGCATGTGTGGGAAGAAGAAGGCATAGGGGGGCACAGGGTAGCCATTGAGGTGCCCCCCACCTGGCGTGGGGCAGGAGCTGCTGTTGCTGGCCATGCTGGGGTCTCTGGCGTGGGGGGCTCTCAGGCGCGGGGTCCCGGGGGCGAGCAGAGCATGGGGCCCGCGGGTGCCCTGCTGCCGGGCTGTCCTCACAGCTGCTGCTGGTCCTGCGGCGCTGCGGGGGAAGCAGAGACGGGCATTAGCAGAAGGGCTGGGACCCCTGACCCCCACCCCGTCGGGTCACCCACCAGCCGTGCCTCAGTTTCCCCAGCCCCCCCCGGGGCCACATCCTCTCCCGGCCCCAGGAGGGCGCAGCCGGCCGGGCCTGGGGCTCCGTATGGGATTAACGCCGATCCCCCCGATTAACGACACCGGGACGGCGGCACCGGCAGGCGCAGCTCACTAATCCCAGCTTAGCTGAGCATGGGGGGGATGGGGGGACGGTGTGGGGACGGCCTGGGGACACTGTGGCCCCACAGGGCACCCCCTCCAGCCAAAGGCCACACCATGACCCCAAACCTGCTCCACCAGATCTTGCACGGGAGATGGGGCACGCAACGGGACCTGGGGGCAGCAGCCCCTGCCCCAGCCTGGGGGGGCTGCGGGGCAGCTGGGGACGGGGGGGGGACACGGGCACACCGGGGTCCCCTGAGGACAGCGGCTCTGCTCCAGGCCGGCTCTGCCGTCACGGCCACGCGCCCGCTCCGGCTCCGCTCCCCCCATGCCTGCGCGGATCGCGAGGGGGCTCAGCCGCCCGGCCCCGCAGGGAGGGGGCTCAGCCCCCGCGGCACCGGCACCGGGGGCTCAGCCCGGCCGCAGGGCGGGGCCGTGCCCGTCGCGCCGCAGCCCCCGCCCGGTGCCATGTGCCACGTGCCAGGCCACGCCGTGTGCCCGCAGCTCCCACGCCATGGACCCCTCGGCCCTGGCCGGTCGGGGGGCGGTGGGAAGGGGGGCGCGGGGCTTTCACAATCCCGGGCTGGCTGTTTATTTAAGTGCTGGCGCGGGGCCCGGCGGGGGCTGTTTATTTGCCGAGAGTGCTGGCTCCCGGCCCCGCGGAGGCGGAAAAGGATCCAGAGGAACAAGGCTGGGCCGCCCGGCAAGGCGCTGGGGAGGGGCCGGGATGGGCATGGCCCTGCCCGTCCCCCCCAGAACCCAGCTGGTTGCACCCACTGGAGGCAGGACCCCCCCCGTTCTCCCAGCTCACACCAGCACCCACTGACCCAGTGGGAAGCACCCACGGGGAGACCCATGGCCCTGTCACCCCTGGGGTGGGCTGGGTGGGCGTCACATCCCCCCAGCACAGGGTGCCCAGTGAGAGTGGGATTCCCACAGGCACTGCCAGGGCACGGTGCCAGACGCCAGGTCAGCATCAGACTGGGGACAGCCCTTGCGTGGGGTCCACACATGGCACTGCAGGGACCCTGGCCGGTGGTTTGGGGGACTGCCCATGGTCCCCCCGGCCAGGCCACGGCCCCCGAGTTGTGCTGCCCGGGGGGAGCCAGGGGAGGGAGGCGCGGGAAGAACTGTTTATGTTTGCTGGTGCCAAGTGCTCGCCGGGCACCGCGCCAGCCGTGCCGGGGCCCAATTACTCAACCCGCTCAGGCCCCCCCACACGCCGCCAGCCAGGGACCAAGCGAGGCCAACGCCGCCGGGCTGGTCACTGTGCACCCCAACCCAGCCAGCGACCCCCCTTCCCAACACTCCACATGACCAGCAGTGGCCAGGAGGGTCCGGGGATCACAGCCGGCCTTGCTCCTGTGGGTCCTGGTGGGCAGCAGGAGCTGCTGCCCAGAGGAGCTCCCCTGGGACCGTGTGCTGCCACAGCCCCCAGCACACAGCTGCTCCCCAAATGAGCATCCCAAATGTGGGTCCTGGGTGTCCCAAATGGGGGTCCTGGGTGTTCTGATCGAGCTGCACTCCCAGAATCCTCCAGGTCAGCAGTGTGGGGCCAGGGGCTGTGCAGCCCCTCGGCAGGGCCCATGCTCACCCGCCCCGACGCCTTTTCCTCCAGTCCCCGCAGGAGCTGGACGAGGCCCGGAGCTTCCTGGAATCCAGCGCCTCGTTCCAGCCCCGTGGAAAACGTTGCTGCGGGGCCCGGGCCAAATCCAGCCACGAGGAACCTCCCACCCAGGCCAGGGGTGGCCCCCGGGAGCGGATGGACAGACGCACGGACACGCAGATCGGACCATTCCCAGAGCCAGCAGCAGTGGGGCTGGTGGGGGACTTGATTTGGGGAGCCATGGCTGGGGGGGCGGGGGACACAGCTGGGGTGGAACACAGCTGCCCAAGCCACCATCCCACTGTGACCCCAAAGAGAGCACAAAGCCTTCTGTGCACACCCAGACACTGGCACAGTCCCCCAAGAGCCCCGTTGCAAAAAGGCAGCACCCCAGTGTGACCCCCCAGGCTGGGTTCAGTGCCCACAGCCCCATCCTGCTCCCCCGTGTCCAGCACAGCCAGCGTCAACCGCAGAGCAACAGGGATCCCACCGGAGTGGCCACACTACAACACCCCCTCCCCAGTGAGCTACACCTCCAGCCCACCCTGAGGCTCCCCGAGCCCCCCAGTGCAGGCAGCACCCCAGCCCCGGTCCATGGCACACCCCCAAACCCAGCTGTGCTTCCTGCTGGGGCACACGGCGGTGGCAGCGCCAGCGCCCGGATGTGACACGCCGGTGAGCGGGGGCACCGCCCTGGCCCCCCCGGCAGCGAGGGGCAAGCGGCCTGGGGGTGCTCGGGGGTGCCTGGCAGGGCAGCAGGCAGTGACCCAGCCCTTCCTGTCATGCCGGCGGGCACCGTGCTCCAGGCCGCAGCTTCCCCTTGCCACTCTCGATTCCCAGGCAGACAGGTTTCAGTTCAGTCCTGGCCCAGTTGTCACAGCCCCTGTCACCCCAGACTCTCTCACCCTGCTCCCTTGCCACCCTAGAGTCTGTCACCCCTTTGACTTATCATCCCATTGACTAATGACCCCACTGACCTGTCACCCCAGGCCCTTGTCCCTGCTGCCATCGCAGGGCTCACCACCGCAGCATCCTGCACTCCCCAGATCCGGCAGCGGCTGCTGTGGATGTCCCCCACCTCCACCAGAACAGGCAATGGGGACCCTCCGCGTGCCAGGCTGCCCCCGTGGTGTGTGGGCAGAGCGGGGTTGCCGTGCTGGGGTACGGGGGCACAGGATGGCAGCCTCCGGGCAGGGCAGGAAGTGCCTGCGGAGCCGCTGCGGTTGCAGCCTGCGGTTTCCTCGCTGGCAGCAGAGCCAGCCTGGGGTGGCCTCGCACGCGAGGCCAAGGGCCTGGCTGCCCCCCGCTGCCCCCCGCCACCACAGGCCCCTCTGGGCTTCCCCAGGCGAGCCAGCATTGTGCAGGGATGGTGAGGTGCCCCACTGACAGGGCTGCTGAGAGAGACCCTCTCCCCGTATCCCCAAAGCTCTCCACGGTGAGTCACCGTCACGTTTCTCACGTCCCCGGGCAGGCGTGAATCATGCCCAGCCTGCGGCACGGCCGGAGCCAGCGGCACACACTCGGCCAGGCAGCGTGTGCCGGAGTTGAGGCTGCTGGGAGCAGGAATCCGAGGATGCTGAGGCCACTGCAGACCCCAGGACCTACATCCTACTCCCCCGAACCAGCAGCAGACCCAGAGGCTTGCTCAGCCCCACCGCAGGTCCCTGGGCAGCACTGGTGCTCCCACATCCCAAACAACTGCAGGATACACTGAGCCACCACCGCTCCCCCAGCACAGACACAGGGCCAGGGACACCACACCGGCCCGTGAGGCCACTGTCCGTGCTGGCAGGGATGGTGTCCATGCTGGCCTCCTCATGGAGGCACATGCGCACCCCAGGGAGTCGCTGTTGGCCATGTGGTGTGGGTCCTCACCCCAGCACCCCACATCTCGCTGCCGCCAGGAGCCACAAACTGAAATTCCACCTGTTGCGGCCGGGCCGACTCCGGTTACGCCGGGAACGCGCCGCTCCAGTTACACCTCCCGCACCCACCACCAGACACGCCATTCTTTTGCGGGAACAGGTGCCCCAGCCCCCGCCACGGCCCCAGGGATGGCCACAGCTGTGCCACACCACCACCAGCACTGCTCCGGCCTGGCTGCACTGTGGGTGCCTTGAGAGGAGCAGGCCAGTCCCAAAGGTCCAGTGGTGCCCCAGCCAGTGTGACCCACCAGCCTCTCACACAGCAGGCTGCCCGCACAGCACCCTGGGGACAAACACCCACACTGTCCCCATGGAGGGGACATCCCCAGGTACAGCCCAATCCCCATCCTGTATCCCAACCCTCAGGATGAAAGCAGGAAACCGCAGGCCCAGGGCTCCCGGTCCTGGAGTGGCCCATCCCAGGGGTCCTGGAGTGCCCCATCCCAGGGGTCCCGGAGTGCCCCATCCCAGTTCCCCAGGGGCTCCCGGGAAGCGGGGGGATGGTGCCCCGGCAGCCACTCGCAGCAGTCCCGGTTGTTTTTAGCCGAGGCTGCGGCGGCAGCCGGCGCCCTGGGAATGGCGTGCCGGGAACAGCGCGGCCCCAGACAGCCCTCGCTGGCTCGGCGACAGCCGGCAGACAAGTGCAGCTGGCACGGGGCCGCTCGGGACACGGCGCAGAGGGACCCGGCGGGCAGGCGGCCGTGCGACACCCCCGGACACCAGGATTCGGTGGCACAGTGCCGCCAGCCTGGGCAGGCTCGCGGGAGCAGAGACCTGATGTACCTGGAGGGGCCAAACCGCTCCGTGCCGCAGCCACCGCGACCCACCACGTCGCGCCCAGGCTGGCCGCGGGCGGGCGGGCAGCCGTGCGCCGCTGCCACGTCCCTTTGCCATGTCCCTTGTCACTGCCTGGCAGCCGGGGCTCAGTGGGGACAGCGGAGGCCACGGCGGGCGCACGCGGCCCCTCGCCGGGCCCTGCCACGAGCCACCCCCCGCTAAGCCGCCTCCAGCCGCAGGGAGATTAACCCATTTTCCGTAATCAGCACATGTGTCACCGCAGATATGATCGCACCCCCCGCGCTCGCTGCGCTCCCCCCGGGGCTGGCGCTGCCAGGGGGCCCTGCGGCACAGGGGTGCCCCATGGCACGGGGCACCTTGAGGCTCCAGGCACGCACTGCAGGGGACTCACAGTTCCCCAAGCCCTGACGTGCTGCAGCAGTGCCCCAAAAAGCGCTGGGGGACCCCAGAGCCCAGCCACCCTCTTCATGGCAGCGCTGGCATCAGCGCTGGACATTGCCAGGACAGCAGCTCAGGGCACGGCGGCTCAGGGCACGCGCAGCTGAGTGTGGCACGTTGTCACACCAGAACCTCCTGGATATAAATAGATCTGGAGCGGCGGGATGGTGAATCCCAGCGCCGCAGGGCAGGCGGTGGCGGTGGCACGGGCTGTCCCCAGGCTCCGCGGCCGCGACGCTGCTCCTGCCACAGGGACCGAGCGCAGGGACACGGAGGATGCACGAGGACAGCTGGGTGAAGCCAGGCATCCCTGTGGGATGGAGCAGCCGCAGGCACCAGGCAGCGCTGCATGAGGCGCAGGGCACTGCCCTGCTCCTGCCATCCCACTGTCGGTGGCCGTGTCACCGTGTCACCTGGGGGGGGGGGCTGCGAGCAATGGGCAAAGGGGCCAGACACCCACGGGGGCACCCACAGGCATCCCTGGTGCGAGCACCCACGGGAGCAGGCGCATCCTTGAGCCGCAGCAAGGTCACCCCCAAGGGCAGGGTGGGGGCCCACGGGTGACATATGGCCCGGGAGCAGTGGCTTCGGGGCCGCTAAGCCACCGAGCCGTCACCCGCTAATCCCGGCGCGAGGACGCGGCGGGTGCTACACCCGGAGCCACCAGCCGGTGCCTGCCCGGCTCCCCGGAGCGGGGGGACCGGCTTGTGGAACCCCCGTGTCGCCCCCAGCACCCGCCGCGCTGCGGGGCGGCCCCTGCCACCAAGGAGGTCAAAGGTCAGAGGCACAGATTTGGGGGACAGAGGCACAGATTTGTCTCCGCACCGGCTCGCTCCAGCCCGGGGCGCTGCTGTCCGCCCCCGGGGGGGGTCCCCCCTCTGTCGGGGTCCAGCACCCGGGGGACAGCACCCCCCACCCGCCCACCCCGCCCAGAGCCCGCGGGGGCTCCGCCGCCCCCGGCCCGGCCCCGGGCAGCTGCTGCGGGAGGAAGGCGGCGGCCGACGGTCCCCTCCCCGGCCCCGCCGCCCCCCGCCCGGCTCCCCCGGGCCCCCCCGGCCCCCCCGCCCGCCGCCGCCCTGTCAGCCGCGCAGAGCGATGGCTTCCTCCGCCCGCCGGCCAGGAAACGGCGCAGACGCCGCTCCCGCCCCCCGGCCCCCGGCCCTCGCCGCCCCCCGCGCTCCCGGCCCCGCTCCCCCGTCGGGCCCCGGCCCCACTGCACCCCGAAAAGGGGAAGCGGCCCCGGCCCCCCCCGCCGCGGGAAGGTGGGGGGGGAATGTGGCTGCGCGCACCGGCGGCCCAGGGGAGCCCGGTAATCCCGGGGGGGGTCCCCCCAGAACCGCGCTCCGTGGCGGTCGTCCGGACCCCGGTGGGGCATAGGAGCTACCGGAGTCCCCCCGGAGCCCGCTCCGGGTTGGGGGGGCAGCGCTGCCGCTCGGGAGCGCCCAGGCGGTCGGTACCGGGAGAGGGAACTCCGGCTACCCTAAGCTCAGTGTAGGAGGCAGAGGCCAAAGCCGCGATCCCGAGCCCGCTGCGGCTCCGGTGCTCCCGGCAGCCGCAGCCCGGCGGAGTCCCTCCCCCGCTGCGGGAACCCCGGGATCACCCGTTACCGGAGGGGGATCCCCAGAGGCGGTACCGGAGCCGCATCAAGACCCTCCTTCCCGCCCCCCCTCCCACGGGCAGATCCGGAGCCCCCTCATTACCTGCTTTCGGAGACTCGAACACCGAAATCCTCAAACCCGGGGAGTTCCCGGTGGTGGCTGCATGGCGGCGGCACCGGGAAGCAGCGGGGAGGGGGGGGGGGGGTTCGCCCCGGCTTAGAGGGGTGAGGGAGGGGTGGGGTGGGGGGTCCCGGGGGGGTTCACCGAGCGGCGGCCGCGGCCATTGCGAGTCATGTGCTCGCGGGGAAACTTTACCCGGGGCTGGGCCGGGCGGGGCGGCGGCGGCGGCGGCGGCGGCGGCGGCGGAGGGCGGGGGGGAGCGGGAGGAGGCCACGCCCCTCCCGGTGGCCACGCCCCCGCTCCGCCCCGCCGGCCAATGGGGCGCTGCCGGGGGCGGGCCGGGGGCGGGGCCGGCGCTGCTTTGTAACTCTTTGAAGTCTCCAGAAAGCGGAAGGGGAGAAAGTGGGTGCGCGCGCCGCGCTTTGGGGGGGGGCTCTTAAAGGGGCCGCGCACCGCAAATCTCGGTGCCCCTTTTACCCTTCTCCCCCCCCACGCTCACAGGAGGAGCTGCTCCAACCCCCCCCTCCCCCAGCCCGCTTCCATCTTCTCTGCCTCGGGATTCCCACCCCCATCCCCCCGGGTGCACCCACATGAGGGAAAACACGGCGGGTGGGTGCTCCAGGGGTGTGTGGAAGAGATGGGAGCACACTGGGGGGAAGGGGGGAGAGGGATGGCGAGTCCCTGAGCTGCCCCCCAGGCTCAGAGGGGAAGGGCTGGGGGTACCTCTGGCACCCTGGGGGTATAGAGGGCCTGTACCCGGGGGGATTCCCGGGTCTGTCTGTCCCTGGCGAGATGCTGATCCTAGGAAGGAGATGGCGATGGTGGCACGGACATGGACACAGACCACCCAGCCACATCCTGGGAGGCCAGAAAGGGCACCCAGTGCCCTGAACCCACCAGCACAGCCCAGACCCTGCGGCACGAGGGCTGGGAGGGCAGTGGGGCAGGAGCACCCCTGGGAAGACACACCCGTGAGGAGTGCAGGCAGCCTCAGCACAAGCCCCGGGGAATGTCACACTGGCCCCCCGCTGCCCAGGACCCCTGGGTGCCTGTCAGGATCCCACAGGAGCATGGTGCCCATCAGGCCACTCAGCAAATCCCCGTGCCTCAGTTTCCCCGGTGTGTTCACCCTGGCCACTCGTGGGCAGCCAGGCCGGGGCTCCCCCAGCCCGGAGCCCCCTCCCCGCACACCGGGGCCGCGGCGGCGAGGCCCAGGCGCCGGCATGTGCTCAGCCCAGTGGAATGTGCCAAATCACTCCCAGATGTGCACGGCGGCCAGCCCGACCCCCCTCCGCTCCCACCGGGGCAGCCGCGGGCCACCGGGGACCCCCGAGCGCAGCACCACGGCACGGAGCCCATCCCCAGCCGGATCCTGCCCGGCCACGGGGCCCGGCCCCGTCCCGTCCCGTGGCGTCGCGGCGCCGAGGCGCGGCCGTGCCCGGCAGCGGGGCGGGCGGGCGGGCAGCAGCGGGTGCCAGGGCGCGGCTGGAGGTGCCACGAGGACAGGGTGGCCGTGTCCCCGTCGCGCTGAGGCCCCGCAGAGCTCGGCCGGCGCGGGCGCGGCGGGGTCGTGTGGGGTCCTGCCCCGCACCCCCGGCCCCGGTGCCAGGCGGGAGCAGCCGAGCGGAAAGGGGCTGTCAGATGGAATCTGGGTGCCGGCGGTGACGGCGCGGCGGGAGGCGGCCGTGCCCGCCACGTGGCCGCTTATGTAAGGAGAGTGCAAGGGAGGACAGCGAGGCAGCCGGGGCACCGGGGACACCGCCGAGGGGACACCGAGCCCCCGCCGCGCTCTCGGGCGGGTGCGCGGCCGGACACGCGCGCGTGGGGCTGCCCACGGCATGGCTGGGGCACTGCCCGGCCCCGTGGGCATGGCACGTGTGTGCGGGGACAGGGGACACGGGCACGAGTGTGGTGGAGTGGGGGGACAGGACCCCAGCGGCCCCTCGGCCTCCCCGCATCACTGCTGGGTGTCCCGGGGTGTCCCCTCGCCGCGCTGCTGCCACCGCAGCACTGCCAGCCCGCGGTGACGAACGGCTCCGGCGGGAGCTCCGGCACCCACGCGCCTGGATCCAGCTGCGCCATCGATTTTTCATCCACTGCGGCAGAGTGGAGCTGGGGCTGGCACTGGCATGGCCGTGTCCCCACGCTGCCCCGCTGTCCCCATCCCCACGCACACAGCCAGGACGCCCCAGGGACAGTGCCAGGAGTGGCAACCCTCCAGCCTCACCGTGGGGTTGCCCACCGTGGCCAGTCTGGCCCAGATGTGGGGGTGTCGCCGTGCCCTGCCAGTGCCATTATCACCTTACCCATCACCATGGGGTGACGCAGGGGGCCCGGAGATGTTGCAACCGGGGGGACAGGGGGAGAAGGACGCCTGCCTGCATCACCACCACGTCACTGCGGACCCACACGCTGCCAGGCACTTCCTTCCTGACACCGTCACTGCGTGCCATGCCACCGCGTTCCGTGGGGCTGCGTCACTCCCTGGGGCTGGCACGGCCAGCTGTGGTCCGTGGGGAGCTGGGGACCCCCAGGCAGCCCATGCTCAGCCCAGCTCTGCCCACGGGCAGGACGATGCCGGTACCTGCTCAGCCCCAGGGCCTGGTGACAGGTGCCTGGGTCACTGTGCCCGCTGAGCCCCGCGGTGTGGGGAGGGGCAGGGACAGGGTCCCGCAGGGCCCCTGACGTGGTGAGGGCACAGGGACACAGCCCAGAGCGGGCACAGCCTGGGCTGACCCCGGCACCCGCCCGTGCCGCCGCACACGTCCGACACATGGCAGTGCCGGCTATAAATAGCGCCGGCAGCCAGGGCTGAGCCTGCTCGGGGCCCGCGGGGCTCCCACGTTCCCCCGTGCCTCCCCTGCCTCGGTTTCCCCGCTGCTCCCCACGGCCAACGGGGACTGATGTGTCCCCAAGGTGTCCCCTGGCCCCGCAGCAGCAGAGAGGGGGTCTGCCCCGTTCATGGTGGCACCCAGGGACCTCTCCAGGCTCCCCTTTGTGTCCTTGCCCTGGGCACACGGTGCAAATGTCGCCATGTCCCCGGGGATGCCACAGGGCTGGGGGGCAGAGCCAGGGTGGAGCTGGGACATAGCAGGGCCACCCCTTGGGGCCACAGGGAAACTGAGGCACACTGGGGACTCCAGGACCCTATCCTTCCCCACCACCAGCACCCCATCCCTGGCCAGGAGCTGCTGAGGGACACCCAGCAGTCCCGGGGGATAGGGTGGGATGGCAGAGGTAGGGTGGGAAGGAGGGACATGGGGCACCAGCAGAGCCTCATCCCCTCCCACTCCCCCTCCCTCCATTTGGAGCCCCCAACACCCCCCCCGCATTGAGGAAGCTGCAAAATTAGGTCAAAGCGTCCATTATTTAACAGAAACAGAGGAGCTGGGGCCAGGAGCTGAAGCTGGGGCTGGAGCCCAAGAAGAGGGGCTGGAGTCCAAGGGAGGGGCTGGGGAGGACAGGGCCGGTCCCCACAGCCGTGGGGCAGGCAGGGATTGGGGGAACAGGGGTGAAACAGGGGGTACAGGAGCCAGAGCTGAACCAAAATGACTTTATTTAATGGCAGGAGATAAAGGGCTGTCCCCCCCACCCCCAGGGGTCCCTGCACCCCCTCTGCCACTGCCAGCACCGGGACCCACAGCAAGGCTGGCACCGGGAAGATTCTCCCTGCATCCAGAGTGGTCAGGAAGGTTCCGGAGGGTCCTGGAAGCTCCGAAAGAGTTGGGAGCAAAGATGGTCCGTGACACATGGCATGAGCAATACCCGACCTCAGGATCACACACCTGGGTGGCAAGGAGGGCCAGGAGCACCCACCACTCCCTGCAAAGGGGCTGGGGGGTGTCCCAGCCTCCTGCCCAAGCTCCCGCCACACAGAAATCTTATTATAACATTAATAATATTATTATATTAAAAATATTAATAAAAACACCCCAGACTGACAGCCCCAGGGCAGAACTTGACTAATGTCCAAGACCTTGGGAGCCATTTGTCTGCTCTTGCCACAGCAGCGAAATCCCCCTTGGGGCCATAGGGAGGGGGTTGCTGGGGGTCAGTGCAGCCCCTGGGCCAGGATGCTGCCCACCAGCGCCGTGTCCTGCAGCCTGTGCTCCAGCGCTGCCTCCTCCAGCGACAGGGAAACCTGGGTGGGAGAACAGGGATGCTCAGCACCGTGCTGCCAGATCCTGCCCCAGTCCCACCACTGATCATATCCCATCCCCAGACCCCAGGACTGTCACCAGACCCTGCCCCGCCACCCCACGGTACCTTGGTCAGCCGGGCCTCCTTGGCCCTCTTGAGCTCGAGGACACCACGGGACTCCAGGAGGGTGACAAGGGACAGACACTCGGCCTGGTCGACGGCGGGGAGCTGCTGCCGCCGGCACACCTGGCTGTAGGTGTCGTGGAGCTGGGGAGAGCGAGGGGGGGTTACACCACAGCAAAGCACCCAAGAGACACCCAGGGACACCCACCCTGAGAGGGTGACACTGCCACTCACCTTCCCCAGGGTCACCTCACGGGCGTGCGAGTGCCGGGCAAGCAGGAGCAGGGAGCAGAGCAGCACCTTCTGCTGCAGCGGGAATGTGTCCTGGCCCCCCCGGGATGCCCCTGCCAGCCGGTCCCCAAACACCTCCGAGAGCACCCGGGAGATGTGCAGGAGCCCCACGCGCTTGGGGACGGGGGACACCGGGGAGTCACCTGTGGGACAGAGAGGGGATCCCAGGGAGGTGAGAAAGGGGAAGTGGTGGTGGAGAGAGGCTCCCACAAAGGGAGCCCAGACTCTCACTGAGGTGGCCCCAGAGGAGCCCCCCCAGGGATTTGGCTCTGGCAGCAGTGACTCACCCCCAGGCAGCGGCTTGAGCAGGGTCTGGCCTCGCACCTCCAGCTCCACCACCTCCACAGCGCGCCTGGGGAGAGACAGCCCTGAGCCCCAGGCAGAGCAGGCACCCCTGGCATGGGCACCCGAGTACAGGGAAGCCATGGGGACTCAGAGGGACAAAGCTTGCCCTGGTACCATCAGGTTTTGGGGCACACACTGACCTACAGACATCCAGGGCCTTGCGAGCATCACCAGAGACCGCAGAGACCTTGCGGGCACAGAACTGGAGCGCGGCAGAGTCCAGGACGGGGTCACCTGCCACCTGTGAGGCACCAGGGCCGTCAGTGCTGCCACATGTGTGGGCAGAGGACCCCATGTCCCCTCATCTGTCCTCCCCCTGCGTCCCCACCTGCCCCAGCCGCTCCTGCAGGATGCGGGTGAGCTGCTCCTTGGTGTAGGGTGGGAAGTGCAGCAGCCGGGGGCTGCCGGCCGGGTGTGCTCCCAGCCTGGCCAGGCTCCGGTCTGTCAGGTCCAGGGCATTGGCCAACCCTGCAGGGTGAGGAGAAGAGGAGGATGAGGGGTGTTCTCCAAGGAGGGAGCAGGAGGGGGCTGCAAAGGCAAAGTCCCCATCCACCCCCCCTAAAAGAGGGAGGGTGCTCAGGGCAGCAGTGCTACACTCACCCACGAGGACGAGCCTGGAGCTGGGCAGCTGGGGCCACTCAAAGAGGGTGTAGAGCACGTCCTGGCCTTTGCTCTCCAGCTGATCCAGCTCATCCAGCACCAGAAGGCTGTGGGAGAGCACAGATCAACCCCTGCTCTGTCCCCTCACAGCACTCCAAGCAGGGAGAGCAGAGCTGGTGCCAGGCTGCATCTCCTGGCATCCAGGGGGATCCCACACCACCCACCAGAGACAGAAAACTCACACCATGGGCCCCTTGGCCGTCAGATGCTTCTCCAGGCTCCGGATACGCTCCCGGCCAGTGGCCACAGGCAGCCCCAGGTGTTGTGCCAGGGCAGGGAAGACGCTCTGGGGGCTGCCCAGTGCCATGCAGTTCAGCACCACAGTCCTGCTCCCGGCCAGCTCGTCCTGCCAGGAATGGGAATGTTACACTGGCCCTGTCCCACTGCCCCCTGGCCCCCACAGCAGCCCCACAGCCATGGCCATGGCACGCACCTTGCAGTCGAGCAGGACACGGCTCAGACAGGCTGTTTTCCCAGTCCCAGGGGCTCCAGACACGTAGAGGCTGCCGGGACGGCGCCCCAGGATGTGCTCCCGCAGGAACTGCCGGAGGATCCCCGTCTCCCGCTCCCTGCCCTGGAGCCGGTCAGGCACGGCCGCATGCAGCACCTGCTTGGCCTGCTGGTAACAGGTACCTGCACGGGGAGCAAGACGGCTCAGGGAGGGATGTGGCACTGCTGGGACCCCATCCCAACTGATCATCACCCCCATCCCCATCCCTGCCTTCAGACCTACCCCTAGCTCCATACACCTATCCCTTAGTCTGCCACCTCATCCCCATACTCACATCCCCAATCCTATCCTTTGCTCCACGCTCAACTCTATCCCCATCCCATCCATAACCCCATTCCAGCCCTGCCCACACTCACCTTCCTGCCTGAAGAGCCGAGTGCGTGGCTGCTGCCCTCTGAGCCCCGAGCTCCGAGGGGTCTCTGGCCCCCCGCTCCTTGGGGATGGTCCAGGGCTCTTGGGCTGCTCAGGGGATGCCGAGGGGTCCCCGAAGAGCAGGCGACGGCCCCGGTTCTCCTTGCTGCGCTTGGCCGGGGAGCCAGGCAGGGCATGGGGGACATTGCACAGGTTGTCATCACCTGTGGGGGCAATAGGTTGGTGGTGACACGGGGCCGCTCTCCTTGGGGCACTTCCCGCTACAGGCCCCCCAAAAACCCCGCGGGAGCAGCGCCTCCTCCCGAAATTGGGGGTGAAGCCGCAAACGCAGACTGGGCCAGAGCCAGCGGGGGGCTGGGCCCATCTGTCTGCCCCAGCCCCCCGGGGTGAGAAGGAGGATGCGCCCCCTGCCATTCCCGGAGGATCCCGACGGAGGGGACAGCGGAGGAACTCACCCAGGCGCTTGCGGGGGCTCAGGGGCTGCAATTTGGGGCTCAGCGGCTGCGCCGCGGCCCGGCCTGAGCGTGTGTCCGGGGTGGGCTGGCCGGGGTCGGCGGGGCCCGAGGCCTTGGAGCGCGGCGAGGGGCGCAGGGCAGGGGCGTCGGGGTCGCTCTTGGGCGGGGGGGCGGCGAGGCGGCGGGCGCTCCTCGTGCGGGGGAAGCCGATGGTGGGCTGGCTCCGGGGGCTGCTGCTGGCCATGGCGGGGGCTGCGCGTGGAGGAGGACAGCGGGGGTCAGAGGGCGGGACCCCGGCCAGGTGAGAAAGATCCCAAGTCTCGCGGGTCCCGGCTACCCCCTGCCCCCACAGTCCCAGCCCCCACGGCGCTGCCCCCCATCTCTGTCCCCCGTGTCCCCCTAAGCCCCCCCCGGGTCCCCCCGGTCCCCCCGCTGCCAGCACCGACCTTCTCGCGCCAAATCAGCCCCGGCTCCGCACTTCGCGCCACCAGGCTGAGCTGGCCCCGCCCCTTTCGCTCCATTGGCTGCTCCGCTTCCGCTGCAGCCAATCGCCGCGGCCGGAGGAAGGGCCGCAACAGAGCGGCCAATCAGCGAGCGCACCCGAGGCACGGCGGAAGGCGCCGAGCGCGGCGCGCGGGGCATGCTGGGAGCTGTGGTCTGGCGGGGGGTACTCAGCACTCCCAGTACCCCCAGTGCTCCCAGTGCCACCAGTACCTCCTGTACTGCCTTTCTACTGCCGCCCGGTCTTGTCTCTCCATGCTCCCAGTATTACCCACCGTGCTTTCCCCATGCTCCCAGTGCCCACACCCCCCAATCTCCCCTCCCCCTGCTCCCAGTACCCACAATCCTCCTTCCCAGTGGTCCCACCAGTAAACCCCCATCCTGCCTCTGTGCTCCCAGTACCCTCCACCCTATCTGCCAGAGTGCCCTGCCCCCAGTCCTTGGGTCATCACCCCCAAGAAAGAAAAGAGGTTCCTGGGGACCCCCCTCCTTAGACAGTGTCCTTGACATCATTTATCACTTTATTACTTTTATTTAAATGCAATTTCCAGCTCCTCCAAATTCCTCTGTTCCCTTTTAAAAGGGCCCCTCACTCTGGGAGGGGCAGAACCGTGTTGAACCTTTATTTAACCCAAAGGGCAGCACTGGGGGGGGGGGCTCATTCTCCAGACAAACCCCCCACTCACCCCTCACCAACCTCGCTCCAGCCTCAACAGGGAAAGGTCCATCAATCATAGAAAAAAAATCCCCTGAATGAGCCCCAAACCCGTCTGCAGGGGTGCAGCCCCCCCACACCCCGTGCCCTTCCTGCTATGGCGCTTTACAGGTACAAAGAGATCAGTAACTACGTTAGTGTGACCCCCCCCCCGTGGGAACACGGACAGCCTGGCCAGGACCACCCGTCGGACAGGGAGTGTAAGGCAAAACATCACCGGCCTCCCCAGAACGGCCCCAGGGCCCCCCACGTGCCAGACCCAGCACGAATGCCCCCTCCCCCCCAGATAATTAGTGTTCTCTTGTTAAAATGCTCAAGTTTGGGGGGGTCAGCAGTGAGAGCCAGAAGAACCCTGCAGGGGAGCGCCAGGGGAGCAGCGGTTTTGAGGGGGGCACATGGGGGTGCCCCCCCTGTGGGTTCAGAGGAAGAGGGTCCCCACCAGCCCAGCGCTGTCAGGGTGTCCCTGCATGGTCCCACTCACGTTCCCCCCCTGCCTTCACTGGCTCCTGTGCAAAAAAGCAATGGGCTGTGCCAGGATAATGAGGTTCCACTAGGATAACGAGGCTCTCCTGGGATAACGAGGCTCTGCCGGCCTGTCCCTGCTTCCCCTCGCTCCGGGGGTCTCACAGCGTGTCCATTCCCTGCTTGACCCCAGCCCCTCTCCATGAGCCCCCCTGGTCCCAATCGCCGGCACATGGCTCGGCCTCAAGTCCCGTGCCCGGCTCCCAGGCAGATCCCAACCCAGGATCCATGAGGAGGAATGAAGGATGGACCCATCCAGGCTTGCCACGAGGTCACTGAATTCTGGGGGGTGAATAGATGAGGCGGGACTGGCGGAGGGCGCTGGGCTGGGGGGATCCGCTCGTCCTGGGCAAACCGGAGAGGCTGGGAGTGTGTCATGCAGGATCCGGGGGGCTGGGAGCTGATGGGGGGCCGGCTGAGGAAGGGGAAGGAGGTCCATGTCTCTGCTCCGGAACTATCCACCTGCACAGCCCGGTTTCACCTAGGGATGGGGGGCAGAGGAGGAGCCCCACGCGTAGCTGGAAGACAAGGAAGCCTGTTGGAAGCGGGAGCTCCGCAGAGCCGGATCCAGCACGTCTGCTTTCCCTCCTCCACACCCCCGCGCCAGCTGCCGGCCCCCCCCCGACCTCCCCGCGGAGATCTGGAGCCTGGGATTTGCGCCTGGCAGCAGCCGCTGCAGCCGCACCGAGCTCGGGGCTTTTCAAACCCGCATTAAACATTCATGGCTCTAAAAATAAACGAGCATCCCATTCTCCCCGGAGTCTCCGCCGGGATCCGCAGCGCTGACGCGCGGCACCAAGGGCACTTTGAGCTCTGCCGGGTCCGAGCGCCGGTGCTCGGGGTCTATCCTGGGATACACCGAGGGTCTGCATCCCCCCAGCCCCTGCCCCAGCCTCGGGGTCCTTTGGGATCCGCTCTGGTACCAAAGGGGCTCAGCACAGGCACGAATGAGCCCTGCAGCATTTCCCAGCAGGCATACCGGGAGCAGGTGGGATAGGACATCCGCACAGCCCAAATTTCTGACTCCCCTGCAGCACAGAGAGCTGCCTTCAGGGCTTGGTACCCCTGGGAATGGGGCTCAGCACCCCCAGAACACAGGCAGCACCCAGGGCAAGGCCGTTGCACCACCCACCCTATGCAGGGACAAACAGGACAGTGCCAGCCCCGAGGGCACAGGAGGGGAGTGGGAATTTGGGACACCCCCTCCTCCTCCTCACCTCTGTTTGTTTTGCTGGGGTAGATTCTCTGGAAGTATTTATATTCCTCTGGGGCTGGGAAGTCTTCGACAGGATGAAAGGAGTATTTGGATTCAAAGTCATCTGTGAAGAAATGGGAAAACAGGCAGGTGAGGGAGGGCTCTGGGGGAGCCTGGCCAAAGGCACAGGGCTCGGCTCTGAGGGGGATGCGTGCAGGGGTCCCACTCACCCAGGAATGCTCTGACGGTGGAGATGGAGTCCCGGTGCCCGTTCCGCACGGGCGGTGGTGGCGGTGGCGGCCCAGCCGGGGTCCGGGTGGGCGGTGGCGGGGGCTTCCCCCGGCTGGGGGGCTCGGCGGGGCCGTGCAGTCTGTAGGGGGGTGGGGGCGGGGGGGCGTCGCGCCCTCCGTTCCGCAGCATCGGCGGTGGGGGCGGCGGAGCTGCGGGGACAGCGGGGTCAGCACTGCACGGCATTCCCGGGGCAAACCCAGGGACATCCCCCGGAGCATTCCGGGCCAGCTGCTCTGCCAGACCGCGACCCAGGGATGCTCCTACGCGTGCCCGGAGGTTTCCTGCTCACTCCTGACATCTGCATTCCTCATCCCTTCACCAGCTGCAGTGCAGGCACCAGCCAGCCCTGCTGCCCCCCGGCTCACTGCCCACAACAGGGGCTGCTCCAGCCCCACGTGCTTCCCAGTCCCTCTGCACCAGAGGGGATCCCAGGAGCAGCTACGATCCTGCACATCCCCGAGTCTGAGGGCAGCAGCTCCACATGGAGCCAAGATGCTGCCTGCCAGGATTGGAAGCCACATCCGCAGCGCCACCGAGGCAGTGACAGGACCCAAAGCCCCTCTGACCCACCTCTCGCTCCTGCCCAGCCTCCCGCGGAGGCTCCGTGGCAGTTCGTGCTCCTCATTAGCCTAATTACAGCCAGGCTGACAGCGCAGATCCCCAGCCGTAGCTCTGAGGAGGGATTCTGGCAGGGCCAGAAGGACGGAGCGGCTTGGCAGGGGCCCAGGCAGGAGCTGCGGTCTGGACGGGGAGCCCAGGAGTGCATGGGGGGGCACCAGGGTGCAGCCAACACCAGTCCCAGCCGTGGGGACACGCTCCCGAAGGCTGCACACCCAGGGAAAGGCCTCTCCCTGCTCTGCCATAGCTTTTTGCACTCTCCCAGGGACATTTAGGAAGCTCAGGGGAGCAGCCACAGCACACACAGCTGTGCTCTGCCACATTCTCATCTCCCACCCCAGGAGAGCACGGGCAGGAGTTGCCCAGCCACAACCCACTGTCAGCACCAGGCTTGGAAGGAGCTGGATGATCATGGGACACGACAAAGGACATGTGTTAAACATGGCACTGCAACTCCTGCCCCAGCTCAGACCCTACACCACATGCAGAAGCCTCGCTGTGCCCCGAAGCCAACTCATGCCGCCCATCACCTCCTGCCAACCCCTGCTCACCCCAGCTGCCCCCAGGCATCATGGAGCGAGTGCTTCTTACCTGCTCCACGGCTCGGGGGGTCTCTGGCCGGCGGTGGGGGGCGGCTGCTCTGCAGGGACGGGGAGGCAGCAGTGGGCGGTGGCGGTGCCAGACCCCGCAATGGGCCCGGCGCCTTCCTGTGCAAGGAGTTGTGTCTCTGCGGCAGCTCCGGGGCCAACTCGCTGCTGGGGCTGGAAGGGCCGTTGGGGACACCAGGGGGCTGCCGGTAAGGGGGAGGAGGGGGGGCAAGAGACTGGCCCTGAGTGCCCGACCGGAGACTGACTGGGGAGGGAGGGGGTTTGATGGGCGGCGGGGCGGGGGGTCCGTCCCTGCTGCCGGGCAGCCGCTGTCCCGGGGTGGGCGGCAGCGGCTTCTCCCGGTTGTAGGGCGAGGCCTTGGCGTGCGCTGGAGGGGGGGCCGGGGGGGCGGCGGCGCGGCGTCCTGGCGGAGGGGGCGGCGGGGCCGAGGAGCTGTGCTTCATGCCGGTGCCGCCGGCGGTGCCGGGCCGGGACAGGTCAGGCAGGGAGGGCCTCTGCGTGCGTGGCAGTTCCGGCGGGGACCCCCGGCTGCTGTCGGCATCGTCCTGAGGGCGGCTGTTGCTGGCCGGCACGGGGGGCCTGGGAGCAGCTGCTCGAGAGCCAGGGACTTGCAGTGTTTGTTTAGTGGAGCTGTCTGCGGGGAAGGAGAGCACAGTGAGGGGTCGGGCATGGCACAGGAGCAGTGCCCTGTCCCTGCGCAGAGCCGCGGCCGAGGAGGGCCAGGCTGCAGGAGCAGCTGTCTGGCACAGGCAGGGAGCTGGCACTGAGCACAGCCACACATGGCTCTTCTATCACCACTCTACTCTGTGGCCACCACAGAGAACACACAGAGTTCAGCAATACAGGAAACTCCTGCACCTTCCAAGAGGTCTGTGTGGGGGACTGAGGCTCAAGGAGGGCACAGCATGGGATGTGCCATGCATGGGATGTGATCTGGGGTCCTGCCTCTGAGCAGCTGAAATCCCCAGGGATACAAAGATCCTCGATCCCTTCCTGCTCAGGGCCCTCCCCAGGGACCCCCACGCAGACCACAGGCCTGTGGCCATTACCTGAGGTGTCCTTGGCTCCCACAGGTCTGAGCTTGGGAACGCCGCCTTGGAAGAGGCCGCCCTTGGGCTGGATGGCGGCTGAGCCGGAGCTGTAGCTGCTGCCGCCGCTGCCCTTGGGCTCTGAAAGGAGGGAGGCAAAGAGGTTAAGCCTGGAATTATCCGCTCCTCCAATGAGGAGCTGCTGGGAACCAGATGGGCGAGTGCCCTGAAGGGCATGGCAGCGCCCAGCATGGGGCCGGGAGCTTCCCAGGGACTCACTTTCCAGGATGGGTGCACTCCGGTCATTGATTTGGGTCACTTTCCTGAGCTTGGTCCCTTTACAGATGTCCTGTAGGAGGGCCCCGCGGCCCCGCTGTTCCTCTCGGCTCAGCTTTGGCGGTTCCGTGTTCGCCTGGAAAGGAGCAGCAGCTCAGCATCTCCCCGGGACCCCCTGGCACAGGCACAGCCCAGCTCCACATCCCCTCCTCCAGGAGCACCCCACCCCTGCCACAAGCCAGCCTTCTCCAGGGGCAATTCCTCTGGCAAATGGCCCCGTGTGGGGACAGGCCACCTCCCCGCCCAGTGAGGTGACCCCTACCTGACTGAGGGTGGGGGGTGGCGGGGGGCCGGGGGGCGGCGGCGGGGGAGGAGGGATCGGCATCCTGGCGGCTCCGCTGCTCAGTGCTGGGGGCAGGCCTGGGCACTCATGCCTGCGGGAAGGGAGGAAGCGGTCAGGGAACGCGGGGAAAGCCGGCAGTGAAACACAGCCCCGGGGAACTGTGCTGGTGCCCTGTGCCCGGAGCTCGTGCAGAGCAGCAGCTGGAGCTGCTCTCCCAGGCTGTCCCAACACCCTGGAGCGGCAGGTCCCAGAGGTGGGAGCCAGCACATCCCCACCCCAAATCCCCAGGGCCCCCACAGCGCCTGCAGTCAAAAGCCAGGACGTGTCTCACACAACCACCTCGCTTGACAGACAAAACCCGGCCAAGCTGATCCTGCACCATCCATCCAGCTCCTCCAGCTGCAGCCAGAGGCTGCTCACTTGAGAGTGTGACAGTAGCCCGCCAGCACTGGCACATGGCCCCATGGCCTCTCCAGCCACAGTCAGGGGCAAATCTGCCAGATGGCTCCAGCTCCACGGCAGTCAGAGCGGCACGGGACTGTCCTGTGGCTCCCATCCCCAAACTTCCCAACCTCTTATCTCCTACATCAATAACCCCCAACACTGAAGGCTCTCTGTGCCCCACAACTCCAAAACCCTCTCAAAGCTGTCCAAGCAGTCAGAGAAACCAGCTTTCCCGGCATGGATCTGGCGATGTTCCAACCCAACTCATCAGAAGCCCAGAATGAACCTGTCTGGCACCACGGCTCACCTGAACAGCTCCCGGAGCTCCGCGGGGCCCGGCAGCTCCGATCGGCACTGGAGACGGAGCACAGAGGGAGTGGGGACAGGAAGAGGAGCCTGAATCACTGGGAGGTCACAGGCCCTCGTGCTGCTGACAGCAGCGCTCAGGTAGGGCCATCCCATAGCACAGGGCTCAGGGAATAGGAATGTGATGACTGCAGGCCTTGCTCACCACATGGAGAGTCCCAGGCACTCAGGGCAGACCCTGAGGCACGGGACAAATGTCCCTCTCTGGGCCACGGATGTCTTTCCCACAGGAAAACCTATTCCATAGTCACTAACGGGAACTACACCACCACCAAGAGGTAAGGACAAGGCAGTTTTACACCTTGAAACTTCCCATTTCCGAGCCCTGACCTCAAGGGCAGGTGACAGAGGGCATGGGAACAGCCCCCACCGCAGGGAAAGTTCCTTTATGACTCAGGTTTGTACCAGGTATTAACAACCAGATCCCTTCTCCCACTCATCTCCTGCTAGATAAACTACAACCTCCTAATCCCACAGGACACAGGTCCATCCTCTGTCAGACATTCCCGAGGTGTGAGAACGGGAAGCACGGAGCAGCAGCTCCCCTGCCCTCAGGCAAACCACTGGCTCTGGGGTTCAGAGAAATAAATAAATACCTAAACTGCCTTTTAATTAAAATCAGCTCTTCTGCCCTGTGAGAACTCCTCAGCTACAGCTTCATCGGGAAGACATTCCTCCCTCTATCTTATGGCATTTTTCAAGTCACCCGAGACTCCCAGTTTGACAGTGCCTTCCCCTAACAAACGTGGTGCTCCTTCACCCCAGCTCGAGGCTCGACGTCCATCAATCCCTCCGGACACTCCAGTCGGGAACAACGCCCAGCAAATCCATCCGGCCTGTGCCTTTCCCACTGGAGCAGGATCACAGACGGCTCTGAACGTGCTCATCTGGGACGTGCTGGAACAGGAACTCTTTTCCCTGTGCTCCTTCCCACCCGCAGTGGGATCGCGGGGCCGGGGTGGCACAAGTGGCTCCGGGCAGAGCCCCAGCCGTGCTGGATCAGCTGCCGGAGGGAATTAGCAGGGATCCAGCTGAGGAACGCGCCAGGTAATGAGACTCCTGACTCGGGCTCGTGTGTCACAGTCCTGAGCCAGCGCAGGAGTGATGCCAGGGCCACCACCTCTGCTCCCGACCCACGGGAACGTCACACATCGTGTCCCCGCTCTGCTCCTGCGCCAGCTGGTTACTCCCAGGGTGACACTTCCCTCAGTGGCCCCTGTGACAGGGACACATCTCCCAGACAGACACACAAACAGGGGTTTGTCAGCTGGCACAAACCATCCAGTGCCACCCGTGCCAGGCCAGCACTGCTGGGGTCTCTGCGTGTGACCTGCTGACAGCCTGCGACAGGCTCCAGACAATCCACAGGGACAATCGGGGTATTTCTACAAACAGACCACGAGTCACTACCTCCCCTCTAAGGTGCCCTTACAGCAAAACCTGCGCTCAGATCCAGGCTCTGACCTAGAAGAGCAAGAAGGGAGGGAAGAGTTTAAGCTAAAGCAGCTTGAGGATAAACTGGAGCTGAATTCCCGAGAAACAGGTCATTCCATTTCGGCGCACGGCCCCGTTTGGGCTGGGGATTAACAGCAAAGGTCACATTGAAAAACCAAAATCAAGAGGCCCCGAACTCAGCACACGGCTGGGAAAAGCCGAGAGCTCCGGGTGGGAACGGTGCCTTTGAAATACAGCCTGGATCTTTCATGTGCAAGAAGACAGACCCAGCTGATACAGATTAGGGAGACAGGAGCTAAATCCTCCAGGAAAAGAAAAAAGGGGGGAGTTCTCCTCCCAGCACCCCTTCATGCCTGGCAGAAGCCATCCCTGCAAACAAGACTCTGACTTCTCCATGCTCCTTCTCCTTTGTTCTTCCTTACCAGGACCCTTCCACCAAAACACATCAGAGCCCCTGAGAGCTCCATGTGCTGTGGTGGCAGCTCCCTGTGCTCGCAGGGAATGTGGCTGGGAAGAGCTGAATCCAGAGACACCAGAGGATAAAAGCTGGGCTGAGGCAGGAGGGGCAGGTTTACACAGTGCCTTTGCTTTTCCAATCCAAACCAAACCTCAGGAAAGCTCTGAGCAAAGCATGAGGAAAACAAGGTGTGAAAAGCTGTCCCTTGGGAGGAGGGAGAGGTCAGGAGATCGAGGTGACCCTGTGGAAAAGCTGCTTCAGAGCTGCTGTTCCACCATGGCCACAGACCCCTCAGCAGTGTTTAGGATCAGCACTTTCCTGTCAACCCTGTGATCAAAACATTACTAAACCCCAAGAACTTGACATTCAGCTGCCCCACGTCCCCTGAAAGCAGCAGGATTGGGCAGATCCGGCCCAGCCAGGGAGACACGCCACGTTTTCCAGACATTTTTCAAGTCCCTGTTTGCTGCGGAGGGAATTGAAACGCCCTCCCCAGCAGCAGCCCCCATCCCGCTCATCCCGCGGGGATTGCTGCTGGAGCAGGACAGGCAGCAGCAGTGACCTTCAGCCGCCTATTTCCTCGCTTTTCAGGGGGATTTGGGCTCCGGGCGGATTTGTATTTCACATTTGCAAGCCCGAGCTGCAGCGCCTCATCCTCAGGGAGGCTTTGAACTGCAGATCAAGAGGAATTTCCACCCTCTGATGTCGGTGCAGAAATGCGGCCGCACCGGTTTGGGAACGACTTCCAAGGCTGGACCTCTCCAACACCCGCCCCCGCGCCTTTATCTTCCCTCTCTTCCCATCCAAACCCGCAGTTCCTCGTTACCCCCTCCCAAATTCCAACCCTGTCCTCCGCAGCCTGACATTCCCGCCCGCTCCCGAGGAGCTGAGGATGCTACATAAATAATTTATCCTGAGCGACAGCCATCGCAGGATTTAAGGTCATTCAGGCTTTTAAAATCCTATCAGCATGCTTCCCGAGCCGAGCTGCCAGCTCCATTTGGAGCATCCCGCGGAGCCGGCGCATCCCTGCGTGCAGACAGACAGACACGCTCCGGCCCCGCGGGATCCAGACGCTCCCTGTGAATTATTAACGACCCGCGGGCTCTGACGAGGCGTTTTTAACAAAAACCCCAAACTCCAGAGTTTCGAACTCCTCAGGGATGAGCTCCACAGCCTCAGTTTCCCCATCCAGCCACAGCTTCTCCAGCCTCAGTTTCCCTATCCATCCGCAGCTTCCACATCCTCTGATTTCCTCTGCACAGTTTCCTTGGCCTCAGTTTCCCTATTCACAGTTTCCCCATTCCCAGCTTCCATAGCCTCAGTTTCCCCCATCCACAATTTCCTCATTTTCCCAGATTTCAAAGCCTCAAGTTTCCCTATTCACAATTTCCCCCTCCCCAGCTTCCACTGCCTCAATTTCCCATCCACAATTTCCTTATTCCCAGCTTCCATAGCCTCAGTTTTCCCATCCACAATTTCCTCATTTTCCCAGCTTTCAAAGCCTCAGTTTCCCTACCCACAATTTTCCCATCCCCAGCTCCACTGCCTCAGTTTCCCCATTTTCCCACCTTCCACAGCCTCAATTTCCTTATTCCCACCTTCCACAGCTTCAGTTTCCCCATTCCCAGCTTCCACAGCCTCAGTTTCCCCACCCCTGCCTTTCCCATTCCCAACCACAGAACCCCCAGCTCAGTCTGTCCCTTGCTCCCAGCTCATCTCAGGTCACTCAGCAGAGGAAACCTTTAATCAGGAGCAAGGAACCCTGTCCTGAAATTCCGCTGCAGCAAAGGGAAAAGCAGGAAAAGCCCGTCCTGCCAGGCCTGCAGCCTCCCCTGCCGCTCCCCCTTCCCCGAAGAGGCAAAAGGAAGCCGGGAAGGGAGAGGTGGCACACGAGAGGCTGGGCTGGGCAGGAACCGCTGAATTATCCCAGCGGGAGGAAGTGGCGGGAGACGCGGGGACTTCCCGGTTCCTTTGAGCCGGAGCTGGGAATTCCGGGTGCAGCGATCCCGACAGAGATCCCGACACAGTGGGATCCTGTAGTGGACGCGTGCTCCCGGTCCATCAGCTTTTCCATCCACGCTGCCTTCAGCAAGGTGGGCAGGAGAAGCTGCTGGACCGGGAGCAGGGAGTCCTGGATGTGTTTCCCTGGAGCAGGAGGGACAGCGCTGCCCTGGAAAAGCTGTGGCTGCCCCATCCCTGGGAGTGTTCCAGGTTGGATGGGGCTTGGGATGACTCCTTTCAGTGGAAGATGGGATTTAAGGTCATTTCCAACTCAAATCATTCCAGGATTCCACAGAACCCTGTGTCCATGGTCATCCCTAAGCCACCACAAACTGCAAAAGGTTCCCCACTCCTTCTCCTGCACCCCAAATAGGGTCCCACCCTCTCCAGACAGGCACCAGAGCATCCCCAGCCCTTGCTGGTTGTGGGCACCCACAGGGCGGGGGTCCAGAGGTGTCCTGGGAAGGGTGGAAGAGTCCAGGGGGTCAGTGTGGGGGTCCAGAGGGGTCCTGGGAGTCTGTGTGAGGGTCCCAGGGGTCATACAGGGGGTCCAGAGGGATCCTAGGGAGGGTAGAGGGGTCCCAAGGGTCATGGTCGGGGTCCTGGGTAGACACAGGGGTCACCCTGGGGGTCCCTGGCACCTGGTCCTGGACCAGGGGGTCCTGGGGAGGGGACCCTGAGGTGACAGGGGGGAGGGGTCAATGGGGTCATGGCAGGGGTCTCAGAGGCCTTAGGGGGAGTCCCAGGGGACACTCTGAGGTCACAGCCTCCACGGTGGGGGTCTCCATGGTGGGGTCCCAGGCACCCGGCCCCACCATCTCTGGGCACCCCCAGGCTGGGGGTCCAGGAGGGTCCTGGGAAGGGATGGAAAAGTCCAGGGTGTCAATATGGGGGTATCAGAGGGGTGCCAGGAGCCACAGTGGGGGTCCCAGGCCCCCAGCCCCGCCAGCTCTGGAGACCCTCAGGCTGGGGGTCCAGAGGGGTCCTGGGGAGATGTCCCTGAAGTGACCCAGGGGTCAGGGTGAAGGGGTCCAGGGGTCAGTGTGGGGATCTCAGGGCAGTCCCAGAGGACACCCTGGGGTCAGGGTGGAGGTCCCAGATCCCCGGCCCCGCTGGTGGAGTCACAACAAAGATGGGAGCCCAAGGAGGGATAGAGAAGTCCAGCAGGTCAGTGTGGGGATCCCAGGGGAGGCACAGGGGTCACAGTGGGGGACTGGTCCTGCCAGTTCCAGGCATACCCAGGGTGGGGATTAAAGGAGGGTCCTGGGGAGGGATCCCACACGTAATTCAAGGGTAGGGGTGGAGGGGTCAAGGACAGTGCGGGGGGTCAGTGGAGCTCCATGGGGACTCTGACCTAGGGCTCAGACTGCGGGTCCCCATGGTGGGGGGGTCCCAGACCCTCAGACCCGCCGGTTCTGGGCACACCCAAGCTGGGGGTCCAGGGTAGTTCTGGGGAAGGGTCCCTGACGTGCCCCAGCAGTCGGGGAGCTGGGAGATCCCCAGGGCTCCCAGGGCTCAGGGTGGGAGGGTTCAGGGGGTCCCTCTGGGGGCTCCAGCTCCCCCGGCCTTGCCGGTTCCTGGCACTGCACAGCCGGCCCCGCGGACCCCTCAAACAGCCCCAGGGACCCCTCAGGCGGCTCCGAGGAGCCTCAGCCGGCCCCGGGCACCCCCCAGATCCGCGCAGGCCTCAGAGCGCCCCCCGCCCCACCGGTCCCAGGCTCCGCACAGGCCCCACGCGCCCAGCACAAGCCACAGCACCCCACACAGGGCCCCGCGGCCACAGTCCCGGCCCTCCGAGCCCCGCGAGCCCCAGCCCGGCCCCGCCGATCCCCCCCGGCCCTCCCCCGCTCACCCGCGGCTCCTCCCGCCGCTCCCGGCCCCGGCCCCGGCCCCGCCGAACGAAATGGCGGTCGTGGCCCTTCTGCGCCTGCGCAACAAAACCGGATGTGGGCGGGGCACGGCGGGGCCGCGGCGCCATGATTAGAAGGTCGGGTGGCCATGAGGGACGGGGCCATCGCCATCTTGGGAAGGTCATGCCGGCTCCGTGAACGTCCAGCGGTTCGGCGTCCCAGTGACTGAAGCCAGAGCACACCCACCGGGAACAAATTCCCTACTCTGCACCAAAACGCTGCTGAAGGTCCGTGGTGCCGCTACTGAGCGCGGCCACGCCGCCCGTTCCTCTTTCGCCATAATGAGAAGGTCAGCCGGAAACACCCGGTAGCCGCCATGTTGAGAGGGTTGACGGGAACCAGTGCAGACGCCATGATTGGAAGGTCGCGAATCGGCCCCGCGCTGCCGCCATCTTGGGAAGGTCGGCTCCGTCTGGTCACTACCGGGACCGTGACGTCACCGACCGCGAGGCTGTGACGTCACTCCCACCATGACCTCAATCTCTACCATGACATCAGAGACAGGCGCCAGGACAGACTTTTATTGGGGCTCCCCGCCCCACCCCCAGCTTGATTTCTTTTTTTTCTTTTTTTTTCTTTTTTTTTTCTTTTTTTTTTTTTTTTTTGGCCTTTTTTCCTCCTTTTTCTTAAAAAATAAATGTACAATTCCGGACAGCGGCGGTACAAAATATACACGTCTGGGGGGGCGGGGCACATATACAAAAATAGAGGGGACTGGGGGGAGGAGACATGGCCCCCCCGGGGGCCCCTGTGCCCCAGCCAGGGGAGGGGGTGGGGGGAGAGGGGGATGCTCCAGGGGGGCCCCAAACCCCCCCCCCCCCCAGGGTGGGGGCAGCACCCAAGGGCCGGGGCTGGGCAAAGTGCGTCAGTGCTGGGGGGCTCCGGGCCCCCCGGGGGGGTCCCGGGGTTTGGGGGTCCCGGGGTGGGCCCCCCCTCACTGGCTGCCGGGCTCCAGCTTGTAGGAGAGCTCGAAGAGCAGGTTCTGGTTGTCGATGACGCGCAGCTGCCGCACGTAGGCCTTGGTCTGCAGCTGGGCCGGGGACGCCTCCAGCTCCAGGCCTGCGAACGGCCCCGGAACAGGAAACGGGGATGGAAGGATGGGGATGGAGGGATGGGAATGGGAAAATGCAGTGAGGGGATGCAGGGGATGGAGGGGATGCAGGGGATGGAGGGGATGCAGGGGATGCAGGGGATGCAGGGATGGAGGGGATGCAGGGGATGCAGGGGAGGCAGGGGATGTGGGGATGGAGGGGATGGAGGGGATACAGGGATGGAAGGATGGGGATGGAGGGATGGGAATGGGAAAATGCAGTGTGGGAATGGAGGGGATGTGGGGATGGAGGGATTGGGGAAGGAGGGGTGAGGATGGAAAGTTGGAAGATGGCAGTATGGGAATGGGGATGTGGGGATGATGATGGAGGGATGAAGCACACAGGGATGGCGACGCAGCAATGGGGATGGAGGGGATGTGGGGATGGAGGAAGGAAATGGGGATGGCAACGTGGGAGTGGGGATTGAGGGATGGAAGAGATGCAGGGGATGTGGATGAAGGGATGGGGATGAAATGGCAACGTGGGAACGGGGATGTGGGGACAGGGATGAAGGGAGAGAGATTCAGGGATGCGGGAACGAGGATTCAGGGGTGTAGGGTGAAGGGATGGAGGAGGGATGAAGGGATGAGGATGCAGGGATTTAGGGATGCAGGGACATGGACAAAGAGGTGTGAGGATGCTCTGGCCACATCCCCATCCCTCAGGGCCAGCACTGCAGGTTCAGGGCCATGTGGGCCCCCAGCCCCCCCAGCCCCAGCGGTGCCCCCCCAGCCCCAGCAGTGTCCCCCAGCCCCAGCAGTGCCCCCAGCCCCAGCTGTGCCCCCTCCCCAGCCCCAGCCCCAGCCCCACGGTGCCCCCCCCAGCCCCAGCAGTGTCCCCCCAGCCCCAGCAGTGCCCCCCCAGCCCCAGCTGTGCCCCCTCCCCATCCCCCCACTCACAGAGGGGGCGGCTCCGGTATTTCCTCACGGTTCTCACTTTCTCAGCGATGCAGTGCTGGGGCACAGAGAGACCCCAGGGTCAGCCCCAGCCCCCCAAGACCTCACCTGGTCCCCCCAGGCATCACTGACACCCCCAGGAGCCCCCTGCACACCCCCCACCCTCAGGGACCCCCTCCCCCCAGATCCTCTTCTGCATCCAGTGGACCCTGAACCCCCCACCCCCCAGAGCTCCAAACCCTCGGGGGGAGTCCCCCAGCCCCTCAGAGGAGTCCCCTCTCCCCTGCCCTCACCCTGGGGTCCCCATTCTCCCCTGGAACCCACCAGTTTCTCCACATTGACCAGCCCATCCAGGAGGGTCTTGCTGCCTTCATGCAGAAAGGTCAGATCTGGGGGAGAAGGGCGGTGATGGGGGGGGGTCCCGTGGGGTGTCAGAGGGAACCCAACCCCCCTTGGGGCAGCTCCTGAGCCCCCCCTCACCTTTGAGGATGAGTGGCACGAAGGGGATGAGGGGGGGCTTCATCTTGGCCAGCACCTCCCGGTAGGTCTTGTGGTTCCTGCAGGGGTCCTGGGGGAGAATGGGGGGGGGGGTCAGGCTTTTGGGGAGCCCCCTGGGGGTGCTCTGGATGCCCCCCTGTGCTGGTGGCCTGGGGGAGTGGGGCAAGGACACTCCAGGACACTCCAGGACACCTCAGGAATGTCCCCTGCTCATCAGGTCCCCAAACACCCCCAAGGGGACTCCTGGGGACCCCCCAACACCCCCAGCAGCCCCCAAACCTCTCACCCACCGTCAGGTTCTCAAACTTCCGAAAGAGGTTCTTGAATTTCCCTGGGAGCTTCTGGAAGGCAAAAAAAGGGGAGAGAGTCAGGGAGCATCCAGGGGGGTCAGGGAGCACCAAAGGGGAGGGCAGGAGCTTCCAGGAGGTTCTGGGAGCACCCAGTAAAGGGTCAGGGAGCATCTGAGAGTGTCCAGAAAGGTCTGGAAGCATCCAGGAGTGTTCTGGGAGCACCCAGAGGATTCCTGGAAGCCCTGAGGTGGGAGTGAGAGCTCCTGGGGGGTTCCAAGAGCACTCAAGGCAGGGTCTGAAAGAACCCAGGAGAGGTCTGGGAGCAGCCAGGTGTGGGCATGAGCATCCCAAGGGTCCTGGGAGCACCCAGCAGTGGTCTGGGAGCTCTGGAGAGTAGGGTGGGACCATCCAGGGACAGTCCAGGAGCACCCAAAGAAGTTCTGGAAGTACTGAGGGGGAAAGGAGCTCCTGAGGGGTACCAAGAACACACAAGGGGGGTCTGCAAGAACCCAGGAGGGGTCTGGAAGGAGCTGGGTGTGGGCATGAGCATCCCAAGGGTCCTGGGGGTACCCAGGGGTGATCTGGGACCACCCAGGAAAGGGTCAGGGAGCACCTGGGGGCGTTCAGAAAGGCACAGGAAGATCTGGGAGCCCCGTGGGGGTCGGGGGCACCCCAGGTCTCACCTCCCAGGTGAGGCGCAGGCGGCTGACGGCGGCGTTGTTGAGGCCGATGACGATGGCGTAGAAGGAGAGCATGTCCTGGTTCTGCTTGCAGCTGGTGGGGGACAGCGTGAGGGGCGGGCTGGGCATCCCAGGGACCCCCCCGCGTCCCCCCTCGGGTCCCCCCCCAACTCACATGGCAGCGATCTTGATGAGCTTCTTGAGCAGGTGGGCGCGCTTGCCCAGCCCCTCGCAGAGCAGCAGCTCCGTGCCCACCCAGTGCTGCACTTCACTGCAGCGCTGCAGCAGCAGCTCCAGGTTCGCCGTCTCCCGCCGGCCCCGCTCCCCGTGGAACACGTAATCCACGAATTCCAGCTGGGGGGGGGGGACACACGCATTCCATCAGAGCCCCCCCCGCCCCCCGGCACAGCGTGGCTGCTCCCCCCGAGCCCCCCGAACCTCGTGGATGCAGCGGAAGAGCTCCCAGTGGAAGGCTGTGAGGTGGTTGGCGACATCCTCGGGCTCGGCACGGTGGATCTCGGTGTCCCCCGGGACCACCTGGATCTCCTCGGGCAGCGGCACCTGCGAGGGGGCACCGGGCGGGGCACTCAGGGGGTGCTGGGCCCCGGGGGGGGGTGGGATGGCGGTGCCAGGTGATGGGGGGGGTCCCTGCCGGGGTGTGCCCAGCTCGGAGCTCACCAGGGAGTCGAAAGTGTCCCTGGTGCAGGCGAAGAGGTGGCTGTTGATGCCCAGGGTGGTGAACACGCACTCCTCGCTGGGCTGCAGCACCGCTTTCTCTGCCGCATTGGGGGGCACGGGGAGGGGGGGGTCAGCACCGGCCGGACCCCCCAGCCCCGCCCGCAGCCCCCCCGGCCCCCCGGGCACCTCCGGACGAGGCCATGGTGACGAGGATGAGGGCGTCCCCGCGGGCGCTCTGCTCCTCCGAGTACTGGAGCTTCTCGGTGACCGAGGCCAGGATGTCCTGCACCGAGGCCGAGAGGCGGCTGCGGATGGTGACGTACGAGTGGTCGGGCATGTAAACGCGGCAGAAAACTGAGGAGAGGGCGGGGGGTCAGCGCCAGGCACCCCCGCACCGCCCCGGGCACTGCCCACCGGGGAAACTGAGGCACGGAGAGGGCACGGCCCCGTCCAGCGGCTGCTGGGTCACGGAGGGGATCCCAGTCCCCCTCAGCTCCCTCCAGAGCCACTCACTCTCGTCAGAACCCCGGAATGCCACGCGGGTCTGCAGGCAGGAGTCGATGCGTCGGAAGTGCCGGAACAGCGGCTTCACCTGCTTGTTCGGGGGGGGGGTCTCGTCGGCCACCCTGGGGGGCACAGGACAGGGCTCAGGCAGGACCCCGGACCCCCGGGCTGCACCCTGAGATCCGCGGGGAGCCCCGGCAGCCCCCACCCAGGGCCTCGCTCGTGGCAGGAGGTTGGACACAGGGAGGGTGGGCACAGGGAGGGTGGGCACAAGCAGTGGGGAGGGGTCCGAGGCTGCGCGTGGCGAGGGCATGAGGGGGGCACGAAGTTGGGCATGAAGGTGCAACCAGGAGGGCACCAGGGTGGGCTGCGATTGACCCCTCCAGCCTCTGGGCACCCACAAGAGCCACAGCTTCTTCTTGGGGACTCCCCGACCCACAGGGACCCCCAGGACCCTCTGCCCTCCCCAGGGACCTCCTGACCCAGAGGGAACCTCAGGGTTCCCTGTTCTCCCTGGGGATCCTTTGTCTCCCAGGGACTCCTGACTCCATAGGACTCCGTGCCCTCCCCGGGAACCCGTGACCGAGGGTGACCCCCGGTCCCCCAGGCACCCCCAGGACCCCCTGACCCTCTTCTCACTTGAGCTCCACGGTCTCCACGAGCTGGTGCAGCTTGATGATCTCGTCCTCCAGCTCATGGTAGAGGGACGTGTCCTTCATGATGAGCAGGTAAAGCTCCTGCGGGGCGACACGGGTCAGGGCCGGGGCTGCAGAGGATTGAGGGGGGGACACGGGAAGGGGACACCCACCTTGATGACCTTCCCGGCGCTCTCCTCCTCCTGCAGCAGCCCCTTGTAGGTCTCGAGGAAGTGCAGCAGCACGGCCAGCACCGCCCGCTTGCGCCGCAGCCCGGACCCTTCCTCCCAGCGCGCCGGGGGGCTGCCCGCCGCCAGCACGAAGGTGGCACCGTCAAGGAGGTGCCACGGCAAGGAGGGACCCTCGGCCACCCCCCCGCACCCGCTGCACCGAGAGGTCGTTGTACCCTCTCTGGTAGCATCACACTGCCCACCCTGCACCCAAACCTGTAGCCCACCCTCATGGCACCCCAATCCCCTTCTTGCTGCTCCTGTGAGCCTCCCACAGCACTCTGCTGCCATCCCCATGTCCCCCTTTCTGTCATCCTCATGACCACCCTTGTTCCAGCTTCATGGCACCCTGATGCCCATGGTGGTGCCCTCCTGCTTGCACCTTCATGCCAACTCTCGTGCCACCACCACGTCCCCTTCACGGCCCCCTTATGCCCACCCTCACTGCACCCCAATCCCCTCCTCATGCCCAGCCTCGGACCCCTCCTCATTGCACCGTCGTGCCCACCCTTGTGCCCCCCTCATGCCCTTCCTGTGCCCAACCTCGGACACCTTTGTGTTGCACCCACTCTTCTACCCCTCCTCAGCGCTCTTGTGCCCACCCTCACTGAACCCCAGTGCCCTCCTCATGCCCAGCCTCAGACCCCTCCTCACCCACCCTCGTGCCCACCCTCGCGGCCCCCCAGGGCCCCCCAGGATATTGCTGGTGCAGCTGCTGCAGGAAACGCTCGGTGGGCAGGAACAGCGAGTGGGTGAGCACGATGTCATCCAGCAGCGACTCTGGGGGGACAGGGGGGACAGGCGTGGGCACCCCACCCACAGAGCCCCCCACACCCCCGGGGGCTCCGTGCCCGGCGGGGCGGGTGGGTGAGGGGAGCGATGGTAATTCGCAGGGTGACACCGGGAGAGGCCGAGCCCCACGCGAACCCCCCCGCGCCGGCTCTGACTCAGGGCCCGCTCCCAGCCCCGGGGCAGCCGGGCCCGGCCGAGCCGGTGTGGGGGCAGAGGCGCCGGCAGGGCGGGACCGGGGCCGCGACGCCCCGGCACACCCGGGAGCCCCGTGAGAGCCCGGCCGCGGGCACAGCAGGACACGGCAAAGGGAAACTGAGGCAGGCAGCTTGGGACACACCGGGCGGGTGCTCTCCGGGACAGCACGGGTGGCACCACCCTGTGAAAGTGTTTTGGCAAGGCCAGGTGAGCCGAGGGCCCGGTACTGGCGTCAGTGCCCGTCAGAGCCGGCATCAGTCACTGCCGCGACCTTTGGACGAGGCATGGCTCCCTCGCCCCGCACCAGCACAACCCTCGGCCCCAAGCGGGTCCCCAGCCGGGGGTGCCCAGGGGGCTGTGCCCACGTGCCCCGGGGATACTATGGGGGGACCCCAGAGCCCTTCCGAGACCCAAGAACGTGACCCACGGAGGGGCCACGCAGAGCATCCCCCCAGCCACCCTCCAGTCGCCCCCCAGATCGTTAACCCGGTCACGGATCTGTGCCAAGCCAGGGCAGAGGGTCCCCTGGCACTCCCGCGACGGGCACAGCACCCACGGGGCATCAGCTGCTGCCAAAAGCAGGACACGGCAGTCTGGGGCACGGGGACAGGCAGGGACATCGGCAGCATGGGGGGTGCAGGTACACGGCCCCCAGCTCTCCCAGCCCCCTGCCATGATCTGCCTGTGGGGCAAGAGTGGAACACTCCCCCCATGCCTTCAGGCTGCAGCCCCCTCCAGCCCTGCCTCAGTTTCCCCATCCCTCTGCAGCACCCATGCTCTACCCCAGAGCTGCAGGGACGTTTTCCCATGTCGGGACCCCCATGCTGGCTCCTGCCCCCCTTGCTCCCTGCCAGCCCGGGCACTGCCAGGCCTGGCAGCGTGTTTGTGCAGGCAGGACCTGGCGCTGCCAGTCCCAGCTCGCCCCTACCCGAGGGCTCCTCGTGTTGGTGGTTGCGCCCAGTCCCAGCCCTGGCATCACTGGAGCAGGGGGCTGGCGGTGGCCTGGGGTCCCCGATGGCCCCCGGTCCCAGCAGCCGAGTGGGATTGGCTGGGACAGGGATCCCCGTGGTGTGGGAAAGCTCCCACCCAACTGCACCCAGCCTGGCTCCCACCCAGCTCTGGCACCAAAACCACCCCAACACCTGGGCACGGGGAGCCACGGTGGGACAGCACCGGGAGGCCTGTGCCAGAGGAAAGGGGCGTCCAACCGGCCCCCCCTTCACTGCAGCACCCGTCGGGGCTAATTTTAGCAGCAGGAGGATGTTAAGGACCATCCAACCGGGAGGTGGATGCTGCAGTGGCTGCCGGTGCTCGGCCACCCCCGGCTGCCACCGAGCTGGCGCTGCCATTGAGCCCATATCCCCCGCCAGCCCCTCTCTTGCCCGGGGAATCACTGCCCACTCCTCAGACTCCTGCCCACCCCGCTGCCACGGACGACCCTGCCCCGGCGGAGACCCGGCCTTGACCTTGTCACCTCAACCGGGCACCGCTGTGCCCTGCGCAGTGCCACCCGCCTCACCAGGCACCGGAGTCCCCCACCCCACCGTCTCCCACCCCAGCATCCACCAGCGCATCCCCTCCGCAAGCAGCGGCCGCCCCCGGTCTCTCCCCGCTCTGCCGCATCGCCCCGCGATCCACGCGCTCCCCGCCCGGGCACCCCCGCAGCCTCTCCCGGGGGTCCCGCAGCCCGTCCCGGGGGTTCCGCAGCCCCGTACCTGCCCCGCAGCCCCTCCCGTGTGCAGCCGCCGGCAGCCGGTCGAGGAGGGCGGCCAGGAGCCGCTCGGGGGGCGCGGGCGCGGCGGGGGCGCAGCCGCAACCGCAGCAGCACCGGGCGGCGGGCGGCGGCTCCGGGCTCGGCGGCTCCCGGTCCCGGTCCCGGTCTCGGTCGCGATCGCGGTCGCCGCACGGTGACGGGTCCTCAGGGGAGCGGAGCGGCGCCTCGGGCGGCCGTAGCTCCAGCCAGCGGCCCTCGCCCCCCGGTACCGGCCCCGCGGGCCCCGCCGGCTCCTCGGGGGAGGCGGGTGGGCGCGACAGGCTCTGCCGCCGCGGCGCCGGCACCGACCCCGGCCCCGGTACCTGCCCCGGGGGAGCGGCGGGGCGGACGGGCAGGTGCGATCCCGGCTTCTTCAGCAACTTCTCCAGCGGCTTCATGGCCGCCCGGGCGCGGCGGCGGCGGTGGCTCAGGGGCCCATCGGCGGCGGCGGCTCCGTTCGGCTCCGCTCGGGCTCGGGCCGCGGCGCCGTTCCCCGCCCGCCCCGCACCGGCTGCGCGCTGCGCCCGCCCCGCACCGGCTCGGCCGCCAGCACCGCCCCGCCCCGTTACGGCCCCGCCGCCGCCGCCCCCGGCACCTGCCCGCCCCTTTCCCCGCACCGCCGCCGCCCCCGGCCCCGCCAACGGCACCTGCCCGCCCCCTCCCCGCACCACCGCTCTCGGTACCGAACCCGGCGCAGGGCTGCGGTGACACCGGCTCGCACCAGGACACGGTCACCCCCCGCTTCCCCGCAGCCCCGCACAGGTGATGCACTACACACCCCCGCATCCACCTCCCTGCATTCCCCCGTCGCATCCCCGGGGTAGCACCAAGCGCCCCCCCTTCACCACATCGTACAGCCTGGGGGGATACACAGCCCGGAGCCTGTCACCCTCCGCTGTCACACCCCGCTACCAGGGGGCACAGCCCCACAGCCCCCTGCCACGTGCTGCCTCACACCCCCGGCACACCCCAGTGCCCGGTCCCCCCCGCACACCCACACAGTTTGGGGCACATGGCACTGCCCCCTCCCCACAGTGCTGTCCCTCCCCAGTGTCCCCTGCACGGGGGACACATCCCCAGCTGTGGGGTGACCCAGACCCGGGCCCCCAGCCCAGCTCTCTGTACCCGCCGCAGCGTGGGAAAGGGCCGGGGGTGGGTGCGAGACCCCCCACCCTGGCACCCCCGGGGCTGGGTCCCCCCGCGGGCAGGGCGGGCAGGTCGGGGTGGCTGCCAGACCCCCCCTTCCCGCCGCCTGCCAGGCTGGAACGGGCCCCGGCGTGCCGGGGCAGGTGCCGGGGCAGGTTCCGGGGCAGGTTCTGGGGCAGGGCAGGGCGAGATGTGGCGCTTGCCTGAGGCTGATCCTCCTGCCCCGCTCCCGCGGGTGCTGAGCACCCATCCTGCCCATGCCCACTGCCCCAGCCCCACCTTGCACCCTCTGGACGCACCAGTGGGAGTAAACAACTGAGGGACAGACCCTGTGTCCTCCCAGTCCCCTTCTCCCGGGTCCAACCCCCTGCAAAACCACGGTCCTACGGCGACCCCGGGGTGGGATGGTGGCAGCGGCCGGGGGGACACAGCAAGTGAGCCCATGGCCTTTGCTGGGCCCCACTGCCCAGGGGGTTCGGGGAGGGACGGAGGAACGAGGGTCCCGGCAGCTCCCGCTTTGTTCCCGCTTCGCCTCCAGCCGGCAGTTGCCAGGCAACTCCATCCATGCGGCTGCCAGAGAGCGGCAAAAAACATCCCCACATCCCCATCCCCGGCTGCAGCAGCTCCTGTCGGGATGGCACAGCACGGTATGGCCCGGAAAGTCCCCTCTCTGTCCCTCCAGCCTCCAAATCCCCCACACCCCATCCAACACCCCCAAAAAATCCCACTCTGCTGAGCTCCTCCATCCACTTTCCCCACGGCATTCAGACAAGGGTTCCCAGACCTGGGTGCACGTGGTGCTGCTGGCCAGGCTCAGCCACACAGAGGGGAGCTTCTCCTGATAGCAGGACGGGAAATTGAGGCACAGAGAGACCCCACTCGCTGCTGGCAATGGGGATGCAATGGGCCACACGGGCAGGAGGGACCTGGAGCACTGGAGCACTGTGCCCTGCTGAGGGCAACGCTCCCCCTGGGAAAGGTGCCCCAGATCCGACCTGTCCCATCCCATCCCATCCCCTCTCCCCAGCTGGGCAGGGATGGGGCCACTGCTGGTGCAGAGTGAACTATTGGCTTAATTAATTTGCTGTTATTTCTCCTAATGAGCTAGGAGCCGGAGCGGGCGCTTCCCTGGGTTGGCAGCCAGCGAATTTCCCCGCCCCGGCAGTGAGCCGGGGGTGCGAAGCCTCCAGGCACTGCTCAAAACAGACCGTGTGTAGGAGGGAAAAATTACACCCCGGGAAAAATCCCTCCCCGAGCCAGCGCCTTAACCCACTTCCCAGCTGCAGCGCTGGGAGAGGGGAGTCAGGCATTTGGGGAAGGGGAGAACCGCCAAGAGATGGGGGCAGCTCCTCCATGAGATCCCAGCTAAGGGCTGAGCCGAATCCTGGACCATAATCAGACCTGATCCTGCTGTCAGGGAGGGAAATTGAGGCGCTGGGGAGGGATGGGGTAGCCCAGCAATGGGGGCAAGAAGGTGATGCATCCCACTGCTGCTGCTGCTGTTGGAACTGCTCTGGGACCCCCACCCCGCTGTCAAATGGTCTCAGGGACCCCCACCCCACTGCCAGCAGTGAGGGCAGGAATTGGAGAAACCTGAAGAGGAGGAAAAGGGGGTGGGATGCAAAGGGGGGAGTTGGGGTCCCCCCTGCCCCTCAAAGCCTCCCTTCCACCATGGCACTGGCAGGTCCCACCAGCATCCTTCCCCTGCCCAGCTTGGCTGCAGGAGGGCAGTGCTCACCGTGATGCTCCATCCACAGGATCAGGGTGTAACAGGAGCGGGGTGCGTGCCCCCCAGCTCTGTTTGGCGTGGGCAGGTGGGCGGGGGGCTGGCAGGAGGCTGCGGCAGCCGAGGCGGAGGCAGCATGGCACAAACGCGCGGGTGACAGCTCACGCACCACCAACACAACAGTTGGTCCTTCCCTGTGAGCCAGTGAGGCTGGGGGAGAGGAGGGGGCTCACATCAGCCCCCAAGGGGCCTCCCTGCAGCCTCACTACTGGGGCAGAGCTGGGCTGGGGATGGGTGGCAGCCGCTTCCAGGATGTGGGGGCGAGGGTGGCTGGCGCCAGGCACAGCAGAGCTGTAATTCCAGTCTCACTGTGAGCTCCTGAGAAGGGCAGAGCTGCACCTGGGAAGAGAGTGGCTCCTGGGAAGGGGAGAATGGCTCCTGGGGAGGGAACAGCTCCTGGGACACAGTGGATGTGACAGTGGTCCTGCCAGGGAAGGCAGGTGGACACCGTCCCTGTGGGTCTCAGCCCCAGGAAGGACACACGAGAGCTGTCTGCTTCCTACAACGCTGTTAGGGATGTGCATCCCACAGGATAGGAATCCAAAGAACACCAAAACCCCAGCATGGGGGGGGTGTAAGGTCCAGGATTTTGGTTGTGTGGCCAATGCGTCAATGACACATGTCAGCAGAGACACAGTGACATCTAACACAAGAGGGGATTCTGCTTTGGGAATGCGGCTTTGGTGGCTGAAACGAGACACAGGTCACAAAGTCACAAACACCAAAGAAGGAATTTCTGCTGGAGATCCAGGTATGGATGAGGGATCCACATAGAGAACGAGCAGGTGGGTGCTGGTCCCCCATAGTGGCCGCAGATGGGGACAGGGTGGCCGAGCCACCCCTCGCTCGGTGACGTCCCCCTCACCCGGTGCCTGCGCCGGCAGCTGGCGCGTCCCCACGGCGTCCCGGCACGTGCTCAGGAGAGCAGCAGGAATCGGCAGGAATGGGCAGGAATCAGCAGCCAGCCCTGCCAAGTTTCCTAATGCAATTTGCAAACGGCTGCGAGGACGTGGCCAAGCCGGAGCCGGAGCCACGGGGCCGGTGGGATGCGGGATGCAGAGCGGCAGCACTGCGGCACAGGTGAGCCAGGCAGGATCAGCGCAGCACAGCTGCAGTGACAGTCACCCCGTGGGGTCAGGAATGCCAATGGGGACACAAGGCTGCCGTGGGGAAGTGAGGCAGAAGCTGGCACAGGGCTGAGGCGCTTCCTTGTAGGGCCGGAGCCCAGCCCGGTGCGTTGGGGCGGGTTCCAACACCCTCCACAGCCCCAGCAGCAACACCCAAGTGCTGGGAGCAAACCTGGCCCTGCCGAGCTGGTTTGGGTGCTGGCTGGGCTGCTCGGGCAGCGTCGGGGTGCTGGGTGCCCACAAACCTCCCCCTCTCTCTGTGGATTTGGCAGAGGGAGGGTGGAAACGTCCCCTTGCGCTGCTGGGGGTGGCAGGGATGGGGGGCACCCCGTGGATTCCCACCTGAGAGCTCACACACACCAGTTACCAACAGTTTGTTGGGATAAGAATCAGGAGGAGATCCTAAATGAAGTGGTTCCTGCCCAGGTAATGCATTCCTGACAGCTTCCCACAGCTTCACTGCCCTTCCCCTGCTCCAAAAGCGGCAGATACCAACTTGCTAATTGAACAGAGAATTGAAATGAAGAATGAACTGGGGTGGAGGGGGATGTCACTGCTGCTTACCCAAACAAATAAAAAACGGAATACCCAAAAGAAACAAATCAGCTTTACTGAAGGAGCTGCTTCATTCCTTAAATAAAAACAGAGACCACGATCAAGCCAGCAGAGTTTGACATCCCAGGAGGGAGCAGGAAACGTTTAGTAATGGGGAGAAGTTGGGAGCACGTGTGGCCAAGGACCGACTTGGGGGTTGGTTCTTCGGTGGCCCCAGTGTGAGGGAGGAGGGGGGTGGGCAGCAGCGAGATGGATTTCGGGAAGGCACCGCTCGGGCCATGGGGGAAGTGCCTGGCCCTGAGCACGGTGCAGGTGTCTCATCCCACTGCCTCACCTCCAGGCAGGGAAGGAGCCATTCCAAGGAGCAGCTTCCTCCTCGCTGAGGGGCCGAGTCTGGCGCTGGGATTCCTGTGGCCGTGTCCCTACGTGTTGCTCCTCTCCTTTGATTTTTCACCTTTGCTGTCCTGGGAGGGGGAAGAGGGAAGAGCAGCAGAGGTTTAGGGCTCCCCAAATCTGGTTATGGGGGGAGCAGTGCTATGGCTGGGTCTTGCCAGCAACCCCCCCCCCCCACCTCTCTGGGCACAACCAGCCCCCTGTGCCCACCTCTCCTCATGGTTCCAGATTTTTCCATCACGAGGCCTTTCCAGGGCCCCTCCATCAGACAATTTGCTTCTCAGCCCTCCCCACGTACAGGAACCCACCGGCACATGCCTGCCCGGGTCCGGGCTTGCTTGGCTTCCATACATGAAGAAGGTATGGAAAGGGAAACCAAAAACACACGTGGCATTCCAGCACGCTCACACACGCACAGCTCACAGCACTGGAGCAAGGAGACCATCCCCAGCACAGGGAAGCACTCACATCCTGAAAAACCTTTAACTCTACTGCCTGAATTATCTGCTGAGTTCTCAGTGTTTATCCTTCCAGAGAACTCCCTGCCTCCTAGCTCCTCCAGCCAGGGCTGGATTTTTCCCTCACTAAATCATCCTGTTTTCTACCCTGAGCAAATAAAATAAAAAAGAGTCAACTTCAGACTTACTTTTTACGTGGTTTTAGTTTTAAAGATTTAAGTAACTCAAATTAACTGGAGCCCTGCTTACCACCTGCAACGAGAAGCTGAGGTTTGGGACAGGTCAGAGATGAGACAGTTTAAGATTTCCCCTTACAAAAGAACGTTTTTTTTGGGATAGGAGGAGGAACTGCAGCCTCACACACACCAGTGACACCAGACACACACAGGGACCGATGGTGAGGGGATGGTACCTCTGGAGGGGGCGGCTTGATGGTCACAGGCTGGGACGTCCGGCGGGGCGGGGAGGGCTTGGGCTGCACCTGCTGCTGGACAGTGTTGTAGTAGGTGACCCCCCCATACACCTGGGACTGCGCCTGCAGGAGCAGCAGGATCAGAGCTCCGGGCTGGGGGGCCCTGTGAGCCCCTCCCAGCACCCATGGGGGCTGGACAGATGCCCCCAGCCAGAGCCAAGAGGGGCTGTGCCCCCCCAGAGATCAGCTCCTGAGGTTCCTTGTGTGTCCCTACCCCCACTCCAGCAAGGACAGGACACAGCCCATGCAGATGGGAGTCCTTCACCCTGCAGCCCAGGGAATGCCTGAACTTCCCAACCCAACAGCAGCTTTTCTGCCTGGACACAGCTTCCCTGCACACCCAGTCCTGCAGGCTGGGGGGGAACTGCCCTCAAAGCAGGGTGAGGTCCTGCAAGGATCAGCTGGAGCAGTGGGAAGGGCAGGGACGGTTGGGAGCTCAGGGAACATGCAGCTCTCCAGCCTTCCACGGCGTGTCAGCCCTGCTCCAGCCACGGAGTGTCAGCCCTGTTCCAGCCACTGCACCAGGATCTGGTCTGCTCTGGTCTCATCTGCCTTTTCAAGGATCTGCTCTGATCTGCCTCCTCAGGGATTAGATTTGTCTGCCTCCTCACAGGGATCCAATCCAATCTGCCTCCTCACAGGAATCTGCTGTGCTCTGATCCATGTCCCTACAGGATCTTCTCTGATCTGCCTTCTCAGGGACCCAACCCAATCTGCCTCCTTGCTGCCTGGCAGTGACCTTAGATAGGCAGTTGGGCCATGGAGCAGGAAAATCCATCCCCATGTGCTCACACCAGCCAGTTCCCAGCCTCCATCTCATAAAGAACTGACTTCCAAAGCCATCCCCAAGGTATCCTTGGCTCAGCAGGGCCCTGTCTGGCTCAGAAGGGGCTGTTTCCCTGTTCCATAAGGGAATACCTCAATTCCAAAACCCCCAGGACAGGATTTCACCCACTGCCCACCACACTCAGGGAGCTGCACAACAGCCATGAGAACAATCCTTCCTGGGATGACAGCAGCCTTTCCCCATGGAGTAGCCCAGCTGTTCCACATCCTCGCCCAGGAACACCTCACAGAACACACCCCACATTCCCCAGCATCCCATCTGCTCCTGCCCGGGAAGGAGCCGCGGCGCACCCGGCTTACCTGCGTGTTGGAATAGAGATGAGGAGGGGGTGGAGGGGGCAGAGCTCCAGGGGGGTAAGGGTAGCCAGGATTCCCGAAATTCATCACTCCAGGGGCGGAGAAGTAAGTCGGAGGGATCAGCTGCTGCGGCGGGGGCTGGCCCGGGGGCATGGACACTGGTGGGGGGTAGAGGCCGGGGTTTGCCATGGCAGGGGGCGTCTGATGGGGGTGTAAACCTGGAGGTGACGGGAAGCAGATGGATGTCACCCAAAAAAAAAGCCAGAGTGTCCCAAGGTAGCAGCAGGAAGGAGCATGCTGTGCTCCAAGGCTTCCCCACAGCCCCACACTGGGGAGGGACAGAGAAGCAGAGCACAGCCCTCTCCCCAGTTCTGGATTAATCGGAACCAGATGTGGCCCCATCGTAACTCCGCTGCAGGAAACAATTTGTGTGGGCAAGCAGAGAACGTGTTCGACAGCTCCCAGTTCTGCTTTTTCCTGAGCTACAGGGCCAGGGAGTGAGGAACCAGCCCAGTGCCCACGGAAGGGAGAGGCCCGGCCTGTTGAGGCCCCACAGGGATCTGCAAACATCCAGCTGGGAGCTCCCAAAGGTTCAGTTCCCCCCTTCCTGCACTGGCCGGAAGCTCCAGAAACATCTCTTTTTTCTTTCCTTAAAACTGATACTGGTTCAGCTTCACTGCAGGAGGGAGCAGGTCCCTTCCATGTTGTAGAAATTAAGGAAAATGGATTCCCCTCGTGATAGAGGCTGTGGGAGACCAGAGTTCTCTGTTCCCCAGGTCCAGGGGCATCCCACTGGCTCCTCACCTGGATGAGGGAGGTGCATCTCCGGCTGCACAATCATCCCTTGGGGTGGCAGCGGGGCTGGGTTCTCACCGTGGGTGTAGATTGGTCCCTGGAATTGTACTGCAACAACACATGACAGGCTGTGAGGTAAAGCTCCATGGAATTTCATTCCCCTGCAGCTGGGCACACACGGCCCAGCCCGCCCCGAGGGCTCCCATGGCACACAGAGGCTCCCAGGCTCACAGATGCCACACGCTCCCTAAAGAAAAGCCTCCTACTCCCTTTAGAAAGCAGGAAAATACTCAGGGAATTTCTTCTCCAACACTTTAAATGCTGGAGGAAATTCCTAATCCATCCCCAGTCCTGTTCTGAGGGAATTCCTAATCCATCCCCAGTCCTGTTCTGAGGGAATTCCTAATCCATCCCCAGTCCTGTTCTCCCCGTGCTCAAATGTCAAAGACTTGATCTAAAGTTCAATTTAAATCCCAGTTCTCATGAAGAATTGGGGGACATGTCCTAAGAGCCCTGGCATAGAGAGGGGATAACACTGAGGATAATTCCATGGGTTTAAACACAACCAGGCAGGCTCCCAGCTGCCTCATAGACACTGTATGAGGGGACACAGTGCCACTACGACAAAGGAAAGGGGAAGACAAAGTCCCGAGCCTGACAGGTGTGGGAGGATCCCTGCTCCAGCTGCTCAGCTCTGAACACACATGGAGCCACAGGAGCAGGAGGGAAACAACACTCACGTGGGTCATAGTAGTGCCCTTCCACGATGCTGATGTGCATGGGGGGCGCAGGCTCTGGCACGGGGGGTCTCTGCCGCTGCGACGAGTAGCGCTTCACACGGCCCCCCGGCACTGCCTGTGAGAGTCCAGGGGTCAGGGAGGCAGTGGGGCACCCACCCAACACCCCCAACCCCCAAACCTCCCACTGGGGCACCCCCCAAACACCCCCACGAGGGAAAGGCTGAGCCGTCAACAGCCTGCAATTACCACAACCCCAAGGCAATTAAAGCCCGTGTCCCGCGCGCCGCGGAGCCGGAGTCACGCGTTACCATCTCCTCCATCCGGTTAAACTGCGGCGGTGGCCCAGTTCCCACGTGCATATGGTTGGGAATACCTGAGGAAGGAACAGACTGGTTATTACTGTGGTTTGTGCTGGTTCCCAGGCTGGAGCTGCCTCGCCCGGGGGTGTGGCTGCAGCTGAGCTCTTGCTCCCATGACACAGAAGCTCTGGACTTCATCGGCCCCGTGATTTTAAATATTTTGGGATATATTGGAGGCTGTTTTATCACTGCACACTCATGCTGCAATGCCTAAATCCTGCTTCAAAACTAAGTCCCCAGTTTGAAACTCAGGTCCTGCTCTGAGCTCTGTGTCTGCTGAGACACAGATCTCTTGCGGGTGGATCAAGGATCCATGTGGGATCTGAAGCTGCAGTTTAAACCCTCTGCAGGGTGTAAAGGCTTTTATCACAGGCTCCTTTGGATTCAAACAGCAAAATGAATCCATGTGAATTCACAGGGAAGTGAATTTTAAACCATGGCTTAAAACCACAGTGCCAAGGTGATCACAGGTGATTCCAAGGGAGTGAAAATTGATGAAACAAACACTGGAAGTGCTCATGGATCACTGACAGCACAAATACAGGCAGAGGGATACAGAATGGACTGATGTGAGCCAAATGCTTCCCAGAATAGCTCCTCCCTCCACTGCTAAGGACAAAAAAGGGACAGCAGAGTCATCATCCTCTCACAGCAGAACACGATCATGTACCTGCAGCCAAGAGCTGGCCTGTGGGAAATTTGGGAAGATGCTTCACTTTTGCACATTAGAAAAAAACCCAAAACAGAGAATCTCAGCACTTTGGAACTCTCATCCCACTGTCATGTTTCCAGCCTGTCCAGGGGATCTGTTCACACAGACTTCCCAGTCCCACCAGTCAGTACCAAATGACTTCTGGTTCCATGACCTCAACCTCACAGATGCTTATGAAAGCAGCAAGTCGCTTCCTTCTCCTTGCTCCAGTTTTACTCCCCTCGGGAAGCATTCTAACACTTCCCCAGAACAGACTCTAATTCTGAAAGGGGATAATTATACCTGGATGACCTCTCTGTGGATGTGCAACTGGAACTGTCCTCAGCTGGCACCAGAGTAATTCTGTCCCATGTCCCTCCCTCCTCCCAGGCACACAGGGATTTGCCAATCCCAGCCAGGCCTTGGCTGTTGGCAACCAAATTCCAGTGGCAGGAAATGAGCTGATAAACAGGGAAAAGTTCCTTCCTGCTCCAAGCAGGACACCAGAGAGCCCAATTATTGATCCTGATCTCGTGCACTTCTGCAGCAGAGTTCAGTCTTGCTGTGATACAGAACACAGGGAAAGGAATTTTCCTTCCATCCTTCCCAGCCCTAATTGCATTCACCTGCACTGAAATCTTTACCTTCCCCTTTTCTCTGCTGTTGTATCCATACTGCACTTTCTCAGCACGAACCACCCCTCTGCACCCACCCTAGGACGGGGCTTGGGCAGCGACAGCTCAGCTCTGACTACCTGCACACATCAGGATAGCACTGGGCTGCTGGAAAACCAGGAGGCTGCTCCCACTTACCCCTCAGCTCCCGGGGTGGGATGAACTGGGACTGCCCCGGGCTCCAGTTCTGCTCCGTCAGGTTCATCTGGGTCATCTCCTGCTCAAGTCCATCCACGTTGGATTCCACCGGTGACTCCCAGTTGCTCTTGGCTGGTGGGGGGGAGGTCTCAGCTGGCGTGGGTTTTGGAATCACAGGAGCCAGCCCCTCGGAAGCGGGCACTTCCTCTGCCAGCTTCCCCGTGTCCCCAGCCTTGACTCTGGTCCTTCTTGCGCGGGAATAAGATTTCTTCTCGACTGGTCTGTCCGGCGGTGGCTGTGCAGCGTCAGCAGCCATGGCTTGGTTTTCCAGAGCCCCCTCCTCCTTCCCAGGGCTGCCATGGACGTGTGCCACCTCCAACTCAGGGGATGTGTCCCTCGACGGGCTCTGCTCTGCACGCTTCCCACGGTAGCCACTCTCCTGCTTGGCTTGTTCCCCGTTCCGGTGTGAGACAGTTGCTTCTGAAGCCCGGTAGCCAGGACGGGTCTCTTTGTAGCCCCCCATCCTAGGGTAGCTCCTGGCAGGGGGCATCCTGCCAGCACTGGCAGAGCTGCGGCTGTTGAAGGACCGTGGGGGACCTGAGGGGCTCTTGGCACCCTGGTGCCTCGGGGGCTTGGGGGGCCTCTCGTTGGACCAATTGGGGTCTCGCTGAGGGGGACTGCCAAACCTGGGGGAGAAAAATAGAACAATTCACTGGAAAGAAACCCCTGGGTGGGAGGAATCGCTGTGCCAGGGAGCCCCTCCTCAGGATGCACATCTAGAAACCCCAGGAGCATGGTCCCTTGTAACAGGGACCTTTCCCTGTTTGGAGCTCCAGATCCAGTCCTCACTGGGACAATGCAGGCCCTGTGGTGACTCTGGGGCTCACCGTGGTTTGCGCATCCTGCGGGGTTTGATGTCGTCGGGGTTGTGGGCTGACCGGATGTCGTATCCGTACAGCGCGATCAGCTCCTGCCTGGTCTTGGGGGCCTGCTCATCCTCACGGAATTTGTCGTGTTCCCAGCGCCCCTCGTCCTTCCACAGCTTCCGCTGACGACCCTTTGGCCTGAACAGGGACAGAGGAAGGAGCAAGGGGTTGTAAGGCCAAGATGTGGCAGTTTCAAGCACTCCCACGCACACAGCCTGAGCATTCCTGGGGCAGGGAACGCACAGGAGGCAGCATCCCTCCTTCCTCTCACTCCTGCCCAGCAGCTGCTGGTGACCCACTGCCATTTGGGAAAAGCAGCTCAAAGAGTCATTGCTGCCTGGCACAAGGCTTTTTTTTGTGAGTTTTTTTGCATCTGCCCTTCAAATCAAAGAGCTGAAGTGTCCTGGCAGGACACAGAGCAGAAGTGTCCTGGCAGGAAACAGAGCAGGTAACGGAAGCACAGACCTTCCCAATGCATCCCACTGAAGCAAGGAGCCCTCCTGCCAGAGGCTGGCCTGGAAGCTGGCCTGTCCCTCCCAGAGCCCCAGGGGGACACTCACATACCTGACCTCCTCCTCCTGCGTCTGCCCTCGGAGGTCGTGCTCAAAGAAGAGCCCCTTGCGTGGGATGTACGCCGGGTTCTTCCGATCCTCATCGTCATCCAAGTGCTTGGGAACCTTCTTCCCAACCTTCTTCTCCACAGGCTCCGTGCTCTCCTGTCAGAACCAGGGAGCTCTCACCACTGCAGCAGTCCTGCTGCCAGCCCCCAGCCCGGAGCCGTGGGACACCCACCTGCCCGTCCCCGCTCTGCCGCTCGCCCGTCACCGCTCCCTTGGGATCCGTCTTCTCGTTCCCCTTCTCCCCTCTGGCCGCAGACTCGCAGGAATCGTTGCTGTCCTGCTTCAGCTCCACCTTGGAGCTTTCTTCCTCACTGTAATCCTCTTCCTCTGCCTGGGAGACACCCAGTGACTCAAACATGGTCCATTAGCAAAAGATCTGCCAGGAATCTCCCCAAATCTGGAGTCAAATCCATCAACAGATCACCCAGGAATTCCCTCAATTCTGGAGTTAGATCCAGCAACAGACCACTCAAGAATTCTCTCAATTCTGGAGTTAGATCCCTGTTCCAGTTGTTAGACATGACTCTTCCAAAGCGGAGGATTAGCTCCTAAAATTCTTCCTATCCCTATATCTTTACAGGAAAAGCAAAGGTTAAACCCAACCTCTCACAAGAGAGAGAGGATCCAAAAGGTTTTCTGTACTGGAGCTGGGATCAGCTGCCCAACAAAGATGCAGCATCCCACCACTGCAAAAGGCTCCTGCAGACTGGGAACACTGGTGATCACAGGCCCTTCCTTCCACACTGAGGGCCCGGATCCAGCCAGGGCCACGTTTCCAAATTCCCTGGAGTTCCTCAGCTGACTCACTCTGCTCAGGAGCATGACCTGGTTTCACCCCCAGGAGCCTCCGGAGGCTGGAGCCGAACTAAAAATAGCTCGGGGTGATTAACCAAACCCTGCTCCATTTTCCTCTTTCAACACAGCCTTTGCACATCGGCTGCTCCCGGTGTTTACGCCGGGGAAGCCCAGGCTGGGCATTATTTTTAGGTACAGGAACAGAGTCATCCTGGCACGGCAGTGATGCAACAACCCTGCAGTCACCGGGAGCCTCCACGCGGGATTCCAGGCTGGAAGAGCTCTGGGAGCTGCCCTGTCACCTCTGCAGCCTGCTGCATTCCCTTCTTGTTAATAGCACAGATTAATTCCCAAACTGAGATTAATTCCCAAATAAACAGCTTGGATTTCCTCTGCCTTGTGGTTTGCATGTTCTCCAGCCACTGTTTCCCTCAAGATTCCAAAACAGAGATGCATTTTCCTTAGAAAGCCTTTACTATAATCCTTAGAGACCAGAACTTCTCTAAACTCCTTGTAAATCTCAAACTTTATAGAGTTCTGAACTAAAAATCCAGGGGAACCTGCAAGCCCCAGGCATGGGTGGGATGGGATTCCCTCACCACTCCCCAACTCCCAAGGTGCATCCCCCCTCCGGCTGCTCCCTCAGAACAGAAGGAAGCTCCTGGGATGCTCCCAACCACCACTTTGCTTTTTAATTCCAACTAATTAAAACCCAACGAGCATCCCACACTCCTCCCACGCCCTTCTTGGCCATGGCAAATCCTGTTCCCAGAGCGAGGAGCCAGGAGGGTTTTCCCTTGCACACACTGGCCCTACACCCTCCCCAGCAGCACAGCGACACTGGTCCCAGTGCCAGGGGCTGGGACTGGGGGAGGCCATTTCCTCAGGAGACAGAGGGGCCAGTGGAAGAGATCCAAGGACACAAACTGGGTTTGTGCTGGAATTCCATGAGAATCAGGGGCTCAGCAGGACTGAGCTGGCCCTTACCTCCGAGTCCTCGGCGCTTTCGTAGTCGGAGAGCACGGCTGTGGGGAGGGAAAGGAGGTGGGGTCAGGGCAGGGCTGGAGCCATGTGAGCAAACCCCTTCCAAAGGGAATTTGGATGCCAGCACCACCCCAGATCAGTGCCACAGCCAGCTCACGAGGGAGCAGGGGTGAGTTTGGGGCGCGCTGTCCCTGTACCCCACGTTTGCCTGCTGTTACAAGTGAATATTTGGGATGGCAACAACCACAGGGTTGCTGGAAAAGCTGTTTTATCTGGTTTTTTACTTTTTTTGCACACAAACAACCCTGCCCAAGAGCCATCACTCACCATCTCCTTCGATGCCATCCTCGCTTTCCTGCAGAGAGAGGAGAGAGGGGAGTTAGAAGAGGGGAGGGCAGCAGAATGGAATTGTGGATTCATAAAACCGTAAAATAATGGAAAAGATCTTTAAGATCAAATCCAGCCTTCAACCAGCACCAGCCCCACATCACCACTAAACTATGTCCCCAAAAGCCACATCCACACTTTTTTGTACACTTTCAGGGATGGGGACTCTGCCACACCATGGGCAGCCTGTGCCAGTGCCTGACCACCCCTTCCATGAAGAAGTTTTCCACAAAACACTACTTAGTATTTACTATCCTAACACCTTTTCCTAGCAGCTGCTCTTTTGTCCTAATGTCTATTTTTCCTAATATTCAGCATCCCATGATCCCAGACATGATGACAGCAAGGTCTGCCCCTGACCCTACTGCATCCACCCTCGGAAGTTCAGCTCCAGTGACCAAGAGGAAACAAATTCCAGGCTCCCAGGGCCTTTCTCCAAGAACCTTCTAGAGCAGCTACAGTGGGGGAGTACTGAGAGCAAAGCACAGCCTGTCAGTGCTGGGGGTCTCCAGGGGACAGTGACAGTGAGAGGGGAACCAGGATCCCTCCCTCGCCAACCAAGAGCCAGGGAAAGGGCAAGAACAGGGAATAACAAAGAGAATCCGAGCAGGACCCAGCTCAGGGAAAGGGCTGGATGGAGGAACAGCTCAGAGCAGGAAAAGTGCTCAGTAAAACTGCTGCCCAGAGAAGCTGTGGCTGTCCCATCCCTGGGAGTGTCCAAGGCCAGGCTGGACAGGGCTTGGATTAACCTGGGGCAGTGGAAGGTGTCCCTGGCCATGGTAGGAGGTGGAAGTGAATGAACTTTAAGGTTCCTTCCAACCCAAACCATTCCATGATTCCATGATAAAGGCAAAGATCAACCCAACTGTACAGGAAAAACAACCCCAGAGCACAAACAACCGGACTAAGGCGACAAGATAAACCCAAAACCACCACGAAAAAACACACTGGGAGTCAGGGAGAGCTGGAAATGCCCAGCCCTGGAACCCAAAACAAGAAAGAGCTGGAAATAACCAGCATTAGAACCCAAAGCAGGAGGGAATCCCACCTGGATGTGAACTGCAAGAGCAGAACTGCACAGCGGGGGGAGACAGCAGCACCCACCCACATGCCCCCATTGCAGGGACCCCAGGAGCAGGGACAGGACCCCAGGAGCAGGGACAGGACTCCAGGAACAGGGACAGGACCCCAGGAGCAAGGACAGGACCCCAGGAACAGGGACAGGACCTCAGGAGCAGGGACAGGACCCCAGGAGCAGGGACAGGACCCCAGGAACAGGGACAAGACCCCAGGAGCAGGGACAGGACCCCAGGAGCAGGGATAAGACCCCAGGAGCAGGGACAGGACCCCAGGAGCAGGGATAAGACCCCAGGAAGAGGGACAGGACCTCAGGAGCAGAGACAGGACCCCAGGAGCAAGGACGGGACCCCAGGAGCAGGGACAGGACCCCAGGAGCAGGGACAGGACCCCAGGAGAAGGGACAAGACCCCAGGAGCAGGGACAGGACCCCAGGAGCAGGGACAGGACCCCAGGAGCAGGGACAGGATCTCAGACTGGGGAGATCCAGCCACAGGGCACGGGGAGCCAGAGCAAAGCCCCTGCCTGGTCCTGGGGGGCTGCAGTGCCCACCCCACCTGAGGCTGCCCCAGCCCAGCTCTCCCACACACACTGTGGGGGGGTTCAGCCCAATTTCCCCAATTCCCCCCCAGACTGGTGCTCCCTCAGCTCTGCATCCCCCGCTCTGTCCCCAGTGTCCCCCCCACCCCCCACAGGTCCTAATATCAGTACCCCAACTTCCCCCCGACACCAGAGCCCCCCAGCCCTCCTCAGACACCAGAACCCCCCTCTCAGCCCCCTCCCTGCCCCGGGCCCTCAATGTCCCACCCCCCTCGCCCTCCCCCCGGGGCCCGCAGACACCAGAACATCCCCCAGCCCCCTCCCTCCCTTGCCCAGCGTCCCCAACTTCCCCCCGATTCCTGCAGACACCAGAACACCCCCCTCGGCCCCCACCCTCCCCAGGGTCCTCAGTGTCCCCGAGCTCCCCCCGGCCACACTCAGACACCGGAGCCCCCCCCCCGCCCAGCCCCTCACTCACACACTCCGACTCGGCCGCGCTCTTCCCCCCGGCCCCACCGGCGCTCTCGGCCCCGCGGACCCGCGGCCCAGCGCCGAGGGCCCCCGCGGCGCCGCGCGGCGGGCGGTGCGGCGGGCGGGGCGAGCCGGACCGGGAGCGAGAGCGGGATCCGGAGGCCGAGCGGGATCGGGCGGAGCGGGGCGAGCCGGGCGCGGAGCCGGCGCTGTCGGAGGCCGCCGAGCCCTCGCTGTCCTCGCTGTCCTGCGAGGCGCGCTGCCGCCGCCGGTCCGCCATCTTGGCCGCGGGGCACCACGGGAACGGCCCGCGCGCGCGGCGCCCCCCGCCGGTACCGCGTCGCCCCCTCCGCCGCCCGCCAGGGGGCGCGCGCCGCCCGCGCGCCCGTGACGTCACCGCCCCGCGGAAATGACGTCACACCGAAGGGCGGGTAAATGGGGGGGAAGGAAGGGAAGGGGGAAGGGAAGGGAAGGGAAGGGAAGGGAAGGGAAAGGGAAGGGAAGGGAAGGGAAGGGAAGGGAAGGGAAGGGAAGGGAAGGGAAGGGAAAGGAAGGGAAGGAAGGGAAAGGGGGAAGGGAAGGGGAAACATCAGCATCCAGCGGCCTTTTCCTTGTTTATTGTAAAAAAAAAAAAAAAAAAAAAGGAAAAACAAACCAAACCAACAACGAAAAGCAATAAAAAATAATAAAATAAAACCAGCGAGCGGGCGTGTCCGCGCGTGACCCCACCCCCTCCCGTAACGTGTTTTGAGAACGCGGTGGTTTTTTTTTTTTTTTTTTTAAGAACTTTTATCGATTTTTTAACAATTTCCGGGTTTTTTTAAGGGTTTTTTTTTTTTAAAGTTTTTTTTTCTCAATTTTTTTTTTTTTTTTTTTGGTAAACGAGTTTTCCGGCGTTCAATAAGCTTGGGGTTAATTAAAGAGAGGGGGGTAGTGGGGGATAAAACTGGGGGGGGGCACAGGCTCACTGTAGGGGGAGGAAAACAGGGGGAAAAGGAGGAAAAAGGTGTAGAAAAGGGGAGGAAAAGTGAGGGAGAGATGAGGAAAAAGGGAGATAGGGAGAAAAAACAGAGAAAAAAGAGGAAGAATGAAAAAGGGGGACACATGAAGCCCCCACCCATGGAGCCCCTCCCCACCCATCCAGCACCAAGAGGGTCCCAGCAGCACCCAGGGGCTCGGACAGGCAGTAATTCCCCCTCCTCAAAGCAAACCCCTCACCCGCCTCAAAACATTTAAATTACATTTAAAAAAACCATTAAAACCCCCCAAATTGTGCGCACAGGGTTTCTATTTCACAAAAAAAAAAAAAAAAAAAAAAAATTAAAAAAAAAAATTTTTGCTTTTTAACTCTCCCCTCTGCCCCCACCAACCCTCTCCAGAGAGGAAAACCCCCAAAGAAGGGGAAAACCACCCCAAAAGAGACTCCCAGGCGCTTCCCAGTTCCCAGCCAGCTCCAACACAATCCGCTGTTTATCCTGCTTTCTAACTAAACACAACATGAAGGCAGCAGCGGGTGAGTCCTGGGGGATGTGGCACCCCCAGACACGGGATCTGGTGCTGGTGATCCCCACGCTCCCAGCGGCCACGGTGAGAGCCCCATATCCCAGATCCCAAGGCCACAGGCTGCGGAGTGCAGGGGCAGCACACGGGGGGGAATCCAGGATGGGGCTGGCATCTGCCTGTGGCCCTGGGGAGTGGAGCTGCTGGCCGGTGGCACTGGGAAACCGGTGCCAGTGTGGGGGATGAGTCCGGGAAACGTTCCAAAACCCAAACGAACAAAACTGGGATCACAGAAGAACGAAACCATCCGTCAGCGCGGAGCGGGCAGCGGCCGGCGGTGACCCGGTGATGACAGAGCTTCTGGTGCCATGGAGGTGTTCAGAGCCACCCCCGAGGACATACGGAGCTCCTGGAGGTGTTTGGAGCTCCTGGAGGTGTTTGGAGCTCCCAGCATCTCCCTCATTTCCGACAGGTCCGGTGTGGTGTCTGCTTCTTCTGCACCTCCAGCCGGCAGCGGCTTCGCTCGTCCAGCCAGGGCAGCTCGAAGTTCCTGCGGGCACAGCTCGTGTCACCCTGGCACCGAGGGCACCATCCCGACACAAAATGGGCAGGGAGCCTTCCCAGGAGTGACACTGGCACTCCCCAGCCCCGTCCCCAGTACTCACTGTGGGGTCAGTTTGGGCAAGGGCCGGCCAAAGGCGACGACGGGCAGGTAAGGGGTGATGAGCAAACTTTCCACTGTGGAGAGACAAGGGAGAGTGAGACCCCCCCTGTCTGCACCCCCACACCCGACACCCCCCTTCCCAAGCCTCACCATCATCTGGCTCAGGGAAAAATGAGGTAACTTCAGGTTCCGACTCCTGAATCCCTTTCCTTTTGTACATTCGGAGCTGCAGCCGCTGTAGGATTCTCTGTTCCCTGATCCGCTGGATGTCCCACCTAGGAAATGGGATGGCCGGGAAAGTGAGGAGCCACAGACAGTGCCAGACTACCCCAAGGTGACTGGGGCACTGCACTGGCTGCCAGTGATGTGGGAGCATCCCTCCTCCCACAGCATTCCTGGTTCTCATCCCAGCTGCACCCTGCCCTGCCCCCTGCTCCAGGTGACACCCCAGAACCCTCCCCTGTGGGACTGGGACCCCAGACCCCCCATGACTCCCTTTGTTCCCACCTTTTCCTTCGTTTCTCATCCAGCTCCAGCTTTGCGTGCCGTTTGGAAAAGACGCTGTCGTCCAGGTTCTGCAATGACACCAGACGGGGATCAGTGAATCACCCCGGGCCAGATCCCCCACCTCAGCCCCCAGACCACAGCCAGGGTTTATGCTGGACGAGAGGATGAGATTTCACCAGCTCTGGGAGTGTGGGACAGCCTGGAAAGCCCCTGTAGCACCGCCAGCTCCACGTGATGGCTCACGTACCTCCAGGAGGTCCGAGGGGTTGGGGTCTCTCAGGGGCTCCACGACATGGTCCCTCCAAGACGGAACTGCAGGACAAGAGAAAGGGTCTTACCCCACAGTGGAATCCCCACGGCCCCTGCTCCATCCCACCACCTCCCCGCTCCCTTCCTGCCCATCCTTCCCCTTGGAGCATGGCTTGGGGTGCCCCAAACCCCCATCCTGAGCCAGCAGTGCCACCAGACAGCCGAGCTCACCTCCACCCCCTTGGCCAAGCACACAAGCAAACCTGAGCCACTCCCAGGGATGTGCCAGGTTCTGTCCGAGCTGGAGCGCTGAGCCACCTGGCACAGCCCAGTTCCCACCGCTGGCACCAACCTTGCTGGGCACAAGGCAGGACAAGCACCGGATTTGGGGACAACAGGTGACCATGTGCTGTGTCACCATGACATGAGCCAGAGATACGTTTCCCACCCACCCACGGGAAGTTGCTTCACCACTTGCTCCAACAGACACCAGCCAGGAGCCCTGCCCGGAGCAGGGTGAGCCCGAGATAAGACTTGGGAGAGCCCAGAGCCAGTAGCCACCACAGTGGAAGGAGCCAGCAGCATGGCACCTCTCCCAGCGCCACGGGCTCTCCCTTTGGGAAGCTGAGAGCCTTTTCCCACATTCAGAATGAGGCTGCTGAGCCCTGTTCCCAATCCAGCTCAGCCCCAGCAGCTTCTCCATCGTCCTCTCCATCCTTACTTGCTACAGTCTCCTCCTTTTTGGGAGAAGGTTCCCGCAGCGGCGATGGGGGCGGCTGGTGCCAGCGGCACAAGTACATTTCGGTGGTGGAGAGATAGGGCAGGTCGTCGGGCTCGCTGACAAAGCCTTTCTCCTTGGGGTGGGTGCCGGGGCCCTTCGGCGGGGCTGACGCTCGGAGCGGGGTCTCCAGGAGCGACCGGGGTTTTTCCGGAGTCTCTTGGCTTCGCAGTTCTCGTTTACAAACAGTTTCAGCCAAGGAGCCGCCCGATTCCTCCTTCCCCAGGGAGTGCTTTGGAGTTTTACTCTTCACTTTGGAGAACTCTGACACTAGTTTTTTAACAGGCGTCTTCCTCTCCGTGCTCCCGAACGTTGGCTTCCTGCAGGAGGAAGAGGAGCTGAGCCAGGCACACGAATCCTCGCCCTGCACCAGGGCTGCTATGGGGGGCTCCTGGCACCCCCAAACCAGGGCTGCTGCACCAGGGCTAGACATAAGCAGTTTATAGAGGAGCTTCCCCAGCATTCTGGCACCCTGCACTCCCCACACAGGCCTTCTTGAGGCTCTCCTGGACACAGGGATGTGTTCCTGGTGCTGGGTGGCCTCTCCAAGCAGCTCAAAGGCCGCAGCGCAGTGCCAGCCCCACACACAGAGGGTGAAGCCATAGGGAGTGTCCCCCCTTTTCCCCACACAGCCCCCCCCATGCACTCTGTACCTTTTATGCCCTTTCCCGTTCCTGCCGTAGGGGAAGTGCTTGGGCTGCAGGGTCGGGGGAGGCTCCAGCAGGTCCTGGGGACACTCCAGAGGCAGCTTCTCACATGGCTCGGCCTCCGGCTTCTCGTCCACCTCAAAGCCCTGGAAGATGCGGTGCTTCTCCCGCTCGCTGTCCTTCTTCACCAGCTGCACTCGCCTTTCCATGCGCTCGATCCGTGCCAGGAGCTGCAAGGCAGGTGAGGGAGGGCTTACCTTGAGGTGGGGTCACTCCTGTGGGCACCCCGAGGCGGCTGCCACCGGATGTCTAATGGCACAAAATGGCCACTCTCCAGCTGCTGCTCCTGCTCCAGCACTGCCCGAGTCCAGCGGAAAACCCCAGTTTGAGGGGGGATTTCACCGAATCAAAGAATCCAGGAATGGTTTGGGTTGGAAGGCGCCTTAAAGCCCATCCAGTCCCATCCCCTACCATGAGCAGGGACACCTTCCACTATCCCAAGTTGCTCAAAGCGCTGTCCAACCTGGCCTTGAACGCTTCCAGAGAAGGGGCAGCAGAAATAAGAAAATGTGGGGGTCCCACCCTCTTTGTATCCTCCTTGAGAATGCAGGATGAAGAGGGGGGGTTGCAATTAGCTGTGGGCTTAAAGAGCACCTGGTGACCCCTGCCCATGGTCCCCTGCCCCCTTAGCCCCCTCAGCCAGGGCCTGCACTGTTTAGAGGGGTTGCTTGGGACAGCAAAGTGGGGGGGTCCAGGCACCCCCCGAGGACGTGGCTGTGGGGAGGCCCAGCCTTGGGGAGCAGAGCGCAGTGCACGCAGGGTGTGGCAGCCCCGTCTCCTCACCAGTGCCACCCTGGGAGGCTGTGCCCAGGGGCAGCCCCTAAAGTCCCATCACTGACTTTGCCGCAGTGGCTCCTCCATGTTGGGGGACGCAGCACTGCCTGCGGTGACATCACGTGGGGTGTCCCCGTCCTTCCTGCCACAACCGGGGCCACCACTGCTGGCACAACCACTGCAGCTGGGTATGGCCACAGCCGTTGGTGGCACCTGGCTGCAGGGCCATGGGGCTGGCAGGGGGGTGGACCCCCACATGGCTGTGGGGGGGAACACGCAGCATCCGTGGGGTGACACAACACCCATGGGGGGACAATGCAGGCAGGGCAACGTGGGGGGGGCCATACAAGTAGAGTACCTCCAGGAGGAGGGAGGGGGGCACACGGCATCTCTGGGGTGACACAGACAGGACACCCGTGGAGTGGGGGGGAAGCACAGCTCAGCTGTGGGGACCCCACAGTATCCCCCCCCGCCAAGGCTGGCAGCCTCTCGTGGCTATGAGAGCCCCCAACTCCCCGTGGTGTGGGGGCAGCCGCCGCCCTCGGCGGGCTGGCCAGAGCAGCGGGGCGATGTCCCTTGTGGCCGTGTCCCGCCCGGTGCCCGCGGTGACGCGGCCCCTTTAAGGCGCCCCCCCCGCGCGGTCGCCACGGTGACGGGCGGCGGCCCGTTAACCCCCGCCCCGCCCCCGCCCTTTGTGCCCCCGCCGCTTTGTCTGGGGGGGCTGCGACCCCCGAGGGGGAACCCAGCCCTGGGGGCACGCACAGACCTCCGGGAGGGGGGGGGCCCTCACCCCTCGGGGGGGGGGGAGGGGGGGTTGGGCAGAAATGCCCCCGGCGAGTGTTTAACCCCTTGGGGAGGGGGGTGTTACCCCCCTGGGGGGTTATGTACCCCCCCCCAGGTATCTTGGGGAGGGGGCCAGGTGCCCCCACTGGGGGCGTTACTGCTGAAAGAGGGGGGGGTATTAACCCCTGGGGTGCCACGAGGGGAGAACAGTAACCGGGGGGGGGGGGATTAACCCCTGGGGTGCCAGCGGGGGTCGTTAATCCCCAAAGGGGAGGCACGTAAACCCCAAAGGGTCTCCCCCACGAGGGGAGAACAGTAACTCCCGATGTGGGGCATTAATCAGCAAGGGGGGGGATTAACCCCTGGGGTGCCACGGGGGGAGCAGGTTAACTGCCACCAGGGGCACATTAACCCCGAGGGGGTGCACTGATGCTGACACGGCGGTTGGACGTTAACCCCTATGGGGGGACATTAACCCCCCAAAGAGGGGGGGCATTAACCCCCATGGGGTGCAGAATTAACCCCCAAAGAGGGGTGGAAATTAACCCTCAAAGGGGTTGAATTGATCCCAAAGAGAGGTGGAATCAACCCTCAAAGAGGAGGGGGGCATTAACCCCAAAGAGGGGTGCAGAATTAACCCTCAAAGGTGGGGGACATTAACACCCATGGGGTGCAGAAGTAACCCCCATGAGGGGTGGAATTAACCCCCAAAGGAGGGGGAACATTGACCCCCAAATAAGGGGGGGATTAACCCCAAAGGGGGGTTATTAACCCTACAGAGGGGCGCATTAACCCTTGGGGAGTCAGAACTTTCCTGTTGGTGGGCCGAATTCCACCACAACCCCAGGGACCCCTGGGTGGTGTTGGGGAGCCATTAACCCTGGGGGGAGGGGGTATCACTCTACGAGAGCGGTGTTAAAGCTGGGGGTGGTTAAATCCAGTGGGGATCACCCCATGGGGGGGGGTCACCCCATAGGAGGGTGTTAAACCTAAGGGGGGGTTAACCCCAGGGTGGGGGTCACCCCAAGGGGGGGCGGTTAAACCTGAAGGAGGTTAAACCTAAGCGGGAGTTCACCCTGAGGGCGCCTTAACCCTGAGGGGGGGTCACCCCACAGGGGAGGGGGTTAAATCTGGGGGGGTTAAACTCAAGGAGGGGTTAACCCTGGCGGGAATTAACCCCTTCCATGCCGCATTCCCGCCTTCCTGCCCGGTTCCCCCGGTGCACCCCCCCCCCCCCCCCGCTTCCCCCGCCGTACCGTATCGCGCTCGGCCCGGAGCTCCTCGATCTGCCGCTCCTTGGCCTGCAGCTGCTGCTGCTGCTGCTCGATCAGGTCCAGCTGGAGCAGCAGGATCTGCCGCAGGCAGGCGGCCTGCCCGGGCGACCCTCCGCCGGCGCCCATCGCTGCGCGGGCCGCGGGCCGCCGCTTCCCCGGCTCCGCGGGCCCCGCTCCCGGCCCCGGTCCCGCTCCCGGCCCCGCCGCCGCCGCCTCCCCGGGCAGCCCGCCCGCATCCCCCGCCGCGGCCCTGCCCCCGCCGGCCGCCGGCCCCGCCGCGGCCCCGCTCCGCTCCCGCTCCGCCACCCCGCAGCCGCGGCCCGTGTGTGCCCCCAGCGGCGGCGGGGCCCGGGGCCGCCGGGCCGGCAGAGCGGGGCCTTCCTCCCCCTCCTCCCCCTCCTCCTCCTCCTCCTCCCCGCCCGCCCCCTCGGGCCGCCGCCGCCCGCCCCCCCGGAACGCCGTGGACCGCATGGCCGGGCCCCGTTACCGCCCGCCGGCACCGCGGGGCGGCGGCGCGGGGGGCGCGGGGGGCATCGGCGCGGAGCGGCCCCCGCCCCGGGGATGACCCGCGCGGGGATGAGCCGCGCGGGGGGGCGGCGGGGCGGGGGTCGGTACCGGGCACGGGACCCCGGGTACCGGCGAACGAGGCTCGGCGCGCATGCGCCGGCGGCGGTGGGGGCGGTGGGATTCCCGGGGGTGAGGAGCGGGGCCGGTCCCCGCCTGGGGACCCCCGGGACGGTGCCCGCCCGCGCCGCTTCCCGCGGGCCAGGGGGGGGTGGTCGCGACACGCGGACACGCGTGAGGCGGGGGGCCCGCGCCGCAGTACCCGGCGCGACCGCTCGGGGGCCCCCGAGCGTGGCGGTACCGGCTCCCCGCGCCCGCCCCCCGCCCCCGCCCCACGGGGGGGGTCTCGGGTCACGGGCCGGTCCCGTGGCGGGAGGGGACACGGCGGGGCGGGGGGACCTCCAGACTGCGGAGATACGACACAAAGGGAGCGCTACGAGCCCCCCACGCGGGGAGCGCCGAGAGCGGATGGTTGTGCTGTGATTCTTGGGGTCTGCACCTCTCCGTAGGCGCACACCCCCCCACGAGCGGTGAACCCCCCCCGTGCACACACAGAGCTCTGCAGTTCCTGCTGTGCGTGTGCAAGAACGCGCGCACACACACACACACACACACACACACACAAACAAGTCCGTAGCAGCCCCGCTGCAGAGGCTGCAGCCCCGGCACAGGTACGGACACGGACATGCACACACATGCACACGCGTGTCCCCCTGCAGGGAGCGACTGCAGCCCCCGCTGCAGCACAGGCGCAGCCCGCAGGCACTGCAGCGCGTGTGCACATGCAGCCCCGACTGCAGTCCCGGGGCACACTCATGCACATGTGTGCACACTCATGCACATGTATGCACACTCATGCACTTGCATGCACGCTCATGCACATGTATGCACACGCACAGCCCGGACTGCAGCCTCAGAGCACACGTATGGACGCGTACGGCCACACACGGACATGTATGTACACGTATACACACACGGAGTGGATCATTTCCCCCTCTCCCGGCTTAAACTCCACCCCCCGCAGCACACGGGGCTGTGTCACCGGGGACACACAGGGGACACGCGTGGCACGTGCTGGGGACGCACAGGGGACACGTGGGGGACGTGCCTCTGCTGAGCTGCTGTTCAGGGACACACAAACACACGCGGGGGGAGATCCCTCCTTCACCCAACCCCCTGCGAGCATCAGGGTGCCCCTGGTCCCGGTGCCCGGGTCACAGCGGCGGTGCCACCCCCGCGCTGTGGCACTGGGGAAGCCCCTCCGCGGTCCTTGCTGTGCCATGGGTCACACCAAGCCCTGCTGGCAGCTGTGCCCGCCAGCGTGTGCACACTCACGGTTGTGGTGGGACACGGGGGGGTCGTGGTTGTCCCCCCATGTGGTTGTGCACATCCATACGTGTGGCTCTGGTCACAGACAGAGGTGGCAGTGCTTGTCCCCTTGCGTGGCTGTGCTCACACACACGCGTGTCTGTGTACACACGTGTGTGTATTCTCACACACACACAGAGCCGTGGTTGTACACACACGCGTGGTCACATTCACACACGTGCACAGCTGTTCTCATATTCACAACCGTGGCTGTACACGCGTGGCTGTGCTCACACACGTACATGGCTGTGGTTGTGCACACGTGTGGCTGTGCTGACACACACATGACCATGTTGACACACACACAGAGCCATGTTCACACGCGTGACCGTGCTCACACACCCTCGGAACCATGTTTACACACACGTGTGGCCATGTTCACACACCAAGCTCTGTTCACACACATGACCATGCTCTCACACACAGAGCCAAATTCACAAACCTGTGACCATGCTGACACACACAGAGCCATGTTCACACACACGTGTGGCCATGCTCACACACACACAGAGCCACGTTCACACACACACAGAGCCATGTTCACACAAATGACCGTGCTCACACACATGGAGAGCCATGTTCACACACATGTGTGGCCACGTTCAACACACCCAGAGCCATGTTCACACACACGTGTGGCTATGCTCACACACATGCAGAGCCATGTTCACACACATAACTGTGCTCACACACACACAGAGCCATGTTCACACACACGTGTGGCTATGCTCACACACATGCAGAGCCATGTTCACACACATAACTGTGCTCAAACACACGCAGAGCCATGTTCACACACACGTGTGGCTATGCTCACACACATGCAGAGCCATGTTCACACACATAACTGTGCTCAAACACACTCAGAGCCATGTTCACACACGTGTGGCCACGTTCACACACACAGCCATGTTCACACACATAACTGTGCTCAAACACACACAGAGCCATGTTCACACACGTGTGGCCACGTTCACACACAGAACCATGTTCACACACACGCAGAGCCATGTTCACACACATAACTGTGCTCAAACACACACACACAGAGCCATGTTCACACACACACCTGGCCGCGCTCACACACACACACCACCGTGCTCACACACAGCTCCGTGTCCGCACACGCGGGTGCCGTGTCCCCGCCGTGCCCGTGCTGCCCGGGCCGGTGCCGGTGCCGGTGCCCATCCCCGCTGCGGCAGGCCCACGTGCCGGCCGGCGCCCGCCCGCACATGGCTCTGCAGCAGGGAGGCTGCTGGGGCTAAAAATGGAGCAGGGCGCACATGCCAGCGCCACGTGACGCGCATGGAGAGGGCTCCCCGCTCGAGGAGGAGGAGGAGGAGGAGGAGGAGGAAGAGGAGGAGGAGGAGGGAGCCCGCTCACATGGGCTGGCACAGATGCCAACCGGGCCGCTGGCCACGACGCCGTGGCCTCTGTGTGACCTGTGGGTTGGGGGGCTGACGAGGTGCCCCCTCCCCTTCCTCGCACATTTGACCTTTGGGAAGGTCAAACATGGGGTGATGGGGGAATGGGAAAGGGGAGGAGAATTCCCAGGTGGGGGGTCTGGAGGCCGAAGGAGTTCCCGGTGCTGTCCCGCCCCTTACCCCCCCTTCGCCCCCCCTCCCCGTGGGGTCCCAAGGCTGCAAAGGGAGCACAAACATCAGCACGTGAGAACTTGGGGGGAGGGGGGCAGGTGAGAGAGGTCCCCACCTGCCTTGGCTACTCCCCCTGGGGGTGCTCCACAGACCCCCCCACATGATGAACATACTGGGGTGCCCCCTCCCCTAGGGGTCCTGCACCCCTTCTGCACCCCCATGCCACAATATCACCCCGATATCTGGGCTCCTGAACCCTCCTGGGGGTCCTGACACGCCCAAACCCTATCCCTGTGCACCTTTCTTGTAGCTCTGCACCCCTGAATCCTCGTGGGGTCCCTGCACCCCCTGACCCCGCATCCCTTTTTTGGGTCCCTGCAACCTCCCGGGGTTCATTCATCCCTAAATCTTGCACGTCCACAAATCTGTGCACTCCTGCTCCCCCCAGTCCTGCACTCCTGCACCCTCCTGGGGGGGTCCCTGTACCCCCAAACCCTGCACCCCCAGACCCTGCACTTCCTAGAGTCTTGCCCCCCAACCCCGGTGTGCCCCACTCTGCAGTGCCGATGCCACGGGGTGTCCCCGCCTGTCTTGGGGTGCCCCCACCTGCCGTGGGTTGCCCCCGCCCGGGGCCAGGCCTGCCTTGTTTACCCGATTTTTCCCGTTCCCGGGGAGGGAGGACGATTCTGGCAGCGGGAGCTGCTGCCCCAGCCAAGAGCCAGGGACCGAGCCAGGGCTGCTCCCGGCAGGAAAACACCCCCGAACCACCCCAAACCCCAACCTTCCAAGCATTCTCGTGGCCCCCCACAGCAGCACTGGGTCTCCTGCCCCACCCTTCCCTCCCAGTGCCGTCAGTGGGGACGGATGAAAAGGGGGTCAGGGGTGCAGGACCCTCAAATTGGGTGGGACCCAGCACCTCTTGTTGCCCCCCACAACGTACGATTATGGGTGGAGAAACTGAGGTTCGATGTTTGTAGGGTGACACGGGGACACAGCCGGACCCGATGTCCCCAACCCCACAGGGCAGCTGCAGCCCCACGGTGGGTCTGGGGGTGTCCAAGTGGGGCTGGGGGTGCAGGTCTGGGGGTCCTGTCCCCTGTCAGCCCCCGGTGTCCAGCCTGGGAGCCGAGAGGGTGATAGGCAGGAACGAGCCCCCGTTCCCGGCGGAGACGCCCCCCCCCTTTTCCTGGAAAAGGTTCAACAAGGTAAACAAGGCTCCAGCCCCGAGTAAAAATAAACCCTCGGCACGCAGGCGCCCGGCGGGAAGCGGGGCGAGCGTCACGCGGCACGGCCACGGCACCGGCACCGGCACCGGGCACCCCGCACCGGCACCGGGCACCCCGCACCGGCACCGGGCATCCCGCACCGGGCATCCCGCACTGGGCACCGGCCTCTCCCCTCGCTCCGACATTGGCCCCACCGCCCCTCCGCTGCCTCCCGCCCCTGGGAGCAGTGGCAGGGGAGGGAAATGCGGACTGCATCCCCCGTGGGGCGGTTGAAGTGGGGGGCCGGGGGTGCAGGGGGTGCAGTTTGGGGGGTACGGCATGGGAAGGGCAGGGGCACAGCCGATGGCACGGACGGGGTGACGTGTGTGTCCCCCCGACACTCCGGGCACGCCACGGCGGGTGCGGGTACCCCATGGGATTCTGGCACGACGGGATGGGGCAGACCTGGATTGAGGATCGGGAGGTGCAGGATCTGGGGATGCAGGATACAGGGGAACAGGATCTGGACTTGCAGAACAGGATCTGGGCTTGCGGGGACCCAAGAAAAGTGCAGGGATGCAGAGTTTGGATGTGCAGGATGTGGGGATGCTGAGTTTGAGGGTGCAGGGGTGCACAGGTCCGTGGAGGTGCAGGATTTAGGGGTGAATCTGGTGGCATGTGCCCACCTTGAGGGGAGTTCAGGCGCCCCCTCTTCGCCATGGATTGGTTGGCACGGGCACTGCCATGATGGGGTGCACAGGGAGCCTCGGGAAGCCCCTCGAGGCATAGACCCGGCCTCTGGGGGCGTTCCCGGCGCACGTCAGCTGCAGTACCCCCCTGTCCCTGTGGCTTTGGTGGCCCCTCTCCCCCACCCTGCTCCCCATGGGTGGTCTCAGAGTCGGGATATCCCGGAAACATCCCAGCTGTGCCCAGCCTGGGGTGCCTGCTCACAGTACCTTCACCAGGACCCCCCGTGCCGGGGTCCCAGCCTCACGGCGGGACCCTACAGAGAAACCCCAAGAGGTTTGTCCCGGCCGTCCCAGCCCCGCTCCCGTCCCGGGGATTCCTGGGGGATCAGGGTTCCAGGCGAGCATCACTGGCGCCGTGTGCCGCAGCGCCGTGCGCGGGGATGTTTTCCCAATCCAGACGTGCGGCTGAGTCACGGATAATCACCGGGAACGTGCCGGGAGGGGAACGAGGAGCTGCGTGGGACCGGGGGCACCTGCACGGTCCGGGCACGGCCCTGCGGGCAGGCGGGTCCCTTCGCCCTAGGACCGGCGTCCCCCCCGGGTCCCCCCGGGTCCCCCCATTCCCGTGCCACCCTGGCCCCACACATCCTTCCGGGAGCTGCCGCAGTTCTCCCGGCCGGAGGTGCCACGGCACCGCGCAACCGCCCCGTGACTCAGGGCAAGGGCACGTCCTGTAGGGTGTCGGGGTGTTCCCACCGCCCCAGCGCCTTGGGGAGCCCCAAAATGCGGGATCACCCCCAGCAGCCCCTGACACCCCCAGCTGAGGGGTCGCCTCGTCACCCACGGGGTGCCAGGGGGTCCTTGGGGTACAGAGCTCTAGTGTCCTTCTCCGGGGACTTCGCACAGCTGGGGCACCGGAGGCCTCCCGTCCTGTGAGATTAGTTCCGAGGATTTCCCGACGCTGGCACATCCGTGCTCTGCTCCTTCTTCTCCTGGCTGGGGGCCAGAGCAGCGCCCGGCACGTGGCACCCGGGAGGGGTGCTGGCGCCCCCAAAACCCTCCCCACGGCGGGAGCAGGAGCACCCCCGGAGCCCCCGGTGCCACCGGGCTGGGCTGGCCCCGGCCGGCGCCGCGACCCAGATCTGCCACCAACTCTGCCCTGGCACGGCGTTGCCGCAGCCCCCGCGGCAGCCGGGAGTGGGGCCAGGCTGGGACGTGGATGCCAGGCACGTGCCACAGCGGGCACCCGCCGTGGGCAGCGTGGGGACAGCAGGGGCTGGGCAGGGGAACATCGGGAGGGGGCAGCGGGCAGGGGTCCGGCTTTGCCCGGGGCTGTACCATGCACCACGTACCCCTGGCACGGGGGTGCTGCGGTGCTGGAGCCGAACAGGTGGGCACAGGAGACGGTGCCATGTGGGGTGACAGGGGCAGCTGGGTATCCCCAGTGCAGGGGACAGTGCCACGCGGGGTGACAGGGGTACCTGGGTGTCCCTAGGACAATGGGCAGTGCTTTGAGGAGTGACAGGGGTACCTGGGTGTCCCAGTTCTGTGCGGGGTGACATCGGTGCCCAGGTGTCCCCAGGGGAAGGTGCCACGTAGAGCGACAGTGCTGTGCCTGGATATTGCCGCTGCAGGGGACAGCCAGTGCCACCGTCAGGTGTTCGCAGTGCAGGTGACAGTGCTGTGCAAGGTGACAGTGCTGTGCAAGGTGACAGGGCTGCCAGTGCCGTGACTGAGGGTCCCCAGTGCGGGGGATAGCGTCGTGCCAGGTGACAGATGTGTCAAGTGCTGCACCCAAGTGTCCGCAGTGCAGGGGACAGTGCTGCGCCCGGGGGTTCCCCGTGCAGGGACGGTGCCGTGCTGGGTGACGGGGCACCCAAAGTGTCCCCGGTGCAGGGACCAGTGCGGGTACCGGTCCCCGCGGTCCATCAGGCGGCCCCGGTGCGGGGGTCCCCGCCGAGCCCGGGCTCCCCGGCGGCGGCGCGGGGCCGGGGCCGCCGGCGGAAAGTGTGTCACTGGGGCACGAGGCTGTCCCCGGGAATCACATGGGGGAGGCGGCGGCGCCGCGTGCGGCCCAGTGCGCAGCCGCGGCCGGTGCGGGGGGCGGCGGGGCGGGCGGCGGGCGCACAACAGCCCGCACCGGGCGGCGGCGCGGCACGGCTCGGCGCGGCTCCGCTCCGGGAGGCTCACGGGGCCGGGACAGGATGGCGGCCCCCGAGGCCGGCAGCACAGGTCAGTGCCCCGCCGGAGCCCCCCACCCCCGGGACCACCGTGCGGGCACCGGCACCGGCAGCGGTCCCCAGCACCGGAGCGGATCGGGGGGCAGCGCGCCGGGACCGCGGCGAGGGGCTGCGCGCTGAGACCGCGAGTTGGAGGGGTCCGGACACCGGGACCGAGGGGTCCCGCACGCCCGACCGGGCAGGATGCGCACCGGGAGCGCATCCCGGAACGGGGCTCCGTCCTACCGGGACCGGGGGGTCCTGCAGAGCGGGGTAAGGCTCAGACAGTGGGGCCGGGGTGTCCCCGGGAGGAGGGTAGGGAGGGCTGCGCGCCGGTTTTGGGCGTCTTGCACACCGGGGCGACGTGAACACCGGCACCGGGGTGCTCCGGTGGTCGGGGCAGAAGGGATGGAGACCGGGACTGGGATGTCCCGAACGCCGGGGCTTGCTGGACGCGGGGGTAGGAAGGTTGAGAACAGGGATCGGTGTTCCGGGGTGTCCCGGGCAGAGGGATTAGAGGAGAGCGCGGCGGGACCCGGGTGTCCCGGAGACCGAGACCGGGACCGAGGATTCCCGAACGCCGGAGAGTGCTGGACGCAGGGGTAGGAAGGGTTGAGAACCGGGATTGTTGTCTCCTGGGCAGCGGCACCGGAGGGGAGTGAAGTGTGTCCGGGACAGCGGGGACCGAGGTGTCCCAGGATCCGGGACCGCAGGGCAGCGCACAGGGATCGGTGTGTCCCGGACGGCGGGACCCATCAGGGTGACCGGAGGGGACCGCGGTGGTACCGGGGTGTCCGTACCAGCGGCACCGCGGCCACGGGGACCGGGCAGCCCGTGGACGGCCGAGGCGGTGCCGCGCGTGTCGGGGCTCCCCGCGCACCGGGAGGGACGGGGGGGAAACCGGAGGCGGTGCCCCCCCCTCCCCCGTGTCCCCCCCCCCGCACGTGTCCCCCTCCCCGCCGCTGCCACGTGCGGAGTTTGTTTTCCCCGCAGCCCCGCCCCGCCCCCTCCCATTGGTCGGCACATGACATCAGCGATGACGTCACGCGCGGAACTGGGGACGCCGCCGTTCATTCGGGGGGGGCAGCCCTGTCTCCGGGGCAACGAGAGGGGGCGGGGCGGAGTTTGGCCAATGAGAGGGAAGGGGGCGTGGTAAAGCGTGAAGGGGCGGGGTCGAGGGGAGCCACGTGCGGCTGGAGCACGTGGGGCGGCGGCGTGAGGCCGCCTGAGCTGGGGGGGGCTGCGGGGAGGTTGTTTGGGGGGGTTCCCTCTGTTTTGGGGTCACGAAAGGTTCCCTCGCTCTGGGGTAAGCCCATGGGGGGAATCCCCGCACCACAAACCCCAAAATGGGTGTCCCGAGGCTTTGGGGTGCGGGGATCTCCCCATTATTTTGGTGTCTCAGCAGCGGGGGGGGTCCCCGGGATCAGCTGCCCTGGAGGTGGGACCCACTGTCCCCAATTCAGTGACCCCCTTTGGAGGTGGTTCAGTGAGGGGGGATGGTGACAAGCTGGCTTTGGCGCGTGGCATCTGTGCCAGCAGCACCGTGTGCGGCGGGAGACACATGGCCCTGGTGATCCCGTGTGTCCCCGACATCACCATCCACGTGTCCCAGCCCGGAGTCGTGTCCCGGTGCTGCTGTCCCTGCCCCGTGAGTGGGGTGACAACGATTGTGACTTCAAGTGGGGGCCACGCGTGTGTCTCCCCCATGCTGCTCCCCACTTTCGGGGGTCCTCACACAGCTCCTCACTCCTGCAGTGGGGATGTATCCCCCCAGTTTGGGGGGGGGGGGTTCCTCTGGGAGCATCCCGGTGACACGGGGGGCTGCACTGGGAGCACCCCAATACCATGGGGGGCTGCGTCATGGGGGGCTGCGCCGTGGGGCTGTCCCGGGAGCTGTGGGGCGGGTGCCCGGCTGTGCTGCAGGCACGGAGCCAAGAACGGCAGGAGCAACTCCTGTGACCTCCTGATTTCACCTCTCCAGAGGGTTCCCAGCCCACATTCCTCCTGCAGGCAATTCCGGGGTGCCCTGCCCGTGTCCCCAGCCGGCACGCACCCGGATAAACCCGGCTGTCCCCGTCCCACGTGGGGCCGTCGCCCGTGGCGGCCAGTGGGTGCGGTGCCTGACTCAGGGTGGGCGGCACACGTGCGGCGCTGAGGGATATCCACGGATCCGGGATGCATCCAGGATTCTTCCCTGGAGACCCCACCCCGCGTGGGGCTGCGATTCCCCTCGGGGGGGCTTCCCCCCCCCCCCCCCCGCACTGGGGGAGGCTGAGCCTGTTGTAGCTCAGTACATAAGTGGCCCGCCGGAATGCCCATGGATCCGGGATGCCCCCGGGATGCTTCCCTGTGGATCCTACCCCACCCGGGGCCGCAATCCCCCTCCTAGAGGTTTCCTCCTCCACGGCTGGGAGAGGCTGAGGCTGGCACAGCTCGGTGCATGTGTGGCTCCGCCGGATGCCCATGGATCCTGATTGCCGGTGGATTCGGGGTGCTTCCCCGGGGATCCCACCCACCTCCCGGGATTCCCACCTCCATGAGTCGGGGAAGGCTGAGCCCGGCACAGCTCGGTGCATGAGTGGCTCCTTCTCTCCGCAGGTGGGGTGATCAGCTACGTGGGCTCCAGCGGCGCCTCTCCCACCCGCACCAGCCCCGTGTCCCTCTGCAGCGACAGCTCCAACAGCAGCTCCCAGTCGGGCTCGCAGCCCTTCCCCACGTACTTCCCACCGTCGCCCACCGGCTCCCTCCAGGATTCCCGCGCCTATGGCGGAGCCACGCTGGCCCCCCATGAGGATGGCTCCCCTTCCTCCTCCTCCTCATCCTCCTCCTCCTCCTCCACCTCCTCTTCCTCGTACGGCTCCTCGGTGAATTTCCCCGGGGTGCAGCCGGTCCCCGCGGACGAGCGGCGCCGCAGCTCGCCAAGCAAAACCGGCAGCACCGTCACGAGTGAGTGGGGCTCTCGGGCAGGGGGGGATGGCAGGTTGTCCCCCCACTCCGCGGCACGCACCTCTGGACCCTGCTGACCCCTGTCCCCCCGCAGAGCTCAACGGGATGGTGCTGCTCTGCAAGGTCTGCGGGGACGTCGCCTCCGGCTTCCACTACGGCGTCCACGCCTGTGAGGGCTGCAAGGTACTGGGATGGGGCCGGGGATTGGGCACGGAGCCCCTGTCACACTGCGGGGACCCCCAGTGATTCCCCCCTCCTCGCCCCGCAGGGCTTCTTCCGCCGCAGCATCCAGCAGAACATCCAGTACAAGAAGTGCCTCAAGAACGAGAACTGCTCTATCGTCCGCATCAACCGCAACCGCTGCCAGCAGTGCCGCTTCAAGAAGTGCCTGCTGGTCGGCATGTCCCGCGACGGTGAGCTCGGAGGGACCCTCGTGACGTCCCGAGCCGGGGATTCCCTCTGGGGGTGGGATTCTCCGTGCCCAGGAAGCTCGTCCCTTCCCGGGATGTGTCCAGGGCTGTGCGGCCCCTCTGGAGCCGGGTCCCCCTGCTGTGCTGGGTGTTGTGCCTGTCCCGCGAGATGTGTCCCCCCTTCCTGGGACCCCCCCATGTGTGGGGCTGCGTGTCCCTTCCAAGACTGGATCCCCCCACGCACAAAGCTGCATGTTCCCCTCCCGGGATGGGTCCCCCATGGCCAGGGCTGCGCATCCCCTCCCACACAGGGTCCCCCCAACATCGAGGCTGTATGTCCCTTCCTTGGATGCGTCCCCCCCACCATGCTCAGGTCTCTACATCTCCTCCCGGGATGAGTCCCCCCATATTCAGGGCTCTATGTCTCCTCCAGGGTCTCCCCATTTTTAAGGCTGCATGTCCCCTCCCGGGATGGGTTCCCCCCCCGTGCATGTCCCCTCCATGTCCGGGAGAGGGATGCAGCCCTGCTCCCGTCAGCCCCTGGCCCCTCATGGTGCAGGTCTGGAGGGGGTGGGTGGGAAGTCACTGTGCTTGCTGCCACCGATGTCCCCCCTAACGCTGGTGTCTCCCCTCAGCCGTGCGCTTCGGGCGCATCCCCAAGCGGGAGAAGCAGCGAATGCTGGCGGAGATGCAGAGCGCCATGGGCGGCATGGCCAGTGCCCCACCGCCGATGCCGGGGCCCGGCGAGGGTCCCGCCGCGGGCGGGGGTCGCGCACCGCCCCCCGGCCCCCCGCCGCTCGCCCCCCCCGCCTGCTTCTCCCAGTTCCCCCAGCAGCTGACGCCGCCCCGCTCGCCCAGCCCCGGCGGGGCCACCGAGGATGTCATCGCGCAGGTGGCCAAGGCCCACAAGGAGATCTTCATCTACGCGCACGACAAGCTGGGACCCCCTCCCGCCTGCGACAGCGGCCTCCTGCGCTGGGACGCGCCCCCCGCCTGGGCCCCCGGCCCCCCCGAACCCCGGCTCTGCCCCGCCGCCTACCCCGAGCCCCCGGCCCCGCGGGGGTGCCCCTGGCCCCGCGGCCCCAAGGACGTCCTGCCGGTGAGCGCCCGGGGGCTCCCGCTCCCCCCCGGCTATTTTTAGCCGCTAATCACACTAATCCCTTGTGGGTTCCCCCCCCTCCCGTGGCGGCAGGGCCGGGGGAGCCCCGCAGAGCCCGGGGGAGCCCCCGGTGCCCGCTGACCCCTGGTCACCCGCAGGCGTGCCCCATGAACAGCCACGTGCCCGGCCGCAGCGGGCGATCCGTGCAGGAGATCTGGGAGGATTTCTCCCTCAGCTTCACCCCCGCCGTCCGCGAGGTCGTCGAGTTCGCCAAGCACATTCCCGGCTTCCAGGCGCTCTCCCAGCACGACCAGGTCACCCTGCTCAAGGCTGGCACCTTTGAGGTACATCCCAGAATGGCGAGGGCTCAATGGACGGCAGTGGTGCCCCACAGACTGACAGGGTGCCCCATGGCATTGCCTGGTGTCCCATGGCATTGCACGGTGCTCCATGGACTGGCACGGAGCCCCAAAGCATGGGAACGGTGGCCCAGAACATGGCAGGAGTCCCATGGCATTGCAGTGCCCCACATTTGGGAGCCACAGCGCCCGTGGCATAGCCTGGTGCCTCACAGCACTGCAGTGCCCCACATTTGGGATCTGTGGCACAGAGCGCGGTGTCCCTGTCATGGCACGGTGCCCATGGACTGGCACGGAGCCCTGCAGCACTGCAGTGCTTCACAAACAGTTGTGGCATGCAGCACAGTGCTCCTGGCACTTTATAGTGTCCCATGGCACTGCAGTGCCACAATTTTGGGAACTGTGGCATGGAGAACGATGCCCCTGGCACAGCATGATACCCCACATTTGGGAACCACAGACTGACAGGAAGCCTTGTGGCTCTACCTGGCATTGTCCCATGGCATTGTAATGCTCCACATTTGGGAGCTGTGGCATGAAACACAGTGTCCTTGCTATTGCACAGTGCCCGTGGCATGGTGCCCCACATTTGGTAGCCACAGCACAGATCATGGAGCCCATGGCCTGGCACACTGCCCCAGCATTGTCTGGTGCCCCATTTGTGCCCCACGTTTGGAAGCTGTGGCATGGAGATCAATGTCCCTGGAATGAAATGCAGTGCCCGTGGCTCTTCCTGGTGCCCTGTCTCATACCCTGCCCCCTGCCCACAGGTGCTGATGGTTCGTTTCGCGTCGCTGTTCGACGTGAAGGAGCAGACGGTGACGTTCATGAGCCGCACGCGGTACGGGCTGGAGGAGCTGTGGGCCATGGGCATGGGAGACCTGCTCGGGGCCATGTTCGACTTCAGCGAGAAGCTCAGTGCCCTCGAGCTCAGTGATGAGGAGCTGGGGCTCTTCACCGCCGTCGTCCTTGTCTCAGCAGGTGGGCATGAGGGAATTTGGAGGGTTTTGGGGGAGATTGAGGGTTTAGAGCTGGGATCAGAGTTTGGAAAAGGATTGAGAGACTGGGATCATGGGGTTCATGGGGTGTTTGGGGAATTTGGGGGTGGGATTGGGGTGACTGGGGTGGCATTGAGGTGATACCGGGCAACATCAGAGGGTTGAGTGCTGGGATCGGGGTGATGCTGGGGTGGGATCAGGGGGTTTTGGGGGTGGAACTGGGGCGTCTCCTCCCCTGGCCCTGACCCCCTGTCCCCACACAGACCGCTCGGGCATGGAGGACACGGCATCAGTGGAGCAGCTGCAGGAGACGCTGCTGCGGGCCCTGCGCGCCCTCGTGCTGAAGACGCGCCCGGCTGAGACCTCTCGCTTCACCAAACTGCTGCTGAAGCTGCCGGACCTGCGCACCCTCAACAACCTCCACTCCGAAAAGCTGCTCTCCTTCCGCATCGACGCCCAGTAGTGCCCCCCGGACCCTCCCCCCGCGCACCCCTGTACATAAACCACAGCGGGGGGACACACAGACTTCCCCCCCTCCCCTCTCCCGGGGCGCCCACCGGACTCACAGGGATTCACCCCAAGGTGGGCGCCAGGATGCTGGGACCCCCCACCCCAAATCGGGCGCCGCCCCCACGGCTCCGCTGGCAGCGCCGGGGGGTCCCCTCGCCCCGACCCCCCCCCCCCTCCGTTCTGGCGGCCGGGGGTGGGACGCAGAGGCCGGATCCAGCCGCGCTGGGGGGGGTGGGTCGGGGCGGGGGGTTTGGTTGGTTGGGTTTTTTTTCATCATATATTTATTACATAAATATATAGTAAAATAGACCAGCAACAATTACCATAAAAATATCTTTCTTTAAAATCCTGACCAAAACACAAAAGGGTTTAAAATCGCACGTCACAGACTGTGATTGTCACGGGGGCTCCGCGGCCCCCCCGGCCCGCGCCCCTACATTCAGCGACGCCAGCCGCGGCCCCCCCGGCACCCTGCATAGTGGGGGACCCCGCGTGGGGCGCGCCGAGCCGAGCCGGGCCGTGCCGGGGCTGTGCTGGGCCAGGTGCCGGCCGGGCTCGACGCCCGCGGGCAGGGGCAGCTCCGGGAGCCATGAGGTATGTGCTTGGGGGGGGGGGCGGGGGGCGCGGGGACGGGGACGCGGGGGGGGGGTGGCCCGGGGGAGGTGGCGCAGGGGTGGGGGGACACCGGTGTGGCCCCCCGGGACCGACGCTGGATGCTGGACGTGCGATGGCGACGCGAGACGGAGACGCGGGGACGGCCCGGGGGGCGCGCGGGGGGAGTGCAGGGTGGGGGGCGTGCGGGGGGCAGCGGGTGGGGGGGGCCGGGCTGAGCCCCCCACCCCGGGACAAGCTGCCCCAGGGCCCCGTGTGGCCGCTCGGGGGGGGGAGTGTCACGGGGGCTGATTAAGACACGTCCCGCGACGGCGCTGCCGTGTCGCGACGGGAGCGCGCGGCGTCACACGGGCTGTGCGCGGGGACACGCGGGGCCACGGCACTGGCACCGGCACCGCAAGGACATGGCACGGCCACGGCACCGGCACGGCCACGGCGCCGCGCCGGCATTGCACCAACAGGAGTTGCCATGGCACTGACATGGCACGGCCACGGCACCGACACGCGTGGCCATGGCACCGGCACTGCACCAGCGTGCCTTGCACTGGCACCGGCATGGCACGGCCACGGCGCTGGCACGACACCAGCGCGCGTGGCCACAGCACCGGCACGGTGACGGCACCAACATGGCACGGCCGTGGCACCAACATGGCACGGCCACGGCACCACCGGGCATGGGGGGCATCACCCGGGTGCCGCAGCCCCGCCCGTGGCCCGAAGGCACGAGTTGGGGCCGGTGCTGCCAGGGGAGGGGGGCGAACCCCCGGACCCTGCGCCCCCCCTGTGCGGGCGTTAGTGTTCGGCTCCTATTGCACCGCCCGCAGCCGGTGCTGCCGGGCCCCCCCGAGCCGGGCCCCCCCCGAGCCGGGCACCCGGGTGGGGCTTTAAGACATTTTGCACCAAGGTCAAATCCGGCGCTGGTAATTGGGGCTGGGGGCCGGCGCCCCCACCCAGGGCACCTCGGGGTGCCACAGCCCTGCTGTGCCCCCCAACCCAGCTGCAGGGGGTCTGGCGGGGCCCCCCGACACAACCCCCCCATGGTTGGGGGTGTCTGGGGTGTGGGGGGAGCCCAGCCCGGCCCCCTGTGCCTGTGGGGGGACGTGTCTGGTGTTGGGATTTTCTGCTTTTAAACGACCCGTAAAAAGATTTTTTTTTTAATTACAAAAATTATATATTTTATATATATTTATATATATATATATATATTAGCTTAGGTGGGCCCGGCCTGCCTCGCCGGCCCCCCCCCCCGGCCCGCACCCCCCCTCGGCCTCCGCCTGAGGTAAGAAAAATTCACAAACCTAAATTTGGGGGGGGATAAAAGGTGATAAAACCATTCCCGGTGCCCCTCGCAGCTGTGCCCCCCCCCCCCCCCCAAAGCCCCCTGTGGGACTCCCCCTGCCGGCCCCCGCCTCAGCCTGGCCCCCCCGGGAGCATTGGGGGGGCGGTTGGGGGGTGCAGCCCCCCCAAAGTGCTGCTGCCGGGGGGCCGGGGCAGTAGTGCAGTGGGGGGTCCCGGGGGGGCACCCACCGCCCCCCCGCCGGCGCCTCCGGGGCCTTTGCAACTCCTGACGGACACGACAAAACCCACGAGGACGAGGGGAAAAACAACAAAAAAAGGACAACGGAAAAGTTGGGGGGGTTTCGGGGGGGGGAGTGGCCCCCCCCCAGTGTCCTGCAGCGCCCACCATCCGCGGCGCTTGGCACAAAATCGTCTCCTCTCAGCCCAAAAAACACAAGAGAACCCCCAAAATCCCAAATCTGGCCCCAAATTTGGGGAAAAGGGGGAGACCCAGTGAGCTGGGGGGGTTCCACCAGCCCTGCACCCCGATGGGCTGGGGTCCCCCTCACCACCACTGTGCCCCCCCTGTGCCCCCGCCCTGCTGTAGGGGGGAGTCCTGACCCCCACCTTGCTATGGGGGGATCCTGGCCCTCACCCCACTATGGGGGATGGGGGTCCCAGCCCCTGCCCTGCTATGGGTGGGGGGGTCCTGGCCCCCACCCCAGGCCCCCAAATTGCTGCCCGGCCAAAAGTGCATATGGCCACGGCCCCCCCGGCCGGGGCAGCCTCTCCCTGTGCAGCCCAGAGCCCCCTCCTCTCCTCCCTGCTCTTCCTCCTCCTCCTCCTCCTCCTCCTCCTCCTTCCAAAGTGCAGTTAGTTTAATATTTTAGCCTCTCAGGGAGGGAAATAAATGCTTAAAAAATAATAATCTACGAAGAGAAGGACAATAAAGGGAACGCTCGACCGTCGGGGCCCTTCCCTGTGCAAACAAACAAAATTCGTCAAGTCCTGGGGCAGGGGGGGGTGGCTGTTGGGGGGCACAGCAGGACCCCCACCCTGGGCGCAGCATCCCCTTGTCCTTATAGGGGGATGAGAAAGATTTGGGGGGGACCAGAGCGGGGTCGGGGGGGCACGGGGTGGGGGGTGTCAGCCCTACACCTCCTGGTCCTCGAAGACTTCGAGGAAGAGGGGGGGGAAGAGCTCGGTGGGACACTCCACCTTCATGTGCAGGAAGCGGCTGGCGTGGCAGGCGCCGATCATCCGCAGATCCGTCACCTTCATCAGCAGCTTGGGCCAGAAGTGGGGAATGTTGTGTTTGCGGTAGTTGATGTAGTGCTCAAAGGCCAGCAGATACGTCTCCTGGCACTTCTCGATCTTCTCCACGCAGATCAGCCCCGTCCGGTCTGCGGGAAGCAGGGAATCGTCAGGGGATCATCAAGGGATCGTGGAATCACAGGATGGTTTGGGTTGGAAAGGACTTTAAAGCTCATCCAGTGCCACCCCTGCCATGGGCGGGGACCTTCCACTATCCCAGGGTGCTCCAAGCCACATCCAACCTGGCCTTGGATACTGCCAGGGATCCAGGGGCAGCCACAGCTTCTCTGGGCACCCTGTGCCAGGGCCTCCCCACCCTCACAGGGAGGAATCTCTTCCCAACATCCCATCACAATCTCCCCTTTTTAGTTTAAACCTCTCCTTGTTGTCCTGGCACTCTCTGGCCATGGAAGAGTCCCTCTCCCAGTCCAGCATCTCCAGGGATTCTCCCTCCAGCAGGGCTCAGTGTCCCATGCACCCCCTGGGTGTTGGGGTGCCCACAGACCCACATCAGCCTGGCAGGGGTCCCCAGGGCACCAAGGGGCTCAGCCCATGCTCCTGGGTACCAGGGACTGGGGTGTCCACCTCATGCTCCTGGGACTCCTCCCAGCCTGGCACAGCTGCCTGAAGCTCTGGGAATTGGGGTGCCTACCCAAATACCCCCAAAATCCAGGGGGGCACGGATTTTGGATACCCAATGCACCCTGAAGATTTTGGGGGGCTCTGGCATCCAAGTGTCCACCCAACACCCCCCAGGACAGTGAGGACTCGTCATTGGGGTGGATGCCCACCCAATGCATCCCCAAATGCTGTGGGCTCTGGCATCAGGGCACCCACCCAACACACCCCCAAGATAGTCAGGACTCTGGGCATCAGGGTGCCCACCCAATTCCACCTCCAAATGCTGGGGGCTGTGGGCAAGGGGTTGCCAACACAACAACCCCCATAGACAGCCTCTGAGCATGAGAGCGCCTACCCAGCTCCCCCTGAAGCTGCTGAGGATCTCTGGCATCAGGCTGCCCACCCAGCAGGACAGTGAGAACTCTGGGCATTGCAGTGCCCACCCAACACACCCTCTGATTCCCTGGGCACCGGCGTGCCCACCCCATTCCTCCCATCACCCGTTACCTGAGGACATGAGCAGCACGGCCTGGAGCAGGGCAACCTCGGTGTCATCCAGGTTGAAGGCAGAGAGGGACTTGCCCAGGTCGAAGATGGCATCGGAGACGACGCCGAGGCCGCCGTTCTTGAGCTGCTCGCGTTTCACTGCCATCTCCCCGCTCAGCGTCAGCGTCTCGCTCTCGGGGTCGTAGCGCACGGCCGCCCGCAGCGACATGATCTCCATGCAGCACCCCTTCAGCAGGATGATCTGGTCCTCGCAAGGCAGCTGGGGGGGCACGGGGGCAGTTTTAGGGAGGTTTGGTGTGACTCACACCCTGGGCAGACCGCCCCAGACCTCCCGAACTCCCCAGTGCGCCGTTACCTCTGAAAACATGGGCAGTTTTTTGGCAAAGTCGACCACGCGGGTGATGGCCGGGGTGATGATTTTTGTAAACTCGCTGAACGCCTCCAGGTCGACTTTGTCCCCGTCGGGCATGGAGGCCATGGGGGACTGGCCGATGTCCTCAGGCTGTGGGGGACATGGTGGTGTTGGGGGGGTGTGATGTCATCATGTGCCCCCTGGGACCACCATGGTGGCATTGGGGAGTGCGGTGTGACTGTGTCACCCCTGAGACCCCCATAGCAGACAGGGCACTGGGGGGTGTGGTGTGACAGTGTCCCCCATGGGGGACAGTGAGGTGTCGGGCTGCAGCGTGACCGTGCGACCTTCTGGGACCCCCATGGTGGGCAGTGGTGTTGGAAGTGTGGTGTGGCCATGTCCCACCCTGGGACACCCATGGTGGCATTGGGGGTGTGGTGTGACCATGTCCACTCTGTGGCCCCCACAGTGGACAGTGACACATGGGGGTGCAGTGTGACTGCGCCCCCCCTCTGGGACCCCCATGGTGGGCAGTGGTGTTGTGGGTGCTGTGTGACCCTGTTCCCCCTCCCTGGGACCCCCAGGGGGCCATGATGTCACCCTGCCCCCCCTCTGGGGCCCTCATGTCACCAGGGAATAATCGCGGCAGGGCCGGTGCAGCAGCCAGGAGAGGGAGCTGCATGACAGGGACAGTGACAGGGCCAGCGGCAGGGCCGGGGCCACCCGCGGGCACAGCTGTCCCCTTCGGTCACTGCTCACCCCTGAACCCTTTGGGGGTGACCAGCTCAAGGACACTGAGCGATGTCCCAACCCCCCTCGACTGCCCAAGGACAACCGGTGACATCCCAAACCCTGGCACTGCCACCATGTGTGTGCTGAGTGTGCGAGTGCCCAACAGATCCCGGCCGGGGCTGGGGGCCAGGGTGGGGACCGAGACGGTGACAAAGTCCCTCGACTGCATCCCCTCACCAGGAATTTCCGCTTCTGCTTCCAGTGGCTGCCCTGGGCATTGGTGCTGCGGTGGGCTTCTGTCACAACGTGGATCAGCTCCCACTCCTCGGCGCTGGGGTTGGGGCGATGCTGCAAGGACTTGATCATCTCCTCCTTCCGCCGCCGCTCCCGGTTCTCCTCGATCAGCTTCCGCTTGGCTACCCGCTTGGAGTCATCCAGCACCACTGCCGGGACCCCCAGCGTCAGCCGGGACCCCCCAACATCAGCCAGGATCCCCCAACATCAGCCAGGATCCCCCCCAGTATCAGCCAGGATCCCCCAACATCAGCCAGGATCCCCCCCAATATCAGCCAGGATCCCCCCCATATCAGCCAGGACCCCCCAACATCAGCCAGGATCCCCCCACAAGGATCCCCCATCAGCCAGGATCCCCCCCAATATCAGCCAGGATCCCCCCCAATATCAGCCAGGATCCCCCAAAATCAGCCAGGATCTCCCAACATCAGCCAGGATCCCCCAAAATCAGCCAGGATCTCCCAACATCAGCCAGAATCCCCCCATCCATGCATCCCACAGCTGCAGCGCAGCACCCCACAGGGACCCCCAGCCTCCTCCTGTGGCCACTCTGGACACTTCAAACCCATCCCATAGCACCAGGACCCCAACCCATCTCCCAGAAGCCCCCCACTTTCATCTGGAACCCCCTCAGTCAGCTACAATCCCCTATTCATGCATCCCACCCTGCTGCTGCATTACAGCACCTGACATCCCAGCCTGGTCCTGCAGCTGATCTGGGTACCCTGATGTGCCCCACGGTGCTGGGACCCCAAACTGCCCCCCCAGGCAAGCCCCACTGTGCCCCCCAACTCACGGTCCATGGCCATGCCCACGGAGATGCACTTCTTGAAGCGGCAGAGCTGGCACTGGTTGCGGGTGATCTTGTCGATGACGCAGCACCCATCGTATTTGCAGGAGTAGGTGGGGTGCAGGTTCTTCTGGATGGTCCGACGGAAAAATCCCTGGGGAGGGAGCAGGGGGTGACACAGTGAGCCCTGCTGAGCCTCCCTGAGCCCCCCCAAGCCCCCGGTCCCAACTCACCTTGCAGCCCTCGCAGGTGATGCAGCGGTAGTGGTAGCCGGTGGCCTTGTCCCCGCACACCACGCACTGTTCATCTTTGTCCAGGTAACTAGGGATGTACCCTGCAGGGACCCCTGGGTTAGAGACCCCCAGGGCACCCCAGGGCAGAGACCCCCACAGCAGGGACTCGTGGGGTGCTCCATGACAGGGATTCTCATAACAGAGCACTCCATGACAGAAATTCCCATGTCAGGGCACCCCAAGTCAGTGGCCCATGACAGGGTGACCCCAGGGAACCCCAAGTCAGGGACCCCTGAAGCACCCTGTGCCAGTGACCCTCCCAATCAGGGACCCTCCAGGAACCCTGAGTCAAGGACCCCCTTGCATGCCCCACATCAGGGATGCCCTGCACTCCCATGCCAGGGATGTCCAGTACACCCTCCTCTACCTCAGTTTCCCCTCTATCTGCACCCACCACTCTGTGCCGCTGCCCCGGCACGGGAAGGGTTAATGCCGGGGGTGTGTGGGGGGTGCCCGAGCCCCCCGCACCAATAAAGCCCCCATTATCCCATTATCCAGCCGGGCAACGGCAGCGGGGGGGTCCCCGTCCCCCTGGCACACAAAGACCCACTGTCCCCGCCATTGTCCGGGGTCCCCCTGCCTGGCAGCCCGGGGACCAGCCCCCCGCCAGAGTCCCCCCAGCCTCCCCACCACCAACCGCTCAGGGAAACTGAGGCACAGATGCACGGGGTGGTCCCCAGCACCCTGGGCCCCTCGTGTTTCCCCCAGGAGTCCACCCTTGTGTTTTGGGGGGGCTGGAAGTGGGAATCCCCGAGGGGTGGGAGAGACTGGGGAAGGGGTTGGATGCCTGGATCCCCCCTGCAGAGAGCACCCAGAATTCGGGGGGGTGTCCCCAGCACCCCGGGAGCGCCGCACCCACCCGGGATCCCACAAACCCGGGTGTGGGGGGACCCCTCGAGCCCCATCTGGCGCTCTGCAGGTGCTGGATGTGTGGGTCCCCGGGTGTCCCCTCCCTCCCTGCCTCCCGGAGCTGGGCGGGTGCAGGGGATGGGCGGGAGCTGGACGCCCGGGTTCCCCCCGGCCCTCCCCCGTCGGGTCCCGCCGGCGCCGGCCGCTCCCCGCCGGGGAATGGGGCAGGGCGGGGGGCAGCGCCCGCGGGGCCCCCCTTATCGCCCACCCCAGGGCGCTGCCGCCCCGATGGCACCGCCCCGACCCACGGGGCTCCGACGGGGACGTGGGGGTCCCCGGGAGACCCTGCAGGGATGTGGGGTGCGGGGAGGGGGACATGGGAGTGGGGTATCCGCGGGACTCGGGTGCTTGGGAGGTGTGGGGACCTCGGGCTGTCCACCAAGGACATGGGGCGTCCGTGGGACCCTGGCAACGACATGGAGTTCTTGGGGTGCCCACAGGGGACAAGCGGTGTCCGTGGCACTCCGGGGGACCCAGTCGAGACCTGGGGTGTCCGTGGGACACTGGGGTGCACGGACACAGGAATCCTGGGGTGCCCATGGGGGACAAGGGGTGTCCATAGACTTTTGGGGGACCCAGGTGACACATGGGGACTCTGGCAAGGAATCGGGGCCCCCAGGGTGGCCACCAGGACACGGGGTGCCTGCAGAACCCGGCGAGCACGTGAGGTGCTGGGGTGACCCGGGGGTGCCCAGCAGGGCCATGGGGTGCCCGGGGGGGTTCAGGGGGTGCCCCCGTACCTGACATGCTGCTCTTCACCAAACATTGGCTGCTCTTTCTTTTGCGCTTCCCATCCAGCCACCTGCGGGAGCGGGGGGGGACAGGCTGGAACAGTGCCCACGGATTCCCGCTGCCCCCCCAAACCTCCAACAGCCCCCCAAAACCCGCCTCGGGGCCCCTTCAATGCTGGGAAATGGGCAGCCCCCCCCCCCGGGGGTCCCAACGCGGCGATGTCACAGGTGGGGTCCAGCCCTGGGGTGCGGGATGGGGGGGTTGGAGAGGGCCCTGGGGACCCCCCACCCAGAACACCCCCCCGGGGACCCCCCCTCCGGGACACGGCACCGCCCTGGGGGGGCTGGGACCGGGCGGGGGGGGAGAGGGAGGGGAAGGGAAAGGGTGGCGGGTGGGGGAGGGGAAGGAAAAGGGTGGGGGGGTGGGGGGGTGGGGAGGGGCGGGTGGGGGAGGGGCTCATTCACAGTCAAAGACAAAATGTCCTTTTGGCTGAGCGGGGAAGTGACGTCATCGGGGGCTCAGCCAATGGCGGGCGGCGGGGGTCCGCGCGCGCCCGGCCCCGCGAGGGGGGGGGCCCCGAGGCCGCGGGGAGCGGCACCTGCGGGGGGGAGGGAGAGCCCCGGGGACCCCGAACCCCCCCGGGGGGCTCCAAGGTGACCCCGGGCCGCCACCCCTCACCGGGGACCCGAAATAGCCCCGGGAGGGGCGGGCGAGAGGCCCCTGCGGGGAGGGGGCGGCTGGGAGAGGCACGAGTGGGGGGGGGACACCATGGGGGGGGGGGGCACGAGTGGGGACGTGTGGGCGTGGGGACAAAGGGACACCTGGGCATGGACATGCCTGGTGACATGTGGGGTGCAGGGGGACACCCACGACATGGGCACGTGTGGGGATACCCAGAACGTGAGGGCACATAGGGACACTTGGGGACATGTGGGGTACAGGGGAGCTGGGGGGACACACGGGGGATGGGGATGCACAGGACATGGGGATGCCCACGTATGGACATGCGTGGGGACACATGGGGTGGACGGGGACACGGTGGGCACGGGGACACAAGGGACACCCAGGACATAGGGACATACGGGGCACGGACACACAACCACGCAGGGACACATGGGAACACAGGGAATACCCAGGGCACGGACACATGCATGGCCATGCAGGGATGTGTGGGGACACAATGGGCACAGGGACACAGTGGGCACGGGGACACAAGGGACACAATGAGCACAGGCATGGGGACACTTGGGGACACACACGACATTCAGACACAGAGGGCACAGCCAGGTACAGGCCATGCAGGGATGTGCAGAGACAGCCAGGCACAGTGCCACACGTGTCCCCCCGCATGTCCCCCTGCCGGGGCGGGGGCTCACCGGGTGTCCTCTGGCTCCGACAGCGGGTCCAGGGTGCTGGGCTTCTGTTCCATTCACCGCAATTCCATCAAGGAGCGCTCAGCACCGACCGAGGGGGCTCCGGCGCCACGCGGGGGCCACGGCGGGGGGGCCACGGCGGGGGAGCCACGGCGAGGGGCTACGCCGCGCACCCCATGGTGCCCCTCAGTGCTCAGCACCGCGCAGCATCCCGGGCCGGACCCTGCGGGACAGCGCGGTCAGCCCGCACCTCCGGGAGGGGGGAAAGGGACCAGCCGTGGGGGACACAGAGCGGACCCCCAGGGAGGGGTGTGAAGCCATGGGGGACCCCCAGGAGCTGCGGCCACCGGGGAGGGCTGGGTGTGAGCGTGCAAGAACGTGTGGAGCGTGCAAGGGCGCCCAGGGCTGGGCAAGGGCACAAGGGACGTGCGAGAACACGAGGAGGGAGCGACGTGCAGGGTGTGTGCGACAGCAGCGGGGCTGGGCCAGAGGGCACAGAGGGGTGAGAGTGTGCACGGGGGGGTGAGAGTGTGCACAGGGGGGTGAAATGCACGGGCGTGCACGGATGTGAGAGCACTAAGGGAGTGAAAAAGTGTGCAGGGTTGTGGAAGAGCATTCAGAGATGTATGAGAACGTGCACAGGTGTGCAAGTGTGTGTACAGGTGTGGGGGAGCATGCACAGGTGTGCCAGGCACATGAGAGTGTGCATGGGTGTGCAAGAGCATGCACAGGTGTGTGAGCGTGCACAAGTGTGCGAGGCTGTGGCAGCATGGAATGCATGTAAGAGAGCGTGTGCAGGTTGTGCAGGAGCATGCACAGGTGTGTGCACAGGTGTGCAAGGCTGTGTGAGAGCACGCACAGGGGTGGGTGGGTGTGCAAAAGCACACCCAGGGGTGCAAGGCTGTGTGAGAACGTGCACAGGGCTGGGAGTGTGCAGCAAAGCACAAGCACACACCGGGAATCCCCTCCACCTTTGGGGCAGGGCTGGGGGGCCCCCCTAGAGGTGGGGGGAGCCCAGTGGGGAAGGGGTGCAGAGGGCAGCCCCTCACCCCCCAGGGAAGCCCCTTGGATGCTGCACTCAGGAGCCAGGCTGAGCCCTGAAGTGTTCATCGCACATCTGAACACCCCCAAATCTGGGGCTGGGGGTGACTCTTGGTGAAGGGGGGGCAACCTTTGGGGTGGGGGGTGATTTATGGGGTAGGTGGCGACTTACGGGGTGGGGGGCGCCGGGGGTCCGGGCGATCCCTCCTCTGCGAGCTCTGCTGTGACAAAGACACATTGTGGGGGGGGTCAGGGTGCGGGCAGCACCGGGGGGCACCCCCCGACCCCCCCACGGCGCCCCGTGACGGGGACACTGAAGCACGACGGCGACAGCACCCCCGGCTCTTTGTGCCCACCCTTTTGCACATCCCACGGATACCCAGCACCCATCCAGTAGCCCGGTGGGATGGGGGGCCCTGCTCAGGAGCCCCCCCCGTGACCCCCCGGTGACCCTCCCGGCGCGGAGGGGTGTGAGGGGCGCGGGGGGCCCGCAGCCCGCGCCGGGGGGGCCGGGGGGGCCGCGGCGGGCGCGGTGCCCAGCCCCGGGCTCCTCCGCTCCGCGCGGGGACAGCAGAAAGTAGGTCACGTTTGTCTTGGCCGCCACAGAAATTCCTCCGGCGGATTTAAAACGCGGCGGACGGGGCTGGGGGCCCCCCCCGACACCCCCACGCTACGGAGCGCCCCGGCCAGCCCCCCCCCTTGCTGCCCGGCCCCCCCAGCCGAGGACACCCCGATCAGCGAAGGATGGGGGGAGAGGGATGCTGCACCCATGGGTGCACAGAGCACCCCGCGCCGCACGGGGGGTTCGCAGGAGGGGGTCCCCCCAGAAGCCCTGAGGAGGGGGCGTCGCCCGCACCAGCGGAAATTGAGGCACCGCAGCGCATCCCAGCACCCCGGGGTACACTCCCCGCCTCGGGGGGCTCATGGGGGCCCGGGCGCCCCTCGCCGCAGCCTCGGGCCGGGTTTGGGGCCGGCGGTACCTATAGAGCCGGGGGCTGCAGCAAATGTTTGTTCCATATGGGAACGGCGCGCGGAGAACTTCCAAGTATAGGCACTGGCAGGGATCCAGAGCTGCGCGGCCCCCGCCGGGCACCGGCCCCCCCGCCGCCCCCCGCCCCCCTCCCCCGGGACCCCGCGCGCCGGCAGAGCCCCGACACGCTCGGTGCATGTGTGGGGCTCGGGGTGCATCGACGTCGCGATGAAACCACTGTGGGGTGGGATATGGGGTGTCCCCAAAGCCAGCGTGCGGTGAGTGGGCTCGGCCGCCCCGCCTCAGTTTCCCCACTGGGCCGGCCTGGTGGGTGCAGCCCCAAACGAGAGAGGCTCAGGGCTAAAGCCGGGGGGCAGCGGCGTTAGGTCGGGGTTCGCCACCCCAGCGAGACCCCAGCAGCCCCCTGACACCCTCGGCATCACCGGCACCCCTGGGATCACCCGGCGGAGCCTGCGGTGCCGCTCCAGGAACCGTCACTCGAGGAATCCCGGGCGCGCTAGGGCGGCCCAGACAGACAGACACGGGAGGCGGCTCTTCTCCTCCTCTTCCTCCTCCTCCTCCAGCGGGACACGTGTGATGAGCGCAGTCAGGTCTCAGCCCACCCTACGCCGCCGGCACCCAAACCTGCGCGTCCCACCTGCAGCACCAGGTGCTGGGTGGGTGCTGGGTGGGAGCGGGGTGGCAGCCAGCGGGAGCCCCCCCGGCGCCCCCCCAGCCCAGCCCCACGCCCAGGGGAGCGTTTCTGCTGAGTCGGGTGGTTGCAGGCGGCTGAAAACAACCCGGGGGCAAAGTCCGGGGCTGGGCCGACGGCGGGAGCCACCTCGCCCCTGCAGGGGCACCCTGCACCCCGCTCCCCACAAACCCCACCCCGGGGGACCTCCGGAACGGGGACCCCAGACAATGGGACGCCCCTCCACTAGGACACTGACGGCCTCTGTGCAGCCGGACGGGGGTGCTGGATACCGGGGCCACCCCCCGGGGCCACTTCAGTGTCCCTGCCCCCCAAGCACAGATGGGCTCCGGGGGTCCCAGCGCCCCCCCCGCCCCCCAGCCCAGCTGCCAGCCGGGTCAGGGAGGTGAGGGCCTAAGCGCTTTAGCCACGGTGCCAATTAGTGTGATTAGCGTGGACTGGGGGCAGGGCAGACCCGCGGCCACCGGCCAGCGATGCCCGGCCATGCGGGCACCGGGGCAGTGTCACCGCGGGCACTGCGGCATCACGGTGGGCACCAGGGCAGCGTCTTGGTGGGCACTGGGGCAGTGTCACAGTGGGCACTGGGGCAGCATCACGGTGGGCACCAGGGTGGTACAGATCTGCCGCTGCCCGAAGAACCCTGGCTGCACCGGCTGGCAGGACCGTGCCGTGGGAGTGTGGCCAGGCACAGGGCACCTGCCGTGCCACGGCTGGCGGCACCCGGCACGCGCCGATGCCCGTGTGTGAGGCTGTGCCAAGTGCCACACGCGTGTCTGCGTCTGGTGCTGCGCGCTCATCACACACCTGTGCCAGTGCCCAGCGCACTGTGCCCACTGCCACGCGGTGCCCAGGGCCGTGGGCACGTGTGGCAGCGGGGACAGCGTGCTGTGCCGTGCTGTGCTGTGCCGGGAGGCTGCAGGAATCCCAGGCATGCACAGCAGCTGGGCAGCCCGAGCAAGGGGGATGCCACGGGCCTGACATCAGGGCAGCCCACCCAGTGCCACGGCAGCCCTGCATGGTGCCCCCTCCCCACACATGTGAGGTCTGGGCTGTGCTGTGGCACGGGATGGCTGAGTCCAGGTTTGTGTCCTCCCTGTGGCTCACGGCTCAGAGAAGCCACCACTCGTACGACGGCTGGTGGCTGCAGGGCTGGTGACCTGCCCCGACACTGACTGGGCACCCATGCTGTGGCCTCGAGCCTCTGACGGGTCCTGTGTCTGACGGGTCCTGCATCACCACAGTGGGGATGTGCACCATGACCCAGCCCCACAGCCCCCACGAGCCCCACAGGACTCCCAATAACGTTATATCCAACCAAGGCCACACCGGCTGCCCCTTCCTGCAGTGTCCGAGAATTCAGCAGTGCCTCCTTTTTCCCATCCCACCTCAGTTTCCCATCCCACTGGAGCTGCCCAGCAGAGGAAGAGCCACACTCCCATATCCCCAGCACCATGTCCCCTGTGCCAGCACGCAGGATGTGGCTCATTCCTATGTCACTGCTCCTCCAGGCCACAAAGGTCACCCAACAGGGACCCCCGAGCACCTGGTGTGTGCTGAGTGTGCCCAGTTTCAGCTCTTTGGGGTGGCTTTGGGTCCCGAGCCCCGTGGGGTGCCCCTGGCCCCAGGAGGTGTGCCGGGACGCTGGGAGCTATTCTCAGCCCTTGGCACGGCATGGGACGTTTCTAAATCGGGGGCTCCAGTTCACGTGCATGGGGACGGGGACGAGGGGGGGGGCTCCTGGGTCCCCTCCCCAGGGGGCCCTGCTTGATGGGGGGAGGCGGGCGCCACGAGGTGCCCAGTGTGGGCACGGACGAGGGGACACAGGGACAGGCACGGGGACATGGGAACGGGCACTGGGACATGACACCGGGACCGCCCGGCGGAGCCCGTCCCCCCAAGAAGGGGACTCGAAGGACAGTTCTCGCAGTGTTCCTGCAGGCACCCGACCTTGTCCGAGGGTCTGCAGCGGGGGGAACATCCCGAACGGCACCGCCCCGGGGGGCTCGACCCCGCTGCGCCCCCCGCCCGCATCCAGCCTGAGCGGGGCCCTGGGAGCGCAGCCCGCGCCCGCCTTCGCCTACACCGCATCCCCCCCTTCTCCTCCTCCTCTTCCCCCCCAGTCCGGAGGGGGACCCAGGCGTCCGGCCCCGCCCCCACGCACCGGCGGCTGCGCGGGGTCCGGCGGGGCCGGGGGTCCGTGGGATGGGACCCCCGGGGCGGCCCTGCCGCTGCTTCGGTCTCTGCTGCCCCGGGAACGCGCTCGCGGGGCGAGGAGCGGAGCTGGGGGGGTCTCGCTTCCTGCAGCCGCCGCCCTCCAGGAGGGGTTCGGGGGTGCGCCCGCAGCCCCCCCGTCCCTGCTCCGCAGGGTGCGGGACACCGGGCGTGTACGGCCCACGTTCCCCCCGCCGGGAACCCATCCGCGGGGCGACCACGCCGCGGCCCCGCGAAGGTCACGGCCGCGGGAGGGTAAGGGGCGCCCGGGGGAACCCCCACGCGAGGATCCCGCTCCGCGGGGCGCGGGTCCTGCACCATTGCGGGGGGCACACGCAGCTGCACGGCACTGCCGTGGGGAGGGGGGGACGCGCCGCACCCCCACCCTGCGCCAAGACCCCCGGGCAGGGGAGCCCCCCCAAACCGGTTCCACCGGGGTTTGCCCGCGCCCCACGGCGGCCCCAGCCCCCCTCGCGCTCCAACGGAGCCGCGGGGGTCCCCGGTGCCGTCGGGGGTCAGGCGGGGTGAGGCGCAGCCCGGCGTCCCGGTGCTGCTCCCGGTGTCGGTGCCGGTGGCAGCCCCCGGCGGGGGGGTCACGGCTGAAGGTCGCGGTCCCGGGGTGACCTTGGCCGTGGAGCCCGCCCGCCCCTGCCTCAGTTTCCCCGCAACGCACAGTGGGGACACGCCGGAGTCCGACTGGGACCGCATCCCTAACCCCGGCGGCGACACCGGACCGGGGGCAGGATCCGCCCCCCCCCCGGGGTTGGGGTGGGGGACACCCCGCGGGACCGCGGGGCGCCGTGGAGAGGGGAGCCCCCGCCACGCCCCGCGCCCCGCTCAGGGCGAAGCCCGTGGTGCGGGGCTCGAGGCCCCCCCGCCCCGCCGCACCGGGGACGCCCCCCCGCTGCCCCCGCCCTAACCGGGAGCGGCCGAACCGCCCCCCCGCCCCCCCCGCGCTCTGCTCTCGGCGCAAAAAAAAATAATTAAAAAAATATTTTAAAATTTTAAAAATAAAAAAATCGCAGCATTCCTGCCGCCCTGCGGGGTGGGTGCGGGGGAGCGGCCACAGGGGCCCCTAGAGCCCTCACGGACACCCCACGGCGCCGTCACGGCCCGGCCGTCCACGGTTCCCCCCCCCCGCCGCGACAGGGCCACGGCCTGCCCACGGCCCGGCCCCGCGACCTGCCCACGGCGCGGCCCCGCGCCCATCACCGCAGAGCCACGCCGCGGCCCGGACCCCGCCACGCCGCCACGCCACGGCCACGGGGGGGCCGCGGGGCCGGGGGGCCACGGCCGGGGGGGGGCTGCTCCCGTGGCGTGGCGGGCGGGGGGCAGCGCCGTGCCCCGCATGCAGCAGCGGCGGGTGCGGTGGGGGTGGGGGGCGCGGTGCCCCCCCCCCCCGCCCCCACGGGGGAACGCGGCCCCCCCGCCCCACGCCAAACGCCCGGATTTTCCAAGAAAAAAATCTTTCCCCGTGTTTTTTCCTCGCGGTTCGCGGCCCCCGAGCTCTCCGCGGGTCCCGAGCCTCCCGACCCGATCGGCCCCCACCCCCCCATTCCACGCACCGAACTGCGCCCGTGCTCAGCCGGGGGGGCCCGGGGGGGGCGGCGGTAAACAACCGGGGGGCGGCGGGGCCGCTCGGGCCGGCGGGGCCGCTCGGGCCGTACCTGGGGGCGACGGCGGCGGGCGCGGAGCGGCGGTGCGGGGCGCGGAGCGGGGCGCAGAGCGACGGTGCGGGGCGCAGAGCGGAGCGGAGCGGGGCGCAGCGGCGGCGGCGGCGGCGGCGGACGAACGGCGCTGGCTCCTCCCTCCCCCGGCCCCGCCGCCCGCCCGCTCCGCTCCGCCGCGGCCGCAGCCCCCTCCGCCGGCCGCAGCCGCTCCCTGCACCCGCCGCGCCCGGCCCCGCGTGGGGACCCACGGGGGAGCGGTGGGGTCCGGGTGTACCGTGGGAGGGTGACCCCGGGATGGGGAGCGCGGGACACAGAAATCACGGGGTGGGCACGGTGTCCGTGGCCGGGTGCGTGATGGGAGCCCTGACGGTGCCCACGGGGATGTGGTGACAGCGCTAACGAGGACGGGGGGTGCTGAGCACAGGGTGGGGGGCTGTGTGCAGGGGACGCTAGGGGAGGTGCCCATGGGGGTTGGGGAGGGCACCCACACGGAGCTGGGGACGGTGCCCACAGGGTCCCCGGGATGGGGTGCCCGGTACCCGTGGTGGGGTGAAGCTCGTACCCACAGGAGTTTGGGACGATGCCCACGGGGATGTCGTGACAGTGACAACAGGGATGGGGGATGGCGACCACACCGTGGGGAGCTGTACCCAAGGGGGACCGGACACGGTGCCCAGGGAGGCCCAGGGGGATGGTGCCCAGGGAGGCAGGGTGGGGATGGTGCCCACAGGGACTGGAAACAACACCCAAGGGGATGCTGTGACAGTGACAACCGGGTGCCCACGAGGGCAGGGGACGGCACCCGCAGGGAGCTGCGGACGCTGCCCACGGGGATGCTGTGACAATGCCAGTGGGATTTGGGGACAGCACCCAGAAGGGGCTGGGACGGTGCCCTCGCTTGGTGGCGGTGGGGTGGAGATGATGCTCATGGAGAACTGGGACGGTGCCCATGGGAGTTGGTGACAGTGCCCACGGGGCAGGGGGCAGCTCCACACCCCGGGGTGCCAAGCTCGGCCTCGGAAGGGGGGCACACACCAGACACGGGGGTCCCACCCAGATCCGCACCGCCCCGGGCAGGATCCGGCCCCGCAGGACACCCGCACGTCGGGGGGCCCTGCCCCTGCGCCCCCCGGGGGATGTGTGGGACAGGAGAGGACGGGGGCCGTACCCCGCTGTGGGGCCGGAGCCGGAGCCGCTGTGGGGCCGGGGATGACGGCGTGTACTGGGAGTCGGGGGGATCACTGGGAAGGGCGCTGAGGGTCGCCCCCCAGAGCCCCCCGACCCGCCCGTGCCACCCCACCCCCTTCCCAGCAGCCCCTGCTGCCAGCCCCCCCTTTTCCCCCCCGGACTACACGTCCCGTCATGCCCGGGCTTCTTAAAGCGGCTCTGCCGCCCCCCACCCCCGCCCCGCGCCCCGCAGCTCAGCCCTGGGACCCCCAGGGGGTTTAGCTTGGCCGCCCCCCACCCCCCAGCCCCGTGGGTACCCCCCTCCCTGGGCCGCACAGGCGGTGCGGTGACACCCAGGGGACGAGGGGGATGGGGGTCTCCCGGGCATGAAGGCTTCCAGGAGAAGAGGGTCCTCAAGGGATGAAGGTTTCCATGGGAGGGGCGCACCCAGGGGATGGTTTCCCATAGTCCGGGTGCGCAGGCAACACCCCGGGAAGGGGAGGGGGGGGTCCCCAAGGGCCAGCGGCTCTCAGAGCACGGTGCTGCTCAGAATGGGGACAACAATGGGACAGTGCTACCCGGGGAATGGGGAACCCCAGGGGATGGTAGTTCCCAGGGGATGGTGGTCCCCTGGGCGGTCCCCAGGGGATGGGGGTACTCAGAACGCGGAGGAGAGTGACACCTGGGACTGCTGGTGGGTGTCCCCACAGACCCCGATGGACCCCTGGACTTCCTGCTGCCCCTGTTCCCCACAAGCCTGTGCTCTCCATAGCCCCCATTGATCCCCCGGTCCCTGTGTCACCCTGGGGCCCTCATCCGCATGGCTGGCGGTCCCAGCGTGGCGGGGCAGCAGCAGCGTGACGGCCCCCCCGTCCCTCCCCGCCTGTTCCGTACACTTTATCCTCAGCAAACACGGCGCGGCCACGGCCCCCCGCAACCGTCTGCCCGAGATAAGGCTGTGGCCGAGCTCGCCTGCCCCCAGCCCGTGGGGCTCGGCCATGTCAACACCACGTCATGTCCCCAAATCCCCCTGCCCGAGGCTGCCTGGCAGCCCCCATCCCAGTGGGGAAACTGAGGCAGGGCTGAAGTTTTCCTGTGGCCCCTCTGGAGCATGGACAGGCACCTCTCACACTCATCACCAGCCCCCTGTCTCCTGTGCGGTGACCCCAGTGCCACCACAGGTCTCTCTGCACCGCCCCAGCAGGGTGGGGAACCCGTGCCTTGTGGCAGACCCCGATCCGGGGGGATTTGGGATTCAGAGGGGCTGTGCTGTTCTCGGGGCGCAGGCAGTCGGCCGGAACATGCTCATTAAAATTCATCCTGCTGCTCTGCGGCGGAGACACTAAATATAGCCCCAAGTCAGCAGTGGTGCCCCCCGTACCCCCAGAAAGGGGATGACACCAGGCACTTCCATCCCCACCATTGGACACCCCCATGGGGCAGCAGCCGCCACCAGTCGGGGGGCCCGGATGGCCCCATGGGGGTGTCCCCCCCTCCCAGATCACATCCTTCACACCCCACCAAACACCAGTCACCAGCCATGTGCCCCCCAGCAGGATGCGGCACCACCAAGTCCCAGCCATCCCCGTGACCCTGTGGGAAGGGGAAGCCCCCCACGCTGGCCCCCGCTCGCCCCTCGCCTGCCCCCGGCGCTGGGAACGGCCCCAGCCCCTTCCGGCCCCCCCGGCCCCGGGCCGGAGGCAGCTGTGCCGGGGCGCCCTGCCAAGGCGCCGAGGCCTCGACGCCTTCCCCCCACCCGACCGCCCCCGCGGCGCCCCGGGGAGCTGCGAACCCCCCCGAGCACCCCCTGCCACCCCCCACCCCGCCAGGGCCAGCACCCCCTGCCCCCAAAGTCTGGGAGTGCTGTGCCAGGGGGGTGTCCAGCAGTGCGCCCCCGATCCCCTCCAGCCTGGGGACCCTCCAGTGGTGTCTGTTCCCCCGCCAGCTGTGGGAAGTGGGCCCCCCCTGCACAGGAAATCCCTCCTCATGGACAGGGCTCCCCCCGGCGGGACCCCCCCCCTGCTGCCGGGGTCCCCCCCCTGCTGCCGGGGCCCCTCGCCGGCTGGGCAGCCGCTTGCCTGCCTAATCCCGGCCCCGGCACGGGGGGATTTGCTGCGCCCCGGCCCCATGAATGATTAACCGGGGAATTAAGGGGCCGCGAAGCCCCCCCGAACGGGGCTGGGGAGGGGTCGGGGGGGCAGTGGGTGACTGAGCTCCCACCCCAGCCCCCTGCTCTTCACCCTGCTCTTAAGCCTTTGGGGGTTCTCCTGGGGTTCTCCCCTGGGGGGTTCTGGGAGTACTGAGAGTGTTGGGGGTGATGAGGGTTTGGGGGGGGGCTGGGAGTGTTCTGGGGGTGCTCAGGACTGCGGGTATTGGGGTTGAAGGGGGTTCTAGGGGTGCTGGGGGTGTTGGGGGGCTACTGGGGGCATTCTGGGGGTGCTGGAGGTGTTGAGGCCTGGGGGTTTTGGGGTTGCAGGGGGTTCTGAGGGTGCTGGAGGTTTTGGGGGGTTGCTGGGGGCAGTCTGGGGGCTTTGGGGTGCTGGCAGTACTGAGGGTGTTGGGGTTGTGGGGGGCTGGGGGTTGTGGGGGGGCTGCCCCCCGGCCCCGCTCCCCATCCTCCCGTTGCCATGGCGACGGCTGGCACCATCCCTGGGGATATTTTTAGCCGCTGGTGCTGCAGGGAGGGGGTGGGGGGCAGCCCGGGCCCATGGCTGGGACACGTGTGTGCACACGCGTGTCTGCGGCACACATGGCTGTGCACACGCGCGTGTGCCCGCCCCTGCACGGGTACCTGTGTGCACACCTGCCCGGGGTGTTGGTGACTGCAGGCATGTGCAGGAACACACACACTCACACACACACGCACACACACACGCTCCTGTGCAGCCACACGTGTGCAGACACCTGCCTGTGTCACACACAGTCCCTAGTGCACACCTGTGGTTGCACACACACGTGCAAACCTCTGTCCTCACACACACACGCACACACATGCGTGCACACCTGTGCTCGTGTGTGTGCGTGAACACCTGTACATCTATGCACACACACATGTGCACACACAGTCCCGTGAGTGTGCACACACTCGCACACCTGCACACGCACACAGCCGTGCTGGGAGACCCGTGCTGCCATCCCGGAGCCCTTGCACACTCACCCCTTTGCACCCTGTTTGCACATTCCTCGTTTTCACACTCACCCCCTGTTTGTACATCCCCTGTTTTTACACTCACCCTGTTTTTGCACGACCCCTCATTTTCACTTACACGGTGTTTGCACCCTCCCCCCGTGTTTGTACTCCCCACCTTTCCACACCCTTGCTGTTTGCACACCCGCTCATGTTTGCACGCCCCCGTGTTTCCAACCCCCATTTTCACCCCCCTCCGTGTTTACACACACATCCTATTTACACACTCAACCCCGGTGTTTGCACAGTCAAATCCTATTTCCACACTCACCCCCATGTTTCCACACAAACACGCCCCTTGTTTGCCCACTCTCCCCGTTTTCTCACCCACACGGTGTTTGCACTCTCACCCCTCTGTTTGCACACTCGCCCCCCCGTTTCCACCCACCCTTTGCACACCCACTCCCGCCCCCGCTCGCCCTGGCCCCCCGAACTACCACTCCCATCGCCCCCCGCGCCCGCCGTGCCCCGCCGCCCAATCAGCGCGCGGCTTGTTGGACGGTGCCGCCATGGCGGTGCCCAGGCGCTGAGGGCGGCGCCGGGCCGCGCTGAGGGGCGGCGGGACCCGCGGCCACCGGACCTCGGGGGGCTTCGGGGGGCTCCGGGGCGGCTCCGAGCTCCCCCAGGCCCAGGGAGCGGGGGGAACCCCAGCTGCGCCGCTCCGAAGCCGCTGGGCCGCCTCCCCGCGCTGCCCGGCCCGCTGTGCCCTGCCCGGCCGGGTCAGGGCTCCGTTCCCCTCGTCCTGAGCTCTCCGTCCGCAGGGTGACCATGAAGGTGGTGAACCTGAAGCAGGCCATCCTGCAGGCCTGGAAGGAGCGCTGGAGCGACTATCAATGGGCCATAAACATGAAGCGGTTCTTCCCCCGCGGAGCCACCTGGGACATCCTCAACTTGGCAGGTCCGGGGGCAGACGGGGGGGTTCCCCCTCTGTACTGGGCACACTGGGGTGTTTTGGGGGTCTCCACGCGGGTATTGGGGTGTTGCCCCCAGTGTTCCCCTTTTCGGGGTGGAGGCAGGGGTGTTTTGGGGGTCCCTGTTGCGTTTTGGGCCACCCCCTTCCCACAGCGTTTTTCACGCCAAAATGCCCATTCCAAACCACTTCAACCCATTCCAAACCACTTCAGCCCATTCCTGACTGTTCCCCCACCCCACTGACTCTGTCTTGGGGTCATTCCCTCCTTTTTCCCCATGGGAAGGTTCAGGGCTCAGCACAGCCTGGCTTTTGGGACAAGAGAAGCAGCTTCGAGTTGAGCCAGGAGAGAATTAGGTTGAAAATTAGATGAAATTTCTTCATGGAAAGGGTGGTTAGGTGTTGGAACAGGTTGTGGTGAAGTTACCATGTGGATGTGGCTCTTGGGGATTTTTGGTTAGTGGTGAGATGCTCTTGGAGGTCTTTCCAGACTTACTAATTCCCCGATTTCCTGTTTCTAGCACTGCACAGGAGCCAGGTGCTGCTCCCAGGGCTGCTCCCCAGCCCAATCCAAGGGCATTTCACACAAATCCTGCCAAAGGCTAGGACTGGTTTAAAGATTTGCCAGGCTCTCCTGCTAATTATAGAAACTTGGTGCTGGGATTTTCCCTGTGCAGCGAGTCCCTGGATAAATAAACAGAGCTGGGGGTTGCTGCTCCAGGGGGTTTAAAGGAACCAGCCCCACAGAGGCAGCAGCTCTCGCTCCTCTGAGTGTGGGGATCATTCCCCTGTGGATGTTTTTCCTCTCTCTCTCCATCCTCCCATTGGATTTTCTGTCTGGTTTTTGTCACACCCTGAGCTGCCCCAGCTGGGTTTGTTCTCTCTGAGGTGAGGCTGGAGGGGCCAGGTGGAGCTGTGGCCGTGGGGAGATGGATTTGCTCTGGATGGATTTGCTGGGGGTGGGGGTGGTTGGCTCGAGGGCCAGTCCTGCTGCTGCCCAGCTGGTCCCCGGGGCTCCCTGGTGCCTGTTCCCACCCTGGTGGCACCGGCTCCTGCTCCGCTGGCAGCGAGACCTGCGGGGTGCTTGGCGTGGGCTTGTCTGTGTATCCCCAAAAACAGAGCCAGAGATGATAATTCCCAATTATTTCTGCAGGAACGAGTTTCTCCTGGCCCACATTTAGCCAGGGCTCAGTGGCTTTGCTGGGGGCAGCTCCTCTGCCAGGAGGGGAAGGAGCCGTGTCCCCTTTTCCTTTTGGGAGCCACATGGGCAAGATGCCGGCCCTGACTCTGAGCATTGTGTGCACACAGGGAGAGCCCATTCCCGAGGTCCTGATGGCTGGAACAGCAGCTCCTTTCCTCACCACAGCCCCCAGGAGCTGTCCTTTCCCAAGCTCGTGCCTTGCAGCTTGGAAGTACAAAGGAGGGAGAGCTGGCACGAGCTGCCAGGATCACGGCAGGGCCCGGCAGATCGCTGCTGACACGTCTGCAGCGGGGAGCAGCATGTGGCTGGCTCATGGTGACACTCTGGGATGGGCTGGGGAGGGGACGGCTGCCACCAGCCTTCTGTCCTCATCCCAGACGCTCTTGGCCCAGGATTCAGCCTTGGAGCGAGATCCAGGGAGTCTCCTGTTCCCGCACTCAGGATCCTGCAGTGGCTCCTCCTCCTCGGCTTTGGGGCGACAACTTCGACCCGGCTGCTGCTCCCCCTTTTACATCTGGGTGCTCTGACCTACTTGCAGCCTGCGCCGCAGCCCGGGGCCTGCTCGGGGAGGTGCTTCCTGCACTCTGCCGTGGTTCAAATGGACAATTAAAGGCTTGGCTGAGCAGATGGGACGGGCAGAGCCCCTCGGGCCACTGAGGGCCAGACGGGCAGGGTTGCACCCAGTGCAGGGGACTGGTGGCCCCAAGCTCTGCCCCAGGTGCCCAGGGAAAAGCCACTCGGTGGAGGCTGCAGGAGCCTCCTGGCAAGAAGTGGGAGGGAGGGGAATGTGGAGAGCAGCAGCAGCAGTTTCGGGGCTGGAGCGCCCAGGGAGAGCTGTGTTAGCAGGAGGCTGCATGCTCTGCCTGAATTATTCACCGGCTTGTGCCCGTCAGGGATTAGAAAGTTGTGGGATTCAGTGAATTTAGGAGAAAACTGGTATGGAGTCACTGTGGTTGGTACAGCTGGACTTTGCCAGCTCCCCTGTGGGATGAGGGGAGGAGAGAGTGTGTCTGTGTGTCCCCATGTGCTGACCTGGGACCCTCTTTCCTTGCAGAGGCTCTCCTGGAGCAGGCCATGATTGGGCCATCCCCAAACCCACTCATCTTGTCCTACCTGAAATACGCCATCAGCTCCCAGGTAAGGACCTGCTGCTGCTGGGGGTCACCTTGCAGCCTCAGCGAGGTGGGCAAAGCAACTGGGGTGTTGGTGTTGGGCAGGCACCCCAGATCCCTGTGTGAGCCTCTCCTGGGCTGGACAGACACCCCAAATCCCCCGATGTGAGCCTCTCCTGGGCCGGGGCAGGCAGTGAAGGGCTCAGCGCGTGCCCTGGGCAGCGATGTTTCCATAAATAGCCTCCGCCATCGCCCCGGGTGGGAATTCTGCCCCCCGAGAGCCTCTGCACTCGCTGTGAGCTCCACGCTTTCATATCCTGGCATTTAATATTGCCTAAAGTTTGTGTGAAACACATCAGCGATCACCTAAAAATGTCTGTTTGGATTTGTGCCGGGTCAGCGCCCCGGCCCCGGCCCCGTCTGCGGTGACAGGCAGCGGGGCCGTGCCCTGACCTTGCCGTTCCTCAGCAACGAGCGCGGTGCTGGCACACAGCCCCCGTGACACCGCGCTTGTTTTGGCTTTCTGTGTTGTAGATGGTGTCTTATTCCACGGTGCTGACGGCCATCAGCAAGGTACGGCTCTGGCAGGTGCTCTCGGAGGTTTCACTCTTTACCCACAACCACGCGAATCCCTTTCCCTCCCCACAACTCCCACCAAATATAGGTCAAGTGGAAAGCGACGTCCTGGGCTGAGTCAGCAGCGGGCAGCCAGCGCGGATTAGCACCCGAGCCTTTCTGTGTCCCCCTGGGGATGAGCTGCCGCGGGTCCCTGCGGGTTTTGGGGGTGTGAGTGCCTGGTCCCTGTGCCCTGGGGGCCTGGCAGGCTCCCGGCCTGTGTGTAACCCCATCCCAACCGCCGGAAACCACATCCCGCCGTGGCCGGCGGTGCTGGCAGCGCTGTGGGGATCGGGGCTGGCCGTGCAGGAGCTGCCAGGGCCTGGGCCATGCGGCTGCAGCCACACGCCATGCTCAGCTGTGGCTTCCCATGGGTGCTCAGCGTCCCTGTGCTGCTTCCTTGGGGACAAGCCCCTCTGTGGCTGCCTCTGCTTGGTGTTGGGGAGCCTCTCACAGGCTGTTACAGACGCCCCCACTCTCTTCCTTGTCAGGGTCACCTCAGGCCCTCTACTCGGGGTGACCAAAGGAGGAGTGATTTCAGGGAGAATGATTTCTCTTTCCCCATCTCCTTGTTGTTATGGGGGTTGGAGAACGCCACTGGCCGTCAGCACTGAAAATTTTGGAGGAGTGCAGGCTGAGCTCGGAGTTGTGCTGTGAAGCCCTGGTGAGGTGGGAACCCCTCCAGCAGGCCCAGCATTGATCCGGGGGGAAGCGCTCCCGGGGGAGGGTAGAGCAGAGCCCAGCCCAGCCCAGCTCTGCTCCGAAGGGCTCGGGCTAGTTTCTGTTACCCGGTGCCGCGTCGCTGCCCGTTCGGAGGGGCGGGCACAGCGCTGACCTTGACAGCCGAGCCTTCCTCCTTCAGCGCAGCGTGGGCCCAGCGCGGAGCTGCGGGCAAGCTCCGGCCCGGCGGGGCTCCCCATCTGCTCCGGGAGGAGGCGGGGGGGCCACGCTTCTGCTGCCCCCCGCCCCCAGCCCCGCGGCCAGCCGGGCTGCTGGCGCTGCCAGCCCCACCGAGCCGGGGGTGGGCAGGGGGCTGGCGTCCGGCCACCACCGCCGCGCCAGGGCAGCGCAGCCCCGGCCTGAGGCTGCGGAGAAAACCCAGCCCCGGCCCTGCTGCCGCGGCCCCACCGCCTCTCGCCACCCCGGGAGGGCACGACCTGGCCGACAGACAGCTCTGACCTACTTCTCATTCAAGTGGCTTCTGGGCAGCTGCCAGGGGGAGTGTCCTGCGGCCGCAGCGCCTGGCCCGGCCCTGGAGGAAGGGCTTGAGCTTGTATCGGGAGCTGCCGGAGCAGCCCCCATCTGAGGTATCTCTGTGTTCCCCTGCTGTAGTTCGATGACTTCTCCCGGGACTTGTGTGTCCAGTCGCTCTTGGAGATCATGGACATGTTCTGTGACCGCCTCAGGTACTGTGTGACATTCCAGTGCTGCCATCTCTGCCCTGGCTGTGCCATGGGCAGAACCAGGAGCCAGCAGAGCTCAGGGGTCCTGTCTGATCCCAGGATACTCAGCATGGCAGAGGAAAGCAGGTTCCCCCTCCAGCTCTGTGTCCATTACCAAATTGCTGCCCATGAGTGCCAGCAGAGGGACAGCAGAGGGATTCCAAACCCCACCAGCTTTTTTGGAAACTGCAGGAAGCCCCCCTGTTCTGGGCTTAACCTCACCATGGTTTTTCTGCCCAGCTCAGGTAGATGGGGTGGGTGTAAGACCCGTGGTCCAAGGGTCTCTGTTTCCTTTCCCTCTGCAGCTTCCCAGGCCCCTGCTGCGTGTCCCAGTCTGGTCCTGCCTGTGCTGCCCCAGGCACTGCCTTGTTTTTTTTCCTTTATGCTCTTCCGCTGGTGTTGCAGGACCCAGGGGAGTCCAGACAATTCAGGCCACAAAAACTTTTTTAGAAAGCTCAGAAATCTTCCTGTTAACCCCTGACAGCCTCTTCTGGGAGGCAGGAGCGTGTGGCAGGGACAGTGGGAGGCGGAGGAGGAGGATGAGGAAGGCTCTTCAATGAGATGAAATGAAGCAGCAGCAATGAATATGCATCAGCGGCAGATGTTGACAAGGAGCTGTCGCTGGCCAACTGCAGAGCCGGCCCTTAATCCTCTCCTGCCTGCTCTGATCCTCTGCTTAATTTGATCAAAACTTCTGGCCCCGATGATTTGTGCATCAGGAGGGGAAAGCGTTCACCTCTCGCAGTGCACTGATCAATGCTGAGCCTCTCTTAGCAAGATAATTTGATTAAAAGCTTGGAAAGTTTCCCTGTAGTGGAGTGGCCAGCGAGGAGGCTGCGTGGTGGGGGTGGGGGTGTCTCCTTCCCCCTGGCACAGCGGGAATGCTGCTGGGATGAGCAGGTTGGGCTCTGCAGCAGAGGAGTGGGCTGGGAGCATGAGACCTGGGCTTGAGTTCCCCAGCCTACCCAGTGTCCGTGCCTCAGTTTCCCCGCACACAGTGAGCACATTCCCACTTCTCTCCTGTCCCAGCTGCCACGGCAAGGCCGAGGAGTGCATCAGCCTGTGCCGGGCGCTGCTGAGTGCCCTCACCTGGCTCCTGCGCTGCGCCGCCTTCTACGCCGAGAAGGTGAAGGAGCCGCTGGAGCAGGCGGCAGCAGAGAACCAGCTGAAGATGTGCCTGGAGCGGCTGGAGAAGGTGCTCAGCAGCACCAAGAACCGTGCCCTGATCCACATCGCCAAGCTGGAGGAGACGTGTATGTCCCTGTCCCGTGTGCTGGCCCTGGGGAGATGTCATTGCCACCTCTCCCTTCCCCCTGCCCGGCTCCTGCCGCATTGTCCCTGCGGCTCCAAGCCTATCCATCTTCCAGCCCTGTTGCTGTAACCGTCTTCTCCCTGGCTCTGTGCCACCCTCTGCCCCCTCCTCTCCGTGCTGCCCTTGGAAGAGGAGCAGAATTAATATGAAGGCTGCATGAGCTGTTCCTGGGCGTGTGGCGAGCCCTGAGCTCCGACAGCCTGGCACAGCCCCACGCCTTCGTCTGTGCCTGTGTCTGGCCAGGAGGCTGTGCCAGGCTGGGCTTGGGATGGGACCTGCTGGGGGCACACAGACCCCTGTGCTGGGCTTGCATCACCAGTGGGGATCCCCAGCCTCTTCAGCCCCTCTGGGCTGCTGTAGGCCTTGGAGCTGCCCTCTCTGGTTTCCCCATGTGCCACTGTCCCCTCGCTGAATCCCTGCCTTCCCTCCCCAGCCTCCTGGAGCACCGTGGAGCAGTCCCTTGTCAAGCTGGGGGAGAACCTGAACAACCTTGGCAGCTCCCCGCTGCGGAGCCAGGCTGATGACTGCGTGTCCCTCATCAAGAGGTGGCTGTGTGCTGCTGCTCCGTGGGCTCGGGGGGCAAAATGGGCCTAAGCCCCACTCTGAGTCCCCCAAACCACCTGCTCTGAGGACTGAGAGGCTCCTGCCTCCCTCCACACTGGCTCCCTGCTTCCCTGTCCATTCCCATTTCAGATCCCTGCTCCAGCAGGGGCTGCCCAGAGGAGGGGGGGATAGGATTTGTTGTAGAAGAGTCTTGCCTAGGGGTTGCTCTTCTGGTGACCCTGGGACCCTTTACCATCCTTCAGCTGCTTTGGCCACACCAGAGCTGCTGTCCCTGCTCTGGATTCCCCTGGAATTGCTCCCAGGGCCTGAGGGCTTGGCTGTGCCATGGAGTTCTCAGGCACAGGTGTTCCAGTGTCCTGCCCCGGGGCAGCAAAGGTCAGGGGCTTGGCCAGGGAATGGGAGTGGGACAGGAGGAGCAGGAATCTGTCCCTGCAGGGCTCCAGTGACCCTGGGCTGTCCTCTCCCACCCAGCATCCCCACCATGCTCTCAGTCCACTCGGAGCAGCTGAACAAGACAGGCTTCCCCACCGTGCACGCCGTGGTGCTGCTGGAGGGCACCATGAACCTCACGGGAGAGACCCAGCCACTGGTGGAGCAGCTGATGATGGTGAAGAGGATGCAGGTACAGAAGTGACAGTGTGTTCTGCTCAGGCAGCCTGGGGCAGTGGGGCCTGGCCACAGCTCCATGCCATGTGCCTGCCTGTGCTGGTCCTGGTCCAAGGGAGCAGCGGGAGCCCATCAACACCTCTGCAGGGGTTCAGGGCTCTGCTGTGCTGGGGGATGTGCTTTGCTGGCAGCCCAGCACTGGGAGGGTTTGTGTTTGTGTCCCACAGCGCATCCCCTCCCCGCTCTTCGTGCTGGAGATCTGGAAGGCCTGTTTTGTGGGCCTCATCGAGTGTCCCGAGGGCACGGAGGAGCTCAAGTGGACAGCCTTCACCTTCCTGAAGGTAGGGCCCAGCCTCAGCTCCAACTCCCTGCCTGCTGCTGCCCTTTCCCTGCAGCCCTGAGCTCTGCCAGAGCAGTCTCTTGCAGTGTGCCCCCTGAGGTGTCCCCCACCCCACAGTGTTCCACTCACCCCACAATGTGTCCTTTGGGGTACGCACACCCCACAGTGTGTCCCTTTTTCTTGGGGTGCCCTCCAAGCTCACAGTGTGCCCCTCACCCACAGTGTGCCCCTCAGGATGTCCCTTGGGGTGCCCCCACATCCCAAAATGTGCCCCTTAGAGTGTCCCACACCCCACATTATACCCCCCACACCTCACAATGTGCCCCCACTCCCCACAATGTGTCCCTTGGGGTTCATCCCACCTGAGCCCACCCCAACTCCCCTGTCACCTGCTGAGCATCAACTTTGCTGTCCAGGTGCTTCCTTTCAGCCCAGCCTCACTTTGTTTGGCACAGTGGGTTTTCCTGAGATGTTGTGGGGGTAATGTGGCTCCAGGTGATGGTGGAAGGGCACCACAGAGGGGAGCAGGGGCACAAAGTCCCCTGGGTGCACATGCTGCTCCAGAAATGCTGCTTTCCTGGGGCTGGGAGAGCAGCTGTGTGCAGCTGTGTTGGTGTGGGCTGGTGCTGCTGGGGGGTCCCAGCTGTGGAACAGGGTCTGTCCTAATGTCACTCTGTACCCTGTGTCTTTCAGATGCCTCAAGTGCTGGTTAAACTCAAGAAGTATCCCCAAGGGGACAAGGTGAGTCTGGGGTGCCATCTACGGGGCCTGTGTGTGTCACAGTGCTGCTGTGCCTGGCCTGCACAGGGAAATGCTCCCTCTCCCAAGAACCTTCCCTGATGGAGCAGATGGGGGCAAGGGGAGGTGGGCCTGTGCCAGTAACGTGGTGAGCTCAGTGCCTGGCTTTGTGCTCGCCAGGATTTCACTGAGGATGTGAACTGTGCCTTCGAGTTCCTGCTGAAACTGACCCCTCTGCTTGACAAAGCTGACCAGCGCTGCAAGTGAGTGCTCACCATGGCCACAGCTGCCACCTGGCCACATGCCACAACCACCCTGTCCTCAGTGTGGGGTGCTGGGGCAGCTCCTGGCAGGGCTGGGTTAGTTTCTGATCCCATTTCTTCTTCCTGAGGACCTGCTGCTGCCACATGAGTGAGGCAGCGAGTGTGTGACAGCTGAGTCACGTGTGTGACACCCAGAGCTGCTCTGGACCCTGCAGCACCTTCGGAGGGGTGGGACAGGGCCAGGAGGGCAGCTCAGGAGTCCCCCTGCCCTGTGGCACTGTCTGGGGTGACAGGAATGCTGTCCTTGGGGCTACAGCTCTCCTCTCTCTTCCAGCTGCAACTGCATGAGCCTGCTCCTGCAGGAGTGCAGCAAGCAGGGGCTGCTCTCCGAGGCCAACATGAACAACCTCATCGACAAACGGTACAGCCACACCTAAGTCTGGGAAACCCCCAGAAGTGGGGCTGCAGCACTGGGTTTTGGGGGGAGCATGAGGGAACAGCTGTGCTGACACTGGGGGACTGGGATTTGGACGTGGCAGTCCAGGGGGATGGGATGCTAATTCTGGGACAGGTTGGGTGCAGGCAGAGCCTGTCCCCTCAGGGAGGCAGCTGGTGGTGGCCAGAGGCAGTGGGTGTCCCTTGGGGGTCGCAGTGAGTGTAGGAAGAGAGGCAGGGTGATGGATTCCTACACACTGGCCCTTCTTTGGGATCCCCCAGGGCTGCAGACAAGGAAAACTCTCCGTCCCTGAAATCGGCCGAGAACGCCAACATCCAGCCAAACCCAGGGCTCATCCTGAGGGCTGAGCCCACTGTCACTGAAGGTGAGTGCCCTTCTGCAGCTGTGCTGGGCTGGCTGGGCTTAGGCCTGGAGCCTCTTGCCAGCAGCATCAGCCTAACCAGGCAGCCAGGGCGGTTGGGAGGCGCCAGATCTCCCACTGCCCTGGGGTGGAATAGTAGAGGAATCACTCAAGCCTTGCTGCTCCGTTGTGGAGATTAGGAGCTCCCCTCCTCCTTCCCAGGAAGCTGGAGAAGCTGTCAGGTGGCATGTCATCAGTGCCAGCAGCCTGAGCTCAGCCAGCTCTGCCCGTCCCGCTCAGCTGCTCCCTGTGTGCATCGGGGACTCCCCATGTCCCTGTGTCACTCTGCTTGTTTTGCTGCTGCTGAATGACAGGATGTTTTCCTGCTGCTGGCAAGGGCTCAGAGGTCTCCATCCTACCTCTCCCAAATCCAGCAGATCCTTGCTCCTCAAGATCTCAGGGACAGCTCTTGCAGCTGATCGACTCTGTACCCCAACAGCTGGAGTTTGCTGCTGCTCTGTAGCACACATTGCCCATGACTTCCCTTTCCTCTTACTTTTGTGCTTGTAGACCATGGATGCAGATCATTCCAAGTCCCCCGAGGGCCTGCTGGGGGTCCTGGGTCACATGCTGTCTGGGAAGAGCCTGGACTTGCTGCTGGCAGCAGCAGCAGCCACTGGGAAGCTGAAATCCTTTGCTCGGAAGTTCGTCAAGTGAGTGTTCACTTGGATGGCACTGTGACTGGTGACCAGAGCACGCAGCTCCCTGAACTGGGCAGAGTGCAGGCCTTTTGGAGCCTGGGGAGGGCTGCCCCCTAGGCAGGGCTGGTTGTGCCTCTGGCCTTTTGGAGCACTGGGGAGGGCTGGGATCTCAGGGAAGCTGCACCCCCTCTTTTCCTCTGTGTGAACAGGGCAGAAAATTGGAGCCAGCTTGGTCTGGGGGTGTTCAGAAAACTGAAGGCCATGGCAGAGCCCTGGGTCCAAGGCTGTGTGTCTCTGCTGTCCTGGGTAGTGCACAGGCACCAGCACACACATGGGGCTGTGTGATGGGCTCTCCTGAGGTGGTTTGACCCACACCAGCCCCAGGGTGCATGAGGGGCCTGTCTGGGGGTCTGTGCTCCAAAATGCCCACAGAGCTGGCTCTGGGGAGAGCCCGTGGGTGTGGGATGAGCAGCATGGCTGGACCTGTGTGGCCACAGGGAGCGGAGACAGGAGGAGGTGACCTGTCCCTGAGGTGCTGGAGGGTGAATACAGAGCTGGGCCTTGCATCTCCAGCCCTTCTGTGCTGGGATGGAGTTTGGAGGGGGTCTACAGGCCAGGCCCTGCTTGTCTCAGGGTTAGGAATTGCCTGGTTGGACTGATAATGCCACTCTCTGCCCCTCCAGGCTGAATGAATTCACCAAGCAAATCACGGGAGAAATCTGTAAGTGTGGGTTCCTCTGTGTGTGGAGTGATTGGAGCTGTGCTCCCTTGCTGCCTGTGCTGGGATGCTCTGGGGCCAGGCTGGATTAAACTGGGACTGGCTGTGGTGCTGGAGCAAGCTGAGCTTTGCTGGGCCCGGCTGGGGGTGCTGGCAGGGAGGGGGCCATGTGCCAGCAGGGATCTGGGCTCGTGGGGACATGCTGCCTTCATGTGCGTGTCCATCCCAAATCTGGGGTGTTCCCAAGGGCTCCCTCTCTCCGTGTGAGCCTGGGGGCCCCTCAGCTCCCTCCCTGGAAGGGGTGATGTGTCAGCACAGCCCAGATAAGGACTCTGACTCTGCGTGATGAAACTTGCAGAGTGCTCTGACCTTCCATGGTGAGGGAGGCCCCACTTGGGCTGGGGCTGCCCAGAGAAAGGCCAGAGCTGCTCTGGGGACTCAAGAGTTGGGGAGAGGCACTTGGCACATCCCCTTGTTCACACAGAAGCACTGGACAGGTTAGAAAAGCTGCATGGAGGAAGCAAGGCCCTGGCCCCTGTGCTTGTGGGGTTCTGCCTCCCTCCTCCTGCTGAGGCCAGAACATCCCAAGCTCTTTATTTCTTCTCCCTCAGCCAAGAGTGGCCCAGTCCGGGCTCTGCTCTTTGACATCTCCTTCCTCATGCTGTGCCATGTGGCCCAGACCTATGGCTCAGAGGTAAGGATCCTTAAGGGATTGAGAGGATGGGATTGGATCCTGTGAGGGAGGGGAAGGATGGGGCTGGATCCTCCGAGGGGCTCTCACTCTGCCAGCTCAGCCCCTGCGCTGCTGCAGCCTGTCAGCCTCCTCTAGTGGCCAGCCTGCCAACTGTCCCCACTGTGCCTCCTGTCCTTGCAGCCACTTCATAGCCCAGGGTGGAGCACCCAGTGCCTGTCACCTGGAAATCTGCCCTGGGGCTCTGTGGGTGCCAGGTGATGGAGCAGGACTGGCTGTCACCTCCCTGAGGACTTGGGCTGTGCTCCATGGATGGGCAGGGGGATCAGTGGGAAATGCTGCTTCCAATGGCCTCAGAGCTCACCAGACCTCTCCCAGTTTGCCCCTCCAGTTTGGCACTGGTTGGCTGGGGGGTCGCATGGCCAGGCAGTGTCAGCCCTCCCCCATGCAAGGAGGAACTCACAGCCCTGCTCAGGAAACAGCACTTGGGTTTCATGAAAATTTTCCAGCTTTCGACATCTGTGTGTGTTGGGAGGAGAAACGATACCGAAACACTGGGAATGCAGAGAGGGGGAGAGAGGGGTCCTGCCCAGCCAGCCCTGGGAGCAGGGAGGGGGGACCAGGCAGGGACGGATGTGCCCAGGGCTGTCCAATGAGATCTCATCCTCCCCTCCCAGCCCGGTGACTTTCCTGCCCAGCTGCTGCTGAACAGATGTGCAAAACTTTTCTGGACAAAAATAGTGTCCCCTGGGTGACACAGGCTGAGGGGAGGAAGTGACGTGTGGGGTTCCCAGGTCATGGCCCCCACAGGACCCTCCCAGATGGGCTGTGTGACCCCGGCCCTGGGGACCCTGTGCATGGCTTGATGGGGTGGGGGGACAAGGGACCCGTTTGAGCAGGACACGGTGACCCCATGGCCACACTCACAGCTGGCCTGGCATCTCCCTCTGAGCTGGGCTGTGTTCTGCTGGGGAGGCCCCTGGTATTGGGGGAAACCACAACCCACAGATGGGAAACCAGTGCCCTACTGGAGCCTGACCAGTGCCTGTCTCTCCCTCCAGGCCACAGGGCGGCGCTGTTCCCATGGCCATGGACACCCCAGGGTGGGGGACAGGCCCCAGGGTGGGGGTCCCCAGCAGGGTCCCTGCAGGATGCAGACCCTGTGCTGGTTCCTTTCCAGGTGATCCTGTCAGATTCCAACCCTCCGGGTGAGGTGCCCTTCTTTGAGACCTGGATGCTGACCTGCATGCCCGAGGAGGGGAAGATCCTCAACCCTGACCACCCCTGCTTCCGCCCGGATTCCACCAAGGTGGAGTCCCTGGTTGCCCTCCTCAACAACTCCTCCGAGATGAAGCTGGTGTAAGAGCCCACCCATGTGCCCACCCTGCCAGGCCTGGGGGGAGCCCCCAGCCCAGCTCCCCATGCCCCACAGCTGTATCTGAATCCCCATCTCCCCCTGACAGGCAGATGAAGTGGCATGAGGTGTGTCTGAGCATCTCAGCTGCCATCCTGGAGATCCTCAACGCCTGGGAGAATGGAGTTCTCAGCTTTGAATCGATCCAGGTGGGGCTGGTGGGGGACAGAGTGGGGCTGTGCTGTGTCCTGAGGAGGGGCCAAGGGTCCAGAAGCTTTGGGGTACCCTTTTCTCCTGCCCTGATTGCTCTGGCAGCTGCCTTGGAGCTTGCTGTGACTTGGGAGTGAGGAACTGATGTGGCTGCAGCTCCTTGTTCCTGCTCCAAGCTGCCCCCTGGGTGACAGTGGGACTGGCAGGGACAGTGTCACCCATGGAGGAGAGAAGGACTTGGACGCTGCAGCCCTGGGAGGTGATGGCTGCACATCCACCTGGCTGTGCTCATCCTCTGCTCCATCTCTCTCCTAGAAAATCACGGACAACATCAAGGGGAAGGTGTGCAGCATGGCCGTGTGTGCCGTGGCCTGGCTGGTGGCCCACGTGCGCATGCTGGGCCTGGATGAGCGGGAGAAGTCCCTGCAGATGATCCGGCAGCTCGCCACCCCCCTGTACGGGGAGAACACGCTCCAGTTCTACAACGAGCGGTGAGCTCGGGCTCACGGGCCTGCTCCTGCCCTGCTGCTGCTGCTTCCCAGTGCCACATCTCCTGCCCTGCTTCCCCTTTTCCACTTCTGGTGCTGTGCCATCTCCTGCCCTGCTTCCACTTCTCAGTTCCATGCTGCCTCCTGCCCCGTTTTCACTTTGCAATGCCATTGTCTCCTGCCCTTCTTCCTCTTCCCAGTGCCATACCATCTTCCCTGTTTCTGTTTCCCAGTGCTGTGGCATCCCCTGCCCTGCTTCCACTTTCCAGTGCCATGGCCTCCTGCCCTGATTCCACTTCCTGATCTCATGTCGTCTCCTGCCCCATTTCCACTTTCCAGTGCCATTGTCTCCTGCCTTTCTTCCTCTTCCCAGTGCCATACCATATTCCCTGTTCCCATTTCCCGGTGCCTGCCCAGCTCCCACCTCCCAAGCCGTGCCATTCTGTGCCCTGCTGTCCCTCCCCAGTGCCCGTGTGACACTGTCTCTCTCCTCCAGCGTGGTGATCATGAGCTCCATCCTGGAGCACATGTGTGCAGATGTCCTGCAGCAAACGGCCACGCAGATCAAATTCCCTTCCACTGGCATGGACACCATTCCCTACTGGAATCTTCTGCCCCCCAAGAAGCCCATCAAGGAGGTGCTGACCAGCGTGTTCACCAAGGTGCTGGAGAAGGGCTGGGTCGACAGCCGCTCCATCCACATCTTTGACACCCTGCTGCACATGGGGGGAGTCTACTGGTTCTGCAACAACCTGGTCAAGGTATGAGGGGGCAGGAGGGACCCCCAGTGCTGGGTGGGGTGCTGAGGTGGGTCTAGTTTGTGTTCCCATCGTCCTGGGTGTCCCTGAGCTGGGTGCTGGGACAGTTTTGGCGCTGGAGGGGAGCGGGACAGACCCACCTCTCCCCCCTGCCTTGCAGGAGCTGCTGAAGGAGACACGGAAGGAGCACACTCTGAGGGCTGTGGAGCTGCTCTATGCCATCTTCTGCCTGGACATGCAGCAGCTGACGCTGACTCTGCTGGGCCACATCCTGCCCAACCTGCTGACAGACTCCTCCAAGTGGCACACCCTCATGGACCCCCCCGGGAAGGCCCTGGCCAAGTAAGACCCCAGACCCATGGACACTCCCTCCTCGAGGCCTGTTTGGGAACATGAGGTGATGGTGTGTGCTGGGATGAGGATCCCAGCTGCCCAAATCACACTCTGGATTTGGCAGTGCCAACAGTTCCCACTCTGGTCTGCATTCCCTGCTGTCCCCTCCTCTGAGGAAGAACCTGCTGTGTCCCACGCCCTGTGGGACAGGTGTGTCAGGTGGGCTGGCAGCACCTGGCCATGTCCCTGCTCTGTCCCCAGGCTCTCTGTGTGGTGTGCCCTGAGCTCCTACTCCTCCCACAACAAGGGCCAGGCCTCAGCCCGGCAGAAGAAGAGGCACCGGGAGGACATTGAGGTGTGTCTGGGTAGAGCAGGGGGTGGCTGGGGGCTCTCTGTGCCCAAAAGCAGCAGTGGCTGGGGGCGGTGAGGGTGGCAGGAGTGGATGGGTAAAGCCAGACTCCCTGCCCAGCTTCTCTGGGTTTTCTGAGGCCTTCCTGCCTTAAAATTCAGGATTCTCCCTTACCTTTTCTGGGAAGGGGCTGTAAGGAGCTGGTCAGGATGTCCAGCCCAGACTGGGGTGCTGTGGGTGAACAGAGATCAGATCCTGGGCCGTGGGGCTGTGCAGAGCCCAGGGTGGGTCACCAGCCCTGTTCAGGGTGAGGGGCTGCTGGGGCTGACCCCCCTCTCCCCCCAGGATTACATCAGCCTGTTCCCCCTGGATGACACCCAGCCCTCCAAGCTCATGCGGCTGCTGAGCTCCAACGAGGAGGATTCCAACATCCTCTCCAGCCCCAGTAAGTGCAGGAGGGGAGGGGGGGATGGCTGCCCTGTCTTGCTGTCCCTTTTGGGTGTGAAATGTGTATTTGCACAAAACCCTTCCCTTCCCAAACCGGCCGGGTGAGGATTTAGAGCTCTCAAGTGTTCTTTTGAGTTATCTTGGAGTTTTTGCATTTGGGAAACACCAATTTCTTTATTTTTCTGATTAGAACAACTTAAAAATGTGAGGTTACACGTTCCCTCTCGTGTCAGTGCCCCCCAGCCCAGCACCCCACACGCAAGGGACTTAAGGGGATCTTTATGTCCCTCCAGCCACCCCACATGGGACCACAGCTGGAGGTGACATTCCTGATGTCTGGGGCCAAATCCTGACATTCCACTGCTGTTAACAAGGCTGGAGCAGAGCGATGAGGCCCCTTGGTCACATCCGTGTCCCTGCAGTGTCACGGGTTGCAACAGCTCCGGTGGGGGATTTGCTGGGAGGGTCCATGTCCTGCCCAGCGGGTGCTGTCACGGTTCCCACATACATTGTCCACACTCCTGGGCAGTGAGTCAGGAAATTCTCAGGTCATTCTTTCTCCCCTTATCCCAAATTACTCTCTATATATATATCAGTTTTCGACACATCCATTGACCTTCGGTTTCAGTTGTTTCATTACTGTCGAAATATGGGCTTTTCCCTTTATTTCACTTATCTTCTTTTACCTCCTGAGGCGGTCCCACCTCTTCCCAGTGACATTCAGGACTTTTTTGGGCTATTTGCTGCAGTGATGTGGAAATGCTGCTTCCTGCAGCCACCATGTAACTCATGTGATTCCATGAGAAAAGTGTGGGAGGGCTTTCTTTTTTTGGTGAGCATCCTCAGAGCAGCACAAGGTGGATCCTGCGGATTTGGGCAGGGGCTGTGGGCTGTGAGTTGTGCACAAGAGCCTTCCCAAGGGGATTCCCATCCCTTTGGAGTGGACCTGACCCAGTTCTTCCCACAGGAGCGCTCAGCAGCGCTTCACAGCTGGGGTCAGCTCAATCCTCCTGCTCTGCCCCAGGATTTGCTGCTAGATTTGGAAGCTCTGATAGCTGGATTGCACCCTGGCAGTGAGATGGGAGAGCTGCTGTGCAGCTGTTGAACATCTGGCTCACACACAGGATGTGTTAACGTGTGTGTTGCTGCTGTTCTCCTCCGCTCCTGATCGTGACACCACAAATCACACCCCAAAAGCAGCGTGGGGAACCCACCAGGGCTCTGTGTGGGCTGGCAGAGGGGACAGGGCAGAGACCATCTGTGCTGGTTTCTGGGGTGCCCCACTGGCACAGACTCTGTCAGGTACAGGGGACCTAAACCTCTTCTGCTCCACAGAGTTGCCTCATGGCAAAGCCACTCCCAGACACCTCGACTGGCCAGAGCTGGCCGGGGTGGGCACGTTGGCTCAGCCAGGGGGGCCATGAGGCTGTTCCTGACTCTGTACTCCTGCCCACAGATCGCTCCATGAGCAGCTCACTCTCTGCCTCCCAGCTCCACACTGTCAGCATGAGGGACCCACTGAATCGGGTGCTGGGTAAGGTGGGGATGGGTCTGTGGGGTCACATCCAACCACTGGGACACCAGTGGGAACTTCAGGCCACCCCCAGCCTCCCAGAAATGACCTGACTGTTGATCTGTCCCTGTCCCCACAGCAAACCTCTTCCTGCTCATCTCTTCCATCCTGGGGGCCAAGACAGCTGGCACCCACACCCAGTTTGTCCAGTGGTTCATGGAGGAGTGTGTGGAGTGCCTGGAGCAGGGCAGCCGTGGGAGCATCCTCCAGTTCATGCCCTTCACCATGGTGGGTCCAGCAGCCGTGACACCCCTGGCCCTGCTTGTGGGAGTGTGCCGGGTTCCCACGGGATGGGCACATCCCAGGGTCCTGGTGGCACTCACCTGTGCTTCTCCTCTGTCCCTGGGCAGGTTTCAGAGCTGGTGAAGGTGTCCACCATGTCCAGTCCCAAAATTGTCCTGGCCATCACTGACCTCAGCCTGCCCCTGGGCCGCCGTGTCGCTGCCAAGGCCATCGCTGCGCTGTGAGCGGGGCTGCTCCGGCCAGGGGGGATCCCTGAGGAGCCCAGGGATCTTCTGGTGATCTGGATGGCTGGGATGGCCTCTGTCACTGCAGCTGCTGGAGGGCTGCTCCCTCGACACACAGAGCCATCTCCTCGCTCTGCCTCATGGTACTTTTGAGACTGAGACACCCCTTAATTTTTTTTATTCTATAAATCAATCCTTTTGTAGAACCAGCTTTTGCTTCATCTGTGTCTGGGGTCCTGGGACTCCCCAAAACCCCTCGATTCTGGGGGTGATGGGGAGCCAGTGGCCAAGCCCTGTGCTGGGCAGGGGGGAGAATCTCCCTCACCCTGTCCCAGACCTCAGAGCAGGTGGTGGGCTGTCCGTGATGCTCTGGCTGGGTGGGGCAGGGATGCTTCCCTGCTGTGCTGGCAACCACAAGCAGGGTCTTGTTGGGAATTTTGCCACGTGAGCATGAGTTCTTTGTGGAATTCTTCCCCATGAGTGTGAGTTCTTGTTGGAATTCCTCCCCATGAGTTCAGTCCACTGTGAACACAGCACAAGCAGTGGGTGAGTAACTCTGGCCTCGCCAGCACCACACCAGCCTCGTGCTGGGACAGGCTCCCGTGGAACTGTCCCCACACCCTGTCAGCTGCTCCAGCAGTGAATCCTCCTGGAGCTGTCACGAACTCCTGCCCCCGAGGGGGTGGCAGGGCCAGGGTGGCTGCACCTCTGCCCCTTCCACTGATGTTGACTCAAGAAAGGGTAAAGCAGGGCCAGCAGGCACCCAGCCCTTCCCTCAGGGGACTGTGACTCTGAGCCCACTCCTGGGGCTGGGCTGTCCCTCTGCTCCTCTCAGCACCAGAGGGGTTCCCAGCCCTGTTTTGGGAGGCTCCGAAGGAAGATGGGGCACAGGGGGATCCTGGAGTGGTGCTGCAGGGGTTGGGACAGTGCTGGCCAGGGAAGAGGCAGCGGGATGGTGACTCAGGGCTGGGTTGACCCCATCTGATCCCGGGATGAGCTCAGCTCCTGGCAGCTGCCGGGCTTTGCCGGAGGGAGAGACCCCGATGCACTCGGGGTAGCTGAGGGTGTTGCTGGTCCTTGGCCTTCACACACAGAGCATCCTCCCCCTTCCCGCTGGCCCCAGGAGTCCAGCCCCTGGTGCCAAAGCGGGGGCAGGCGGGAGCAGCTGCGGGGCTGGGTGGGGCGGATAACGGAGCCGTGGCACGCACCGGGATGGGCTGGGATGGCCTCACCGGGCCTGACACCGGTGTGAGTCCCACCCTGAGCTGGCACCGACCCGCCCGGGCACCTCTGCTGGCGCAGGGGCGGCTCTTTACCGTTAGCCCGGAGCAAAGAGCAGGACCTGGAGCTCGTGGCCTTCCCGGCTCTGTCAATATTTGCCGAGGCAGCCCCATGCCTGGCGTTGGCACCGGCGCTTCCCCTTACAGGAAGGGGCTGGAGCAGGAGAAGGGGGTTTTCTGTAAGCACCCGTGAGGCGGGGGGAGGAAGGAGGGAGCTGCTGCCCGTGGGGTGTGTGCAGCCAAATGCCCGTGGGCGAGGGCTTCCCGTGGCAGCTCGTGACCGTGGGGCTCCAGCCTGTGCCAGCCTCTGTCCAGGGCTGGAAGTTCGGGGGAGGCAGGAACTGGGGACCCTCCAGCACAGGGTTCTGTCTCTGTGTGTTTGGGATGAATGTGGTGAGGGATGCTCTGGTCATGGGATGTGAGCGTGGGCCCAGCGGCAGGAAATGGGGCTGGTGGAGCTGGGACAGCCCAGGCTGGCAAACACCCATTGGGAAGAGGCTGGGGGTGCCCTTAGGGGCTTTCTGGGGCAGGGGAGATGCCCAGGGGTCTCCTGTCATCACTCAGCCACATCAGGGCTGCCCCTTTTTTTCCGTCCACTCTGCCTTCCTCACTGCTTAAAGTCTCCTCCCACCATGGCAGCTCTGGGAGGGCTCTGGGCACGTCCCTGGGCAGCTCTGGGGCAGATTCTCTGTGTGACAGCAGCAGCTCAAGCGTGGTTGGGGTCCCCCAGTGCCACCAGCCCCAGGATGAGCCCACAAACGAGCTCTGGGCGTGGTGCTGGTGCCCTCAGCGGGCGCTGCCAGCGCTGGTGGCTTCCGGAGCTTTCTAGGAATCGGCTCTTGCCCAAGCAGCACTGCCGGGCGTGGGAGGAAGAAGCCATCCCACGCTGCCTCCTCATCCTCAGCGGGCTCAGCCCGAGGGGTGGGGGCACTAGGGGGGCTGCATTTCATCTTTCTGAGCTGACACCAGCAGCCAAAACCCAGTCCCAAAGTCCCATTCCCTCATCCCCCGTGTCTCTGCATCCCCACGCCCTGGCCACTCTGCATCCCTCCCACGCAGGCAGGAGACAGCGGAACGGAGAGAGAGAGTGCAAAAATAGAGTTTATTTCCATTTTTATCACATAGAAAAAGCGGGTGTTTCTCGGGGCTCACCCAGCTGCAGCAATAAATACAGTACAAAACCCCCCCACGCCCGGAGCTCCCACACAGCCACGGGACCGGGGCTGCGTCAGGCTCAGGAGGATGGGATTGTGTCCAAGTGGCTCTTTCCGGCCAGGGATGGGCACAAATAAGTTAAACTGCAATAAGTACTCTGAGTTTAGCAGGGAAGGGGGACAGAGCAGAGATGCAGCTCCCCAAAGTGCTGGGGCTCCCCAGAAAAGCCTCATTCTGGTGAGGCTGCTGCATCCCTGTGGTTCTTTCATCTTCCCTCCCCTCCCTCTCTAATAGCTAATAAATATTAATTACTAGAAATAACACCCATCAGATGTGTCCCTGCAGGCTGCAGCCCGGACAGGGAGATGCTGCTGTGGAACATCCTCAGATGAAGATGTGTCTCGTGGGATGCTGCAGCAGCCCCAGCAGCACAAGCCGTGGGGAAACTGAGGCACAGGCGGTGCCAGCGGCAGCTGTAGGGGCTCAGCCCAGCTCCAGAACCTCGTAGCAGAGATACGCTTGTGTTTAAATATTAAACAAGGGTGATGCTGCACAGGTACCTGTGCACGGATCCACCGCGGGATCCCCTGGCGCCTGCCCGGGGCCGCGGGCGGGGGAGCATCCCCAGACAGATAAATATTAAATAGCCATAAATATTAAATAAGCAGAAAATGGGGTGCTCCCGGGATGTCCCTCAGGTGGGACATCCTCAGGCAGGGGTCAGAGGCTGGTGAGGTGCCGCAGCGCCCGGTACGCCGTCTCCAAGAACCGCTGGAAGTTGGCCAGGATGAAGAAGCCTCCGACTTGGTGGTGGAAGTGGGAGGAGAAGGTGGGGAGGGGGTCCTGGTTCTCTGTGGGGTATGTCACTGTGGCCAGGCCCAGGTCCTCCATCTGCAGTCAGGCAGAGGCATCAACTCCAGGTCTGGAGGTGCCCCCCTGCCTCTGTGTGCCCTGCCCGGGGATGCAGCCCCTGCCATGCCCACCCTTCCTTTAGGATACAGCCATCCCCATGCCCACCATCCCTAGGGATACACCCACCACTATGCCCACCCCTCCTTTGGGATACAGCCCCACCATGCCCACCCATCCCTTGGGGTACAGCCCCCACCATGCCCACCCCTCCTTTGGGATACAGCCACCACCATGCCCACCCCTCCTTTGGGATGCAGCCACCACCATGCCCACCCTTCCTTTGGGATACAGCCACCAGCATTCCCACCCCTCCTTTGGGATGCAGCACCTGCTTTACCCACCCATCCCCACCAAGTCCCCCTTTGCCCCCTCACCTGCTGCTGGATGTTGGAGGACAGGTTGGCCATGTCCAGCTGCAGGGTCTCCAGCAGCCCAGCGTGCCCGGGCAGCAGGTCCTGGATGGTGGCCAGAGAGCCGTGGTAGATGCGGAGCCCGGCACGGATCTGGCTGAAGCAGGTCTCCTGTGGTGGGCACGGCGTGGTCAGCGGGGCTGGGCGTGGCCTGGCCACCAGGACACAGGGGACTCTGGGGTGGCCCGAGCCGTGACAGAGCTGAGCAGCTCACGGCAGGGCTGGGCTGCCCGCACTCACCGCCTGGAAGGTGCGCTTGTGGCACTGCTCCAGCGGCGCCTGTGCGATGTCCAGGTCCTGCCGCACCAGCAGCAGCTCTTCCTCCTTGCACAGCTGGAAGGTGTCACACTGCGGACAAAGGGGATAGGGTCAGGACAGCCAGAGGACCCCGACACCCCCAGCACCCTCCAACACCCAATCCCTGGGCTGTGGGACCCTCAGCATCCCAGCCAGGAGGAGGGAGGGAATGGAGTGGACCCGGTGCGATGGGGACGGAGGTGTGGCTTCCCCGGCAAGTGTGTGTCCAGGAAAGTCACCACGTGTCCCCAGAGGGTGTCCTAACACCCCGGGGCTGAGCCTTGGGCAGCGCAGGGGACACCGCTGGCTCCTGGCCCCGCGGTGCCGATAAGGGCAGGGAGGAGAAGGTCGCTTTATCTGTGACCTCACAGTGACTGCCATCCCCCCTCCGCAGCGTGTGGGACTCACCACCACGCGCTGCAGCGCGGCCACATCCCCGCGGATCTTGCGGGTGAACTCGAGGTTCCTCTGCAGGAAGAGCTGGAAGTCCTGGTCCCCCGAGAGCTCGGTCAGCGGTGCCCCGTGCAGCGCCCGCCACGGCGCCCACAGCAGCACGCCCAGCAGCAGCGCCAGCCCACCTGCGGGGACAGCGGCTCAGCGTCTGCCGGACACCCCAGGGATCCCCGACCCCTCGCCCAGGATGGGCTCAGCAGCCAGGACCACCCTGGGGATGGTGGCACCAGCGTGGCCTGGGGAAGGGGCAGACACCCCAAAAGGGGAGAGGGACCGGTGTTCCCTGCATCCCAGCGGTGCCGGGGGCAGCAGCGGGGGGCTCTGGGTGTGTGGGTGCAGCAGGTGCTACAGGCAGGGTGGGTTTATGGGTGCTCTGGGTGCAGTGGGGACAGTGGGTGCTGCTGTTAGGGTGGGTGGTCTCTGGGGGCAGTGGGTGCTGTGGGTGCTGTAGGGGTAGCAGGGGCAGTGGGTCCCATGGACAAAGTGGGTTTTAGGGGTGGTTTGGGTGCGGTGGGAGCAATGGGGGAAGCGGGTGCAATGGGAGCACTGGGAGATGGGGTTGCTGATGTGGGTGCTGAGTACTCACGGGTGAGAAAGCACATGGTGAGTGCCCTGCTCGCTGTCTCCTCCTCTGTGCAGTGCGGCCCTGCCCAGCCCGGCCCGGCTCCTCTCGCTCCTGCCTGGCTGTGCTCATCGATCGGGGGGCATTTATAGCGCACGGGCCTCGGGGATTCTCACCGATGAGGCAACAGCGCGATTGCTTCACTGCCTTAATCACAGCATGCAAATCTCGCGAACCGGGTGCTCGGCTGCGGCCACACCGTGGGGCTTTCCCGGGACCGGTGGGCAGCGGTGCCCCTCGGTGTGGCCGCAGTCGCCCGGTGGAGCCCAGGCACTGAGGCGGGTGACGGAACGGGGCAGGTGGTGCCTTGGTGACTCATTAACCTGCTCGCAGGGCTCCCACTACACTGGCCAGGTGGGCCAGTGCCCAGCACAGCAGGGTCACGTGCAGGGTCACTCACAGGGTCACTCGCAGGTGACTGGGCAAGGGGATGGTGGCTTCTCACTTCTGCTGTCACTCTAGGATTGTCCCCATCCCCAGCCCACGTTGGCAACACCCCGTCAGTTGCCCCAGACCCTCACCCTAGCATCAGGGCAGGTGCTGGCACTGTGACTCTCATGGTGGTGGCACCTGCTGGAGGTGGCCAAGGTGTGACCCAGCCCAGGGCTGTGGCTCCCTGGGGCAGCACCACGGGGTCAGATCCTGCTCTGCTGGGCACTGTGGGGCTGGGTTGTACCCAGTGTCCCCATCTGCAGCACCAAGCATCGGCCACAGTGGGCTGACCCCACCCAGGAAGGGCCAACCCCCCCTCTGCCCCTTCAGGGAAGAGGCTTCCAGGGCAGCCCTTGGCAAGGGGTGGCTGCTCTCGGCCCCGTTGCGCTGACGAGGGAATTTTGGCTCGTGCCGGTTCCCGCAAGTCCTTCCAGGATCTGTTGGGCCGGTGCCAGCTGGACGGCTCCTGCCCGGCACGGGCTGGCTGAGGCACAGCAGGCACCCGCTCCCCTCACAGCCCTGGGCAGGGTGACCCCAGAGCAGCACTGGGCTGGGGAGGCTCATTGTGTACCCCTGACCCCTGACTGGGTCCCTCACTGCCCTCCTGGAGGCTGTGGGGACAGGGATGGGGACAGGAATGGGGACAGGGAGCCCTGTCTCTGCAGGTTTCGGATGATGATGGACACTGGGATGGGCCACACGCACACCCAGTGGGGTATTTTGTGGGGTACAGTTTGTGGGGTACAGTCAGTGGGGTACAGCCACAGCACCAGTCCCAGAAGCTGGAAATCCTGGAAGTTCCTGCCTCCAGCTGGGAAATAAATCCGCATCAGCTGCAGCCAATCCATGAGTACCAAGAAGAGCCTTCCTGGCACAGCCGGGTCTTAACTCTGAAACCTTCTGATGACCTCCCTTCAAACCTGGCAGCACTAAACGTCCTGGCCTCCGGGTGTGTGAAAGGACCTTGGCAGGAGAGACTGTTCATGGGATTTTTGGGAGAAAGAGCCCCCCCAGCTCTGCCTGTCCCCACCCTGGAGCCAAGGAGAGCTGGTGGCCATTGAGGGGCTCAGCATGGTCCCCTCAGAACCCACAGATCACCCCAGAGCGGATCTGCCCTCTCAGCAGGATGGTGCTTTCAGGAATTGTGATGGGGGCGTGGGGGGGTTGAATCAGAGCCCAAAGGCCCCGTCAGCTTTCCAAGGAAGGAAGTGGTTTAAATCCGAAACTGTGGGTGTTGGGGGGTGGAGGAAGGAGCTGGCCCAGCAAATCCCCCTCCCCACCATGGGGCTGGAGCTGCCTGATCCAGGGACTGTCCCAGGCACCCACCCGGTTGTTTCGGCCTCGTGGTCACCCTTCCTCTTCCCGGGGCCCAATCTGGGCACTCTCAGCCCGTTCCCGACCTCTGCCAACACACCAGTGCTCCTGGGATGTCCCTGTGTCCCCAGTGCCAGCCCCAGCCCCCCTGGCTGGGCTCTCGCCTTCTCTGGTCTCCCCCAGAGCAGGAATGGGCTGGGACAGCCCCGCACTTGACCTGCAGCCCTGGCTGCCATCCCAGCATGGGCGTGCTGGGAGATTCCCAGATTTACTCAAAACTCATCCCAGATGCTGATGGGATCCACTTGGAGTGGCTGCATGTCCCCTGTCCCCACCACCCCAAGGGCTGATGTTGTGGGGCACAAGGTGGGCTCTGTGCCTTTCCCAGTGAATCCTCCTGGGATACCATCCTGGAGCTGCTGGGGCCACTCCCAGCACCAGTGGGACAAAGCTCCAGTCCCCCAGGTTGGGCTGATCAGACCTAGTCCCATCTCTGGTGCCCAGGGAGGGAGCAGAGACCCCAAAACAGCCCCATGCCCCCTCCCACATCCCAACAAACCCACAGCAGGAGCCACCCAGGCTGGTGTTTTTCCATCTTTTATTTTAAAAGGCATAATTGAAGTTTAACAAAGTTTGACCCCATTGTTGTCGTGGGAGCTGGTAGGGGTCACCAGTGGAGACCCCACTCCTGCTCCCTCCAGCCCCACTCCCCTCGCAGCCCCCCTGGCATCGGCTCCAATGTCACCACAGGGATCCTTTTAAGGACGTTTATTGGAGAGGGGGGTCCCACCACAGGTGCAGGTGGTCAGGGGGTGTGGGCCCAGGGAACCCCCCCGTGTCCCCTCCCACAGTACAGACATGCAAGGATTTATAAAAGGGGGGTCTGGGGGGGACGGAGGGCCCTGCTCAGCCACCATCTGTCCAAGGGACAAATAAAAAAGTACAGCCAGGGCCCAGGGTCACGGAAAACCGTCGTCATCGTCCTCTGCCATCTCCTTGGCGAACTCCAGGTCCTGCTGCTCACGCTCCCGGCGCTCCTGGAAAGCAAAGGCCGAGGTTGGTGGCAGGTGGGGACAGGAGCCACATCCCTCCTGTGGCTGCAGAGACCCTGGTGAGATCTCACCTCTGCAGATTCCAAGTCCTTGTTGTAAGATTTGGGTGGGAACCTCATGGCCTGGAGAAAAAGAAGGAGAAGCTCAGAGCTGAGCCAGCCCTGAGGTGTGTCCTGCTGTCCCCCCAGGGACCAGGGGACAGGCTGTGCTCACCTTCACGGACATGTTGTGGATGTCGAGGCAGAAGGAGATGCGCTGGTGGAAGGCCAGCTGGGGCTCCCGCGTGGAGTAGATGTCGATCATCTCCTTGGACTGCACGTAGCCCTTCTCGTGGTTGATGCTGGCCTCGATGACGCCGTCCCGGATGGCCTGCGAGCCCGGGCACGGGGCAGGGCACGGGGTGTCCCCGAGGGCTCGGGACACGGCGCACAGAGCGGGCACGTGGCCCCCTGAGCGTCCCCAGTTTTCCCTGGAGGAGCCTCAACCCAAACCCAGCGGTGCTGCAGGGAGGGGGTGCGGGGGAACGGGGCAGGGTGGGGGGCTGTGGGCACTCCAGGACCCCAGAGGGATGGGACTCCCTGTGCTGGTACCTTGGCAACGATGAACTCGGCGTCCTCGGGGCTGTCCAGCTGCAGCTTCTGGGCGATGTCGGCCAGGGAGATGCGGGAGTAGGAGAGGCTGATCATGCGGACACCTGCGGGGAGAAGGGACGGGGATGCAGCCCCTCAGGCCTGCCCAGCCTGGGGAAGGTCCCCAAACACTCCCCTACCTGTCTTGATGACGTTGTGCCTCAGCCGAATGATCAGGGTGTAGGTGCCATCGGCCTGGAACTTGTCCCCAAACTGGTCAAGGACTTGGTTGAACTTGGCCAGGTTCCCCGTCCTGACAGCTGGAGGGAAGAAGGTGGGAATGGGGGAAGGAGAAAAGCTGAGGAAAGCAAGTCAGGGTTGGTTGACCTCCTCCTCCTCCTCCTTCCCGAGTGGCATCTGCATCCAACTCCCATCAAGGGGAGAGAACTCCCACTGGGTCCCTTCCCACTCAGGATATTCCATGATTCTCTGACACTGTGGAAGGACAGAGACAGGGGAAGGGTGGCTGTACCCTGGGTCAGCAGGAAGTAGGGCATGAGCGAGCGCTTGAGCGAGGGCTGCCGGAACTGGAGCCTGTCTGGGATCTCCCCGAGGAGCAGCTCCACCACGATGAGCAGCTTGTGCACCTGGGGAAGAGTGAAACCCTGAGTGAGTCCCCAGAGGCCTGAAACAATCCCTGTCCCTGTGCACCCATCTCCCTGGGGCACAAGATCCCAGGAGATCCCAAACCTGTTCCTATCCCTGTGGGGCCTGGAAGATCCCAGATTCGTCCCTGGGAAGTTCCAAACCTAGGAGGTGAAACCTGTCATCCCTGCAGGGCCCAACACCCTGGCTCCCTGACCCTGCAAGATCCCAAACCTGTCCCTGCAGAGCCCAACCCTGGGGGGTCCCAGATCTCATCCTGTAAAGTGCCAAGCCTGGGAGGTCCCAGAACTGTCCCCATAGAGCTCAACCATGGGGAGCCCTGGACCAGACTCTGGGAAGCCCCAAATCCCAGGGGATCTGACTCCATGGGGCCTGATATCCAAGGAGGTCCCAAATCTGTCCCCAGGATATCCCAAACCTGAGAGGTCCCAAACCACACTCCATAGGGCCTGACATCCCAGGAGGTCCCAAGCCTGGGACCTCTGGAATCCAGGAGGTCCCAAACCACACTCCATACGGCCTGACATCCCAGGAGGTCCCAAACCAAACTCCATGGGGCCTGACATCCCAAAAGGTCCCACATTCAACCCCTGTGAGATCCCAACCCTGAGGGGTCTCAAACTCAACCCAGGGGGTCCTCCCCCCTCCCTGCTCACCGTCTGCTTGAAGCCCACGGCCGTGTGCTGCGGGGCCTTGCGCAGGGCGTTGGTCATGGTCCGCCGCGCCTCCGAGTACTCCAGCTGGATGGCCTTGATCCGCCCTGCGCCCACACGGGGCGGGTGGGGAAAGCCACCCAGTGAATCCAACCCGACCTACACGGATGGGGCTCCAAATCCTGCCTGGAAGCCCCACCTCCAGCTGCTCAAAGGGGTTCTCTGAGGAACCGGAGCCCTCGGTGTGGGGTGCCAGGAGGCAGGGCAGGCACTGAGCCCCCCTCACCTGTGTAGTACAGGTACCGAGCCCACTCGTTGTTGTTGGCCTGCTCGGGGAACACGGATTTGGAGACGAGCTTCTCGGCCTGGTCGTAGAGGTTGTAGTGGAGGTAATTCCTCAGGAGCAGGTTCAGGAGCGTGGCCTGGCCGTCGGCGTCGTGGCGCAGCGTGGCCGTGCGGAGCCGGGCGTGCAGGAAGCTGCGGGGCGGGACAGGGAGTCAGGAAAGAGGGGGGAAAATGGGAGGGTCAAGTTCAGGGACAGCCCCCCACAGGATCCATCCCACCTCCGGACCACATCGAGTTTGTTCAGGAATTCGTAGATGCGGGAGTGGTAATAGTAACACTTGGCCACCACCAGGTCCAGGGCCCGGCGGTTCTGGGAGCTGATCTTCTGCATCAGGTCATCGGACACCTTCTGAGCCTGCAGGAGGGGAAGGGAGGTCAGAGCAGGGGGATGGATCCCAGGAGGGGCAGAGACCACCCAGGCTGTGGGGCTGAGCCCAGGGGAACACTTGCTGGGATGAGGGAACAGCACTGGGCAGAGCCAGGGGATCCCTGGGGAGCAGCTTGGGGATCTCACCTCGGGGTACCTCTTGCTGTTCATCAGGTAGATGACGAGCAGCAGCTGCAGGTAGGCCTCCACCTCTGGCAGGAGAGGGGCTGAGGCTGCTTTCCCTGTCCGTGGGCGGAACTGCAGCTCAGCTTCTGTGTCCATGGACTGAGGGGAGAGAGAAATTCTGGATCCCTGTCCCTGTGTGCAGACAGCTCTGCTCCAGGTGGGACAGGAGCCAGCCCAGGACTGCAAGGACATGACCCTGCTCACATGGCTGGCTGAGCAGAAGGGCTGCATCTCCAATGCCCTCAGATTCCCCTGCCCTGGTTCCCTCCTTGGAGAGGGAAACAATAATGGAATCCCAGACTGGTTTGGGTTGGAAGGGACCTTAAAGTTCATCCAGTCCCACCCCTTGCCATGGGCAGGGATGCCTTACACTAGGCCAGGCAGCTCCAAGCCCTGTCCAACCCAGTCATTGACACTTCCAGGGATGGGGCAGCCACAACTTCCCTGGGAAATCCATTCCAGTGCTCTACTGCCCTCACAGGGAAGAACTTCTTCACAATATCCCAACTAATCCTGCCCTCTGTCAGCAGCAAGCCACTCCCCCTTGTCCTGTCACTCCAAGCCTTTGTAAACAGTCCCTCTCCACCTTCTCTGTTGCTCCTCCAGATACTGGGAGGCCACAATTAGGTCACCCCTTAACTTTCTCTTCTCCAGTCTGAACAATCCCAATTCTCTCAGCCTTTCCTCACTGCAGAGCTGCTCCATCCCTCTGATTACATTGGTGCCTCCCCTGCATTCATTCCCACAGCTCTACATCCTTCCTACGCTGGGACCCCTGAGCTGGAGCAGCTCTGCTGAGGGGGTGTCACCAGAGCAGGGCAGAGCTGATGGCAGGTGTCCCTTCCCCACTGCTGTCCCTACCTCCTCCAGGAATCCGAGCAGGAAGTCCCTGACAGTGCAGTTGGAGGTGAAGAAGCCGTGGATGGCCTTGTGCAGCACGTTGGGGTTGAGGCGGCGGGAGGTGGAGGGCAGAGCCCGCAGCGCCCTCAGGACGTAGCGCGGCTCCTTCCCCGACACCGCCTTCTCCAGCTGCTTCACATGCTCCTTGATGTCTGCGGGGGCACACGGACACTCCTCACCCCCAATCCTCTGCCAGGGGTACCCCGGAGCAAAGGCAGGGCTGCCCCCTCGCCCCGTCCTGCTGTTCTGGGGTCCCTCTGCCCATGGGCTCGGTGTCCCCAGTGACCCGGCCTTGCCCTCAGGGCTGTCCCTGCTTGGAGCAGGGGGCTGGTGAGAGCCTTGCAGAGTCTTCTCCCTCCTCCCCAAGGGCTCCAGCCTCCCTCTGCACTCCCGTGGGGTCCCAGCACAGCAGATCCACAGCCCCCCTGTCCCTCACAGCCCCCAAAACGCTCCCGTTCCCTCACAGAGCTGCCCCAATTCCCTTCCACAGTGATCCCCCATAAACACAACTCCACCTCCCATTCGTGACTGCCCCCAAAACCAACCTCCCCTCTTCCTTTCCCTCAAAGATTGCCCCAAATACCCTTCTCCACGGAAAACACACCTCCCATCTCCATTTCCCTCTCTGTGCCCCCTAAATCCCTTTCCCCACAGTGACACCCCCCCAAACACACCTCCCCTCTCCCTCTCCCACACGGTGCCCCCCAACTCCCCTTCCCCAAAGTGTTCCCCCACCCCAAACTCAGCTCTCATTTCTCTTTCCCTCAGAACCCCCTCCACCTGCCCCCCTCACACTGATCCCTCCATTCCCCTCCTCCAACACCTTCCAGCCCCTTTCCCACCCCCCTCAGGTACCCCCTCCTCAACCCCCTCAGGGCTTCCTACACCTCTCCCCAATCCCCTTCCTCCCTCATCCCCCCTGTCAGGAGCTCCCCCGATCTGTGCCACGTCCCTTCCACCCCCAAGACCCCTCAGCTCCCCCCCCCCCCCACCACCACAGACACCCTCATTACAACAACACCCCCCCCTCACCCTCCAGCGTGATCGCGTCCAGCTCCCGCTGCGGCTGCCGCTCTCCGCCCGCCTCTGGGGCCACCGGTGCCGCGTCCTCGTGCATCTCGACATCGGGGGGGGCGGGCGGGGGTCCCTCCGGGGGTGCCTTGGCCTTGTCGCCGCGGCGGCGGGACGCGCCGTCCTGCTTCATGGCGTGACACTGCACAACGGGCCGCCAGGCGCGACCAGCCGAGCGCCGAGCGCCACACGATCGTCTCCTTCCGCCTTTCGCTCGGCCGTTTCCGCCGCCGCTCGGGTTGTTCCGGCGCTCTCTCGGGTGTTTCAGGCACCGCTCGGAGAGTTCCGTCGCGCCCGCTCGTGGAGTTCCGTGACGCTCTCGGGTGTTTCCGTGTTCGCTCGTAGATTATCGCTGCGTTCTCGGGCGTTTTGGCCGAGTCCTCTCGGAGAGTTCCGGCATCTTCCGCCTCGCTTTCTCGGGGATCTCCGTAGAGCTTTCGGGTGTTTCCGCCCGGCGCTGAGCTGTTCCCGCCTTTTGGGGGCGCGGGCGAGCGCGAGTCTTCGCTGAGGCGAAGCGCGAGGTTCCGTGAGGGGTCGGGCTCGGACCGGGGATTCTGTGAGGGTCCCGTGAGGGGCCGCGCTGGGACCGGGGATTCTGTGAGGGTCCCGTGAGGGGCCGCGCTGGGACCTGGTCGGGGATCCCGTGAAGGGTCCCGTGAGGGGCTGCGCTGGGATCGGGGATTCTATGAGGGTCTCGTGAGGGGTCGGGCTCGGACCGGGGATTCTGTGAGGGTCCCGTGAGGGGCCGCGCTGGGACCGGGGATTCTGTGAGGGTCCTGTGAGGGGCCGCGCTGGGACCTGGTCGGGGATCCCGTGAAGGGTCCCGTGAGGGGCTGCGCTGGGATCGGGGATTCTGTGAAGGGTCCCGTGAGGGGTCGGGCTCGGACCGGGGATTCTGTGAGGGTCCCGTGAGGGGCCGCGCTGGGACCTGGTCGGGGATCCCGTGAAGGGTCCCGTGAGGGGTCGGGCTCGGACCGGGGATTCTGTGAGGTGTCCCGTGAGGGGCCGCGCTGGGACAGGGGGTTCTGTAAGGAGTCCCCTGACGGACTGCGCTGGGACCGGGGATTCTGTGAGGGTCCCCGTGAGGGGCCGCGCTGGGACCTGGTCGGGGATCCCGTGAAGGGTCCCGTGAGGGGCCGGGGATTCTGTGAGGGGTCCCGTGAGGGGCTGCACTGGAACCGGGGATTCTGTGAGGTGTCCTCTGAGGGACTGCGCTGGGACCGGGGAATCTGTGAGGTTCCTATGAAGGGACTGTGCTGGGACCGGGGGTTCTGTGAGAAGTCCCGTGAGGGGCTGCACTAGGACCAGACATCCCGTGAAGGGTCCCTTGTGGTCTACGTGGGTCGGGCTGGGATCGGGGATCCCGTGAATGGTCCGGTGTGGAGGCAGGGTCGGGTCTGGAAGCAGGGGTCCCATGAGGGACCATGTTGGAGCTGGGGCCTCTGTGAGGGGTCTGGTCTGGGGCTGGGGCCAGGGGGTCCCGTGAAGGTTCCAGGTTGGGGCCGAGCTCCCTTTGTTGTTACAAAGCAGAGCCTGGCCCCTGGTGCTGGAGGAGCTCCTGGAGCTGTCAGTGCCCTCCCATGTCAGCAGTGCTGCCCGTTGCTGTGGGCACCCCTGGCCTCCAGGGACCCTTCCAGGGCCCCACAGCCTGAGGCACCCCCGACTTCCCCACAGAGTTGACTGCCTGTATTTTTTGTACAGCATCCCAAATTTGTCTGATGTTCTGTGGGACCAAACCCACACAAAATCAAAAAATTGACTTTGAGAGCACCCGATTGCTTAAAAAGAAGGTCCTCTTTATAAATAAAGTGATAATGAGAGTGTGGTTGCTCTAAAGTGCTGCCTGTGTCCCTCAAGCATCTCAGGGGCGATGGCAGTGCTGGAACCAGGGAGGTGTCAGTGGAACCTCTGGTTTCCCCCACCTTATGGCTGCCAAAACTTCATGAAGCCCTCACTGAACTACAGAGGGATCAGGGTAAGTGAGTCACTGCAGGTGTTTCCCTTTGGCTGTTTCCTTTGCATTTCCTATTATTTTCCTTTGCATCATCCCTTTTCCTTTTCCTTTGCATTTTCCCTTTCCCTTTGCATTCCCTTCCCCTTCGTGTTCCCTTTGCCCTTCCCTTTCCCATTTACTGATTGCAGAAGTAGCTGCCTTTTAAGGGAGGCAGGATTACATGAGGCACCCATGCCAGGCCTCTGATTATTTGAGTTTGTGGATTTCCCAGATGTCCCTGTGCATTCATGGGGAGACAGACAGACAAATGCACTCTGATACCCAACCTTTAGCATCCATAATGAATTTTCCTGCCTTAAATTTACTTTTCCAAGTGCAAGCAGCCTTGAGCATGAACGAGGATGATATTGGGAGAGAATCCTGGTTTGTCAGCAGAGATCTCCCAATACCTTGAGGAGGGGTTCCATAGCCAGGACCAGGGTTGTCCTACATGGAGCCACTCAGGAGGTGGAGGGTGTACAGGACCACGAGCAGAGCTGCCATGGCCTGGAAGGGTTCATCCATAGGGACAGCTGATCCATCTTCCTGGAGCTGCACTCCACTCATCTCCACCAGGGCCATGGTTATTCCCTGTTCCTCCTCATGTGAGAAGGAGAGCAGCCCAGCATCCACATGGAAAGGCTCCTTCACCTTCACCTGATCATGCTCCAGGAGGTTTTCAACCTTCACGGCAAGAATAAAAAAAGCAAAATCAGGATTTTAATCAGTACTCAATTTGTGACATCACTGTGGAAGTGTTGATAGAATTAGCACAGCCCCAACCCCCCTTGAAAGGAGCCAAATGTGATTTCTGTTCTCACCAGCTTCAGCTGTTGGGACACAATCTTCCTTTCCAAGGATTCCAGCAGCAGCAGCAGCTGATCCTCCATTAACTCTGCAGAAATAAAGTGGGTTTGGATGCAAAACCTTGCACCAGGCATTGTGGTGGGATGGGAATGGTGAGCAGGATGGGAAAGAAGGAATAGGATGGGAAGGGTGATAATTTCTTGTAGGAAATGCCCATTTGGTCCAAGGTTCTTTGGACGTTTTAATAGAAATGATTTGTGCAGGCTCACTGTGAGAGTGATCTGCCTGTTACAGAATCATGGAATATGGAGTTGGAAGGGACCTACAAGGATAATGAAATTCAACTCCCCTCCCTGTACAGGACAATCCCAACAATTTCAGCCTGTGCTGACAGCGTTGTCCAAACACTCCTGGAGCTCTGTCAACCTTGGGTTCATGACCATTCCCAGTCTGTTCATTGCCCGAGCAGCCTCTGGGATAAGAACCTTTCCCTGATATCCAACCTAACCCTCCCAGACACAGCTGCAGCTTTTCCCTCGGGTCCTGTCCCTGGTCACCAGAGCAGAGATCAGAGCTGCCCCTCGGGAGGAAGCTGTGACCACACTTTGAGGGAGCTGGGATCTCTGGGTGGGTGCAGAGTGGGTTTCTCTCCCTTCCGTGGGACTTGGATGTAGATTCCACTTGAAGAGGAGGAGGATGAGTAAGAGAAGAAGGAAGGAGGGAATGTCAGGACTGGGAGTCATCCCTGCCTCAGTTTCTCTCCTATAGACCCAAAGCCTCACCATGCAAAGCATCAAGGACATAGGTGATTCCCTCTGCCAGCCGAAGGAGAAGATTTCTTGGACAATGCTGTAAGGTGCTGAAGAGGTCTTTTAAGTCTGGGATTTCTGTTTTCAGCTCATAACCCTCATTTTTCTCAGGAGCTTCTTCCATCTGTGGGGACAAGGAAAAGAAAAGTCAGGATTTGAGGGCCAAGACTGTTGCTAGTCCAGAGCAGGCAGATGTGGTGAGTGAGGGAATTTTGGATGGAGAGTGGTGGCACAGGAGAGGTGATTTGTGGGACAAGAGGTGTGTACATGTCTGTACTTATAAAGCCTGGCAGTAAGAAAATCTTCACTTACTTTTTGGCTGAGCTCTTGGAAGAGGTTCTTGTCTCTCATCACCGCTTTGATGGTGTTTAGGATGATGAGCAGCAGATCAGGAGATAACTCAGGGAAAATACGGCAGGAGTATTGAACTTCTCTCAGCACTACTCCTAATTTTCCTTGTGAGGGACCTGCAAACCAGAAGTCTCTGTCACTTCTGAACTTGGAGCTCACTGGCAGCTCTAAACTCAGAGTTTAAAACTCTTCTATGAGTGTTTTTTAAAGTAATACAGAATTTGGACATTTATGATGTCTCAGGGAAGAGGCAAATGCATCACTCCTGGTGATTTGTTTTATGCTGGGAGATTCCATCTTACAAGGTAAATTCTATCTAAGATTCTATCTTAGCAGCTAAAAGTTGTGAATGTGGAAGCAGGAAAATACGTTACTTACCATCAGCTACATAAGCTGCCCTTCTCACAGCTTCTGCTGGGAAATAATCCAGATCTGCAGCAGGATAAAAAGGATAGTTTTCTACACCAGCCTTACTGGCGTTGGTCACCCACCCACTTTTCTCCCCGGCTCTTCTCTTCTGAGTAGGAAAAGAAAATAAAAACCCAAACTCTGCTCTCCGTGCCTTTTATCAACAGGAGCTTTCCAGCTCCTGAAATGTACATCTGAGGCTTCCTTCTTTCCTTTCTTTAGTGACCCCTCCCCAAACAGCATCTTTCCCCTGTAGCACTTTGACCTTGCATGGATTATCTGACCTTTCCCAGGTGATTTCTGTCCCTCACACTGCCTCCATCCCTTTGCAGACAAGATGAGGGTGGCTCTGGGGCCAAGTTACATTTCCTAAAATATTCTTCCTCTTGTGCACTGTTTCTGAAACGGAAAAATTGGTCATTTCTGGAAGTTGCTTACCCCATGCTCCATCTCTAATGTGCAGCTGGATGGTCCTGAAGGCCAGGGTGCAGCCCTTGGGTATGACTATGCTTTGTTTGTCCTCTCTGGTGCCCTGGATAAAGAAAACCATCACTTAGAACACCTGGGTTTGGGTGTTGGGGAAGGAAGGAGAGAGAAGCCAAACCTTTGCACAGAGTGTGGCATAAAATTTGGCCTTGAATCCCCCGTCTGCCTTGGTGGATTCCTTGTAGACGGCTTCCTCTGAGGCTTCGAGGATTTCAGTGACCAGGTATAGCTTGATGTCTGTTCTCTGCAGTTGTCGGATGAAGGAGTGATCCATGTTGATTTCTCTAGAAGAGGAAAAGGGTAGGAAGGGTCTGGAGCAGCTGAGGCAGCTGGGGGGGCTCAGCCTGGAGAAGTGGAGGCTCAGGGGAGACCTTGCCTGATCATTCCCTGTGTAACCTGGCCTGGTTAGGAGAAATTCCTGCCCTAAGGTCTTAATGTTTGTTTTAGGCTGTTGAAAACCCATTGTTGACGTGGCATGGACTGGAAGGGAGTGACTGGAGTGCGTGTGCTCCCTTTGTCATCCCTTACCTTTTTCTTCTCAATGCCTCCAATGATTCCAGTGAGATGCTCTTCTTCTGTGGTGTAATGGAAAACTCTCTGGACAAGGAGGCACCTCCTTGCAGCCCTGCACTTGCAGGGTCAAAGGAAATGCTGAGATCTCCATCAACTTCGTCAGCGCTGACTTTTGTGAGAGTAAATGGTCTGGAATCTTGATGGAGGGACTCTGAAATAATTCCATGCATTATTTTAAGCAGGATTGCACAGACTCAGCACTGTAAGTATATGACAGACAGGAAAGCTGGAACATGGTACAGCCAAGAACGGTTCAAAACCATTATCTGTTGTATTTGATAAATTCATATTGATAAATCTGGGCTTTACCTGTGCTTTTACCATCTTCTCCAGGCTGCAGCACATCATCCAGTGTGAACCCTGTGCGCTGGTAGTAGGGAGCTGGGTGGAATATGCGTTTTGATTTTGTTTTTTTTATCAGTAGACAGAGAGGCCTGAAGTGCTCATTGTCTGCAATGCTCTCGACAGGGACCAGGTTTTTGCTCCGATCCATTTCATTTGTGATGAATTTGGTGAGTTTTTTAAACATATTGCTGTGGCTGAAGTTTGAAGCAAAACCAATTGGATTTGTGCCTTGAGAAAGAGACAACACAGGCCGAATTACTTGACGTAATAGCAGGACATTGTAACAAAGTGTGACTTTAATGGTTAAAAAGTTTTCAAAATAATGACTCAAAATCCCCCTCATCATCCAAGGCCACAAATCTCACAGGCTTGTTAGAGGGTGTGTTTGGAGAGGAAGCAGCAGGAGCTGTGGGTTGTTTGACCCCGTCTGCCTTTGCTGGTGAACCCTAGTGACTGTGCAGAGTGAACACAGCTGGCAGACTCTGCGGGTGCTGATTTTGGGGGCAAATATCCCCCAAAATAGAGAGAAATCAGCCCAGCCCAGCACCTTGGGCAGGCTCTTGGTCTGCATGGGAGAGCTGGTGTTTGAGAGCCAGAAAGAAATCACTGCTTGTTTTCTGTCACAGCTTGTTTTTATCAAAAAGTTTCAGTTTCACTTTCCTGGTGTTTTACGGGATGAAGCTGGGGAGGGGAAATTGGGTAATCCAGAGTGGTTTTGGGTGGGAAGGGTTGTGAAGGCTCATCCCATTCCTCTCCATGCTATGTTCAGGGATTCCTTCCATTCTCCCAGGTTGCTCCAAGCCCCATCCAAGCTGGTTATGGAGACTTCCATGGACGGGGCAGCCACAGCTTCTCTGGGCAACCTGTTCTGGGGCCTCAGCACCCTGAGAGGGAGGAATTTCTTCCCAATATCGCTTCTAACCCTTCCCTCTTTGAGTTTAAACCATTCCAAAGACAAATATCCTTGTGTGCTCAAGATTAGTAACCCTTACCGGATTCATTCCCTTGAAAGTTTTCAGGAAGAGAAGGGAAACTAAACACGAGAATTTAACTGAGAGCTCCCACCAACCCTCTCCCCTACCCAAAGCTCTGGGATCATGCACTTGCCTGTTTCTGGGGTGGGGGGCTTGCAGAGCAAACCGTGGGGCTGCCGAGGTGATGCGGCCTCTTGAGAGCAGCAGGAGTGGGAGGAAGGAATCTTCTCTGGCTTCTTTTCTTCTCAGAGGTGTGGAAGTGTTTACGGAATACAGGAGCTGCGAGTCGCACAGGAAGCTCACACAACCACAAACGCACGGCAAAGAGTAAATTGATTTCTCTTACCGTGCTAATGGGGGGCTCCCTGAGGCACCTCCTGGGCAGGGGCAGTGTTAGACCTGGCCCGTGCTGGAGGATCCCTGGCTGTTCACAGCAGCTTATCGGGAGTTGTTCCCAGCTATGAGGTCACTTCAGCAATTTTACATCCTCGTCACCAGTGTTCTGTTTCCACAAACGGGCCGTGCTTGCATAACTCTTCCTTTTTAGTCATTGAGCAGAATCTGTTACAGGGGCTGTGGACAGCTCAAGCTTCTACATTGAAGGAGGTGTAAGTCTGTTTCTGGAGGTCCAGATTGGACAGGAAGGTGTCCCTACCCCTGGCAGCAGGTGGGACTGGATGACTTTAAGGTCCCTTCCCACCTAAACCATTCCACCATTGCATGATTCAGCTTTATAGAGCCATGTAACACTGCTGTTCTCTTAGAGATGGAGAAATGGACTCAGGAATGAATATTGACAAGAAATTGGTACCTGAAATGGTGGGGGAGGCCCTGGCCCAGGCTGTCCAGAGAAGCTGTGTCTGCCCCATGCCTGGGAGTGTTCAAGGGCAGGTTGGATGTGGCTTGGAGCAACCTGGGATAGTGGAAGGTGTCCCTGTCCATGGCAGGGGATGGAACTGAGTGAGCCTTCAGGTGCCTGCCAGCCCCAGCCATTCCATGTTTCCTGGAGTCATTGCCAATCTTGTCTGACAGCAAAAGGCATCCATGTGAAGATTCCAGGATTCAAGTGCAAGTTTTTACCTGAATAGTTCACTTTTATTAGTCTGTCTTAGAATAGTGAAGAAAGGAGTAATAAAAATATTCACACTTTATTTTGGAAAGATCTCTACATGAGACTCCTGTATCCACCACAAGGGCCCTTATTTCTGGTACAGCCTCAATCCTGAGGTTGTCAGATGTGCCATGGGACTGACAACGCAGGGAATTAAGAAATTGCCTTTGAGAACACTCAGTTGCTTAGCAAGAAGCTGCTCTATATTTAAAAACTGATAATGAGAGTATTTGTGGTATTTCTCTGAAGTGCTGCCCATGTCTCTTGAGCATCTTGGGGATGATGGGACCAGAGAGGTGTCAGTGAAACTTTTGGGTTCCCCCCACCTTCCTAGAACCAGCAGTTCATGGAGCCCCCACTGAACGAGAGGGGGATCAGGGTGAATCACTGCTGCTATTTTCCTTTGGCTTTTGTTTCCTTTTCCTTCCATTTCCCTTTGCATTCCATTTTTGTCTTTGTATTTCCTTTCTCTTGTCCTTTGCATTTCAACTTTCCCTCTGCATTCCCTTTCCCCTTTGCATTCCCTTTGCCCTTTCCTTTCCCATTACTGATTGCAGAAGCAGCAGCACTAGCAGCAGCATTTTTAGGGAAGCAGGATTACATGAGGCACCAGTGCCAGGCCTGTGATTCTTTGGGATCTTAGATTTTCTGGTTGTCCCTCTGCATTCATAGGGAGACAAACAGACAAATCTACTTTTACATCCAGCCTTTAGCATCCCTAATGGGTTTTCCTGGCTTAAATTTCCTTTGGTGAATCACAGCAGCCTTGAGCATTAGAAGGATAAAATTGGGAGAGAAACCTGACTTGTGCCTGGAGATCTTGCAACATCCTGAGGAGGGGATGCCTAGCCATGACCAGGATTGTCCTACTTGAGCCACTCAGGAGGTGGAGGGTGAACAAGGCCACAAACAGGGCTGCCAGGGCCTCAAAGGATTCATCCATAGGGACAGCTGATCCATCTTCCTGGAGCTGCACTCCACTCATCTCCACCAGGGCCATGGTCATTCCTTGTTCCTCCTCATGTGAGAAGGAGAGCAGCCCAGCATCCACATGGAAAGGCTCCTTCACCTTCAACTGATCATGCTCCAGGAGGTTTTCAACCTTCACGGCAAGAATAAAAAAAGCAAAATCATCATTTTAATCAGTACTCAATTTGTGACACCACTATGGAAGTGTTGATAAACTTAGCACAGCCCCAACCCCCCTTGAAAGGAGCCAAGTGTGATTTCTGTTCTCACCAGCTTCAGCTGTTGGGACACAATCTTTCTTTCCAAGGATTCCAGCAGCAGCAGCAGCTGATCCTCCATTAACTCTGCAGAAATAAAGTGGGTTTGGATGCAAAACCTTGCACCAGGCATTGTGGTGGGATGGGAATGGTGAGCAGGATGGGAAAGAAGGAATAGGATGGGCAGGGTGATCATTTCTTGTAGGAAATGCCCATTTGGTGCAAGGTTCTTTGGACGTTTTAATAGAAATGATTTGTTCAGGCTCACTGTGAAAGAGAGATATTGCTGTTACTCCCAGAATTGTGGAATATGGAGTTGGAAGGGACCTGCAAGGATAATTGAAGTCTAACTCCCCTCCCTGTACAGGACAATCCCAACAATCCCAGCCTTTGCTGACAGCATGTTCCAAATGCTTATTGGAGCTCTGTCAAGCTTGGGGTCGTGACCATTCCCAGTCTGTTCATTGCCCGAGCAGCCTCTGGGATAAAAATCTTTCCCTGATATCCAACCTAACCCTCCCAGACAGAGCTGCAGCTTTTCCCTCGGGTTCTGTCCCTGGTCACCAGAGCAGAGATCAGAGCTGCCCCTTGGGAGGAAGCTGTGACCACACTTTGAGGGAGCCGGGAGCCCTGGATGACTGGAGAGGGTGTTTCTCTCCTCTCCCCTCCATGAGACTTGGATGTAGATTCCACTTGAAGAGGAGGAGGATGAGTAAGAGAAGAAGGAAGGAGGGAATGTCAGGACTGGGAGTCATCCCTGCCTCACTTTCTCCCCTAAACACCCAAAGCCTCACCATGCAAAGCATCAAGGACATAGGTGATTCCCTCTGCCAGCCGAAGGAGAAGATTTCTTGGACAATGCTGTAAGGTGCTGAAGAAGTCTTTTAAGTCTGGGCTCTCAGTTTTCAGCTCATAACCCTCATTTTCCTCAGGAACTTCTTCCATCTGTGGGGACAAGGAAAAGAAAAGTCAGGATTTGAGGGCCAAGACTGTTGCTAGTCCAGAGCAGGCAGATGTGGTGAGTGAGGGAATTTTGGATGGAGAGTGGTGGCACAGGAGAGGTGACTTGTGGGGCTAGAGTCGTGGACATGGATAGGTCTGTACTTATAAACCCTGGCAGTAAGAAGTTTCACTTACTTTTTGGCTGAGCTCTTGGAAGAGGTTCTTGTCTGTCATCACAGCTTTGATGGTGTTTAGGGTGATGAGCTGCAGCTCAGGAGGCAACTCGGAGAAGATTGCACAGCGGTATTCAACTTCTTGCAGCTCTACTCCTGGTTCTTCTCCTATTGACTCTGCAAAGCAGGAAGAGTCCAAACCTGTCACTTCTGAACTCGGAGTTCACTGACAGCTCTAAACTCAGAATTTGAAACACTTGTATGAGTGTTTTTGAAGCAATACGGAATTTGGGCATTTGAGATGTCTCAGGGAAGAGGCAACTGCATCACTCCTGGTGATTTGTTTTATGCTGGGAGATGCCATCTTACCCAAAGCAGGTAAATTTGTGCATGTGGAAACTGTGAAAATACATTACTTACCATAATGGTTCTTTTGCTGGAATTCTGCTCCAAAATAATCCAGATCTGCAACAGGATAAAAAGGACATTTATGGTGTTCAACTCCAGTCTTCCCAGTGTTGGTTACCCACCCTGTTTTCTCCTTGGCTCTTTTCTTCTGAGTAGGAAAAGAAAATAAACAACCCCAATGCAGCTCTGTGTGTCATTTATCAACAGGAGCTCTGCAGCTCCTGAAATGTAGATCTGAGACTTCCTTGTATCCTTTCTTTACTGACCCCTCCCCAAACAGCATCTTTCCCCTGTAGCACTTTGACCTTGCATGGGTTATCTGACCTTTCCCAGGTGATTTCTGTCCCTCACACTGCCTCCATCTCCTTGCAGACAAGATGAGAGTATATCTGGGGCCCTTTCTAAAAAGTTTTTCTCTTCTGCACTCTTACCAGAATGGAAGAATTGGTAATTTCTGGAAGTTGCTTACCCCATGCTCCATCTCTAATGTCCAGTTCAATGGCCTTGAAGGCCAGGGTGCAGCCCTTGGGTATGACTGTGCCTTCTTTGTTCTCTCTGGTGCCCTGGTCAAGGAAAACAACCTGTTAGAACACCTGGGTGCAGGTGCTCGGCGAGGAAGGAAGGAGAGAGAAGCCAAACCTTTGCACAAAATGCGGCATAAAATTTGGCCTTGAATCCCCCCTCTGCCTTGATGGATTCATTCTGGACAGTTTCCTCTGAGGTTTCGAGGATTTCAGTGACCAGGTATAGCTTGATGTTTTTTCTCTGTAGTTGTTTGATGAAGGAGTGATCCATGTTGATTTTTCTAAAAGAAGAAAAGGACAGGAAGGGTCTGGAGCATCAGGAGCAGGTGAGGCAGCTGCGGGGGCTCAACTTGCAGAAGAGGAGGCTCAGGGGGGGCCTTGTCCCTCCAGTCCCTGTCCTAGTTAGGGGGAATTCATGCTTTAAGGACTTAATGTTAGTTTTAGGTTGTTGAAAACCCTTTGTTGACGAGGCATGGGCTGGAGGGGAGTGACTGGAGTGCATGTGCTCCCTTTGTCATTCCTTACCTTTCTCTTCTCAGTGCCTCCAGTGATTCCAGTGAGATGCTCTTCTTCTGTGGTGTAATGGAAAACTCTCTGGACAAGGAAACACCACCTTGCAGCCCTGCACTTGCAGTGTCCAAAGGAACGCTGGCATCCACCTCAATCTCGTTAGTGCATTCTGACGTGAGAGCAAATTTGCTGACGACTTGAATGAGGGACTCTGAAAGAATTCCATGCATTATCTTAAGCAGAATTACACACAGTCAGCACTGTAAGTATATCACACACAAGAAAGCTGGAACATGGTGCAGTTCAGCCAAAAATGACTCAAACACATGATCTATAGAATTTGTGTCCTATAGATTGATACATTTGGGCTTTACCTATGCTTTTGCCATCTTCTCCAGGCAGCAGCACATGGTCCAGTGTGAATCCTGTGTGCTCGTAGTAGGGAGCTGAGCGGAATAGGGTCTTCGTTTTGTTTTTTTTTATCAGTAGACAGAGGGGCCTGAAGTGCTCATTGTCTGTGATGCTCTCGACAGGGACCAGGTTTTTCCTTGGATCCAGTTTTTTCACAACGTCTTTGGTGAGTTTTTGAAACATTCTGCTGTGGCTGAAGTTTTGAAGCAAAGCCAAGTGGATTTGTGCCTTGGGAAAGAGGCAACACAAGTTAAGCCAAATTACTTGACATAATAGCAGGACGTTGTAACAAACGTGACATTAATGATTAAGAAGTTTCCAAAATAATGACCCATATTATCCTGGGACAGGTTTCACAGGGTTATTACAGAGCATGTTTGGAGAGGAAGCAGCAGGAGCTGTGGGTTGTTTGTCCTCGTCCCCCTTTGGTGGTAAACCCCAGTCATTGTGCAGAGTGAACACAGCTGGCAGACCCTGAGGATGCTGATTTTGGGGGCAAATGTCCCCCAAAACAGAGAGAAATCAGCCCAGCCTGGGCCAGCTCCTTGGGCAGGCCCTGGAGGTCTGCATGGGAGAGCTGGTGTTTTCTGGCACAGCTTGTTTTTATCAAAAAGTTTTGCTTTTCTGGTGTTTACAGGATGGAGCTGGGGAGAGGAAATTGGGCAATCCAGAGTGGTTTTGGGTGGGAAGGGACCTTAAGGCTCATCCCGTTCCCCCCCTGCCATGTTCAGGGACACCTTCCGTTCTCCCAGGTAGCTCCAAGCCCCATTCAACCTGGCTTTGGACACTTCCACAGACAGGGCAGCCACAGCTTCTCTGGGCATCCTGTGCCAGGGTCTGACCAGCGTCACATGGAGGAATTTCTTGCCAATATCCCATCTTATGCTACCCTGTTTCAGTTTAAACCATTTTAAGGACGAGTAGCCTTGTGTGGCAAATGTCAGTTGCACTCCCAGGACCCATTGTTTTGGAAGTCTTCAAGAAGAGAGGAAAACCAAACAAGAGCACTTAAGAGAGAGCTCCCACCAACCCTCTCCCACACCCAAAGCTTTGGGAAAATGCACTTGCCTGTTTGTGGGGTGGCTGGCTCCTGTGGCTGAGGGGTTTCCGGAGCCGACTGCGGGACTGCTGTGGCCTCTGGTGATACTGAAATCGTCCAGACTTTACAACCGGGTATTTATCTACGACAGTTATGCATATTCATTACAATGAGCTGCTTATCTCATACATAAACATCACTTCCTAAGACCTAAGTTGGCCTCTTACCGGAAGTCCTTTTATGGTCCTGGAGACTCAACAAAAGAATTCTCTGGTAGTCGCATTCACGGAATGATTTGATATTAAAGGTGGTCTTTCCTTGAACTTTCTCTTACCTGACTAAGGCGGAGCTCCCCAAAGCAGCTCCTGGGTAGGGCAGTGTTAGATCTGATCTGTGCTAGAGGATCCCTGGCTGTTGGCAGCAGCTTATCTGGAGTCTGTTACAACGGCTCTGGATAACTTGGACTTGTAAAGATGTAGAAGATCAAAGTCCATCCCGGGACGTGTCCAACACCCTGCCCCTGGCAGCAGGTGGGATGGGATGGGCTTTAAGTCTCTTCAAGCCAAACCATTCCATCATTCCATGCTTCAACTTTATAGAGACACGTAATGTTGCTTCTCTTTTGCAGATGGAGAAATGGACTCAGGAGGGAATATTGGCAAGAAACTCTTCCCTGTGAGGTTGGGGAGGCCCTGGCAGAGCTTGCCCAGAGAAGCTGTGGCTGCCCCATCCCTGGAAGTGTCCAAGGCCAGGTGGGACAGGGCTTGGAGCAACCTGGGAGAGTGGAAGGCGTTCCTCCCCCAGTCCCCCTACTCTGCTTATCTGCCAATGGCTGGAGCTCCGACTGGTGCTCTCCAGATCAGGGAGAGAACTCGTGGAGGGACTTTGCCTTCCTTGTGGCAAGAGATGGCAGGGCAGGCGAGGCAAGGGCTGGGCTCGGACCACTCGTGGTCCTCTCTCTGTGGCCAGACACCATTGGTGAATTGGAGCAGCTTGGAGCGGGGTGTCCCACTCGGTGGCACGAGGCGGGCACCAGTGGAATTCGCACCAAGGCAGCTCAAAACTGCCAACTCTCTGAGGCAAGAAGGAAAAAATGAAAAGAGAATCAAAAAAAATAAAAGAAAGGAAAGGCTTTGCAGGAAGCTGGTCTTTATTTATAAAATGATAATGAGAGGATTTGTAGTGTTTCTCTGAAATGCTGCCTGTGCCCTTGAGCATCTTGGGGATGATGGCTGTACTGGGACCAGGGAGATGTCAGTGAAACCTCTGGGATCCCCCACCTTCCTGCCACCTGCACTTCATGGAGCCCCCGCTGAACCAGAGGGGGACCAGGGTGAGTCACTGTTGGTGCTTTCCTTTGGCTTTTGTTTCCTTTGTAATTCCTTTCCTTTTTCCTTTGCATTTAATTTTTGTCTTTATATTTCCTTTCCCTTTTCCTTTGCATTTCCCCTTTCCCTCTGAATTCCTTTTCCCTTTCCATTCCCTTTTCCCTTCCCATTCCTATTTACTGATTGCAGAAGCAGAAGCAGCATTTTTAGGGAAGCAGGATTACATGAGGCACCTGTGCCAGGCCTCTGATTATTTGAGCTCATAGATTTTTCCATTGTCCCTTTGCATTCATGGGGAGTCCAACACACAAATCAACTTTGATATCCAAGCTTTAGCATCCATAACAAATTGTTCAGCCTTAAATTTGCTTTTCCCAGCCTAAGCGGCCTTGAACATTAACAAGGATGAAACTGGGAGAAAATCCTGGGTTGTCAGCAGAGATTTCCCAAGATCTTATGGAGGGGTTCCCTGAGAAGGGCCAGAGACTTCCTACTCGAGTCACTCAGGAGGTGGAGGGTGAACAGGGCCACAAACAGGGCTGCCACAGCCTCAAAGGGTTGATCAATAGGGACAGCTGATCCATCTTCCCGGAGCTGCACTTCACTCATCTCCACCAGGGCCATGGTTATTCCCTGTTCCTCCTCATGTGAGAAGGAGAGCAGCCCAGCATCCACAAAGAAACGCTGCATCACATTCTCCAGGTCATGATTCAGGAGGCTTGCAACCTTCAAACAACAATAAAAAAAGCAAAATCAGGATTTTAATCAGTAGTCAAGATGGAAATGTGTTTAGAATTTAAAAAGCCGCTGCCCCCCTTGGAAAGAGGCAAATGTGGTTTCTGTTCTCACCAGCTTCAGCTGTTGGGACACAATCTTCCTTTCCAAGGATTCCAGCAGCAGCAGCAGCTGATCCTCCATTAACTCTGCAGAAATAAAGTGGATTTGGATCCAAAACCTTGCAGCAAGGTTAGTGGTGGGATGGGAATGGTGAGCAGGATGGGAAAGAAGGAATAGGATGGGCAGGGTGATCATTTCTTGTAGGAAATGCTCATTTGGTGCAAGGTTCTTTGGATGTTTAAATAGAAATGATTTGTGCAGGCTCACTGTGAGAGTGATCTGCCTGTTACTCCCGGAATCATGGAATATGGAGTTGGAAGGGACCTGCAAAGATAATGAAATTCAACTCCCATCCCTGTACAGGACAATCCCAACAATCCCACCCTGTGCTGACAGCGTTGTCCAAACACTCCTGGAGCTCTGTCAACCTTGGGTTCATGACCATTCCCAGTCTGTTCATTGCCCGAGCAGCCTCTGGGATAAGAACCTTTCCCTGATACCCAACCTAACCCTCCCAGACACAGCTGCAGCTTTTCCCTCGGGTCCTGTCCCTGGTCACCAGAGCAGAGATCAGAGCTGCCCCTTGGGAGGAAGCTGTGACCGCACTTTGAGGGAGCAGAGACCCCTGGATGGGTGCAGAGGGGGTTTCTCTCCTCTCCTCTCCTCTCCTCTCCTCTCCTCTCCTCTCCTCTCCTCTCCTCTCCTCTCCTCTCCTCTCCTCTCCTCTCCTCTCCTCTCCTCGGATGTAGATTCCACTTGAAGAGGAGGAGAAGGAATAAGAGAAGAAGGAAGGAGGGAATGTCAGGACTGGGAGTCATCCCTGTCTCAGTTTCTCTCCTATAGACCCAAAGCCTCACCATGCAAAGCATCAAGGACATAGGTGATTCCCTCTGCCAGCACAAGGAGAAGATCTCCTGGAGAATGCTGTAAGGTGCTGAAGAGGTCTTTTAAGTCTGGGCTCTCAGTTTTCAGCTCATAACCCTCATTTTCCTCAGGAACTTCTTCCATCTGTGGGGACAAGGAAAAGAAATGTGAGGATTTGAGGGCAGAGGCAGCTGCTTGTCCAAAGCATACAGATGTGGTGAGTGAGGGAATTTTGGATGGAGAGTGGTGGCACAGGAGAGGTGATTTGTGGGACAAGATGTGTGGACATGGATATGTCTGTACTTATAAAGCCTGGCAGTAAGAAAAGCTTCACTTACTTTTTGGCTGAGCTCTTGGAAGAGGTTGTTGTCTGTCATCACAGCTTTGATGGTGTTTAGGATGATGAGCAGCAGATCAGGAGATAACTCATGGAAAATACGGCAGGAGTATTGAACTTCTCTCAGCACTACTCCTAATTTTCCTTGTGATGGACCTGCAAACCAGAAGTCCAAATCTGTCACTTGAGTTCTAGGAGTTCCCTGGCAGCTCTAAACTCAGAGTTTGAAACACTTGTATGAGTGTTTTTGAAGCAATATGGGATGTGGGGCATTTGTGATGTCTCGGGGAAGAGGCAACTGCATCACTCCTGGTGATTTGTTTTATGCTGGGGGATTCCATCTTACCCAAAGCAGCTAAAAGCTGTGCAAGTACAAGCCAGGAAAATACATTACTTACGATCACTTTGGTTGTGGAAACTTGTCATGTTTTCTGTTGGAGAATTACCCAGATCTGAGAGAGGATAAAAAGGATGTTAAAAAAGCCTGCACCTTTATGATGCTCTACACCAGCCTTCCCACTGGTGATCACCCACCCAGTTTTCTCCCTGATTCTTTTCTTCTGAGTGCGAAAAGAAAATGAAAATCTGAACTCTGCCCTCTGTGTCTTTTATCAACAGGAACTTTGCAGCTCATGAAATACAGATCTGAGACTTCCTTCTTTACTGTCCCCTCCCCAAACAGCATCTTTCCCATGAAGCTTTTTGACCTTGCGTGGGCTTCTGACCGACCTCAGGTGATTTCTGTTCCTCACACTGCCTACATTTTCTCCCAAACAAGCTGAAGGTGGCTCTGGGGCCAAGTGGTACCTCATAAAATATTCTTCCTCTTCTGTGCACCATTTCCCAAATGGAGGAATTGGTCATTTCTGGAAGTTACTTACTCCATTCTCCACCTCTAATGTGCAGCTGGATGGTCCTGAAGGCCAGGGTGCAGCCCTTGGGTACGATGAGGCCTTGCTTGCCCTCTCTGGTGCCCTGGGCAAGGAAAACAACCTGTTAGAACACCTGGGTTTGGGTGTTGAGGAAGAAAGGAGAGAGAAGCCAAACCTTTGCACGAAGTTTAATGTAACACATGACATCAAAGGCCCCGTCTGCCTTGGTGGATTCCTTGTAGATGGTTTCCTCTGAGGCTTCGAGGATTTCCGTGACCAGGTATAGCTTGATGTCTGTTCTCTGTAGTTGTTGGATGAAGAAATGATCCATGTTGATTTTTCTAGAAGAGGAAAAGGGTAGGAAGGGAGCACCAAAAAGGTCTGGAGCACCAGGAGCAGCTGAGACAGCTGTGGGGGATAAGCCTGTAGAAGAAGAGGCTCAGGGGAGACCTTGTCACTCCATTCCCTCTCTAACCTGGCCCAGTGAGAGGGTATTCATGTCCTAAGGTCTTAATGTTAGTTTTAGGCTGTGGAAAACCCACTGTTAACCGTGGAGGGGGATGAATGGATTGTGTGTGCTCCCTTTGTCATTCCTTACCTTTTTCTTCTCAGTGCCTCCAGTGATTCCGGTGAGATGCTCTTTTTCTTTGGCTTGACGGAAAACGCCTTGGACAAGGAGGCACCTCCTTTCATCACTACACTTGCAGGGTCAAAGGAAATGCTGAGATCTCCATCAACTTGGTCAGCGCTGACTTTTGCGAGAGTAAATGGTCTGGAATCTTGATGGAGGGACTCTGAAATAATTCCATGCATTATTTTAAGCAGGATTGCACAGACTTAGCACTGTAAGTACATGACAGACAGGAAAGCTGGAACATGGTACAGTCCAGCCAAGAATGGCTCAAAACCATTATCTGTTGTATTTGATAAATTCATATTGATAAATCTGGGCTTTACCTGTGCTTTTACCATCTTCTCCAGGCTGCAGCACATCATCCAGTGTGAACCCTGTGCGCTGGTAGTAGGGAGCTGGGTGGAATAGGGTTTTTGGTTTCCTTTTTCTTTTCAGTAGACAGAGAGGCCTGAAGTGCTCATTGTCTGCAATGCTCTCAACAGGAAGAAATTCTTTGCTTGGATCCATTTGATTTACAATGTATTTGGTGAGTTTTTTAAACATTCTGCTGTGGCTGAAGTTTGAAGCGAAGCCAAGCGGATTTGTGCCTCGAGAAAGAGGCAACACAAGCCAAATTACTTGAAATAATAGCAGAACACTGTAAAAAAAAGTGTGACTTTAGCAATTAAGAGATTTTCAAAGTAATTACTCAAACTGCCCCCTCACTATCCAATGGCCCACATTACCCAGGGACACAAGTTTCACAGGGTTGTTACAGGGTGTGTTTGGAGAGGAAGCAGCAGGTTCTAGGTGTTGTTTGGCTTCATTCCCCATTTGCTGCTGAACCCCAGTCATGATGCAGAGAACACAGCTGGCAGACTCTGATTTCAGGGGCAAAAATCCCCCAAAATAGAGAGAAATCAGACTAGACCAGACTCATTGGGCAGGCCCTGGAGGTCTGCATGGGAGAGCTGGTACTTGAGGGCCAGAAAGAAATTGCTGTTTGTTTTCCTGACACAGCTTGTTTTTATCAAAAGTCTCAATTTCAGTTTTCTGGTGTTTTATGGGATGGACATTGGGAGGGGAAATTGGGTAATCCTGACTGGTTTTGGTGGGAAGGGACCTTAAGGCTCATCCCACTCCCTTCCCTGCCATGGTCAGGTACACCTTCCACTATCCCAGGTTTCTCCAAGCCCCGTCCAACCCGGCCTTGGACACTACCATGGAAGTGGGCCAGCCTGTGCCAGTGCCTGACCACCCTCACACCGAGGGAGGAAGTTCTTCCCAATATCCCATCTAACCCTACTTTCTTTCAGTTTGAACCATTCCAAAGACAAACAACTTAGTGTGCTCAATGTCAGTAGCACTTCCATGCTCTTTCCCTTGGAGGTCTCCAAGAAGAGAGGAAAACTAAACAAGAGCATTTAACAGAGAGCTCCCACCAACCCTCTTCCACACCCAGCGCTCTGGGATAATGCACTTGCCTGTTAATGGCGTGGGCAGGTGTGCAGAGCAAACCGTGGGGCTGCCGAGGTGATGTGGCCTCTTGAGAGCAGCAGGACTGGGACGAAGGTCCCAGGCTCTCTGCCAAAGGTGTGGAAGTGTTTGCTAAGTACAGAAGCTGTGAGTTGCACAGGAAGCTGGCACCCCAAAAACCCACAGCAAAGAGTAAATTGATTTCTTACCTTGCTGACAACGGGCTCCCCGATGCAACACCTGAGCAGGGGCAGCGTTAGATCCGATCCGCGCTGGAGGATCCCTGGCTGTTCAGACCAGAGTTATTACTATCCAGAGTTATTCCCAGCTGGAGCAATTTACCATCCTCCTCCCCACTGTTCCGCTTCCTCAAAATGGCCGTTGCTTATGTAACTCTTCCTTGAGCAAAGTCTATTACAGGGGATGTGGATAACTCGGATTTCTGCAGATGTAGGAGGTGTGAGTCCATTGCTGGAGGTGTCCCAGTCCAGGATTGGACAGGAAGGTGTCCCTGCCCCTGGCAGCAGGTGGGACTGGATGGCTTTAAGGTCCCTTCCCACCCAAACCATTCCACCATTGCATGATTCAACTTTATAGAGCCATGTAACACTGCTGTTCTCTTAGAGATGGAGAAATGGACTCAGGAATGGATATTGACAGGAAATTGGTACCTGAAATGGTGGGGGAGGCCCTGGCCCAGGTTGTCCAGAGAAGCTGTGCCTGCCCCATGCCTGGGAGTGTTCAAGGGCAGGTTGGATGTGGCTTGGAGCAACCGGGGATAGTGGAAGGTGTCCCTGTCCATGGCAGAAGGTGGAACTGGATGAGCCTTAAGGTGCCTTTCAGCCCCAGCCATTCCATGTTTCCCGGAGTTATTGCCAATCTTGTTTGACAGCAAAAGGCATCCATGTGAAGATTCCAGGATTCAAGTACAAGTTTTTACCTGAATAGTTCAATTTTATTAGTCTCTCTTAGAATACTGTACAAAGGAGTAATAAAAATATTCACACTTTATTTTAGAAAGTTCTCTACATGAGACTCCTGCATCCACAGCAAAAAGAAGGCTATGGGGGAAAAAAAAAAACCCTAAAACTTTGTACAGAACATTCCTTTAAAAAACCCTCCCAACTAATTCAGCTGATTTAGCTGACCCAAGGAGGGTATGGACACACCAACACTCGCATGCTTAAAAGATATTCTAGGCAATGATAAAGCAACATAAGTCACAAGGAGGAATATTAATGTGTTAACCCACTGCTGTCCCCTCCTCGAGGGCCAGTACCGAGCTTCTAAAAACAACCCCAAACTGAACAGTGATTCAAAAGTAAAAGTACTCAAGAACTAAGTAGCCCTCCATCTGGTTTATTTTAAAGGCTTTTTCCTGCAAATGTTTGGACTGGTTGCCAGCCTGGTAGCTCTGTGGAACAACTCCCAGGTCAGGATCCCTGATTCAGGAGCATCAGGCTGGGAGGACTTGCTGGTTTTCTGAGTGTCCTGGAGCAGGGGCTGCTGTACCTCATGGATACGTGCATGGTCCTGCCAGTGGCTGAGGAGGCTTTGCCCAGTGCAAGACGGGACAGGCTGCTGCCAGTTCCTGAGAAGGCTTCCAGTTTTACAAAAGCTTTTCTCTTTCATTGCAAGACAGAAGAGAAAAGCTTAGAATACCTTCTTATTAGGAATTGTTTCTCCGTCACAGGAGATTTGACATCTCCAGGTAGGAACTTGCCCTGATCATGATCCAGGACAAGTGTGAGAGGAAATCTGCCAAGTGTGATGTGATCAGGATCCCATTTAAAATCAGTAACTAATCTCCTCCCTGCAGGCACCTGGGGAAACTCTACTCTCAAAGGAGTTCTGCTCATGTTTCATTTCTCCTCCCACAATATGGCTTCACCCTGATCCGTCCCCTGCCAGGACACATCTGACCACGCCTCAGCCTGCTCATGCTGTCCTTTCACTTCACACTGCCTCAGGTACACCCACAAATGGTGCTTTAATTACAATTAACTTCCTGCTTTCTATTTTTGATTGATCATGACACCTACCCTTAAATTGGGATCTTAAGGAAGATGCTAATCAATGTGTAATTGTTCACTTATTAATCATGTATAGATACTTAACACAACAGAACATGAAATCATTCTTCAACTCGCTTCTTTCCGTATTTCTCCTGTTTCCATTTATGTTTCCCTTATTTGGATTAACTGAGCCCAAGTTAATCTCAGTTATTTCGTGGGAAATTGCCACACCTGTGCTGTAAAGAGTGTCACATGACTCTGGCATCGGTTGTTTTGATTACTGGTGTGAAGGAGAGAAATCAAAAGTTTACTTTTGTTGCTAGACGAAGTCTTAATTACAAGTTTGGGGTTTAGGCTTTAGAATCCGCTTGCTTGAGAAGTTTATAATCTCATTCTGTGTCCCAGTTGATCTTTGATTTACAGAAACAGGGTCAGTCACCAGCACAGGAAATCTGTTCAAACCCACAGGTGTGTTAATGCCTTTAATTCTGGGAATTGCTGTATCTCATCAAAAAAAGCCAATCCCTTCGATTGATAATTATTCAATTGATAATTATTCTAAATTTATAAATCTGTGATGTGCATATGCTTAGAAATACCCAGCATATGCCTGTCTGTGAGGAGCCATGTTTGAAAGCATCTAGAGACTGTTTCTATTGCAACAAAAGATGTTTTTCTTCATGTTTTCTATGACAGTAATTAGTTTTCTTTCATTTCCCCTGGAGATGGAAGTGGTGTCTGGGCAGACACTCAGCACCACAGTCAGCATTTCAGGTCCAGCCTCAGCCACCCTGCCAGGACCTGCCCCTCCTTGGAGCTGCCTTTCCTGCAGGAATGCTGCTCATGTCTGTGTCACTTCCCAGCTGATTGATGAAATATCTCTATTTTGATCACAATTATCATTGTCTAGTAGCTTAAAGAGCCAATCAGGGTAGAGAGTACCTCAGCTAAAGCAGCAGCTCTTCTATCCTAGGTTTGAAGGTACAACCTGCCCATCAAGGAAATTGTACATCTGTCAACACCCTGGGGTCTCCAGCCAGACTCTCCTCTCCTTCTACCTGCTTGAAAACTTCCTTTTCACTTGGATTTCCACTTTTCAAACATAGTAGGGAATTATTCTCCCTGCATTTCAGCAGCCCTCTGAAGTACACTCCATATTTTCCCTTCCCTGTAGCAGTCCTTTAGGAAGTCTGAGAGAGAAGTGAAAATTATGCATGGAGTAGTAACAGATCTAAAATTCCCCCTTCTATGTCCTATACTCAGACCATCCAAAACCTCAACACTCTCCACCATGGCCTCTAAAGCTGGATTTGCTACTGCAGGGGGAAAAAAAAGCAGATTTAAAAGATTTATACCGTTGTCAAAAAAGGTGAGACAAGTATGAGCACTAAGACAACAAAAATACAGGTTTTCATGGGGTTTCAGGGGAAGAGTGAGAGGGAAAACCCATTCCATCTGGGACACAAACTAAAGGAAAATCAGGTAATTCTGATTTTCAGTAAAAGATTAAAAAGCTGACTCAGCCAGGAAACCTAAGCCTGCTTTATTTAGGTGGTAATTTTAGAGAGAAATGGCTCGATTTTGTTCCTCTGGGAAAGAATCTATTATCAGTGACCCATTGGCTCCTTCTGCAGGTCAATTCATCTGCTGCTAGTGCTGCTGCTCACACAGCCCTTGGGTGTGGAGCTGAGGGACAGATTTCCAGGTAAGCCAGAAATCCAACACTTGAGTCCATGGAGAACTGGCAAATCCCACTCACATGCACTTAAGCCACCAAGGAGCTAAGTGAGGAGAAAACTTCCACTAGAAGTCAAGGATGGCTGAGTGCTTGATTAGAGCAATCAGCCCTCCTCCTGTACCTGCCCATCATCAGCCTCTCCAACACCTGTCCATGTCCATGTTCTAAGGAGCTCCATGGCATTTGTTGTCAGTCATTAAATCACCTGCTCCCAGCCCTTAATCCAAATGCCCACTGAGCCCCTGTGCACTTAAAAACAGCAGTTTGGGGTGGGGAGAGGAATTACCTGGGCAGATTTGGGTATAAACTGAAAATAACAAGCATGATTTAGGATCTATCCACCTTTTCCCTGGACCACATGGATGGTGCTGTAGGAAACCAAAAGTTGTGTCAAACTGCAGATCATTCCTTCCTGTGCTCTTTTTAGGAAAAGAACTTCCCTTCTCAGTGGTGTCAACGACTGCAAAATAAAAACCTGTTCACTTCCCCCTAAACCTGTTCACTTTCCACCTAAAACTGGAAATCAGACCCCCAAAACAATCCAGTCCTAGGAAAGTCTGGCTGTATCCCTTTGGATTTCCCCCACGTTCTGCTCAAAGCACCCAGCTTCAGGAAGGGAAATGTATTTTAAAGTGCATTTACCACAGCAATAGTACCAGCACTAAAAGCCTTTCCCCTCATCCCTATCCTCGTCATTCCATGTCTGGAATAGATGAGACTCTTCCCAGAATTCATCCTTGTTGTACCTCAAAGTCTCAGTGGTTCTGCATCTATTGATGACCCTGGGATAAGAGAAATCCGGTGTCGCGCATCCTGCTCCGCACTAAACTCTACTCTGGAGCTGGTTTGGATTTATTGGGCACGAGGATCCAGCATGCGGAATGTGTCTGTTGGGATCTGCGATTAAACAGCCGCTGCGAAACCACATCCCAGTCTGCATGGGGGGAGAAAACGGGGCTGGAGAGAAGGAATCCCCTCCTTGCCCTGCTCCTCGCCATCCGCTCCGGCCACGCCGCTCAGTACTTGTTGATCCCAAAGATCCGGACTCCGTGGAGCTGAGGCAGTTTGGGGATCAGGACGCTCATGAGGGAGATGGTGTTGATGATGAAGTGTATCCGGTCGTACTTGGTGTAAAAGCTGGTTAGAAAATACCTGGAAAGGGAGGGTGGGAACAGAGGGAGAGGCAAACTGAGCTGTGGCATTCCATGTGTTTGTCTCCCAGGACAGAACACTGATGGATACTGGGACACGAGGCAGCTCGGCCGCCCCGGGATACTCACAGGACGATGGGCATGATGGTGAGGAACTTGCGGGAAGCAGTGAACTGCACTCCATAATCCATCTGCTCCCAGTGCGTGAGCAGCCGGGCCTTGCCCTGGTCCGGGGTCTCGAAGGGGGTTCCCTTCACGGTGTGCAGGAAGATGTACATGCTCTGCAGGAAGGACACACAGCGTGAGGCATCCCTGCATCCCAAAAACCCCAACCCAGGGCAGCGGATCCGGGCTTGCACCCCCGCGCCGTTCCACTAGAGGGATCAGCGCTGCTGGGAAACCCGGAGCGGCCTGGGAAGCAGGGAAAGGAGAGCTGGGAAAGGCTGGGGCAGCTCGACAGCTCCACGTCAGGCCTCTTGCTCGGCTCCTGGGTGTGAGCCAAGGAGGTGGTGGCAAGATTACAGCCCTGGGATCTCTGCGATCGGGAGATTAGCACCTGCCTGCCGCGGCACGGCAGAATGCTCCCTGAAAACCTGCTGGGAGAAGGTCTGTCACCCCCTGATTACCAGGGGAACACAAGTCACAGACAAACAGTCCGGCTACATCCCAGCTCCAAAGTACAGCCACTCTTGGCCTTTAAATTCCTTTTTGTCCTCAGAACTTAAAGCTGCCAGGGAAGATGGATGGGAAGCCAGGAGGAGCTGAGTGCTGAGCAGCTCCAGTCTGGGGGTTTGTGGTTGTTTTTATCCCCTGAGCAGCTCCAGTTTGAGGGTTTGTGGAGGTTTTTATCTTCTGAGCAGCTCCAGTTGGGGCGTTTGTGGAGGTTTTTATCTCTCACTAGTAAGAACTTACCATAAGGGTCTTCAATCCCTGTTATTTTTGTCTCTGGAATATTCCCAGGCTGAGATATCATTTAAAATAAAAGATACACAATCGGTTGCTTCATCCCTGAAGTTTTTCATCCCCTGTGCCCAAGGGGAATGTGGGGACTTAATCTTTAGAGGGAGGAATCAGTTCCTGGACTAATCTTTTAATTTAAGCAGAACCAAATCTGGGGGTTAATCTTGTTTTTTCTTAACTCTGATGAGGCCAATTCAGGTTTTACCAACCCCAGTGATGTCTTGCCAATGTCTGGGGCCTGTCACAGACCCCTTTGGGAAGGGGACACGACAAAGGACTTGCTCTACAGAAAATGAACCCATGTCCCCTCTGAGCAGCCTCATCAGGTGTTGCTGCCTCACCTGTACCTGGCCTGGATTTAAATCCATGACCTAGAGGCATTGGTACAGGCTGAGGGCTGGAGGTTAAGCAATTCACCCGGCATCTTTGTAAACACAAAGGAATTGTTTCAACAGGAATCTCAGCAGATTGCTCAGAGGAACAGCTTTGCCAAGGTTCCCCGTACGTGCCCCGGGCCACGCCGCTCCCTTACCAGGTTGTGGATGATGTTGGTGAGAGTCCAGACCACGGGGACGCTGAAGAAGGGGATGCTCAGGAGCACGACGTGCAGCAGCCCGATGCCCAGCACGTAGGACAGCCAGATGCCGCGGCTGTTCATGACCCGGGTGTTGGGGTTCACCTCGCTGTGCGCCGTTCCCACGTTCATCCTGCCTCTCGTGGCTGACGGGAGCCCCTGGAACAGAAACTCCGAGGTCAGAGCCCGGATCCAAACTGCTCGGCGGGGCCGAGCACAGGACGGTTGTCGAGCAAACCCAAAATCTGCTGTTTGCTATAAAAACCCCGAGTCAGTTCCCTCCTCTGCCCCTCGTTATTGCCATTCTTAGAGCTGATGTCGCTAACTCCGGGAGTGGTTGAGATTTGGGAATTATGTGTGGGAAGCTTGTCTGTGACAGAAGCTACTTGTGGTTTGAGATGTTTTCCTGGAGCCGAGGTGTTGAGGTTCAATCCCACGATTGCCTGACAAAACTCAAACCAAGACTTTTAAGCGCTTTTAAATCCTCATCACAGTGTTAATCATGGAAACACACAGCACAGGAAGCTTCCTGCATGTTTATGGAGTCAGCATGCCTTAAACTGGGGAACAAAGTATTTGCAGAGGAAAGGCTCTGTATCAACAGATCTCCTAATTAATTTAACTAAATTAACAGGGTTCTGCACAGCTCAGGAGGTTTGCTGGTCTCCTGCTCTGGCTCACGTGTTTTGCCTTCAGATTTAAGACCTATACAGGGGAAAAAAAGAGGAACAAAAGAAAATTGCCCCCCAGGGAAGGAATGAGATTCTTCTTGAGGAATGTAAAATGTAAAAAGGGAGAGATAACAGGGCAAAGTGCCTTGGGAGGATGTTTCAGGAGGTAGAGCTGTGGAGGAGGTGGCCCTTCCCCTACCTGGAAAGAACAGCTGCCATGTAGGAGGAGCACAAAGATGGGTTTCTGGACAATGCCAGGAAGGAGAGGAAGCAAGAGAGTGCCACCCTCTCAGAGCAAGCCCTTGGAGAGGTGCCCCTGAGACAGTGAAGGTATCAAGTGGCTTTTAAATGACACAGTGCCAGTGGCAGCAGGAGAGCTCTGGCTCACTGGTATCCTGGGATTACAGAAAACAGCACAAACTAAACCCACTGTAAAGCTGAATGTCTTCACACCAAGATCAGGGAAATTCTTCTGTAAAATCATCTTTGTGTCCCACGGAAGTGGAGTTTGATGAGATGATCCAGTTCATCCTCCTTGGCTACAGCACCCCACAGTGAAGGCTGTTTCCTGATGTCTGGCTTCGTGGCTTTGCTGTTGCTTCCCACAGCTGGAAGCTGTGTTGCTGTTCCCTCCAGCTCTCTGGAGGCGAGCCCGAGCCAGATCCAACATCTCACTCTCCTCACTGCCAGCTGTTCCCAGCTCCCTCGTGGAGTGCTGGGCCTGGCTTGTCTCAGGAGCTGGCACCGTCCCCACTCCTGCCAGGACTGGGACTCCCAGCCAGCCTCCACTCCGCAGCTCTTGGAATGCTCCAAGTAACTTCCAAACCTCTTCCATGCACACAGGCAGCTGCTGCTGCAGATCCTCACCTCGCTCTGTCAGGGGCCTCATACCTGGAGAAGGATTTTGTTTCCAAGAAAGAAGCTGCAGGTCTCTGAGGTGTTCACTCCCTTGCTCCCCACCTCCCAGCTTATGGATATTCCAGAAAAAAGCCCAAAGTTTGGTTTGGAAACAGGACTGAGAGCGAGAGTTCAGCTTCACCCCTGGCAGAGGGAGCAGCTCTGTCCTAAAGCTGCTGCAATTTCCCAAGGGTTCTCAGAGAGAAAACTGGGGGTAGGGGTGAAGCATAAATGAGTCAAAAAGAGTTGGATTGCTACAACAACAAAAAGCAAAACACCCTACGGAATGTGTAAACAGCAGTTCTGAGTGCCAGACAGGGGAAATAGTTCTCCTGGATGTTGGGTGAACACTGTCCAGTCCTGGGAGGAGCTGGAGAAAATGAGCAGAGGTGTAGGAAAAACATGACCTGCAAGGACAGCTGGAAGGAAATGGGTTTGTTTAGTCTGGAGGAGGCTGGAGACAGGCGTGAGGAACAGTCGGATGCTCCACAGAGAGCTGTGCCTGTGGGATCCCAGCTGTGCAGCAGGAGGAACCACATGGCTGGGTCCTGCAGGGATGCAGGAAGAGACTTCCTACAGAAAGGGAACCATGCTCTCACTGGAGGCCTTCAAATCTTAAAATCAGCAGTTAAAAACTTTCTTTCCAGGAGTCTTTCCTGAAGTTATATCGTTATCCAGAGGCTGTGGAAGCTCCCTGCAGCCAGAGGTGCAAGTGGCCAGTGCCGTGGAATTTCCAACCATGAGTTTAACTTCCAAAAACTAAAGAGCAGCTTGGACTTGGTCTCCTCTGCAAAGAAGGGTGGTTGCAGACCCACAGCTGGGTGGGAAAGGGCCCAACCTGGAAGCTGTATGTGAAGCAATTCTCCTTCCCGTGCCTCAGTTTCCCACTATTGTAAAATTAAGGATTAGAGGGGTGGGATGCTAGAACATTCAAGAAGTTAATTCGTTCTTGTAGGAGATACAGACACGCCAAGCACTCACTGCTGCAACGAGGGTGATTCCACATCTCCAACTCTGTCCTTCCTCACCTTAAATATTTCACCAGCTCTGCCCTGGGCTGTGCAGCCCTTGGCCCAACTCTCCCAAATTTCAGATTGCACAAGCCTGGCTGAGGGCACACGAGCTCCCAGAGCTCTGTCCCTACCCCCATCCCACATCCCATGTTTGCTTTCTAATTCCACACCAGGATTTGTTCACCTGCAGGACAAGGCACAGCCCACCACGGGAAGGGCTCCAGCCCCCCCTTCCCAGAGCAGCTGCTGCCAGGCTCTGCTTTCCCACTCTTTTTTGGGACAGAAAAGCCTGAATGTTGCACCAGGCTGAGGGTGAAGGTCAGAGCTGTGCTGGCATTGGACAGTGGCCATCCAAGGAGGGGAAAAGTCAGAGCTGTGGCCAGTGGCAAAGGCCACAATGTGGCAGCTGAGCTGAGCCCTCCCTCTGCCTCATCCTGCTTGTCCTGCTCCCTGTCCAGGGTCAGCTCCTTCCTCAACTTTGTCCTCAGAGGAGTGTGACCATCATCTGTTCCCGTTCCCTTGCTTAACGCTTGGACTCGATGATCTTAAAGGCCGTATCCATCCTAAATAAATGATCCTATGATTCGGCAGTGCTGTCACCCTGCCCCAGGGACTGCAGGATCACGCTCTGATCCCGCTGCAGGATCTTCACTGGGCTGATGAGGGAAGGAGGGCTCAGATGCTTGTCTTGATCTTGAGTGTTCCCCAACTGCAGGTGATGATGATCCCACGGATCATAATTCCCAATCTCTGGCAGCAACAGCTGCCACCTCCCAAACAAATCCTTTAAACCCTTATTTGCCGCTGGCAACGGATGAACCAGAGCACGAAGGACGTGGGGGACGCGGGTGAACTGGGCTGTGCTGGGAGGCGGGTGCTGGGTGAGAGGTGAGACTGGGAACACAGCGCTCCGTGTCCCTCCCGCCCGGGGCCGTGTCGGACATGTCTGAGCCCCAGCGCTGCCCGGTTCCTCCTCGGGGGGGTCAGGGCTGCCAAAGCCCCGAAGGGGACACGGGGAACACGGGGACAAGGACACGCATGAGCGGCCCCGGCTGAGAGCGGGGATCCTGCCCCCTCGGCCTTTCCTCATGGATTTAACGGGAAATCTTGGACACGAGGACGAGGACGAGGTTGGGCTCCTCCGGGCTCACGTGGGGTCCCAGACCCCACTTTCCTCCTCGTTTCCCCGGGACGGGACGATGCCCCGGGAGGCCGAGGCAGGACCCGCTCCCGGCCGGGCTCTGCACAGCGCGACCCCCCCGCGGGGACCCGCACTCCCTAACTGGGACCCCCCACTCCCACCCCGCCGCTCCCCAGCTCCATCCCAGCACCCGCTTCTCTCTTTTGGGGTGTTTTCCTTTCGGGCCGGGCCCACGCGAGGCACCTTCCCCCGGCCCCGCCGCGGGGCTCGGCCGCCGCCGCCCCCGGGGAAGGTTGAGCCCCCCGGTCCCGTCCCGCGTCCCCGGCCCGCACTCACCGCTCCCGCCCGCTCCGGCCCGGCCCGGCTCGGCGGGGCCGGCGCTCGCTCCGCCGCGCTCCCGGTGCTCTCCCGGTGAGCTCCCGGCGGCCCCTCGGCCCGCCCCGCCGCGGCACGCCGGGAGCTGTAGTCCGGCAGCAGCCGAGAGGCGGAGCCGCCATGGGAACCGGCGGGAGCTGCTCCGGGAAGGGGAGCGGGGGCTGCACCAACCCCCGTCCGCTCACAGCGGGCCCCAGACCCCTCTAGGTGGGTCCAACCTACCTGGGAAGGATAGGCTGGCCCCCCACGGCCCTTCCCAGGGGACATCCGAGCGTGGGGGAACACTGGGACAGCCCCCCGAAGGAACTGTGGCTGCCCCATCCCTGGAAGTGTTCGAGGCCAGGTTGAACGGAGCTTGGGGGGACCTGGGATACTGGAATGTGTCCCTGCTCATGGCAGGGGGTGGACTGGGTGGTTTTAAAAGTCTCTTTCTACCCAAACTGCTCTGATTCTGTGATACCATGAAAATCCCAGCAGCAGCATTGTGCAGACAGCCCGGGCAGGCCGGCAGCGTTGCACACCCGGCCAAGGTCGGGGCTGGGAGAGAGCGCAGGATTCCAGCGCTGGAGAGCGAGGGGGGAGACCATCTGGCTCCGCTTTTGTTTGCACAACCATCAAAGCTCATCGCGTGGGGCTGGCACGGCCCACGGGTGCCGCAGCCATCTGTGCAGGGCTCTGTGTGTGCCTGCTGCCGGCTCTTCCAGCAGCGGAGGGGCAGCGCCGGAGCCGCTTTGGGCTGCAAACCCCCTGCCCGGAGCAGAGCAGAGCAGAGCCCCTGGCTGTGTGCGGAGCCCGAGCGCGGTGCTCCGGCTGCCACTCGCAGCCCCTCGAGCTGGCACAGACCCTTCGCTCGGCACAGCCCGCGGTGGGTTTGGTGTTGACCCAGGTACAGTCACGGCGACATCGAGGTTCCCTGAGTGCCCCTGTGGCTCCACGCTAAGCTGTGTGTGCTGACCCTGTCTGCATCCATCCGGCCTTGGCTCCAGCCGCACAATCCTGACCGGGCAGGGCGAGAGCATGGAGACCCCGCGGGCTGCCAGGGCCGGGACTGCCTGGGTGTCACACGCTGGCACCGTGCTGCTGGCTGGGCACGGGGTCACGAAGGCAGAACTCAGCAGTGTCTGCTTCCAGAGAGCTTTGGGCATGGAGAGACGCACATATGGGGTAAAGCAGATGAAAGGCCACTGATTGCCACCCTCTAGAACCGCGTTGTCCCCGCCCGGCTCCTCTGCGGTGCCCTCTTGGCAGGGCGCAGTGCGGGGATGCCGGCGTGCGGAGGCGGGGGATCCCACGGGATCCGCTCCTGCTTTGCAGGAGATCCACGCACGCACAGCAGGCTCTATTTTTATCCTGCTCCTGCCTGACTGAGCAGCTCCCTGCGCGGTGACATCTAATTTAGCAGCTTCCCCGCACCCCGCTGGTTCCGCACGTGAGGGGGAAGCACAATGCAGCAGCTATTTTTAAACGCCCATAAATATTCATCGCTCTCCGTGATGCAGCAGCCGCCGCTGCCGGTGGAGCGCGGGGGGGACCCGACCCCGCTCCCTGAGCTCCCCACGCCGCGTTCACCCGCCCAGGGAACACCGGCACTGGGGGCGGGAAATTCCCTGGGGAGATCCGGCCCCATCCGCTCACCGGCAGCTGCACCCGCCTTCCCCAGTGCTCAGGGGGGCTGTTCCCGTGTGGATTCCTAGGCCTCGCTCGCTGCCAGCCTCTCCCGGTGCCGTGCCGTGCTCACCTCCCGCTCTGTGCGCTGCCGGTCCCGCTGCCCGGTCGATGCCGGTTATATTTAGCTCCGTGGTGGTAGTGAGAAGCCCGTGCCAGCTATTTTTAGCCATCCTGCGTTGGGAAGGGTCCGCTTGGGTCGTGCTGCACTGCAGGTTTTGTGCTGGTGGGTGCCGTGTCCTCCACCTGGGACCCCCGTGGGATGCAGCCCTGGGGCTGCTCCCGCTCCCGGGTGTGTGTCCGCTGTTGGGATCGCCCAGCGCCTCTCCGGGTCCCAGCTCAATTTCCCCATGCACCTGCCTGTCACCTTGGCCCCTCGGCCCCGTCCCGCGACGGGTGCCTGTGTCATCAGAGCCGCCACGTCCCGATGTGCCCATCCCTGCTCCCGCTGCGTGCACAGCTCCCCGCGGCACTGGGAATGGTGATGGGCAGCATGGGGCTGCTCCGCTCCCCGGCTGAACGGGGAGATGCCAGAGAACTGCTCAAGAGCACCAACTGTGGCTGCCGGCTGCTGCCTGCCGGGCTCCCGGCCGTGTCCCGGGACAACTCAGCCCGGTGAGCCCAGCACCCGGTCCGGCGTCGGGCTTGGCTCCGGTCATAAAAACATCGGAAAGACCTCTAAGATCGACTCCAACAAATAACCAAGCACTGGCACCTTCACCACTAAACCATGTCCCCAGGTGCCACAACCACACGTTTTTTGAACACTTCCAGGGTGCCAGACGCAGCAATGGCCTGGCCCCGGCGGAGCGCAGGGGCTCCGGGGAGTGCGGGGGTCTCTGGGGAGCATCTGTCCGAGGCCGTGTCTGGCTGCCGTCAGGTTCCCTTTTCCTAATTGAGGCGAGATCCAGGCCAGGCGCCTCCTAACCGGTTTATCCTCTCGCAGCAGCGGGAGAACGTCAGTGGCCGGGGCCGGGCTGTCCCGCCGCACAGATCCGGGGCCGCGTCCCTCCCTGCGGCCCCGGGGCCCGGTAACGGCGGCCGCTCTCCATGGTCCTGAGCCAGCCTCGCCGGTGCCCCGGGGCGGCGGGACCCCGAGCAGCGGCCCAGCCTGGCGACCCCCGGCCCGGGAAGCTGGGGGCTCAGCTGGGGACCCACTCCGGCCCCCCTGGTTCTCGTCCCGCCCGGTGCCGCCGCTGCGGGTCGGGTTTCCCCGAGTAAGCGATGCCGGTGCAGGACAGGAGGGGCACCGTGACCCCGCCGGAGAGGGAATAGGGGGGTCCTGCCCCTCCCGAAGAGCTGGAGAGGGGATGAGGGGATTCCTGGGGGTTGCGGGGGCAGCACCGGGGGGCACCGAGGGCCCGTGGAGCCGGGCGGGGAAGGGCGGGTTCCCATCGGAGTTTGGCGGGGACCCGGCGGGGCGGAGGCTATGGAGTGCCCCGGGACGCCCTGGCACCAGCTACCCCGGACTCGGGGGTCCCGGCAGCTCCTCACTGGGTCTCTCTGGTGCCTTCCCGCCCCTCCCGGTCCGAGGACCCGGGGCAGCGCTTCTTACGTGGGCCGAGGAGCTGGGAATGCTTCGGGCGTGGGGCCGGGGGTGCTCGGCGCTGCACGGCCCCCCCGGTGGGGCGGGCCGGGGGCGGGGAGCCCCGAGGAGGCCCGGGCGGAGGATCCCGCCCACCGGCCCCGCCGCCGCCGCCGGCTCCGGGGCCGCCGCGCTGCGCGGGGCGCGGCCGCTCCGGCCCGGGGCGCGGGGCCGCTCCTCCGCCGGGGGCTGCACAGGCAGGTGAGTCCGCAACGGGACCTCCGGCGGGCCGGGAGGCGGGGAGGGGAGGGTCGGCAGCGCCGCGCTGAGCAGAGCTTCCCCCGGGGAAGCACCGGGGCTTCCCTCGCCTGCGACGCCCCCGCTGCCGAGCGGGGCCGGGGGGATCCCCCGGCATTCCCGGGCGCACGGAGAGTCCTGGCGTCCGCACTGCCCCCGGCTCCTCGACCGCATTTCCTGGGGCTGGCGGCGATTCCCGGGGTCTGGCTGGGGACCCCCGCGCTCTGCTGCGGGCTGGGAAACCCGCGGTGGGGCAAGGGCTGGCTGCCTGTCGTCGCCGCCGTGCCTGGTCCGCATCCCACCCGCAGGGTTGCCCCGGTCCCGTGGGCGAAGCAGCCCCCTCCCGGGACACCGCGTCCCGCCTCATTCCGGTGATTTCCCGGGCAGCGGAAAGAGGGTACCGAGGGGCTGTGTTTGTCCCAGGTTACCTCTGGAAGACTTGGGGGGCTGGTGCAGTGTGGGGCTCCGGGTTCCCGGTCCCCTTGGTGTGCCCTGAGCTCTGGTTCCCTCTCAGGACTCTCCTGGATCCCGGGGCTCCGGCAGTGCAGGGGTCAGCTCTGCACAGGTGTGACCTTGGGGTGTGTCACTGGGCACGGCAGGGCTGCGTGACAGTGCCCAGCACTCGGGCTGCTCACCTGCCTGTGCTGTAGGAACCACCCTTGGGTGGCCACCCCTGCAGCACACCGGGGAGCCCCAGTCAGCACCCCGAAGCGGTGTTGGGGTGCTCCGGGGAGCAGTGGGACCAGCAGGCAGCTTTGCCGGTAGCATAGCTCGGGGCTCCCGCAGCACTGAGCTCTGCCTGACCGGTGCGTACTGGCACCACTGGCTTTGATTGTAGGATAGTGGGAGAGCACCTGGATCCTGCCTCCAGAGCTCCGCTGCCACGGCGGGCGCAAAGACGGGCTGGGACCCCGGGACGTGGTGGGACCCCGGGCTGGGAGAGCTGGGCAGCTCTCGGGGTGCTCAGACACGGCCCTTATCTGCTGCCACCACCCTGGGAACTCGTTGCACGCTCAGCTCCAGTGAATTTCCTTTTTCTGTTTTTGTTTCTTTCCTGCTGACGTTTTTCCCCTCCGGAATCAAGGGCTGGATGGGGCCCATAGTTACGGGGTGGTGTGAGCAGCTCGACCCCACGGTGGTGTTGCAGTGGGCAGAGCACAGCAGCACCCAGCACCCACCTGTGCCGGTCCCCCCGAAAGGAGAAAATCCGTCGTGTGTCCGCGTGTGCCCCGGGCGCTCCCGGAGAGCGGAGCCGGGAGCAGGGACCTGCTGAGCCACTGCCTGCACATGTTTTCCGTGGCATTCCCCGGGGGCCGCCTGCAGCGGCCGCTCGCCCGGAGCCGGGGCTCACGCTGGTGCGTTCTCCAGCCGCCGCAGGATGCATCGGCCTCCTGCGAGCAGCGATCGAGGCGCCGTGACCTTGGCAGGGTGAGAGCTCACCCCGCCTCTGGCTCAGCCCGAGCGTCTCCGGTTGTTACAACCCAGCTGCCGGCGCAGGAGACGTGCCCAACCCCTGGGGCCTGATCCTGCCGAGCAGGAGCCTGGACAGAGGTGATGGCCGGGCATGGGGGAAGGGGTGAGCCCATCCCTGTTTTTGCTTCATGGCTTGGATCAAGTGTGGTGCTCACAGCCAGCGCATTGACAGTTCTGCCCCTGTCTCCCCTAGCCTGACACTGTCCCCTTGTTGTCCCTGTCTCAGATGTGCCAAGTTCAGCTGAAGACACTGTGGATGTGAGGAAGGCAGTGCAGCACCATGACTGTGACCCGGCGGGTTCCCTGCTGCCCCATCACCATGGGACTGCTCCTGCAGAGCCTCTTCCTCCTCCTCCTCCTCCTGGTCTGTCTCCACCCGGCTGCTGCCTTCACCAAGGGCTGTTACCCCTCAGAAGAGGAGGGGCTGAAGACCTTTCGCTGCAGCAACGCTCAGCTGACCGAGGTCCCCAGAGACATCCCCAATGACACCAACAAACTCTACCTGGACTCCAACCAAATCCCCTTCCTGCCCCGCGATGCCTTCCGGGACCTGCCACTCCTGCTGGAGCTGGATCTGTCCCACAACGCCATCGCCAGAGTTGAAAGTGGGGCTTTCCAGGGCCTGGCAGAGCACCTGCACTCTCTGGACTTGTCTTCCAACAGGCTGGTGTCAGTCAGCAAAGAAGCCTTTAGCAACCTGAAAGCCAAGGTGAACCTGTCCAACAACCCGTGGCTGTGTGACTGTCGGCTGCAGGAGCTGGTCCGTGCAGTGGAGCTGGCGGCCGATTCCTCGGGGGGCATCGTGTGCGACTCCTCCACGCAGGAGGAGCATGTGGGCAAAGCTTTCCTGCAGGTCATTGCTGACACAGATCTCTGCAATGTGTACAAGAAGACCACGGACATCGCCATGCTGGTCACCATGTTCGGCTGGTTCGCCATGGTGATCTCCTACCTGGTCTATTACGTGCGGCAGAACCAGGAGGACGCCCGGCGGCACCTGGAATATCTCAAGTCGCTGCCCAGCAAGCAGCGGCGATCGGAGGAGTCATCCACCATCAGCACTGTGGTGTGAGCACCAGCATCCTGCAGGATATGGGGATGTGTGGACCTGCTCCAGGGGCTTGCCACGGCTGCAGGAGCTGTCACCAGTCACTGGCAGTGCACAGAGATAGTCATGAGTTTGTTCTGCTCTCCTCCTGGCAGCAGCAGCCACGGGTGATGAGTCCCTGGCTCTGGTGGCTGAGGTCAGGGATGGATATCAGCCATGAGCACGGAGGATCCGCAGCATCCTCCCGAGTTACGGAGGACTGGAGCGACCCGGAGCATCCTCCTGGCGTGCAGCCATTGCTCCGACTGACCTGGACATTTGGACTTCATCTTAAACTTTTTATATTTCCTTTGCAGAGATCCCTTGGGGCATTAACGGAATCTGTGTTTTCATCTCTCCCTGGCTCCCCCTCGGCTGCCCAAGGGATGGTCTGGCAGCCTGGGGCAGCCTGGGCCTGGCTCCCTGCTGGGAGGGCAGTGGGGAGAAGCAGTACGGGTGCAAGGCCAGTGCCCTGCCAGGTCACTGGCCCTGGAGGGCCACGGGCTGCGACCGCAGCCAGCGGGACCAAGAGGTGGGGCAGGAGGTGGGGACACACCGGGTGGTGCCGCCCCATCTCCCGTTTCATCTCCCTGCTCCTTTCCCGGCACCCTCAGGCCAGGCAGGGCAAGGGGTATGGGCAAACGCAGGGCCTTTCCCCTCGGAGTGTGGGGAACGAGAACCAAAAGGGGAATGAACTCCCTGGTGCAGAGCCCGTTGGGGCTGCCAAGGGATGCAGGTGCTGATGGAGGGGCAGCTGGGGGTGCTGCCAGTGGGTCCAGCCCTGCCAGGATGTTGTGGGAGCAGGTTTCCCCTCGGTGCTCTCGAGGACCAGGAGGGAGGGAGGGAGGGAGGGTGTTTGCAGCACCCTTGGCCATCTGCTCCTGTCACTGCCGGAGGGGAGCTCCCACCTCACAAGCTGCTGACCGCTCACTGTGATGGGAAGCAGGATGGAGGGAGCTGCCACGGCTCCTCTGTCCTCTCCTCACTCCCACACTGCTGTCAGGAGCCTGAATCTCCCCTAAAAATGTCCCGAAGTCCCTTCTTGACACTTCCAGTATTGGGCTGCAGGGTCCTGGTGGCAGTGGTGGAGGTGATGCTGGGCACAGGGCTGGCACAAGCAGGGATCAGTGCCCACCTTTGGGCATGCAAGGTCCAAGTGGCAACTCAGAGCAAAGCCAGAGCAGCTCCAGACTCTTCCACCTGCATGTCTGGCCTCTGGGACATCTGGTTTTGCTGGTTTTGGCCTTTTTCTAAACCAACCAATGCTAAACTGCCTTAATTCACCAAGAGCACCAACCAAAGCTGCTGGAATCTCCTCTGTACCGGGCCAGACCTGCCTTGTTGCCAGACCCAGCCTCAGCCTGGAGTGGGCAGCGCGTTTCGGCGCAGGCAGAACTCCAGCCCCGGCCGCTGCCCGTACCCCGGCCCCGGTGCCGGTGGGAGCCATGGGACGGAGCCGGCCGGGAGCGGGGCCTGCGCCCTTCCACAAGTGCCTAATTCGCAGGAGCTCTGCGACGCACAAACACCTCAGCCCCAGCTCCCATCCGGGCGTCCCCGCAGCCCCATGGCATCTCCTTCCCCCTCTACAACCGGCTGAGGAGAAAACGGACTGGGGGGGACCCGACTGAACCCCCAAGGCTGCTCCCCCCAGGCCCCCGCTTGTGCCCGCAGCATGGGGGATGCCGGGACCACCCGAGCCATCCGTGTTTTGGTTAAGGGACCTTTTAGTTCTTACTTTATACAACAATAAATTTGGCTTTTACTTTGGAGCCCGTGGCCGGCGTGTGGTAATGTGTGTGTGTCTGTGGGTCACCGAGCCCTGGTGACGTTGTGGCTCTAAAGGAAGGACGGAGGTGCCCGTGACAGCCGATGTCTTTGTGGGCAGGCGCTTGCAGAAACAGGACACCCGTCCCTCCGGTAACCCTGCCCCAGCCTTCAATAATGAACACCCGCGGCTCGGCTCAGGTCGCTGGCGCGGTGCCGGTCCCCGCGTCACCCAGGACCCCGTGGAGTGCTTTCCCAGGGCTCTGCTCCGCTCCCTGCCCTGCCGTCCCCCCCCGGCACCGCGTGGCACACGGGCAGGACCATGACGGCAGGGAGGGACCAACCCTTCCAACACCACGGTCCCACCGGTCCCCGCAAGAGGCCTCTCCGGTCACAGCCCCGTCCCGGTTTGCCGGTGCCTCTCCCTGCATGATCCGTGCTGGAGTCTTGTGCCATGGAAGGTGAAACCCGGGCCCTAACGCAGAGTGACAGTTCCCGCTCGTGGGACATTAACCTTGTTTGTCACTCGGCTGTCTCCAGACGCACACCCCGGGCTCTGGAGCAGATGGCTGCCGTCCCCCGCTCTGGTCACTCCCTGGGGATCCTCCTCCCGCGGCTCCCGGAGCAGCTGGGGAGGGCTGGAGGACACGCAGGACACGTGGCCCCAGCTGCCACCCTGTCCGTGGGGCCGTGGCTCCCTGGAGTCCTGCCGGTGTCCCCTCTCATGGGGATGGATGATGCTGAGTCCCCCGGGGTCAGCCCTGCTCTGGATCCTGTCTGTGGAATTACTTGGATGGAAACCATCAGGCTCATTACAGCCCACACTGATGAGCACAGGAGAAAGGAAGTGGGTTCCAGGGGTTTGTCTGGGTGTGGAACAGCCACTGGCCCGTGTGGGTGTACAGGAGGATAAAATACACAAGAAGTCTTAAAAAATCTGCAGTAAGATTTGGGAAGGTAACTTGGTCTGGGATCGGTGGAATTGTGTTGGACTTAGGCTGTCAGTAGTGTTGGATGTTCAATCAGGTGTGACAGGGAATGGGGAAGAACAGAAACATGGGTTTATGGGGATATTTCCTGGGGGTGCTGTGGCCAACCTGGAGTCTTGGGAGCAGGGGGACACAGCCTGCCAGATGGCTTAAATCCCAAGGAGGGATTTTCTCATCCCACTCTTTCCAGTTGTGAGGTGCCGTGTGCCAGACCCTGCTGGGAGTGGGAGCTGGCACTTGGCACGGTGTGTGCAAGGGGCTCAGTGTTAAAGGCACCACTTCTCCTTCAGCGAGGAATTAGAATCATCCCTTTTAATACTCCTCTCTGGGTAATTTGTTTCCTGATGCAGATTTATCCGCAGGGATCAGCAGCAGGAGAATTAACAGCGTGACCTCCTTGTGTGCGTTCCAACACGCCGGTAAATCTCCGTTATTAACTTCCAAGGAGCTCTGCCTGCCCGGTCATTAACAGGCCTGTTCTCCTCTCCAGGATGGAGGAAAATGTGTCACTGGGGCAAGATCTACAGCCTGAATCCTCCTGGCGGGGATGACTCTTTGCCTGCTTGGCCCTGAAATCCCTTGGGAGCACAGGGATGGAGCAGTGCTTCTAGGAAACGCCCAGGATATCCAGTGCCAAGGGACACCCTGCCCATGGGTCCGTGCTCCCAGTGGGGGTTCTGGGAGAAAGTCCTGGAAGAAAGTTTTGGGAGAAGCCCTGGTTTCTCCAGCCCACGAGTGAAGTGTGTTCCACAGCGGCGGCCCCAGACTGCATCCTGAACTTTGAACTGATTCGATTTCCAAGAGGGAAGGAAGGATGTCTAATTGTTTAATTTCCACAATTAGAAAAATATTTATCAATAATTAGGAGTGATGGCAGCGATTACACTGGGATTAAAGCCAGGCTACACTTCATCACCCGCCATTCACTCAGGGACCTTATTTATTTCTTTTCAACCCCAAAAAATCCATGTACAGCTGCCAATAGTGAATCATCCTTGTTCACTGCCTGCACAGGACTCATTAATCCGATGATGCCAGTGGTTCTAGGAAGGCTGCTGGGCACATTGTGTGGTCACTGGGCTTGGGCAGGAGAAAATTTAATTTCAGTGGGTAGGAAAGTGAAGCAGAGCTAAAAATCACAAAAGCACTTCCTGTGCCTGTGGTTGAGAGCTTGGCAGTTCAGGCAGCCACACGCTCCCCTCCAGACTCCCTGGTGATTTTCCCTCTCATCACTCGTCCAAGGCAGCCATGGCTGAGTCCAGGGATCATTTTCCAACAGCTGTTCTTCTCAGATGAAGTTGTACCAATTAATAAAATTGTGTGACCTTCAAAGTTTTCCCTCTCAGAGGGAAGTGTTGCCTTTCCAGGTATTTTTCCTCTCTCAGAAGACCCAGGACCATCAGCATCCATGGTCTGGGGCTCATGTTCATCCTCCTCTGGAAGCACAGGGGGCCTGTGGCTGTGGCACCTTCAGTGTCGCCTTGGAACACCCTTGACTCTTGGTCAAGCTTTGAGTTCCAGCAACTTTACACCAAAACAGCTCCTGGATGTGTCCTTGGAGGAATTCCTGGGGGATGGATTAGCCAGGGCTGCACCACACCCATCCCAGGTGTGATGAGTCCCTGGGATGTGCCAATCCCAGGGCACCTGCTCTGCCTGCTTTCCACAGCTCCTCTCCTTATCACCCATGAGCAGGGGACATGAGTTGTGTCCTGGGCAGGTCTGGGGCTCCTTCAACTCCTCTTGGCTGAAATTTAGGGGAAAATCTCAATTGTGGATTAATAAAGCTGCTGCAGGGAGTTACAAGACAACTTTCCCAAGGGAGCAGAAGTGTCACTGTCACCTGATGGACGAGTCCTGTCATTGCTTGCAGCTCTGCAGTGAATTTTTGTACACGTGTTCCTTAAGTGTTTCTCAAGTGGGTTGTTCCAGGCAGCTCTGATGGGAAAACAATGGGCTGCAGCTTCCAGCTGGCAGATTATTCCTGTTATTCCTGCCATTTGTGGATGTTTCAAAGCTCTTGTGTGCTGTCAGTACGTGCTGAGATCCAGGAGGTCTGTGTGGAGAAGAAGACAGGAAGTTTGGAGTACTGAATTTATTATTTGTGATGTTTTCTCAGTGTTCTCAAGGTGTTGTGAGGGTCCTTGGCATAGAGTGAGGTCAGAGCTGTGGGACCAGGGCAGATTAAAGTGGGGGTTCAAAGGGGGGATGGAGTTCCCCCACCTCACCAAGAGCATCAGGCAGAGGTTTCCGATTCCTCCCATAAAGCCAGAGTCAAGCAGAAGAGGAGGATTCAGGAAAAGTTTAAAGCAGCTCCTCATGAGCTGTTGCAGCTGTGGGGGGTAGAGAAGGATGGGAACAGTGGAGGTGAGAGCTGATCACAGTGATTGTGAACCCTGAGGTGTGACAGGGAAGAGAGAGGTGTGAGGGACGGTGTCAGCAAGGAAAGGCTCAGCTGCTGCCCCAGGCGTCCAGCTCCGGCCGGATGCAGAGAACTTTCACACAGGAAAGGTCAGAGAGAAGCCACTTCCTGTCAGGTTTTCATGAGTCTCCACAGAATTACTGACACAAACTCCTTTGCAATGTGATACTTAAATATTTGAGCTATTTTTCGACTTTTAGAATCATAGAATTCCAGGATGGTTTGAGTTGGAAGGGATATTAAACCTCACCAGTTGCACCCCCTGTCATGGGCAGGGACAACTTCCACTGTCCCAGGTTGCTCCAAGCCCTGTCCAACCTGACCTTGGACACTTCCAGGGATGGGGCAACCACAGCTTGTCTGGGCAACCTCTGCCAGGGCCTCACCACCCTCATGGGGAAGGATTTCCTCTGCGTATCCACAAAATTTTCCCACTCAGTTTGAGGCCCACTGAAGAAGTAAAGATGCTGTAAGAGCTTTTAGGAGGGAGTGCAGTTCATTTGTGACTCTCCACGGCACTTAGTAGGTACTTACTGTTTTTTTCCCTCATAATTGATGCATGTGGCATTTTCTCCTGCTGAAATAGGCCAAGAGAACCAGGCAGCACCGCTGAGCCCGGCTGCTTCATCTGCCTCAGCCTGAGCCGTGCGCGGTGTCCAGTTGGCAGCAAGGATAATCAGCCCAAGGGCAGTGGAAATACTCATTACAGCACACTTTATTCCTCAGCATTTAATAAGTAATGACTCTGAAAAGCTCGGAGCAGGGTCTGTGCCCGTGCTGTCTCCTGCTGTGTTCCTGTCACTGTGGATAAGTTAAACTGGGTTGAATTGGGTCGATTTTTGGATGAATACCCACCAAGGAATTTCAAGGTGCTGTAAGAAGTTGGGGTTGTTGAGTGGGAGATGCTTCTTTTGCTTGACTTAGTTCTGCTTTGTGAAAGAAAGGAGGAAAGCTGGGCAGCACTTTCCATGGCTCAGTGTGTGCACAGAGGCTGAGTTCTCTGATGTCCCTCAATGAAGTGAGTCAGGAAGGTAGAAACTCCCACAGGGAACAGCTTGGAAAGAAGCTCTGAAAGCCAATGTTCCAGGAGCTGTGCCGTGGGAGGCTCAGCTGGGGCTGGGGAACAGTTGGGAGTTACACATGAAGTTCCTCATAGTGGCCAAATAATCTTTACTCAGCCTGTGAGCAGGGTGATGGATCGCTGCAGATCCAGCAGCTAACCTTGCAAAGAGGGTTGGGGTGAGGTTTTTCTGGGAAGAAAACATTCCCATTAGCTCAGTGCTTTGGCAATTTGTATCATCCGGTGAACTGGTCAGGAATTCACAGCTGGTGTAAGAGGATCGTCTGTTCCTGCAGCACCTGGGGCCAGCCGGGCCCTGCACGAGGGTTTGGTGCAACTGAAGGGGAAGATGCAGCAGGAGGAGGTGGAAGAGGCTCTGCAGATTCTCTGCTTCCCTCTGGAATGTTCCCTCTTTATTCTGGGAACAAGGACAGAACCATAACCTGGGTCCTTAATCCTCCTGAATGCTGGGCTGTGTAATCTGTTACTCACCCTCTCTTTTGTCTTGGAGAGCTGATTTTCCTTTCTCCTCATGTCCGGGCTGGAATATTTCAGAAACAGTGAAAGAAACGTGGAAGGGAAAATAGAAGGGGGAATGTAATGTTTTTAAATCTCAAATTCTTCTGTTAATATCTGCTAGAAATTCCTCACAGAGATTTTGGCATATGCCAGTCTGGCACATAACTCCACCAGAGCCACCTGCCATCCTGCCTGGAATTGTTCTTAGCTCCTTTGTGCTCTCCGAGCAGCACAAAGCTGTGACGTGTCTGGTGTCACCACCAAGAAACAGACTCTGCACTAAGCCACGTGACAAACTTCCTTTTTTTCCCATTTAATTACTTTTCCTTGCATGAACACTGTGTTTTAAGCTGTGTTTTTTCCAGTCTAAGGGGTCCTTGAATACAGGAAAACCTAGGAGTGCATAAATGAGAATGTTTTGTTCCAAAGGGAATGGAGGATTCCAGGATTGGCAGCTAAAATGAAAAGAACACCACAACACCAAGAATTCTTTCACAGCTGCTCTTTGGTTTTCCAGCCTCTGCCAGTTTAATAGCAGGATTTTGCTCCGTATATTCTGACAAGAGGACTGGCACAGGTCCGACACGTCACCTCATTGTTGGGACTGTAAGTTCCAGGACCACAAACCACTGTGAAGAGAGCAAAGTCAGGGTTCCAGCCAGTTTCCCCCTGCCTCGTGGGAGCCTCAGACACCCCCATGAGCCTTCCCAGTGCCCTGTGGGAGCTCCTTCCCTACCAGAGCTCCCAGAGCCTCTGGCTAAATCGCCCCCCCAACTCCACAACCTGCAGCAGGTGCTGCAAAAGAACTTGAATAACCAGCAGAGAATTTTCTAGCAGGACTTTCATGAAGGGAAGCCTTATGGGCTCTGGATCCTGAGGATTGTCACTCACCAGTGACCTGGAAGGAAAAAAAAACCCACTGCACTGCTTCTACTCTGCTTGGAATTGCAGCTACACCTGCGAGTGCACTGACACGCTCCACTGGCTCATTTCCTACCATTACTTTAAATCTACAATGCGAATATCTTCCCAAAGGATGAACAGAAATATCCCTGCTTTTGACCCCAATATTTCCCTAATCCTCCCCGGAGCTCTGTGCCCAGCACTAATCAGCTATATTTAAATCAATGAGCTCTTTGAAATGGATGTCTTTGATATTTACCGCAGCAGCTGGCGCAGTTCTGGTGGGTGTGGTGGTTTTTCCCAAAACCTGGCCTGCAGCTGTCGATGGGAGTCATGGAGAAGCTGTTGTCCACGTACTGGATTGTAGGGACAGCGTGAGTTTCATACTTCAAAATGTGCCTCAACTGATGGAAAAACTTTCCGATTAGCTCTGCTGCCTAAAATTCAAAAGTATTGAGAGAATAAAAACATTGTCGGTCGATTTTTGTTGATTGAGAAATATCAGGAAATATTTTTTAGTCCTGCTTTCCACACAGTGACTTGTCATCTTAACTGGGAGACTGCCTCAGCTTCAAAGGGCCTGGAATCAGACCTAGGATGTGAGCTGATCCCAGGATTTAATATTTAGAAGGCAGAGAGAACAGATTTTAGAAATTGGCTACAGTAGATTTACTTTAAATTGCATTCCATTGACCAAATAATAAATTAAAAATTTCATTTAGAGCGCTGGAACTTCAATATAAAAAATAATGTTTATCCTTTATTATTAGAAGCAAATACAAAGCAAGTAATGAGCCAGATTTTTTAACTGGTTTTTGAAGCTATTTGTATCAATTTGACTTCTAAACCCATTTTTCTTCCTGAATGGAATTATTTTAAATCCATGAATCATCATTTGCAATATTAATCCCACAAAATCTGGGTAAAGATGGATTACTACCAGTCACATCTGCAGGAGTTAAGGCAGAGGTGGGTGTTAAAGAGGCAGAGGAGACACGAGGTGACTGACACAGAACCTGTCGGACTCTCCTGTTTGTCACATCTTCACAGTCATAAGGAACCTTGTGGCAAACTTCTTCCCATCCTGGTGCAAATGGATTGACTGTGGATGGAGGAAAAAAGATCCATGAAAAAAGGGAAAAAAGATAGATTAGATCCTGGTGGTTTCTACCCAGTTCCTTCCTTTGTTCTGATAAGTGTCAGAGATCAACCAATATAAAATTGGGGGAAGAGGGGGCAAATATGCTAAGCTGAGAGAATGGAGCTAATGTCTCACATAGCACCCTCAGGTTCCTAAAAAGGCTGAAGTTTTATGTAAAATTAAAAATCTTTGGGTCCCCAGTTTGTAATGAAAATTTCTTGACTTTACTGAGGGGAAAATATCCACAAAACTGTTCCATAACCTGTTGGATGGTCCGTCTTGGTGTGTGATGAGAACAGATACAGGAGTGAATGTGGTCAGAGAATTAAAGAACAACTTCATTCCCTCAGGATAAACCATCTCTAAATCAAGGCTGATTTAACTTGTGAGGTTAAACCACCTCAGTATTGCCATGAGGGGACTGTGACAGTCTTGCTTCAGCTCTGTGCAGTTTCCTAGAATCAAGCAAAAAATTCAAGGCTGGGTTGGATGGGACTTTCCGCTTGGTCTAGAGGAAGCTGTCGTTGCCTATGGCAGGGGTGGAACTGAATGAGATTTAAGGTCCCTTCCAACCCAAACCATTCCATGATTCTAAAATCAGAGTGGTCCCAGACTTGCTAAAACTCAAATACTGAAAACCTAAATATGACCGTTACATTAGGGCATATTATGGGCTGTCTCCCTCCAACAATCCACCCTAACCTTGACAATAACTGCTCTCGCTAGGATTGTAAAAAGCTGAACACTAAATTTAACATAAAAACTGCGTTTTAGCTCCATCTGTGGGTAATAAAAAAAAATACAGGGACTCCAAAAAAGAAAAGGGGACCATTTTTGGAGGTGCTCTTGATTCTGCTGTATTTCAGACGTTGTTTATAGCACTCACAAGTTGTTTAGAACAATAATCGATCCCTCCCAAACAAGCACTGAAATCGGTTACCTAGAAAATTAACAAACAGCTCATACTGGAGGCCTTTCTTTGGTGTCCTGATGGAGTGGCACTTGTAGGACGAGTCTGTGATGTGGCAGGTCAGGTGGGAGATGGTGTTGTTGAGGATTTTGTACAATTTCTCCACGAACAAGCCGTTGGTTTTCAGCCTGCAACGCGTTGTGTTGAAGCGAACAGACACCTGATAGGCATGGTCAGCTTCCCTGTAGGCTGGGAGGAAAGAGCTTGGGTGTGAATCTGAGGTGTAATCACAGATTGAATCTTAGACAAACGATCAGTTCTTTGTATCTGAAATATGGGCTTATATTCCAAAGCAAATAAATAAATAAATAAACATAGTCATTAATGATGTCACAACACGTTCGTCCTTGCCTGAGCTGACTCAATAGTAACAGATATTTTAGTTTGAAGTGTACAGGAATTTATGTGCTTACTGGGAACTTTGTTCCAAACTAAGAAAAACAAAAAAGGAGGTAAATAGTAAAATGGCACAGAACCAACATGTCTGCAAAGCTGTGTGTCTGAAACGGATTGGTGCCAATTCTATGCAATTATGGTGTAGAAGTAATTTTACTATTATTTTAAAAGTTAGTGTTTCTCAAGCATTTTTGGGTTGTTATGTTGTGGGTGGGAAGTGATGTTGGTGAACAGTGACTACAAGTGGTGAAAGGGGCTGGAGTGCAGATCTTGGATAACTCTGGAATTCCTGAAGTTAATTCTGTTCCTAACAAGGGTAGAGAAGATTTTATTGCCATACATTCCTGGGAGCAGTAATATTAAACTTTTTCCAACATCATGAGAGGGTGCATGTGTGTGTATAAGTAAGAAAATTATTTTCTATTCTGGGATAAAATTTTAACTAATTATTTTGGTTTTTTAAAAATCAAACCTTGCAATAAACATGAAGTTCACAATCCCACCAAACTGCAAAGGCCATGTGCTTGCTCCTAACTTAGGAATCTTACCATAAACCATGAATTTATAGGCCTCAACCATTTCTGTTTCTTCTTTTGTTGTAGTTTCAATGACTTTGTGGGAGAGAGTACAGGTGTAGGCACCAGACATGGACACCCTGAAACCCATCACCATCAGCTTCCCTGTCTCTGTCAGATTCACGTGTCCTTGCCCTAAAATAGAAATATTGGATTACTGGAAATGTCCATTTTCTGATGCATTTAGAACATTTGAAGATGAAATCTTGTTCCTGTGCATAATGACACTGGTTCGTGTTGGCCTGAAATGATCCAAAATTCATGACTTTTAGGATTTACTGCAAATTTCCTTTTAGCTCAAGTGTTTGGAACTTTTAGAGGGAGAAGAGAAACAGGGTTTAATGTCAGAACTTGTGGAAATATCTGGCAAAGGGCTAAGGAACTATTTAGAACCACCATGCTATTGCAGGGGGGGGGTGTGAATAGAAACAGGGAAAATATGTGATATTTTTAGTCTGAACTAACCTTGTAAATCTGTTCCATCTGGACCAACCCACAAATAGTTGGGATCTATTATTCTTTCTTGAGAAAGAGCCAAATCCATACAGACCAGGAACGGGCTGTTTGTGAACACCTTAACATACACATTCACTGCAATGTAGAACCAGGTAAATGATGTAAAACACTGATATCAAATGAAATCACCAAAAAAAACCCTCATAGAAAAGTGTGTTTAGAGTGTATTTTTCAGTTTTGGACTTGCAAAGTGTAATTTTAAAGATTAATCTCCGTTTGTTCTTAATTAACGTCCTGGAACTGTCCACAGCTTGGCTGGTGCTGACTGTTTGAGGGAGACACTCGTGTCCCACACACAAACCGTGATGCAGGCATGCAAAAAGCACCAGATTTTTGAGTGAAACTCTCATTTAGATGTTAAATTTTCATCAGTGCTTCCACAAGCACTGTGGGACAAATGTATTTCCATCCTCACCCCCCTTTCTCTTGTTCCTGTGCATACGAGGTTGTGTCACTTCCACGTGTACTGGTGCTACCTTATGATCCCAGGGCTTAAAACCCCAAATTCCAGTTAAAACTAAATATAGATAGAAAAAAGGACAAGTTTACCCTCATGCCTGGTGTCACCATAAACTTCATTCTTTCCAATTAAATCAATAGATTGCTCTCCCTTCGGTTCTGCTCTCACTGGAGGGAAAAGGAATTGGAATATTAGAGATCAATCTAAATGAGTGATTGTTAATCCTTTGTTTCACCCGGGGTTTTATCTCATTTTGTTTCTTTCATCTTACTTTTCCCTTTTCCCTACGCTTTTTTCTTAGCAACAAGCTGGAACCCTTGTTTCTGACCTGTCACTTTTAAATTGTTTTAGTGCCCAGGTTGCAAACCTGCCTGGATGTACCAGGTTCCAGACCAGATGAAACTTCCTCTTTAAAAAAAGCCAATAAAATTGTTACAAAATGTGACTATAAAGTGAAGGCTCTACAGCGTGACCCTGAGGAGACACAGGGTAGGGATATTTTAGCCCTTTCCCTTCTGGAAAACAGTTGGACACGAAGATTTTGTGATGAGACTCCCCAGGAGAGGTGAAAATTATTGGAAATGGAGGCTTATTTTCAGGCCATGGTCACACTGGGGTGGCCCTGCCTGGCTCTGATGTCCCAGGGTTGGATCTGGGGGACAGTGGGGTGTCACTGGAGCCTATGACAACCCCTCTTAAGGGGCTTTATCTCACTGTCCCCTCTGAAGGGGCTTCATCTCCCACTCTGAGGGAAGGTTCTATGGGGACATCTGTCCCCTACAGTGGAACAGAACCCACAGATGGGGTGTGACTGGAACCCATCCTGTCCCCTCTAAAGGGGCTTCATCACCCACCCTGAGGGAAAGTTTTATGGGGACATCTGTCCCCTACAGTGGAACAGGACCCACCACTGGGGTGTGACTGGAACCCATCCTGTCCTCTCTGAAGGGGTTTCATCTCCCATTCTGAGGGAAGGTTCTATGGGGACATATGTCCCCTAAAGTGGAATGGGACCCTCTGATGGGGAGTCACTGGAGTCTATCCTATCTCCTCTGAAGGGGTTTCATCTCCCACTCTGAGAGAAGGTTCTATGGGGACATCTGTCCCCTAAAGTGGAACGGAACCCACAGATGGGGTGTCGCTGGAGCCCATCCTGTCCTCTCTGAAGGCGCTTCATCTCCCACCCTGAGGGAAGATCCCCCCCCTCCCCCACTCAGCAGAGCGGAACCTCCTGACGGTCCCCATCCCCTTTACCACCCCGTGAGGGGACCGGCCTCACACCAACACAGCCCCTGCACCTCATTCCCACGGCTAGCCCCGCTCACCCCATCCCGCCGCCACCACCACGGCCGCCACGCCCAGGAGAGCGCCCGGGGGGCAGCGGGGCCGCCCGCCGCCCCCCGCCATCCTCCCGCCGCCCCTCACAACGGCCGCCGCGGGCGCGAGGGGGCGCTAACGGCCCCCGCTCCCCCCCGCCTCCATCCCCGCGCGCGCCCGCCGCTTCCCGCCCTTTTTCCTCCCCTCAGGGCTGAGGGCGGGAAGGGTGGGGTGTCCCTCGCTCCTTCTCCGCTCCCTCGCCCACACCCGCTGCTTTTTATACTGTTTTTAAAACATTCTGCTTCCTCGCCCGCACTCCACTGAGCTTTTTAAGCAGTGTTTTGTTGTGGGGAGGTGTTTTTTTTTGTTGTTGTTTTCTCGCTTTCAGGCCCCTGAGGCGCTTGGCAGCGAAGGACGGCCCCGGCCACCCCCTCCGCGCCCGTTGTCACCCTTCAGCCCCACATCGCTCCTCCACAGTGAGCAGTGAGCTGTGTTTTTGACTCTATAGTGGTTTTTCCAGCTGCGGGACAAGGAGAGGGAAGTACAGGGGAACAAGGGGGGAAGAGGCTCCATGATGGCTGTGTCTGTCAGTGCTGACCCTGCCCTGGGCTATGGAAGGTGTCCCTGCCCATGGTGGGGGGAAGGGGTAGAACTGGATGGGCTTTAAGGTCTCTTCCAGCCCAAATCATTCTGTGATTCTGTGTTTCTGTCTCTTGCTGTGAGAAAGACTGAAAGTAAGAGCTGGGCACATCCTGTGGCTTCCTCCTGAGGGGGCTGCAAGTGATGACTGTTCTTCAGCTGCAGGTTTCTGGAGAAGGTCATTGCAGGACACATATTTTTCCACTTAAAAGCAAAAAAACATTCCTTTCAGTACCTAAAAGGACTCCAAGAGAGCTGGAAAGGAATTTTTGACAAGGACGAGGGGAACGGCTTCAAATAAAAATGGGAGATTCAAATTGGATTTTGGGAAGAAATTGTCCTCTGAGGATTGTGAGGCCCTGGAATGGATTTACCAGGGAAGCTGCTCCTGGAAGTGTCCAAGGCTGGGCTGGATGGGGCTTGGAGCAACCTGGGGTAGTGGGAGGTGTCCCTGCCCATGGCAGGGGTGCAACTGGATGGTTTTTAAAGTCCCTTCCAACCCGAACTCCTCTGAGATTCCACAATTCTGCCACTTGCTGTGACGGAAAGTAAGCGCCAGGCGAATAGCGTAGGCTTGAAAATAAAGCCAAATGCCGCAGTGTCACTGCAAGTAACTACCAAGTCAGTTACATGTTTTGGAAAGCTTGCTATGGCTTTGAAACTTTTAAACACGTAACTATTTTGTTTCTAGAGCAGGTGATACAAAAGCACTCCGGAAGCTGCTGACAGGGCACGGAGGGTCCTTGCATTCGACCGCACAGCACACTTGGAGACACTCAAGACCAGAACGGTGGCCAAGCCTCTGGGAATTAGCAAAATAGTATTTATTCTACCTATCTAGATCATATTAATCCCTCCAGGCCATGCTAGTGTCCAAAAATGATGTCACAGTATTTGCATAACAAATATGGAACCAACCAACACAGGAATAAGAGTTATTTTTAGAGAGCTGTGAAAGTTTTAACACTTCTATGAAAAAAGAGCGCTTAAGTTATGAGTTTCCTCTAATAAAGAAAAGAAAAATTTGGTAAAAATACAAAAAATAAAAGCGTGAAAAAAGAGGTATCAAGTTATTGATGGAAAATAGTTCTAGTCAAGCTTTCTTCTTCCTCAGACCAGCATATTAACTCCAAGGGTCGGTTGAGGTGTAGGAACTGTGTCAGGGTTTTCATTTTTAATGTCCCTGAGCTGCTGAGCAGGTCAGAACCGGGACCACCTCAGACGACCCCGTGTTCCCATGTGCTGAATGTTTTCAGTTTTACTCAAAGTGAGCATTTCATGCTGACACTGTGCAGGCAAAATGATTCAGTTGGTAACGTGTCTGCAACAAACGAGTCATATTCAGCCTGAGCAGCCTCAGTTCCTAAGGATGTTTATAGCTCCTTTCAGGTCCTGCACAGCACATCAGTCCCCAGGTTGCTAATTATTATAAAATAGTATCTCTACTATAAAGCTTTGGCTGCAGTTTTAGTTCTTTATAAACTCTTAGTCAGTGTCTTTAGCCAAATGACTCATTTCTTTTCAATGGTATAATATTTCTAAGTCCCAGACTGGTACATTGACGTTATAGATTTGTAAGGTTTTGAGGGGAGGGGCAGGAGGGGAAGGGGGAATGGGTTATTTTTAAGAACAAGAAGTGTTGCAGGGAGGATTTAATAGCACAAAATGTGAATTCGGGTATTTATATTTGTGTTTAAAATCTGGATTAATGGAGTTTGAGTTTTTGTTGGTTTTTTTGGGGGGGGGGTTGGTTTTTGGAGGTTTTTTTGTTAATAGGGGCTCTATCAGTAGGACATGACAAGAGGACAAAAATTTGCAGTTGTAAACTTGATCATAGAGTGAGTAGATATTAAAATGGTGAATATTTTATCCTAGGAAATACGTAGAGAGATTTCCAGGAGTGCAGTCAGGTGAAGGACCTGTTGCAGGGCTCTGGAGAGGCTGCAGACCACAAGTTCTGTCTCTGATCTTTCAGGTGAGTGATCCAAAGGTGGGATCACACAAAGGAGGGCCACGATCAGCACAAGGGTATTTTTATAGGCTGGGGAAACCAGGCTTGTTTGATTTGTTCCCTTAAAATAAAAACAGAGTGAAGATACAATTGATTCTCTGAGGGTGAATGTGAGGGAAAGTAGAGATTTAAATCAGAGAACAAATCTGGCAGTAAGAGAAAATGGCCGTGGATAATCCTGGCATGGAAACCAGAGATTTCTGATTGCTGCACAGCAATCTCAGGGTTTCCTTAAACTTTGTAGAACCAGGAAACTTGCCTAATTATTCAGTGGTTCTGGAAGGAGGTTACAGGGATTGTCTGGAATAGCCGAGAATTGCTTGATTATCCCACATACTTCTTTTTTTTTTAAACATTTTATTTCTAGAATATTTTTTCCAAGCAATGGAAAAGCACCAGTGTAAGAAGCAGCCGTTGGCACCACACAGGAAGTGAGTAGGAGAATCATGTTTCCATGTTGTTATCCTGCTCCTGATCTATGGTAATTTGCGCTCGATGCCTTTGGGTTTACATCCAAGTGATGAGCTCAGATCCCAATTTCACTTCTCACTACATTAACTGCTTTTGGGCCTGAAGGGACCACTAAATGTCACCTGCTGCTACCCCCTGCCTCAGCAGGGACATTCTACACCTGGTCAGGTTGCTTAAAGCCCTCTTCAGGCCCAGTGTGGAATCAGCCTCTTTTAGGAGTCTGTACTAGAGGACTTTGAAATTCATATTTGTTTTATTTTATTGAAGAACTTTCTACTTTGATTTTCTGCTAAATAGCAATGCTGTTTTCTTAAGAAAACCATTTCAACCTAAGTTCTATTTACTACTATGTCATCCATTTGACTTTAACGTACAGTCCGAGTTGTGCCCATTCTGGGGACGAAAGTGCCTGGGGGCTCTCCCAATCCCCCAAAACAGGCGCTGCGCCCTCAGCGCCTCCTGCCCCACCGCTGCCCCTCCGGAGGGGCGGGAGTCCCCTGCGAGCGGCACCACCAGCGGCTCCAAGGCAGACGAGTCCGGACCCGGGACCGGGACCGGGTCGGCTCCTCTCCCCGCCACCCGGCGCCGCTCTCCGCCCGCCGAGCGCCGGGCCGGATGTCACGGTGACGGGCGGGAGGCGAGGCCGGTGCGCTCCGCTGGCAGTCCCGAACCCGGGCGGGCAGGTGGAGCTGGGACCCGCGAACGGAGCATGGAAGGTGAGAAATGACCCCGCTCTTTCCCCGGACCCTCTGCCCCACCGGGACCCGCAGCGGCTCCATCGCCCGGGGGCTTTCAGCCGTTTCTTCAGCGCTTGCTGCAAACAGATCGCAGGCTCTGGAAAAGAAATCGAATCGCGTGTAGCAATTAAACGGGAAACGAACGGGGCTTTTTGCTCCCTCTCTGTTTAATTTCAGAGATATCACAAAGCGCGTGATAAAGCCGGGGTTTAGAGCGTGCTTTATCTGCTGTTCGTATTCTGGGGTTTAACGAATTCAAGGGTATCTTCTTTCTTTTCACTTGTAAAACGTGCCCACAATATTCAGAGCCAGCAAAAACCAATCTGGGAGTTAATATTGGGTTCTGGAATAATTACCTGTCATAGAAAAGCAACATTTCTGGTGTTTTTAACAATCCTGGCAAAGAAGCTTTTCAAAGCATCACTTGGTTTCTGATTTCAAAGGTGGAGATTCTTGCTTCAACTCAGCGCTTTAAGGGCTCCAGTTTAGATTCTGCTCTGTCTCAATGACTTGAGGCTTTTGCTTATCTCAAGTTAGTTGCAGATGCCTATTTAAAAATGCATTTTTCTTCGCTAAAGGCTTTTAAACTGCTTATGTGTAAATAACCACTCATTGAATCTGACCGAATCGAGAATGTTGCTGTTTCAGAGACATAACTAATGATTTGAAAGAATGGGTTTGAGGGCACTTCGGCACTTTAAAATGCAGCCTCATTTTCTTGATTGAGTTGGGATCCCTGTCTTTTTGGGTAAGGAAAGTTTGTGAGGTGTGTTGGAACAGTCTATGATTAGAAAATAACAAGATTTTGCTTCAACTGAGGTTATCTAAGAAGTCCTTTTTTGTCATTTCTTGTGCTCTCAAAGTGAACGTGGAAATAATCCTTCAGGTTTTGAGTCTGTACTTGAGGATGATGAGGATCCATTAATGTGCCTGTGGCTGTTGCATTGAGGATGAAGTTAGTGCAACAGTGTTGTAATGTGTTATCCCTGGATACAGTAACTTCCAGGAGTGTTTCCGTGTTCCCTGCCCTGAAGACAGAGGGATCCACGACCTGGATTTTCCATGCCCTGAATGAGGAGGTTTGTTAGGGTCACAGAGCAGCAGACAGGGCCTGGCAAGAGTGGGTGTTTGAACCAAAATTTGCTGTTAACTTGATTGTATCTCTTCATGACTGATTTGGTTTTGTGTCTACCGAAAGAACTGCCACGCTGGAGCTCTCAGCTCCAGGTTCTGGGCTGGGATCAACAAGTTGGATCAGGAGCTGGACTTTGATGATCCTAGCGGGTCTCTTCCAAGTCAGGATATTCTGTGATTCAGGATAGCCTTTATTGAATCGCTGAATTATTCTGCTGGGTTTAGAAGGTCGTATGTACCAATATGAGAAAAATCTCCTTACTTATACACTGCTGATCAGGATTTATTCCCAAAATGACATGTGCACTTAAAATGCTCGTGATGTTTCACACATTGCATGGTGCTTAAGAGCAGCGAAGTATCAAAGACTCCATAAAGAGTTTACTTGGCCCGGGTGCCTTCTTCAGAAAGCCATGGAGGCTGTGGATGATGGAGAAGTATATTCAGTGGAGAAATAAGTTGGAATTTCTCTCCTGAATGGCCCAGTGTAGGCTGAAGATGAAAAATGTGTTGGGGTGGAAGAGATTGAGTGGTGTACATAGTGAAGACTGTCTGACTGAGTTCAGATAAGGAAACTGGCTGGGTTTGCTCCATGTTCTGTGATGGAAGGACTAAGAGCAGATGGGATTTTCAAAGGTGTCCCCTTCCCTGCACTGTTGAGCTGAAAAGTGCAGCTGGCAGGAAAAAGGCAGCATTCTGGTTTCATTTTGGGGACAAACAGGTGAAATTACAGTAATTCAAGATATACCTCCCATTCTGTATTAAGGCCAGAAAGGTATTACAGTCATCAGCGATTTGAAAAATATCCATTTTAGGGAAGTTAAATTTCTGGTTGACTGTTCTGGTCAAATACCAGGAGAAAATATGAACAGTGTTGCATATTAAAATACCATAGCACTTTTTTAGCAAGCCATTTGAATATGTTGACTCCCTTTGCCTATTGGCGTAGAACACAGGATGGCCAAGGATTGGTTTCGAAAGCACATGAATTTTACTTCTCCTTTGTAAAGGCACATCGTGCCTCAGCTGCAGCACACAGAGAAGGGCGTCCTCTTCCCATGCACCCCAGCCACTGGAGCTCTTTGAAGCTTGGGAAGACGAACACATTCTGTAAGTGATTTCCTGCCTCGTGTTTTTCTGAACATTTGGTAGAAAAATGGCCTTATTGGTATAGAATCAGGGATGGAATCTACCCACATGTTCTCCTGTCACCGTGAAGGATCTGGCTTAGGATACTCAGGAAAGAGACCCGAGGTTAGATATTAAGATACCACTAAGGCCGTAAGAAACTACTGGAGACTGATGCTGTCAAGAAATCAGGTGCCAGTGAGGGGAGGTTGAAGGCTTCAAAGTGAGATAAAGACCTGGATGTTTCTCAAGCAAGAAGAGAAACATTCTATGGTGTGTCGTTCTTATCTCTTCCGTAGGGTTGTCCTGCCCAGCAGCCATTGTGGGCATGAAACTTCTGTGTTCAACAAAATATGAATAAATTCACAGACTCCATCTCAGCAGGGAGGAGATGAGGGTCCGAGGAGGCCGAGCAGATCCTGCTCGGCTCTCACGAGGTTCAAGCAGTGCCATTCTCCAGCAAGTTGTCCTGCAGCTGCCAGGGAGATCTGAGGAATGCAATGGTTTCTAAAAATAAAGAGTTATCCAGGAATATATGAAGAATTATTGGAATTCAAGCAGTCATGTAGGGGGTTCTAGTTCTTTCTACCATGACCTCCTGGGAGTTCAGGGGAAGGCGGAATTGCTGCCAAGGTTTCAACGGCACCTTGGGGCTTCTGCCTGGGGCTTTGACCCCCATCATCCAAATGGGGCAACTGTGCAGGGATTCTGAATGCAATTAAAACCAAAATCAAGTGTTGAAGAATAAGAGAGATTTCATTCAATGATGTGCAGAATTACAAGGGTTTGTGTAATTTAAGTGTCTGTTTTCATGGAATCACAGAAGGTTTTGGGTTGGAAGGGACCTTAAAGTTCATCCAGTTCCACCCCCTGACACGGGCAGGGACATCTTCCACTTGACCAAGTTGCTCCAAGCCCCATCCAGCCTGGCCCTGGACACTTCCAGGGATGGGGCAGCCGTAGCTTCTCTGGGCTACTGTTGCAGTGTAAAATTAAAATCAATATTAGAGAAAATTTTGTTCATTAACCCAGAATTTACCGATATTTTCTCATCATTATTTGCTGTATAAATTCGTCCATTTGCTTCTTTGTACTTCAATTTTCCTGGCATAATAGAATGAAAATGAGAAATTAAGGGCTATAACTACACAGTTCCTTGATCTTTGTTATTTATTTCAAAATATTGATTCAGTAAATATCAGAACTTTTTGTCATTTAATTCTGTGACTATCTTTATGATGCAAGGCCTTTATTCTGTTGCACACATTATCCCACCCTCTATTCATGCAGTTTTTTTGGAGTACCTCTTCTGATACCAGGCTGCCTCGTTGGAGAGTTACCAGAGCTTTATATTTTAACGTTGCAGAGACCACAAAAAAGTTCCATATGCAGAGGAGGTAAAGACAGATAATTATGGGGTAAATGTCACCCGTGGTTAACACCTCATGCCCGCTGCCTGGGTGTTTCTGTTATGTAACTGCCAGGAAGAAATTTTCCTGGTCCAGGAACTATTAGTTTTTAGGTTCAAAGCTGATAAAAGATGTTATGGCATGTAAAAAATCAAGAGGGGGAAAAAGCTAGAGGAAAGAAAGGAGGAAGGAAGCAGGTAACTCTGTCTGTGTTAACAATTCAACCTCCTGACCTTGAAATCTCAAAGCAGGGAGGCCTTGAGTAAAGACAGCTCCTGTCTAGCTCCAGTCTGTGCCTCCACTTCAACTCACCAGCTGAAATTTGGGCACTGGAGTGAGTGAGAAGTGGGAATACCTGCAGCCTGTGTTGCCTTCAGAGCTCTGCTGAGCTCCCAGCACGCTGGGAAACCAGGCCGCACGGGTAGCCCTCTGAAAAATGTTTAAAATTCCTAGCATTTGATCCCTTTTGGAATTTCTCAGTGGGAATTAGACTTGCATTCCCATGAAATCCAAGTAGATCTTGTGAGGATAATGGGGGTTTCCCTTTGTGTTGGAAAAGGAATGTAAAAATATCTTTGTGCTTTAGAGAAATTAACTTCCTACAGAGCTACTACGGCTGCACTGTGCTCACAGGGTACTCGATGAGTAAATCGAAAGCATAAGGTACTCTGTTCTGTAACTTTTTGAAGTTAGAAAATCATCCTTAATCCTTTTCTGGCACAGGCCAGTGCTCAGGATGTAAAGAAGAAAAGCATAATACTAATTTGGTTTTTATTTCTTTGAAACATTTTCTTTTTCAATTTTACTTTCAGCCAAGAAAACAGGAATTTATAAGATTGTAACAACTGTGTAGTGAACTGTTCTAAATATTAGACACCTCAGGCTGTTTTTTTTTATCTTTTGCAGATTCACAGCCCGGGATGGACCTCAGTAACCCTCAGGAACAGCCCATAGCTGCAGGTACTGTGCTGTTCATTTTTGTTCTTCCACCCTCTCTTGGCAATTTTACATTTAAATGGAGAAAAATGCATTAATTGCAGCTGGTTTAGCATCTCAGGACACTGAACAACAGTCAAAAGTACCAAGAGGGACACTAAATGCCAAAACCAAGTAAATTTTAGAGCTGAATAAAACCATGGAAGTTCAATATAACATTGGAAAATTATAGTGAAGTGGGAAAAAAAGGCTGCATAGAAGAAAAGGAAATGTTTTCAGGAGAAAGCTGGAAGTTTTGATTAGGGAAGCAATAATAATACAATTCTCTTGGTTGACTGCTTTTCTGAAAATACGAAAACAAACCTCCTAAGTGAGTTTGACAAGTGTTTCACTTTCTTGCTAATCAAAAAGTCGAGCCTCTTTTCAGCTCCAATGTAATATTTAGCTCGAGAAGGATCAGAGGTGTTACCACCCAGCTGTCAATAGGTTAAAGAATTTACCAGCAATTTCACAGTATTACTGTAAATCTAAAAAATTCCTAGAATGGTTGAAAGAAAATACTGTCCATTTTTTAAATGAAACATGGATCTGAAATTTACAGAAATACACATCATATAGAGCTCGTTTACATTGTGGGGTTCATGAAAGAGGCTTTATTTGAAACACTTCACCCGAATAAATTTCACTACAGTTAAAAATGTGTCTTTATTTCTGAGGAGAGAGGCTGGGATCTCTGGGATGCTGATCTGCATGATAATGTTGATATTTAAAAATACTCATGTGGAATAAGCAGAGAAGTGCAAGTGGGTTCAAAGAGGCCTTGATTACACGTGCTTGAGCAGTTTCCTGGCCTAAGGCCAGAATGATTAATATTTTGCCCAGAAGAACAAAGTGGAGCTGTGATTCCTTTGCCTTGCTCCAAGGAGCTCCATCCCTGCTCACAGCACTTGTCAGAGCACCTATGATAGAGTTAGAGCTACTGGATTTTATTCCTGTTGTCATTTAGATCAACTTCCAGAATATTTAGATATGAGCAAAACCTGAAAATGGATTCAAGGTGTGTGTGTGAGAATTTGTAGGATTTTGGGAAATAAAATCATTCCCCAAAGTGTAACCAGAGTAGAAATAACATTGTAGTCACTGCCAGCAGTGCTGGGAGTGTGCAAGTGTTTAGAGGGAATCACCTGGAAATATTCTTGGAGAATAAATAGTTAAATTTTTTGCCTTTTTTTTTTCTTTCCAGAAGAACAAGAGGATTTGACAGACTGTAATCTGAACAAATCCCAGGAAATGGAAAGCATGGATAATGTGGAAGATATGAAGGAGCACAATCAGTCTAATGAAGAAGCAGGAGGTAAAGTAGAGCTGGAATTCTGAAAAATAGTAGTTATATTTTGTCTTTTTATTCATCTGCTTATGCTATGAAAGCATGCCTGTAAATAGCAATACAATTCATTTGGAGTATTTCAACACACTCTAAGGAGGAGCAACTCTTTTCCATCAGGGAACCTCACGTGCATTTTACCAAGGTCAGTTTTACAGAATCTATGAAATATGGATGGAAAGATAAAAGAGCAAGTGCATCTGGTGGAGCCTTTAATGTGTGTGGTAACATACAAATTCCTAAGAGCAGTTTGCATAGGCAAATCCCGTGTCAGGACTGCAATTTTTATTAATGCTGCTAAGTACTTCCATACCTAAAAAATAACTTAGTGATTTATTAATGTTTTTGGAAAGAAAGAACAAGCTACCTCAAATTCACAGGACCACTCAGACCTGTAAAATCTAAAATTGTAGCAACAATGCTGTACTTTAAACTGTGGGTGAAGGGGAGGTTGGTCAGTTTTCCATGTTTATTGTTGAATTTGAAGAATAAACCCTTCCTACAGGTCTGAGAGAAGACACAGGGATTAATTAAAAGAGTAAACCAATATGAACTGTCTTTAAAAAGCAGCAGGCCCTCTTCTTTTATAGATAGAAGATAACAGCAGCAACTCCTGAAACTTGGCAATCTTACAGCTCTCAGAGCTCAGAGATTTACATGTGTGTATGACATAGATGTCGAGTTTCTTCTGTGCTGTAGAAGCTCCTAAACTGAAATCACAGCATTAACAACAGTTCCTGCCCATGATCTGGGAGTGTTCAGCCATTCCAGGGACCTCAGCCACAACCAGTGAGGAGTGTGTCTGGTGGAGGATGTGGGGCACGGGTCCTGGGGAGGGCACACATGGTGTTCCCAGTTTCACAGGGCCTTTCTGTGCCACAGGTCCGTGGCAGTGCAGCAGTGCCAAGCGAAATTATGGCTTTGGGTAGGAGTTTGAGGTAGAGTTTGTATCACACGAATCAAGGAAATCACTAGAGAATTATGTGTTTTGGCTGTGCCAGTAGCTTTGGTTGTTCCCTCTAACATTAATGTGATTATTTTGCAGAGGCTATACTTTTGCATTATTAAAGACCAAATGTTTTTATTGGTTAACAAATTGCAAACCAACATAAAACACTCAAGGGAGGGGTGAGATGAATCTCACGTAAGGATCTACAGTCAGTCTGTGGAACTGTGCTGGTGTCTGGCCTTTCTGGACAGTTTAGGGAGAGACATCACACAGGTTATCTGACCAAATTTGGGTGCCTAGTTTAGGATGAAAAGCCTCCTATCCCCAGAGCAGCTGCTTCTTAGCAGGACTCTGCAGTCAGTTGAGAGCAGCTCAGTATAAATGTCTGCAATATAGAGCCTGTCTTGGGCAGGTGAGTTGTGCTCTGCTTACCCTAAATACAGAAGTTTAATAAAATAGACAGAATATGGAGGACTGGAGCATTTTCTACATCCAAGACAGCTGATCTCTCAGCACATGAAATATTCACAGCCATGCTCCAGCTGTCCACCCCTTGCTCCAATTCCCCTCTCACTAGCTCACTTCTCCCTGTACTTTCCCAGTGTCCCAGCCCTTCCCTCCTCCTGCTCACTGAGCCGAGGGTGCAGGAGGACAGGACAGGGTTTCTTTCCCAAACCCTCAGTATTGACCACCTGAGAGGAGCTGCTGTAGCTTCTTCCCACCTTTTCATTCCAGGAGCCATGTCCATGCTGTTTGTATGCAACACCCAGGCATGAAACAAGACTTTTCCCTGTTCTCTGGCTGCCGTGTGTCTGCAATACCATTTCACACCCTCTTTTCCATACATTTAGGTCAGGAACAACTTGGACTGTGAGAGACTGTGTCAGTACCACTCTTACCATTCATTTTTTATATTGCTGTTGATCTCTAAAAGTCTCTTTACCATTTGTTCTGGAATGCAAACACTGAAAATTTACATCTCCAAGACAATGCTATAAATATCAATAAAACATCATTTCCCTCCAGCAGCCTCCCTTACCATTAGAGCTCATTCATTATAAAGTGAGTATGAACCTTCAGTACCACAGTGCCCTATTCCTTGCTGCTCACTGTAGGAATAAAGCCCCAATTACAAGGAGAAAGCCGGTTCAAATGCACAAAAAAAGGTACCTCCAACATCTCAGTGTAAAATGGCACAAAATAAAATATACATTGTGTTTGCTTCAGTGCTTCACACACTGTTCTCTACAGTCATTCTGATACCGGAAGCACAATAAATCTTAAATATTTAAGCATGCTGTGCTAGTACTCCAGGCCGTGCACTGATCAGTAGGTGCACTTAAATTTCCTCCCAACACCACCAGTTCAGTTGCTGTTGGAGACTGAAATTCACAAATAATCTCAGCTTTCATGTCATGCCCTCTATAAAATAGCAGCAGCTCTGTTAGTCCCTGAGCAGTACTCGAGGGTCAGTAACTACTGTCTGGCTTCTATAAATGAAACCACATTCTGACAGTGCTGTCCTGGTGGGAGGATTATCTTTTGGGGATCACTAACCCTGGTAAAAATGAATATTTAATATTCTCCAGGAGAAGAGAATAGAAATATCATCGGTATTGGTGATGGCTTTGGGGAAAAGGATTATATCCTGCCTACACCTGAAAAACCTATTGGTTAATAAAAAAAAAGCTTCATTTCTTTATTTGGCACATTGATGCGATCACTAATCCCCTCATTTTCTATCAAATTTAAGGAGAAATAAGGAAAAATGTTTATGTGGTTCTCATAAATGTTAATCATGTTTGTGAGCGAGCAATTCCACTCCAGCACCTTCCCAGTTCATCGCTGATGACAGCCTGTGACACAGAAACCTCTCCTTTCTCTCCTGAACCCCCGCATGATCCGTGCCCCCGGGGTTTGTTCCATCTGCTGAAGGCCATCATGGGAACATGAGGCCATTGACTCATGGAGAGAGATCAGGCCTTCGATAACCTGCTTTCCACTGCCTTACTATGTCTGTAACATGTTTTTCTCCAGCACAATTATGTCTGGTTTTTCCATGTCTTGTCAGCCATCCATAGTGAGTAGAAATCTTCCTGTTTCTTGGACTATGTGTTTTTGTGACTCTTGCATTATTCATGGGTGACACTGTGAGTATGTTGTGGGGAATTATTCTGAGGCTTTGAGCAGAAGCTGGAGCCTGTTTAAGTCTAGATGTTGTCTAACTTGGTTTGGTGGAGCCTTTCATGCTTAAAGTGACACCAGGATCCTTTTAAAAGCTTACAGAGAGTTCATAAAAACACTAAATTAATATATAGGGTTGAAACACCATCACTGGGGCTCATTTGGTATTAAAAAAATCCACTTTTCCAGCAAACAGTTCCGTATTTTACTGCTCTGAGCCTGTGCAAACACACCAGCTTGTGGTGTTTTTTATGTGTGTCCTGACACAGGTGAGATACCGTTCCATGGAAACAACTCAACTTGTCTTATTCCACCCCCCTGCTAAAAGAGCTTCCATGATGATCATCGCTAAGTATCGGGCAAACAATTAGGCAGCAGGCTACAGTAAAATGGTAATTAAAAGCTTGATGGGGAAGAAGGAAAAAAAAAAAGAAACAAAACCCCCTTTTCTTGCCTCAAGGGACTGGATGCTGCACGCTGTGGTGCACATGGTGTATGCTGCCTGCAACCATAAAAATACACCGTTCCCATGGTGCTTCCTGTGTCTAGTCTGAAAAGAGACAAGCAATGAGAGCAGGGGGGAAGAGCTTGATTTCCCCTGTTCCTTTATGTGCCCCCAACACTGTTACCTTCGGTGGCCAAAGCTGACACATCTTTAATTTAAAAATTAAATTAAAAAAGCCACACTCTTTCCTCTGGGAGTCGCAGTCAAGCACGAATGTTTAATTATGTCTTCATTCTCTCAGCTGTTGAGGCAGACAACTTTTGGGGTGTTATGAATGTCAGCGAGCTTTCATGGTTGTGAGCTAAAAAGAGATAAAAGCCACATTTGTGGTTTATGGATGTTAATTGCTGCTGCACTGAGGTATGTGAGGGGGGCGGTTGAAAGGCTGGAGTGAGGCAGGAGAGGTGACAGAGCCTCGCTGGGGCGCTCAGCGAGGTTCCAGCGGTGCTGCAAGAACATGCACTTATCTGCCTGGAAAGGAAGTGCCGTTTTTTATCAGAATATTACATCTCCCAAGCCCAGCTCGAGCCCCGGTGCTCATGGGACTCGGGGTTATCTCACAACATCAGCAGAAGTTCACTGCAAGGGGATTTCTGTAGTGTTAAACCCAACAAGGAGCCTGCGCTGAACGGGTCAGGCTTCTCTGGGGGCTCTACTGGGACTGAAAGCCGCATTTTCCTTATCAACAAACGATCCTCTTGACTTTGTTTGAGCTCTTCAGACTGTGCCGTCAGCGGCAGGAATGCTGCCAGGCACGCTCGGTGACATCAACGGGGCGGTGGTGTCACCCAGCCTGTAAATGATTGACATCAGCTGGACTATCCTGAGCACTCAGCACTGACACAGACACTCGGATGCTCTGATTGCCTGAAGATAATCAGAAAGTGCAGCTATTTCTCATTCTAATTAACCCATTCTAGTGATTAGAAAATTGAATTTACTTTTGAGATATCCTGACTCCCAGTGGAAGCTCTCAGACAGAACAAGGGCTGGAAAGAGGAAGGATGCACAGAGTTATTCAATAGATGATGGGTTTCATTCCATAACTTTTAAAACTCCACTTTTCTTCACTTGTTCTACAATGTGTATCTTGGATCCATACAAAATAATTCCCTGAAATTACAGGTGAGAGAAATATTTATTCCTTTGGCATCAAAATTAAATCTAGTCCAAGGCAGATGAGTTGTGATCCCTCTCCACTCCTCCCAGCAGAAAATAAGTGAAGATGCAGAAAATGGCCCTGGGAACTCAAATCTCATGTTGTTGTAGGAAATAATCCATTTTTGGAAATACAGATTAGTGAAAAGGAAATGGGCATGAGTCACATTCTGCCCCCAAACCAGGCTGTTCATTTGGCCCAAAATGGGAGTTGAAGGGGCAGATTCGCTTCGTTTATGCTGCTGGAAAAGTATCGGGAAAGGGAAACAGATCCACAAGAGTCAAAACTTTGCTAAAATGCCAGAAATAGTTCCCTGAGCATTGGAATTGGAGGCTCTTGTGTCTCGTTGCTGACTGATTTTGAACTGAGCTGTGCAGAGTTTGCACCGGGTGCTCGGTGCCTGCTTCACCTGGAGCTCCCCGGGCCGGCGTTGCCGTGTCCTCAGCGCCGTCCCCCATCACGCTGCATTCGCTCCGGTTCTTGTTCCGGCTTTAGTTCCTTCTCCTGCTCTGCAGGAACGTCAGGAACTCTGCAAATTCGGAGCTGGAGTGCCTGTACTCCCGTGGAGCAGCGTGTGGCTGCGCTCACCTGCCGTGCGTGCCAGCCGCGCTCCGCTCCTGCCTCTCCTGGTGCAGGAGCTCCACCTCCAGGAGCGGCTCTGGGAGCTGCAGGTGCTCCCGGACGGGCGCTCTGAGTAATCCTGGTTTTCCAAGGAGGGTTGGATTTGCTGAGCAGGTCTGAATCACAGACTCCTGGGAACGTTTAGGCTGGGAAAGAGCTGTAAGATCAGTGTTACTCAGGGAACACAGAGCCGATGCACACGCTCCTCTGGAAGGCTATGCTAAAAGTAAACTACAAATATTTAATTACAAGAACCTCAAATAGGAGAGAACATAGGTGTAACCTAAAATTCAAGTCAAGATTATTTACTACTGGTGGGTTTTTTTATGGTTCAATCAAATCAGTGCACTCTTCAAGGTGTTCAAGAACATCTGAGCCAAGTTCCTGCCTGCAGCCTGTATGTGTTAAAATTCCTCAGATATTTATCACAGATTTCCCTGTTTTTCATATTATTTTCTTTTTATTTTCTCTCCATATTTGATTTTTCTTACAAGAATACATTGCATTGTCAGGAAGCCTCTCGGGAGATGAATTTACAAAGATTAAATGAAATTATACTTTGAATTTCTCAGGTTTGAAGATCATTTGAAGCACAGTTGACCAGAGTCGACCGTGCCTGAGTGGTCACATTAGTGATTGGTCCCTTGATATAAGTAATGCCTGTGATTATCTGAATTTAACATGTGGCCTTTCTCAGTCTGACTGTTGGCTCCAGATGTTCTCTGATTAACTGTCTCATTGAAGTCTGATTTAACGGTTGTGATTGTATCTGCCTTGCTGGACTTCAGGAATTGTAATTTTAGAAATGTTTTCTCTGGGTGATGGTATCTTAACGGCAAAGGAAGGGAAGAGCTTGTGCAGTTTCATCTTTTTCTGTGTTTTTTTTGTAAGAGGGAGACTTCAAAGATGTTCAAATCTGAAAGGACAACGTTAACAGGTGTCAAAATCAAAACAAATTTCATCTGGGACAGGTGTTGGAAAACCTGGGCCCTGCAGGCCTGGGGATGTGGGATGGAATTCCCTCTGTGCTCCCATCCAGCATTGGGGGTGTAGAAGGTTGAGTAAAAATGGTAAATTATTGCCACTTCTTAAAATTAAACAACCTAAATAAAATCCCTTGGTAGTTTCAGCATACACTAGCCGTAGTTTTCCAGCCCCTAGTCCAGTTCATCCCAGGGAATGTCATTCTGCTTCCCCAAACTCTGTTTGTAGTTTCAGTTAAGAGCATTTAAATGCAGTTAAATTCTATTTCCTTCTCTAAACCCAGCACTGCACAGTATTGCTGTTTTACTCCAGCATTGGGAATGTTCCATTTTGGGGAACATTTCTCCTTTATCCCTATTTCTGTTTGTATAACTTCAACAAAAATTTGGAAACCTTTTAAATAAAAACCCTAAAAAAAACACTGGAGTACGATTAGGCAGAAAATGATAACAGAGGGGAAATACTGTGTGTGAAAACACAGATTTACACAGGAATATGAATCTTTATAAGAAAAATCAATGTTTTAAGGAAGATACTTGAAGAACCAGTTACATAATTCAAGTTTCCTGACTCACACGAGCTTGGAAACGACGTGTGTTGTTTGGTTGGTGTTGTTTGGCAATTAATTGTACAACTAGATAAATTACACTATGCTTTAATGATAGAGAGGCACTGGTATTAATGAAGTAGAAAATACACATCTGAGCACTTGGAAAATGATGCCTGGCTGATTTTTTTTTATTTTCTTTCCAATTCTCAGTGCTGCATTTCAATTTGATTTGTTTCTATTTTTGTTTCAAGTCACAATAAAACCAAGGAGACTCATTACCATTGAGCCTACCCTCCACAAAGGGGAATGATGAAAGTTTCTCTCCTATATTTAGAAGAGAAATTTCCACCAGGTGCATTCTGCACTGGGTCATTTAGGAATTACCACTCATGTCTGCTTTATAGAGTATCTAAACAAAATAAGCACTAGGATTTTTGTACAAAAATTACTATTGAGCAACAGTATTAAGAAAATCCTAAAAGGCACAAAGATAAAATAAACCCCAAGTCAATATGTCCAAGTAATAAATGCAATATTTGGGATTTTTAGTGCAGAAATCTCTGCTTTGGCCCCTAGTGACACCAAAAGGGGCCCGAGGAATGGGACAGGCCCAGTGTCTGCACCCTGCAAGGGCATTTCTTGTCACCACCTCCTGCTTGGGGTGGTTGTCTCTGCTGTCTGACTGGAAGTTAATTCTGCTGTGAGGTGTTTGCTCTTCCTTTGTTGGCAAACAATGATCTCATAAAAGCTGTTGGGAAAAACGGAGCCCAGGCTAGAGTCAGAAGGAAAACAAAGTCAGGGTGGGCCAAAAAGGCTTGAAATCCCTTCCCCTCCCTAGATGGATATCTGCAGTGGGCTAGAAGAAAAACATGGAGAGAAGTTGTCTTAACTCTGATTGTGTTGCCTCATTAAAAAAAAAAAAAAAATCTCATGGTGCTGTTGTGCCACTTCACATTTTATAATTCCCCATTAGTTACAGTCTCCAAATTCTCCATATATACATGTAATTATTTTCTTGTTGTTTGAGGAAAAAATCTTAGGCGTAGCATTGGTTATTTTAATTACTTTCCCCCAGTTTATAGTTTTTATGGGATGTACTACTCTCTTTATTCACTAAGGAACACGGAAATCTTTTATTCATGGCTTATCTTTGCCCCCAGTGTGTCGATTCCATTGCTGAGGTGTTTCTCACAAACATGCAGGATTCTGCCTTGAATTTGGAAACTCCACTGACTTTTTCAGCTTCACCACTCTCTGTCTCAGGCTGGGTTAGGTAGAGGAGTCTCTCCTTCTGGTAGGGGAGCAGCTCTGGCGTGTGTCTGTCGGGTTTTGTGGAGATAACGGTGATGAATCATCAGTTAATACCTGTCAAACCCAGGTAGTCACAATAACCCTCCAATATGCCCCGTATCGACTCCCTTCTTGTTCCTCGGCATCTGAATCCCATTAACAGCTGTCAAAACCTGGTAAACTATTTATATGCTTTCACAATTTGTTTAATTGGATAGTTAGGAAATGGCATACAAGAAAAGCTTTTCTTTTTCCTTTTTTTTTTTTTTTCCTTTAGTCTGGCTGAACATCTGTAGCATTAGGGGCTCATTATCTCTGAATTGGCACAGCAAATCAGCAGCATCATTAAAATGCCACATTAAGATGATTAAGTTTCTTTGTTACCCAGTTGACTTTTTGCATGTGCTGAGGATTTCACGATTATGACCCCACTCCTTGTAAAACACTTGAGCTACATCACCCTTTCCTGCCGTTGTCTTTAATGGCTTCTGGATTTGATTCCTTGTGCTTTTCCGACCGCTCCTGGTAAACTTTGCTTAACAACGGGACAAAACTTACATTCTCTCCTCTGTATTTGATGCCAGTCTCAGATTAAATGGAGAATTCGGGGGGTTTTCCTTCTGAAACTTCCTCCTAGAGAAAACAGCTAAGATTCAGAAACCCTCCAACTTGCCCTAATTATTTGGCTCTCTTGACTTTTTATTTCTGCATTTTCAGCCTGCAGAAGAGAAGGTAGTGTGGAGATCAGAGCAGCTATTCAGCATCTGAAGGGACCTGAAAGGAATCAGAGAGGGGCTCTGCTTCAGGAACAGGAGTGACAGGACAAGAGGGAATGACTTTAAGCTGAAAAAGGGGAAATTCATGTTGGATATATGGGAGAAATCCCTCCCTGTGAGGGTGGGGAGGCCCTGGCACGGGGTACCCAGAGCAGCTGTGGCTGCCCCATCCCTGGGAGTGCCCAAGGCCAGGCTGGACGAGGCTTGGACCAACCTGGGAGAGTGGAAGGTGTCCCTGCCCAGGGCAGGGGGTGGGACTGGATGAGCTTTAATGTCCTTCCAACACAAACCCTTTGTGATTCTATCATTTTATAGAGCACACACAAGCACTGTTTGGGTGGTGACTCAGTCTGAAGTTGCCACCGCAGCTTTATTTTGGATTTTTTCCAGAACCCATTGTTTTTACACTGTTTCAGGTGAAACAAAAATATTACTCTGGAGTATGTCTTTCATCTTGTAATCATCTCCCCAGGAAATGAAACCATGTGCATCAGCCTTAACGCATCACACCAGTACTTTGTTCTGTAAAAGCTGCAGCTTTTTTTTCTCAGTGTATATTAACTCCATGAACTGCCTCAAGAAAAATAGTTCCCTGGCTTGGACTCCATGAATGCTTTCTTTTCTTTCTCTTACAACCTCTTTACTTGCCTAATAGAAGAGATGATAGCACTTCTTTTTTCCACTGTGGGAACTTTGTTAGTGTTTTTAGGGATAATTGTGTTTTTCCTCAGTTAAATTTCCCTATTCTACATGAAGTCACAGCTTCCTTCCTCTTGATTAAGGCAGGCCAACCTGGAAACTCCCTGATCTAATAAAATACGTTGATATGATTTTTAAGTGACAGATACAAACCTTCCACACAGCTGCCAATCTCCTGATCACATGGCATTCCCTGTGCATGCCAGTACAGAGAAAAGTCTGGGCTGAAAAAGGAATCTGGTGGCTCCAGACTCTGCAATCACTTGGTTATTTTTAGTCCAACCTGTATCAAGCCATTTTTTCCTCAGACTGCTTTGCACCAAAGCTGTCTGGCTGTCAGGGAGGCGAAGCAGCCTCTAAGCCGTAACAGGTGAAAAAATCCCAACCTTTCTAATTTAAATTTGGGTTAAAAAAGCCTCTTCCCTTGTGGCTTCTGCTGGTCCCAGTTATCAGAAGGTGAATTTTTCTGTGGAGGTCCTTCAAATACCTACAAGAAAACACATGAACTTTGGATGTCATGGACAGCTGTAGTTATGGTGATGTTTTTTGTGAAAGCAGCGATGGAAAAGCCTTGATCAAAACTCAGGTGCATGGGAACCACAGAGATGATTATTTTCCATGGTGGAATCATCAGATGCTTTTCCCAGTTTGCACCAGACCCCAAGGACGTGCCATGGGGGGCTCAAACCAGAGCCCACGCTGTGCCACACAGACCCTGGCACAGCTCTGGAGCTGTGAGCCAAGAACTGTGGTGAGAAAAAGCAGCAAACAGCACAGAAGCCTCAGTTGGAGGTCACAGCTTGGCCTCCCCTGCTGAACAACCGCGTGCGATGCAGACGAAAGGTGAGACGTTGAGTAGAAAGTGGGAATTGAAATCGTTTCTGAAAGTACCAACAAGGTGCAGCTGCACTGGGTACTTCCTTTAACCATTCTGGGCAGGATGTAGCAAATTATTTTGGAACAGCCTCCTTTTGAGAGGAGAAAAACAACCAACCAACCAAAAAAGCTTTTTTTTTTTTTTCTGGAAAACGGATTCATGTTGAAATCTGCTTTCAGCAACTGGCAATCATTTTTCCTTGGAATGATGGAAGAGGTTGTATAATTTTGAAGGAGTCTTGATAGCAGGATCACCCTGGCACCCTTGGACATGGAGTTGGCAGCAGAAGGCACCTGCAGAGGAAGCCCTGTTTCTGTGGGAGCAGGAATCCATGGGATGTGAAGCAGAAAATCCACACTGAAAATCCACAAAGAAAACCAGCCCATTTTGGGGTGAATCTGGAGCTCCCTGTGAGCATCTGAGCAAACACCCAAACCCACGTGAGCTCATCGGGGACTGGGGCAGCAAATCCCAACAGCAAAATCTGAACATTTTCCAGGAGAGGGGGATAAAAACACAGAGTATGGGAGAAAACCCCATTCTTCCATCAATGTCCCCATCCAAGGAGAGAACAAGAGGGATCTCAGGGTTTTCCACGCTACTGTAGAGTGTTGTGTAGGATAAAGAAATCATCACTCACCTGTTTCCTCCACCTCAGCCCAAAGTCAGACAGATTGGGAGTGCTTAATACGATCAATTAGAACAGAGGAGTGATTTTCTCCCTAAAATTTAACTGAGAATTTTGATTTCATAAAAGTTTAGGTTGCCAGATCTTTCTTTTTTCAACGTTGCTTTTATGTTGCCACCTCATTTTCACTGCCACCCATTGTTTGTTCTCAGCATTTGATGTGGTTTATTACTCAGAACCAGAGCTAATACATATTCAGCAGTTCATGTTCTGTACTTTGGAGAAAGGACAAGTGATTCTGTGCCAGATTGAACTGTCTAACCCTCGGCTGGAGGGAGGAGCAGGTGGCCAGAGAACAAGACTTTCAAACAGGAAGCCATGTGGTGCATCTCGTGGTGCTCATCTTCGCTCGGTAGCTTGAGGCACAACTTGAGTTTCAACATTAGTCTGCCTCTTGTCAGAGAACCATGGAATGGTTTGGGTTGGAAGGACCTTAAAGCTCATCCAGTCCCATCCTCTGCCATGGGCAAGGACACCTTCCACTCTCCCAGGTTGGTCCAAGCTTCGTCCAGCCTGGCCTTGGGCACTCCCAGGGATGGGGAAGCCACAGCTTCTCTGGGCAACCTGTGCCAGGGCCTCACCATCCTCACAGGGAAGAATTTCTTCCATATGCCCAACCTAAATTTTCCCTCTTTCACCTTAAAGTCATTCCCTCATGTCCTGTCACTCCAGCTCATGATGAGTAGTCCATCTCTGGCTCCCCTGGGATCTGTTGAGACCCTGGAAAGCACTGTGAGGTCTCCATACAAACTCCTCTTCTCCAGGCTGAATAGCCCCAACTTTCTCAACCAGCTTTAAATAGAAAAAAAAGCTGTCCTGGCAATTATTAAGGATTTTAATGGAAGTGCTGGTAGTGTTGGAGTTAATAGTGGAAAGGAAATTCTGCACCCTTAGTTGGGAACCATCAGCTGTTTATACAGTGTGACCAATTTGCTTGTATTTTCACTTTGTTAGTAAATCATTAGCTGCTCATTACACCCGTCTTTGTCATGGAGCTGCATTCATTTAGGCATTGCCTTTGGATTCCTCAGGACTGGCTACAGCTCCAGGAACCTGTTTGAAGGTCATGGATGCTGATCTTCAGGAGGCATCAGGTTCTTTGCCACTTCCTCACAAAATGACTTCAGGCAAATCTTTTGGAATTTCTGGGATATATTTATTTATCAGGAAACCCTTACCCTGCCTCTGCTAATTTTACTCACCTAGTAAATCAAGATTATCAACTGTTCTTCACACGTCTGAGAGCTATGGATAAAAACTGTCATTTACAAGTGAAAAATAGGATTATTGATCAGGCTTAACTAGTGAAAATCTATCCCATGGGAGTCTTACACTGATCAGACATATTTCCTCGACTTGTTCCAAGCCCCAGAGGTTCCACAAGAAGGTATAAGACAAAATTACTCTTTTTAATTTGTGTCTTTCTGTATTTCCAATTCACAGGAGCAACCCGAAATGCTGATTTCTATAAAAATAATAATTGTGAGTGGTATGAATAAGTGTTTTCCTTTGAATCCTGGCTAGTAATTTCAGGAGACGTTTGTACTGTATTATACTTTCATAATCTGTAGAAGGAAATTCTCCATCAAAGACAATTACCAGGCAGATTAATTGCTTTCAAGGTTTATCTCACTGTGAGTATCACTGAGTGTCCATGACCAGTAAAGTTTCACTTCTCAACCTCATTTCTTCATCTGCATGTTTCACTAAAACTGTTAGGAAGATTGATACTGTTGTTTTATATAATTTTTAGTGCTTTTTTCTTTCTAAGATACTTCACTGTGCATAAGATCAGCATTTTTTCACTCCTGTGCTTTGTTTTACCTGCAGATGATGTGATTAAAGTGAAAGGTGAATACAGTGAAAGAGAGGAGAGTGCTTTAAATCCCGAGCCCATGGAAAACCTGGAAGAATCCGAACTGCCTTACACATATCCCAGAGAATATAACGAATATGAGAGCATTAAACTGGAAAGACACTCGGGTTCATATGACAACGTCAGGCCAGCTAGTGGAAAGATGAATTGTGATATCTGTGGATTAGCCTGCATTAGCCTCAATGTCTTGATGGTTCATAAGCGTAGCCACACTGGTAAATATCCCTCTGTTGTTCTTGTAAGAGCTGGGGTACTGAAAAGATGATACTTTTTAATCTAGACTAGTTATTTTTAAAAAAGGATACCAAAATCAGGGTTTCCTTGTGCTGTCCTTGACACCATGTGTGATCTTTATCAAGTTACTCGCTGTTCTGTGCCTCACTTTACCCACCTTCCTTCTCATTGGGATTGAATATTATTAAAAGCAAGTTGGCGAGGCATTTTAAGAATTCTGGATGAAAGGCACTATGTAATTGCAGTAATTCTGGCACAAAGCAAAAGTTAATTCGGTTTTGTGCTGCCATTTTCAGTCTGGGTATAAATTTCTCTCTGTGCCATACTTTGGCGACAAACCAATGAGCATCTTAAATTTCAGCCTGCAGTAAGATAAGAGGTTTTTTTTCTTCTAAAAATTGCTGGCTTGTTGGAATCAGCCTCCTCCGGAGCGCTTCTTTCCATGCAAGAACTGTGCAGTGTTTTCCATAGTCCTACATATGCTACGAGCAGCTCTGACACCAGAGCTGCACCTCCCTCCCACTGAAGTCACACTCTGTGTGTTTCTATAGAAAGAAATCGATCCAATAGCTCATTCTTTCCTCTTCCAAAAAGGCAGAGGACAGCATGATACCCACGTAACCATTAAATGTCCTTTTCTGTATGTCATTTTAAGGTGAACGGCCATTCCAGTGTAATCAGTGCGGAGCTTCCTTTACTCAGAAGGGAAACCTCCTCCGCCACATTAAACTACACACAGGGGAAAAACCTTTTAAGTGTCACCTGTGCAGTTATGCCTGCCAAAGGAGGGATGCGCTTACGGGTCACTTAAGGACACATTCTGGTAAGTGACTTCACAGGCACTCCATGTGGTTTGGATGTGTGTCACTGGGACACTCGGTGTGGAAAAGACAGTCAGCAAGGTTTGCTCAGCCTGCGAAAGGCTCAACACGGAGCAGTGACCACTCACTGGTGCTCCTGGAACCAACTTGGGACTGGCTCTGCTCCTGGTGCAGAGAGAGGGGCCAGGGGAATCCGTGTCACAGCCCACAAATCGGCTTGCACAAATAACTCCATGGTATTTTCACAGAATCATTTTGCTTGGAAAAGACCTCTGAGATCATCAAGTCCAACCTTTGACCCATCACCCCTTTGTCAGCTCCTTTTCATACGAGTGTAGCTGGCTATGCCAGCAAGCTCTTAACTTGAGGAGAGTGTGAGATGTGCTTTGCTGGGACTTCCTCCCATCCTGTTCTGAGCTGTGAGGAAAATCCCAGGAGCATAATCCCAGGCAGATGACTCTATTGCCACCTCACTGTGGTGGAGTGCCTTTCATCTGAATCTCTTAAAATGCTCAACAGACGTTTCTTCTCAAGCCTGGTAGGGTGTTCTGTCCATTTTACAGATGGGGAAATGGAGGCACAGAGCTGAGGTGACTTGGAAAACAAGCCAGGTATAATTTGATCTTAGCTGCCCCAGTTCTGCAGGAGCCAGGTTGTGTTTGCCCTTGAATTTGTATCCTGTGTTCTACATGGGCTCAGAAAGAAAACCTTGATTCTAAATGATAGATGTTATCTCTGCACTGCACAGCACAGAAAAAGTTCAACCTCACAAAGAATCAAAGTCAAAAATAAGCTTATCTGCCAAGGATAAATGAGATTCTGATTTAATCAAGACCAGCAGTGTGGTGCTGTCCCCCATCAGCACAATGCTAAAACCATCACGCTTCAAGCAAGACAGTGTTTTAGTGGTCTCTTGTGGTTATTTTAATTCTTTTATTGTTTCTTTCTCTAGTGGAGAAGCCGTACAAATGTGAGTTTTGTGGAAGGAGCTACAAGCAGAGGAGCTCGTTAGAGGAGCACAAGGAGCGGTGCCGGACTTACCTGCAGAACGCTGGCATGTGTGAGGCTGGTGAGTTTATCACATTACAGTGGTTTTGGGGTTTGGGTACATTACAGGGCTTATAAAAGGGCATCTGGTGAGCTGTTAACCCACAGCCTGAGAACAGCTTTACCTACACTCCTTTCCAGTAACCTGAGGGGCTATAACGTTCTAAAGGGGCTGGTTCATCCTAGCCCTCAGGCAGGTAGTTAGTGCTTTTATTTTAATCACTTTTTTCTTTCGCAGTTACTTTGTGTAAAACATCTAAAATATCTCATACCCAGCATTTCTGGAGGTGATGCTCAGTGAGTTAAATTATTGCTACATTAATGCTGTTATGGGACTCATTTTACAGGATGAGTTGTTGACAACCGTTGTTCCTGTCTCGGTGTGTTTGATGGTTCCTTTTCTTTAGAATAAGAACTGTTAGAATTTGCAGCAGTTTTAGGGGCCTGGATCCAGGGCATGAAAAGGGAGTGGTATCCTAAAAATCACTGACAGCTCAGTTTAGGAGGGAGTGAGAGGTAAAGGACTGCTTTGAGTATAGAGCTGCCTTTGGAAAAGATAAAATGTGTCAAAACATGTTTTTTTCTTATGTTCCATTTTGCAGTCTCAGTGCTGCAGCTCCAAAATACTTTGGTGAAAAGTAACTTCCATAATGTTTGTCCCTGCTTCACCTGAACTGTTCAAATCCTAAAATGAACTGTGTGATTTGAGTCTCACAATATACCAGTAAGTCAAGAAAGAGTTGCTCTTCCCATTCAGAATCAGGGAGTGGCTGTGACCTCCCAAAGGATTCTATGAGGGATCTAAGCAGAGCTGAGGCTACAATTTCAGAATTCAGGCTCCCATCTTTTGCTATGCAGCCTTGAAAAGCCACCAAATAATGGAAACATAGAATTACAGAGGGTTTGGGTTGGAAAGAACCTTGAAGATCATCCAGTGCCACCCCCTGCCATGGGCAAGGACACTTTCCACTAGCCCAGGTTGCTCCAAGCTCCATCCAACCTGGCCTTGGACACTTCCAGGGATGAGGCAGCCACAGCTTCTCTGGGCAACCTCTGCCAGGGCCTCACCACCCTTAGAAGGAACAATTTCCTCCTAATAACTCTACCAAAAACAGTGAGGACAAGATTCTGCAGGAATCATCACAAGCCAGGGCTGAAAATCAGTGTGAAGAGCCATTGGTATGTGATGAAAACCTGGGCTACAGGAATCCCTACACTGTGCAGAGTGAGGTGTTTCAGGCTTTGTGACACAGGCAGGAAGCCTCCCAGAGAACAATGATTTAACACAGTGTTTCATAGAGGTTTTGAATAGTCTTATAGTTTTTGGCGGGCTCTCTTCTTGTCAGAAAATGACATATTTCTTAGAGTATTAGTAAAAGTAGCTGGTTATCAGCACATCAGCAAGTTCTGGGTTTCGTGAGAACCCTTACACATTGTAACTGTGGTTACTGTTACAGTGCACACTCCCCATGGTGGCAATCACCCAACATATCCACCCGTGAAAATGGAAAACATGAGACCTGCTGCAGGCTCCTGCTCTGAAATCATTCTCATGGTTTAGATGCATTTCAGAATAGCAACATTTCACCCCTGATCCCCAGCCTGCGGTGCAGTCCTTGCTGCAGCAGTGCAGGGAGCCTGAACTGCTCACAGGGAATGTAAATTCCCAGTGTGCCAAGAGGTGGCTGCTCCCCTGCCTTGGAGACCTTCATACCCTTACAAATATTGCAGTGTTGTTAGGGAAGTGGGAAATTTTATGAAAAATGGGAACTCCTGGGGCATTTCCATCCAATTCCCTGGTATCAACAGGAAGTTGGGTTACAGAATCAGGGAGAGGGAAAGCTGAAAGAATCTCAGGAGGTCATTTACTGTATTCCATTTTTCTTCCTAAGTGTAGCACTTTGCATTTGTGTTTAGTAAACATCCTCTTTCCATTACTGACCCTTTCCCTACTTCTCTGGATCATTTTGAATTTTGGTGTTTTTCTGAATTCCTCACACGCTTCTCAGCCTGCTCTGGTGGAAGGTGTCCATGGCAAGAAGGTGGAACTGGATGACCTTTAAGGTCCCTTCCAGCTCAAACCATTCCATGATTCTGTAATTCCCACATGGAGCCATCTTTAGACACAAAATGCTCTACATGCCATCATCCCTAACTGATTAAAATATTTAAAAGCACCAGGACTGTAGTAACCATTCTCATTGCTTTTTAGTGCCAGGCTTGCATGTTCCAAATGTAGAAATACTTCTAAAAGAGAAGTTTTATGTAACAATATAGCTGGAGCATTGTCCCTGATAACCATCTCTCTCACATTGTTCTCATTGCACAATCACCCAGCTCTGTTCCACTCTCCCTTCTTGAGTGACCACACAGAGATGCTACAGGAAGCAATGCCTCTAATTTCAGCTTTGTACATGAGGGCTTTGCTAACAATATCTGCATGTTCTAAAAAATCTGCTCACATTGGTTGGTGTGGCAGAAACCACACTATGGGAACAGCTCAGTGCAGGGTGAGTGCTGGTGTGTGCTGGGGCTGGGACAGCATCCGCTCTCTCTCCAGCTGCAGGGTGACATGGTGGCCCAGAGATGGATGTCCCACCCCTGGAAGTGCCCAAGGCCAGTTTGGACAGGGCTTGGAACAACCTGGGCAGGAGGGTGGTACAAGATGATCCTTAAGGTCCCTTCCAACCCAAACCCCTCAGTGAACCCATGATGGCCAGGGGACAGCAGGGTTTGGAGAATGGCTCCTCACCCAGCACTCACAAGGCAATATGAAGAGTCCTTCATAATGGAAAATTCACATTGGCAGGAAAATGGTCCTCTGGAAGTGTTTTATCCAGGCAGGATTACACCTGAAATGCACACTGAGATGGGCAGCAGTGCTGGGAGCAGCACAGAGACCTCTCAGGGGGGTCAGGGAAGAGCATCCTCAGCACCGGTGCTGACTGAGCCAGGAGGGGAACACCCAGCTTTAAAAGTGCTGAGATCGACCCCATCTTTATACCACAGAAAGTTCCATGCTTAGGAGCTCAGCTTCCCATGTAATTCCAGAGTCACTGATCAGATCTGAACAAGAGGGACAAGGGGATTTATTTGGGCTGCAGAGTTTCTTTCAGCATCCTCAGGGTTTTTTTGGGGGTGTTCTTTTGGTTTTTTTCTTTCTTTCTGGTCCTGTTTTTGAGCCATCAGAGCCCTGAGCTTATAGGATAACTCAGTATCCCAGGCTGATGTATGTTCAGGACTTTGGAAATCTGGATTTTCTGCATTTGTTTTTTACTCAGTGTTATTTCGAGCAACGCACTTGACCATTTCTGTTAATCCAGCCTGAATTTTATTTTTAGACATATGTTACAGTGAGATAATTAGTTCTTTAAGTCTCCATGAGCAGTGGAATCATCCAGAGGGAGGATAATTGAAGAGGGACACAGGGTGTGATTACTTCTCTATATTTGAGAAGCCTTTAGAGAATTTGGAGCGATTTAAAAAAACTGTTTCCTAAATGCTAAATATTATTCTTGGGTTGTTTAATAAGTGATCCAGAAGAAAAAAATTGGATGAGATAATTTTCAGTTAGTTTCTGGGTACAGAGAGCAGTGTTGTGGGTGAGAACCTGTATAACCACCTCCTGTCTTACTGGGAGCAGACACTGTTTCCCTAAGGCTGGGTTGTGAAAATGTCATCAAAGACCTTTTGTGGCCCATAAATAGAGATTATTTTTTTCCTTTAGGAAAGAATAGCCAGTAGCAAGGAGTCAAAAATCTTAATGTGAAAGCAAAGACCCTCAGCATTAAAATAAAAGGGTAGAGAGCTGAGAGCTTGATTCTACAGAAGTCCCAGAACATGTTATGTAGGTCAATAGTTACTGTCTCTGCAGATCTCCTCAGAGGAAAAACTCTGTTATCCCTGCAGGAAGCCCTCGTCTGCCCTCCTGACATTAATTTAACAATTAAAGTTCCCTTGGTGGCACATAAATAATGTTGACAAGTCATCCCTGATGCGCTACGTGCAGCTCCCAGTGTGCTGCTGGGGCTGGGAGGGCTGACAGCAGCTCTGCACTGAGTTCTGTCAGGATAGGGAAAAAACTCTGGAAATGTGGAATTAAAGCTTTACTAGAGCAACCCATGAGTCCTCAGGGTGCAACTGCTGGAGGTAAAGACTGAGAAAAAGAGGAACCAGAACAACAAAATCAGAAAAACAAAGAACTGGTAGGGACCAGGGAGCTGCTTTTATGATAGGGGTGAATTGTGTGTTTTTCTTTTTTCTTTACAAAGAAAAAGTAAATTTTTGAGCACCCAGAATTATTTACATTGCTTTGTTCAGGATTGTTGGGGTTTTTAAAATTTAGATTACTGTCATTAATGACTTATGCAATGATCCAGAAAAGATTATGAGGTTTTGGGGTTGGGGGTAGTTGAAACCTTGGATTGCAGTCATCTAAAGTTAATATAAAGAGCTCAGGATGCATATTCCAGGCTTTGGAGCATGAGAATTAAACAGAAGTCCTGAAATTAAAAATCCTTTAATTTTCAAGACCAAACTAGAGCTTCTGGCCCAAGCCCAAGCAGGTGATTACACTCTGCCTCCTTCCCTTCCCCTCAGAGTGTCACCTTAACCTGGATTTTCATCTCACTTCGTGCAGCTCTTACATCGTGTCTGGTTATTTCATGCTGGCAGCAGGGATGAATATATTTATGGGAGCCTCCAAACACACTGGATTAATTTGGAATAAAACTGAGACTGGAAGAGCAGTGTGTTATTACCTCCAAGGCACTTCATGCCCTGCACAGGGCTGGCTGTCACGTACATCCCAAGGTTCCAGGACTGTGACCGAGTGGAGCCAGGCCCTGTTATCCTATCCTCCCTGACTCATATTTGTAGCTGGTGTTTGTGGCACCAAGTACCTCTGAAACACTTTACGTTTTCAAACTGCTGAACAAACATGAACAAATAGTTCTGGCTGAGGTTTGGTGAGTCATGGTTTGTGCTGACTGAAACTCGTGTTATCAGGAGCAGCACTGACAAACAGGTACAGAGGACAGACTGCAACGCTCGGGGAAAGGCTGCACAGAGCTAGGAAGGATGAAGCTGCACTTTCAGCACTTGCTCAACTGGGCAAACAGAAATTTAAGTCTGATACTCAATAAATCTGCATTTAGCAGGACTGAAGTGATACCAAAACGTTGCTATCGCTTTCCTTGTCTCTTACTTAGGTAATGCCTCATATATTCAGGGACACCTCATTCTGGCCTTTCAGTGCCTTAAGGGGTTTATAAAAAAAGAACGGCAGAAGGATTTTTTATACAGGCAGAGAGTGACAGGAGAAGAGACAATGGTTTTAGACTGCTAGAGGGCAGGGTTGGATGGGATATTGGGAAGAAATTCTTCCCTGTGAGGGTGGTGAGGCCCTGGCACAGGTTGCCCAGAGAAGCTGTGACTGTCTCCTTCCTAGAAATGTCCAAGGCCAGGTTGGATAGGGCTTGGACCAACCTGGGCTAGTGGAAAGTGCCCCTACCCAGGGCAGGGAGTGGGAATGGATGATATTCAAGGTCCTTTCCAACTCAAATCATTCCATGTTTCCATGATTCTGTATTTAGATATGTTGGTCTATGTACAGTAATACAGCAACCAGGACTCTTTCACAGTGAGATCCAACCTTTTACACCACCTTGGGAAAGTAAATCACCCCTCATTGTCCTCAGCTTGTAGATCCCAACTCCTGCAGACTCGGGCAGCCCATTAAGATGTGTCCAGCTCTCAGCATGGTGATCCCTGCCACCAGTACCTTAGCAATGAGTTTACACTGTATTACAATTTTTGACATAGAAGTACCACTCCAGATGGGTGCTGTTGAGGTGTGAGCAGGGTTTGGGGGGAAGCCACAGCAGTTACGATCAGTATTAGTGTGGTAGTAGCGATATGAGGTGGCAGCTCTCCAGCTCAAGGCCTCTGCAGCCTCCAGGAGCTGAGAGCAAGCACAGCTTCTGTGCAGTGCTGGGCACTGCTTAGCACAGCTGGGGAGAGCTCTGAAAAATGGGAAGAGCCTTAATCGGCCCAGTCCCAAGGGAGTCATCACAGGGCACAGGTATTTCTCCAAAAATTAGAAATCTGGGAGGTTGTAACAAGCTTTAAAGCACAGAGAAAACATTCATAGTTAGTTTTAGCTGTAGCATTTAGGAAAAAAATTAAGTGACAGTAACACATGGGGGAAAAAAAGAGTTAGAAATTTTGAATTTTGAAAGGTTTTATAGCTTTTATTTTACTGGAATACTGATATATATCATACAAGTTTCTTAGTGATTCGTTAAGACATCTATGACTGATATCTGAAAAGTTAAGCAAGAGCACTGAGTGTCTCCTGCTGCAGCTCGAAACACTGAGTATGCAGGTGTCACCCAGCCTTACTCAGAATAAAAAAGAAAGGCCAGCAGAGCTTCTCTCTCCCTCTGCAATTTAACCAACCTCCCAGCCAGTTCATTTACTTCCTCTCGCTGGCGACAGCGTTGGTTTGTGCTCCCCCCTGAGTGAGCTCAGGGCTGTGCTGTCACTGACCACAACGGGTGCCCAGAGAGTAGGAACGACAGAAAAAGCAAAACCAACTTTGCATTATATCTCCAAACTGTTTCCTCCAGTTATGTGGCCAACTGGAGATTAAACCAATCAGCTCTTCCTTTTTTTTTTAATCTTTTTTTTTTCCTTTTCACCTACGTGTTGTGTTTTTTTCTCTTCTTTTTTTCCCCTTCCTTTTCACATTTTCCAACCTAGCCAGCGTGGAGGCAAGGCACATCAAGGCAGAGATGGGGACTGAAAGAGCCCTTGTGCTGGACAGGCTAGCAAGCAACGTGGCAAAGAGAAAAAGCTCAATGCCTCAGAAATTTATTGGTAAGAACAAAACCCCTTTTCATCTGCAACACTTAAATACGTGCGGGTCGGTAGCAAACAGTACAATGCCTCTGCTTCTTTTAAATATCCTGCTCAAGCTTAGCATCTAATACAAAAGAATAAAGTAACACTGATTTTTCTGATGGGGTTTTAGTGATTTGTTGTAGGGGGTTGATTAAAATATAAAGAATGAATTCTGTTGGCTGCTTAAGCTGGGTGGAAGCTGCTGTTATGCATCTTTGTGTAGGTTATTTATAGATATGTTTTATGAGTTTCCACGTGCCATTTAAAACGTTCTCTGGTAGGATCTAGAACAGGCAAAGAACAGGAAGGTTAATGTTTTCTCAGCAGTAGCTGAAGATTCCTGCAGGATTCATGTGTGAAATAAGGCCTAAAGACAGAAAAGTATTGGATTTCTCTTCGTCATCCACTTAAATTTGTCTATGATTAAAAAATATCAAATCCTTTCTTGTGGTAATTTAAGCAAGCAGATATTTCCATAGTATTTTCTTTGCATTTAATTGTACATGATCAGAGTTTTTCATGTTGGGGATCTTAAACACTAGCTGGGCAGGTTCTGGGTTTCAGTGAACACCTGATCCTCTTGGCCAGTCTTATTTCATCAACCTACCTTTAGAGAAAATAAAATACAAGCCTGTGTCCTAAGGAAAACCCTTAGTCAGCAGTTATATAATATTGGTGCTGCTGAAGCCTTATTTGTGCTCTTTGTAGGGTTATATAAGGTAACGAGTGCTTTTTTTTTTTATGGCTTGATATAAAGTTCACTCTCTGAGTGGGGCCCATGTGGGGAGGGAAAGATGAGGGCTGGGAGAGCAAGGCAGGGCTCCTACAGCTGCTGCAGCCAAACCCCAGCTCCAGCTCCAGAGTCAGGTAAATGTGAGCAGCTGGATCCATCCAGGTAAAGATGAACAGCTGGATCCATCCAGATAAAGGTGTGCAGCTGGATTCATCCAGGTAAAGGTGAGTAGCTGGATCCATCCCTGGTAAAGGTGAGCAGCTGGATTCATCCAGGTAAAGGTGAGTAGCTGGATCCATCCCAGGTAAAGGTGAGCAGCTGGATCCATCCAGATAAAGGTGTGCAGCTGGATTCATCCAGGTAAAGGTGTGCAGCTGGATCCATCCCTGGTAAAGGTGTGCAGCTGGATTCATCCAGGTAAAGGTGAGTAGCTGGATCCATCCCAGGTAAAAGTGAGCATTGGATCCATCCCAGGTAAAGGTGAGCACTGGATCCATCCCAGATAAAGATGAGCACTGGATCCATCCAGGCAAAGGTGAGCACTGGATCCATCCAGGCAAAGGTGAGCACTGGATCCATCCACACAGGAAACCAACTCAGTGTTTGAAGGTAATGGGGTTCTTGGTGGGTTTGGGGGGGTGGCACTGGGTTTTCATCTATGAAAACTGGTCATGTTTATTTATTTATTTATTTATTTGTTTTACATTAGTGTGGCTTTCTAAAGGTTGCCTCGTTGCACAGCCACACCAGCACACTCCATTTGAGTGCTTTTGGTGCTCAGGACTGAAACTGGGCCTGTGGGGCTCGGCCCTCGCATGTCTTGCTGTGATTCAAAAAGCAATACTAATGCAAATAGGTTTGTAATTCTTTAGCTTCCTCTATTTTAGCAATTTTTTCAGCCCTCTCATTGTGCAATCACCAGCAGTTTGACCTTTATGTATTTGATTAAACACGGCAGCAGCAGGATGCACCCCTCTAGAATAGGCCTAACGTGAAGAACTAGTGGGTTTGGGGTTTCCTTTGTGAGCCAATGAGTTCCTGTGTGGCTCAGATCCTCTGGGATTTGTGCTGCTGCTGGATGGCATGAGCTGGCACTGCACACACAGGTGGTTGTGTGGAGAAGCTGAAGAACCCATCACAGTTCACCTGAAGGCAAAAAAATAACCAATTTCTGAAACTTGCTGTTTTTCTGGGACTTCTGTGGTTGTTCTTGTTAAATTCCATGTGAAAACATTCCCCCCTTGGTCTCCTGTACCCCTGGGAAGGATGTTTTCAGGAGCAGGCTGTCCGACCTTGGTCTGACTCCTGTGCCTTTCTGACCTGTCCTTGTCAGAGCTCAGATCTGCCAGGCCAGCGCGGGGATTCCTTGGGAAATCTGGGAATGAGTGCTGATGTCTCATTTAGTCAGGAAGCAGGCACAGGGATATACACAACAAGGCATCTTTGTTTGGCTCGTTTCTCTGAATGAAGTCTATTGATCGGAAGAAAAACCCCTTTATTATAATTGGAGGGCTCTGCAGAGATTCCGACGAGCACCAGGAGTCTCGCCCACTTTATTTTTCACATTTCCATCCCCGGTAGCTGCCTCATGTGCACCAGTACAAATCCCACACAAGGGCAGGGACCACCAGACCCTGCACTTGACTCTTCACCTCTGCACCAGGCCCCTCTTCAGAGCCTTTTCCTGGGGGGACCTTAAAATCCACTGGAACAGTGGAATCACAGAGGACTGTGAGATCCTCAGTGATCATTCAGGAATTGGCTGGATGATCCTGGTTCCTTCCAGCTCAGGATATTCCACAATCTTATGATCATACATCATGTTTTTCATGTCCTACTTTACGACAGTGAATCCTAACACCAAAATTGTTAGGGAGTCCTGTCTATTTTTGCTTTAGTCGCCTTTTTTTTTATTTTTAAATTTCCAACTCATTCACATCTTTCACTTGCCTGGAGCTGGTTTTATGAGTCACCCAAAAGTACTGCGGCATTTTGTTTCCTTCCATGTGAGGCTGGATGGCGAGCGGTGCTGAGGGCTGGAAGCAGTTACACTCTTGTGGTTCGTTAACCTTTTGGAGTGTTTAAGAAGAGAAACGTGAGCTCCTGGTTTTCTGCCTCTGCAGTGAAACCCCACGAGTTTCATACACATTGAGTCACGGTGTTGACAGGTGACTGATAAACATCTGCACCACTCGAGTTACCGTAACTAAGAGATTCGTGGATCTAATGTTTGCGAGTCACTTGCACGTGAAACCTTTCATCTGGTCTTTTTTTTTGGTATTTTTTATGCTATGAACAAGTTTATGGTTTTACTAACCACAGAATTCAGTTACTTATTTCTAGACATTCACCCCCAAAATGCCTTTGGTGTTTTTGGGGTGCAGTTTATTTCCTCCTTGCAGCTGGCACAGAGAACAGGAGTTGCCCAGAGAGGTGTGAGCAGAATTTCAGGTGCGCTCCCCTCCACTTCTGTCCAGTCCAGAGCTTTCCAAGCCCCAGTACACCCAGAAGAAAACATTTTTCTTCACTAACCCCATATCAAGTGACCCTAAATGTGTGTGGGGGTATATCTACATTTATATCTGCCAGTATTAGATTACCTGAATACCTGTGTAGAGGTCCAAGAAGCCAGGTATGGTGCAGAGGAAGCTGTAGTTGTCAAAGGACAGTGGGGAGAACTGACTTCAGTGTCCAAGGACTTGTCAAAGATGAATCTGTCAGAAAGTACCCTCACCACCTCCTCTATCAGTCTGGTTTGCTTCTAAGCTTGAGGTTTAAAAAAATACAAAAAACCCAAAAACACCCACCCAAAAGCTACTTGTGTCTAAGAACAGCCTCTTTCAACAGAGAACATAGCATGCCCCATTTCTTCAGAAAAGTCATCACAGGGTTTAAACAGTTCTTTACCCATCCAGCTAATTATCACCTCTGGTCTCTCGCAGGTGAGAAACGACCCACCTTCGATGTCAACTACAACTCCAGCTTCCTGTACGAAAAGGAGAGCGAGATGATGCACGGGCGCATGATGGACCAGGCCATCAACAACGCCATCACCTACCTCGGGGCCGAGGCCTTGCGCCCGCTCGTGCAGACCCCGCCGGCCCCCACGGCCGAGATGGTGCCGGTCATCAGCAGCCTGTACCCGCTGCCGCTGCCCCGCGCCGACGTCCCCAACGGCACCGTGCCCGAGGCCGAGAAGAGCCACGGCCACCTCAGGGACAAGAGCCTGTCATCCGACAGGGGCCTCTCCCCAAACAACAGCGGCCACGACTCCACAGACACTGACAGCAACCACGAGGAGAGGCCCAACCCCACCTTCCACCAGAGCCAGGTGATCGCGACTTCCACCCGCAACGGCCTCCAGGCCCTGAAGGATTTCCCGAGGCCGTACGACATCATCAAGCCACCCGCCATCTGCCCACGCGACGCCTTCAAGGTCATCAACAAGGAAGGGGAGGCCATCGGGGTGTACCGGTGCGACCACTGCCGCGTGCTCTTCCTGGATTACGTGATGTTCACCATCCACATGGGCTGCCACGGCTTCCGTGACCCCTTCGAGTGCAACGTCTGCGGCTACCGGAGCCACGACCGGTACGAGTTCTCCTCGCACATAGCTCGGGGAGAGCACAGAGTCGTGCTCAAATGAAAGGACCGGTTCTCCAAGGTCAAAGCCTGCATTTTCCAACAGAGGGGAGGTTTGGTTGGTTGGGTTTTTAATTAGTATAATGAAAATTTCTTGAGTATTTTTCTAGGCCAGTTTTAAGCGTGTCACGAGGAGGTGACACCTTTTTAAATTTGTCTTTGCCAATAATTCAGTGTTCTGTAGCATCTCTGCCTGGCTGCTGTGGTAAGTGGAACTGTGGGGAAGACCAGGAGCAGAGACTGGTTTTGATATGAACTTTATTTTTGTGAAACTTCAGAGCCATTTACGATGTTTTCAATTTGTAACTTGTGTTTGTTTTTATAGAGTTTGCTTTAAGTCAGCACAAAAGATTTTCGTGCCAATTCCCCTGCTCATCAGGTGTATAGTCAGAGGTGTGTTGGAGGAGCTTTTCCTAGTTATAATCCCAGTGGCTCATCACCAAAACAAGGAAAACAGGGGCAGGAAAAGGGAGGGATTATTAATTCCTCCTTAAAGCTTTTCCCCTAAGCCCTAAAGAATGTGTGGCCCCACCACGCTTTCATTTTTTTTTACCCCACTGCTGACTTTCTTTAAAGTCACTCAGTAAGAGAAAAACAAGAAATGAGCCCTATTTGGGGTTGGGATTTTTTAGCAATACACATTTTTGGGATACCCAGTGAGGTCACTGGTTGGCTCATCCATGCGGGCTGGGGGAAATCCCGATTTTCATTGCTGGAAACTCCTCCTTTCTGATGGGTGCCAAGAACTAGGACGAAGCTGTGCTGTGTGTTGTGCCTCTGCCCTTGCTCCCACAGCAGGACACGTGGCTGTGCCATCCGTGTCCCCACAGAATGGACAGGTGAGACCCCAGGCAGGTGTGTGAGAGCCACACCCACAGCAGGACAGCCCTCGGGAGGTGCTGCTCCACACCCTGAGCAGGTGCCATCCCTTTGAAGTTGGTTTTTACAACAGTTCTTTGAATCTCCCCATGGCCCCGCAGCTGTGTGGGTGTCCCTCTGCCAGAGAGGGGTTTGGTAACGGCTTTGCTGAGTGAAGGTTTAGTCTTTGCAAAGTATTTTTGTATCCCATAGTTAGGAGTGTTCTGATGGACTTTCTGCATCTCTTGTGTGGTTTGAGAGCTGTGTTGCTTTTGTGTTATCCCTGGTGATCCAATCGCTTCCCTGAGGGAAGGCTGGAGAGCTGAGGGTCAAGAAATACTGGAATTCAATCCCTCCCTCTGAATTCTTTTGGCTCAATTATTTCCTCCCTGAGTTTTAAGGTACAAAATAAGAAATTCATATTCGTTCTTCCCACTAAGGGTGGGTCTGGAGAGAGATAAATCAGCCTGCAGTGTGCCTGAGTATCCAGAGTGCTGTGGAAGTGCTAATCCAGGATCCTGCTACCCCTGGGGTTGAGGAGAACCCTTTTACTGTTACATGTGGAGCTATAAAGCAGGTTTAGGACGTTTGCCAGTGCCCCAAAATGAGAAAGGTCCATGTTGGTTCTCCCTCAATGAACATCTGTGCCACAGTGTGACCAATGTTCCTCCTGTGAGGGAGGCTGCAGTTCCACCAATGATCAGCCCCAAGGGCCAAGCTTTTGGGTCCAGAAAAGAGAGGGAAGGGAGAGGAAGGGAGCAAGGGAATTCCCAGAGAAAATTCCACTGCTGCCCTGACATTTTTAAGTCCGATATTTTTAGGACATTGTGGTTGTCTTTATCAATTTCTAATTTTGTGACAAGCTTGCTTTTCAATGGCTTAGTTTTCAACACCAAAGAATTGTCAATAAATGAATAAAATATTTAAATAATGACGATGTCCTGACTTGAGGGCAGGCAAAGGCAGGTTCTTAAAGGAATCTGCAGAGATTCCTTCTGGAGCCATCTAAAAATCTTATTTTCCATAAGTGGATTGGGTAATGGATTCATTTAAGCTTATACTTGAATTGTCCTTTCACACCCCATCATTCCCACAGTGCTGCCCTGGAGCTGCTGGCTTGGCAGCTGGGAATCCCTCTGGGCTGTGTCTGGATGTTGAGGGGCTGTGTTGGTCCAGGGCAGGTGTCTGAGCTTGGAGGAGCTTTGGAAACCACCTTGTCTGGGAAAACAGAGGGGAAAACCACTGGTACTGGTTGGGAGCCTGATTTATTCTGCTCCTGGCTTGGTTATTTTGGTCTGGAACCGGTTTGGAGCATTCTCCAGTGCTTTGGTGTGTCCATCTCGCTTGGTTCTTCATTTACTGATGAATTACACCCGAAGGGTGGGCAGGGGAGGCTTAAGGAAGGAGCTTTTGGCACCAAGAAACGATCCTCTGGTGTTTAAAGGTTTATTGAAGTTTTTAAAACGTCAGTAAATAAATGTCCACTCTGTCAGCCATGGAAACAGAGCTGAGAAGTGACCAGCAGAGCTGGCTGAGGAGTGGGAATGAGCGCTGGGGCTGGAGCTGCTGGTTCCTGTCACCTCTGGGACCTTAAATCCCACAGGGGTGATGGAACCTGTGATGGAGCAGCACACCTGTGGCCCTGGGGTGTCCCCACGGCGTGCCGAGCCATGGTGGGAGCTGTGCTCAACAGAACCTGTTACTCAGTGGAGTAACTGATAGAGTCAGAGGTGTAAAATAACATCGTCTGCTCCTCTGGCTGCTGGAAAATGGTGTTGGACACGGTTTTTGCTAATAGAGGAACGATTTAACCCCAGAGCTGTGGGGTGGAGGCAGCTCAGCCCCACGCTTGGGTTGTGTGTGGGGTGGGCTCGTGGTTCCCGGGGCTGCCGGGGCTGAGCCGGAGCGCGTCAGGCAGATGGAAACATCCCGGCGGCGGAGGGTGGAGGCTCTCACCACCCCCCGGCCCTTTTAGCACCTGCTTTACCAGGCTGACGTTGTTCGCGCTTGTTTCATTCCCCCCTGACACCTTCTGCCGCAAGAGCTGGACACGCTTGAGAAACAGAAACGAAAAAAACCGAGAAGAAAGTCAGAGGATCCTTTTTTTCTTTTCCCTTCACTTCCTTCCCAGCCCGGGTGCAACACAAGCACTGAGAGGTCTTTTCCCCTGCTGCTGCCGGGTGACTCCGAGGGTTGGGTGAGACAGAGGGGGCTCGGGGCTGGGGACAGCGAGTCCCACGGCATCTTCCCATCCTGGTTTGTCCCTTAACAAGAACTGGTTTGATCCAAAACTCTTCAGCCTTCTCCTGCCTGGAGCCAAACCCCTTTAGAGGCTTACAGAAACCTTCAGTTGGTGTTGTGACAGAGAGATCCTTATCTGCTGATAGCTGTAATCGTGATAGAGCACAGAGGAACTCGTTTCTCCTGTCGTCGTGTTGAAACACGCTTCCTAACGCACAAAAAATCCCATCAAACTCTTCCGGGTGCTGCGCTGCATCCTTGGAGCATCCCGGCCGGCTCCTGCTCCAGCGGGGAGCGGTCCAGCACCCAAAACGCGGCGGTGCCGGGAGGGGACAGGGAGGACTGAGTCACTGCCACCACCTCCTCCGTGTCCCAATTCCCCAGCCCTGCACTGAGTCATGCTCCCCGCGCCGGCCCGGCGGGGACCCGGCGGCGTTTTCCCACCCTCCACGTGGGCCGGGTTCCCAAATCCGGGGGACAGGGGGTAAGCAGAGCCACCTCTGTGCTGAGCGACAGCGGGAAGGGACACTGGAAATGCCCGTAGCTCTGGCACCGCCACCGGAGAGCTCTGCAGCACCGGGGCTCCCACCGGGACGCGCGGGTGCAGCAGGAGCCGGGACAGGGCCGTGACTGTCACCGGGGCACCACGAAGGGGGCAGCAGGTTTGTGTCACGCCTGATGCCCCCCTCGCTGCCCCGGGAGGGAAGTGAAGCCCCCGGGGAGCCGCCGAACCGGCCCCTCCAGCCCCTCCAGCCGGGTTATATCTGGCGCCACATTTGCATGGCAGCGAGTCGGCACCTGGCAGCGAAATCCTCGGGGGATCGAGGACACGGGGAGCGGCTGGCAATTGTCACACGCCGGCGACAGGAAAGTCCCAGCAGACGATTGTTTTTAGAAGAATCTACTTCCAACCCGTACGGCTCCGGCCCCTGCGACAGCGCCTCCACCCCGGCATCCGCGGGGCTGCGGCGATGGTGGGATGGGGGTGACAGTCCTGGGCTCGAAGTGGTGCTTCACGGCCACGGAGGATGCTCCAGGTGGGAGGTGATGCTGTCAGCCTCAAACATAACCCAGGTGCCCCCCACCACTTGGGGATCCCCTCACTCACAGCGTGTCTCTGTTCCCCCTCTCTCTGCCCGGGACCGCCGTGAGCGCGGCTGTGAGCGGGGCTGGGGCTGTCACTGCTCCCCCCAGACCCCACTGCCCCCCACCCGCACTGAGCGCTGGGGCTCACCCTGCTGCCCCCAGTTCCCCCAGTACCAGCCCCATTGCTGCTCCCCTGGGCACTGGGGGACACCATGGAGCTGGGGGTGAATGAGAGGGGTCCTGTCCCCCCCAAGCCCCATTTCCCGCAGCTGTGGCTTTGTGCCGGGGGCCCCCCCTTGTTGCTCCCCGGGGCCGGGCAGAGTCACGCCCACCCCCCCATCCTGCCCCCCAAGCGGAGAAAGTTAGTCAAATCTGCAGAAACCGCAGCGGGGGGAGGCAGCGACACTGTCACAGCTTTGATGTCACCCCTGCACGTCCCACAGGTGCTGCCATCACCCCGGGGCCACGGTCCCACCGCCGCTTTGCCATCAACTCGTGCGAGAAGGGGGGATAATGCAAAAATATTTCCTTCCCCACCTCCGTCCTGTCCCCACGGTCCCTGGAGCCGGCGGGGCACGGAGAAGCCACGTGCGAGGCACACGGAGCTGCGGCCGCATCCAACGCTCTCACGTGGGGCTGGGGGTCCCGCCAGGGCTCCGGGGGCTGCTCTGGGGTGTGCGGGGGGAGCCAGGAAGGTTTCTGAGCAGCGGGGCTGATTCATGCCGGGCCTCCTGCGGTTTTCCCCTGCGCTCACCTCCCGGAGCTGTCACAAGCGCCCACACGCCAGCGCCCAGGGTGAACCCACCCCGCGGTCACCGACCGGGAGCTGCAGGGGAGCCCCTGGGCTGCTGGGCTCCCCTGCACCCACCTTGCACCCAGTCTTTGCCATGCACCCCACCCCCATTCTGTACCGGTTCCTGCACCTCCTTTTCATCCCAAATGCCCCCCCGTGCCCCTCTGAACACACCACATACCCCTCAGTCTGCTCTCCCTCTCCCAACACCTCCTGCACCCCCTGTGCTGCCCCAGTGCCCCAGGGCTCGGTGCCAGACGGGGATGACACAGGACCTCCCACTATGGGACATTCCCGACCCCACAGCACTGCCCGGAGGAAGGAGGATGCAGCACCAGGGGGTGACGGGGTGAGGTCCCCTGGGTGTCACAAACCCGCGGGTCGGAGGTACAGGTGTCCCTGGGGAGCGGGAGGCACGCAGGGGGGCAGCTGCCAGCCCTTCCCAGCCCCGTCACGGCCGCTGCACTCCCGGAGGAAGTCGCTCTGCGTTGCTCACCCGGCGCTGGTTATAAATACCCTCCCCATTTTAATGCGGCGGCGGCGGGAGCTATTTCGGGCCGGGAACGGGAAGCGAAACCCTGCACGGGTCCCGGCCCCCTGGCCTCCGTCCCCGGGATGGGCTGGGCAGTGCCCGGGGGCCACAAGGGCTCATTTGAAGCCCAGGAGCCGCGCGCCCGCCTTGACCTTCTGTGCTTTCCAGCGGAGCAGGCGGATGGCGCGGAGGCCGAACCGCAGCACCGCGTCGTACTTGAACACCAGCTTGTAGAAAGCGTCGGTGATGAGGGCGCCGCTGGGGTCGGCGTGTTTGAGCGCGGCCATCGGTGTGTACGCCACGTTCGTCTGGTGCCGGAACGGCGGCCGCGCCGCCTCGATCACCCACAGGGTGTGCTGCACGAGGGCACGGGACTGTCCCCTTCCTGTCCCCACAGCCCCGCCCCAGCCCCAGCCCACCACCATTCCCATCCTGCCCCTTATCCCCTTTCAACCCTGCCTGTATCCCATCCCCACCTGCACCTCCATCCTCATTCACATTCCCATCCCCTCCCTTCCACAGTCCCCTCCTATCCCCATTCCCATTCCAACTCCTCATTCACTTCCTATCCCCATCCCCAAGCCCTTCCCATCCTATCCCTATCTCTAATCCATCCCTCCTCACTCCATCACTATTCCTGTCCCATCCCCAACTCCTTCCCATTCTATCTTTATCCCATCCCACCCCACCCCCATACCATCCTACCCCTATCTCCATCCCTTCCCATTCCCATTCTATTTCCATCCCTTCCCATTCCCATTCTATTTCCATCCCATCTCCATCTTCAGTTCCTTCCCATCCTATTCCCATCCCATCACTATTTCCATTCCCATTCCCATTCCCATTCCCATTCCTATTCCCATTCCCGTTCCCACTGCTGGCTGGGCATCGCTGTTCCTTGTTAGGGCTAATTAACACCTCTGCCCAGCCCAGCCCAGCTGAGGCCCTCTGCCCGCCTGTCACCTCTGCGATGTCCTCAGGGGTCTGGCCCAGGCTGGTGAACACATCCCTGGAGTTCCTCAGGTAGAGCTTGGTGAAGATTTCGCCGTGGGGTCGGTCCGTGAGTAGTCAGCACGTTCGGCTTCCTCGTACAGGTCTCGAATTCCGTCATCACCGGCCCCGGCTCCACCAGGCTGATCCTGCCCAGGGATCCACTGGGCGCGACCCCCTGGCCCCACTGCACGGCCACCTGGAGGCTGCACCACCAGGCTCTCGCAGAAACCTTCCACCGCGAACTTGGAGGCTGAGTTGTCATTGAAGACGATGCCTGGATGGTTGGGGAGTCCTGATCAGGGCTGGGCGGGGGCTGGTCCCCCCAGGGCACCCCGTTTTCCCCTACCCTGCAGGCCCATGATGCTGCTGATGACAACGATGTGGCCCCCGCGGCGCCGCTTCATGTCGGGCAGCACCTCCTTGACCAGGCGGACGAGGCCGAAGAAGTTGGTGTCCATGAGGCTCTGCATGGCCGCCAGGCTCTGGCACTCCAGGGGTCCCGCCATGCCCACCCCGGCATTGCTGACTGTGGGCACGGGGCATCAGTGGGGTGTGCCCTGGGGAGAGGGATCCCGCACCCTGGGCATGAGGGGTCCCTGGTGCTCACAGTGTCCCCAGCATGGGATGTCCTGGGTATGGAGGGTCCCTGGCATAGAGGGTCACTGGTGTGTGGGGTCAGGGGGTCCCCTGTGCATGAGGGGTCCCTGGCACAGTGCTTGGAGGGTCCCCAGAATGGGATGTCCTGAGTTTGGAGGGTCCCTGGTACAGGGAATATCCCAGCACAGAGGATCCTTGGTGCAGGGGGTCCCTGGCATGGACAGTCCCTGGTGCACAGGGTCAGGGTCATGAGGTGTCCCTGGCATGGAGGGTCCCAGCACTGGGCACACAAACGGTCCCTGGCACGGGACAAACTTGGCTGGGTTGCCCCCAGTACAGAGGTCCCCACCACGGAGGGTCCCAGCACCGGGCTCACGGTGGGAGGGGAATCCCGGGGCTCACCCAGGATATCGACGTGGCGCCCGGGGATGCTGTCGAGGCAGGCGCGGATGGAGCCCTCGTCACACACATCCAGCTGCTTGATCTCCAGCGTCCTGCCCAGCGCCGGCCCCGCCGCCGCCGCCAGCGCCCCGCTCCTGCCCACGTTCCTCATGGTGGCGATGACTGGGGGCACAGGTGGCTCAGCCCCCGCGGGCTCTCCCCGGGGGCTGGGGGGGTCCCTCCACCCCGCTCACCTCGGAAGCGGCGCTGCTTGTCCCGCGCCAGCCGCACGGCCAGCGCCAGCCCGATGCCGGAGGAGCAGCCGGTGATCAGCACCGTCTTGGGAGCCATGGCACGGCCTCCCCCCCGCGCCCCAGCCCCCCGCCTTTATAGCAGCTGCCCCAGCCCCAGCCCCCCAAATCCGGGCCCTTAATCCCCCCTGGATAATCCCCCCTCCCGGGGATTTGCTGCGGCCGCGTGGCTGAGCCGCACGTGGTGCCCGGGGAGCACAGAGGGGCCTTTGTGTGGCACCCGGGGCACGGTGGGGACACAGCGGGACATGGGGACACTGCCAGCCGTGAGCCACCGGCAGTGGGGGGCTCTGGGGATGGGAAGAAACAAGGCAGGAGCTCTGCAAAAATAACCTTTATTATCACTGGTATAAAACACATCCCAGTTCAACTGGCCTTGTGGGGACATGAGGGACACGGTGATGAGTGTCTCCCTCACCCCCACACCCCGGGACCCCGCTCCTGGGGACCCCAAAACCCCCCTGGTGTGGGGGCAAGGAGTGCCAGGCCCCCGCAGGGACACTTGGGGACACTCGGGGCTGGTGCTGCAGGGTGGAGGGGAGAAAGTGCTTGAGTGGGGGGGTCCTGGCTGTGGGCTGTGCTGAGCTGTGCCAAACCATCCTAGTGGTGCTGGGCTGTGCCAAGCTGTGCCATACTGGCAGTGCCAGGCTGTGCCAAACCACTCAGCTGTGCCAGGCTGTGCTGACCTGTGCCACGCTGGTGGTGCTTGGCTGTGCCAAACCATCCCACTGGTTCCAGGCTGTGCCAAACTGTGCCAGCAGTGCTGGGCTGTGCTGGGCTGTGCCATGTTGGTGGTGCCCAGCTGTGCCAAACTGCGCTGGCTGTGCCAAGCCGTGCCGTATCAGCAGGGCCAGGCTGTGCCAAGCCATCCCAGTGGTGCCAGGCTGTGCCAAGCCATCCCGTGCCGGTGGTGCCGGGCTGTACCAAGCCGTGCTACGTCGGCAGCGAGACCGAGCCAAAGAATGCCAGCAGTGCCAGACTGTGCCAAGCCACGCTGGCAGTGCCAGATTGAGCCGAACCCTGCCCTGCTGGTGGTGCCAGGCTGTGCCAAACCCTGCCAGCGGTGCCGTGCCGTGGCTCAGAGGGCCACGCAGGTGCAGTAGTGCCGCAGCTTGCAGGGCAGGATGCCGCGGTTGATCTGGTGGAACTCCACGAGCTGGATGAGGTCGGCGAAGCGCGTCTGCCCATCGTCCATGGTGAAGTAGAGCCGCCCCTCGTCCTCGCTCTGCCGGGGGGGATGCAGGTCAGGACCCCTCTCCCCGGCCCCCCTGAGCCCCCCAGCCCCGCGCTGGCACTCACCGGCAGGATGAGGTAGTGTTTGATGCGCTGCAGGTGGCACAGGGACAGCACGAAGCCCTTGGGGTTCCGCTGGCTCTCCCGCACCAGGAAGACCCTGCGAGCCCCAGGGGTGTCACCGCTGGCACCAGGGACCCTCTGCCCTCCCAGTGCCACCCATGGAGTCCCACGAATCCCCCATGGAGCCCTGGGGCTCTGGGAGCATCTGTGTCCCTCCAGGAGCCTGTGTGTCCCCCAAACCCCAGCATCCCAAACCCTGCAAAATCCTGGGAGTCACAACCCCCCTGGGATCACTCACCCCCATCCCCACACATGTCCTGCATCCTGTAATCCCTGAGCTCCTGGACCCCCCTGGAGTCCCGTGTCCCCTCCAGGAGCCCCAGGGACCCTGATCCCCCCCACCCCAGGGTCCCGTACCCGTCCACCAAGCCCTGCCGGCCGATGAGCTGCTGGGTGTCCTCGCGGGAGATGCGCCCGTGGAACCAGGGCTGGGTGCGGTGGATGGCTGTGGGGAGAGGGGTGTCAGGTTTGGGGGGACCCCCTGCCCAGGGCAGTGACCCCGCTGGGCACTGACCCCCCCGTCTCACCGGCGCTGAGCGGGGAGCTGTGGCAGGCTGCGGGCAGGCTGTACCGGTGCGTCGTCTTCTTCTGGGCACACAAAGCAAGGAGGGGGCGTTAGGGTGGGCTCAGGGGGGCTCCCCCTCACTCCCCAGCACCCCAACTCACCCTCCAGGCCTGTGCCTCCTCCAGGGCTGCGGTCAGCACCTCGTTGGGGTTCTCGATCACCCGGCCCGTGCACCCTGAGAAGTCCATGGCCACCAGGGCATTGTCCGAGACGCTTCGCTGTGGGGGACAGGGGGGGTCACCGGAGGGTCCCCAAGGGCCAGGGGGTGCGGGGAGCAGGGGACACTCACCAGGGGCGTGGGGCCGATCCAGGGGGGTTGGCTCAGCCGTGCCTGTGCTTGCTGGTAGTTGCGGTAGAGCTGCATCCCGTACTGGGGGAACAGCCCCGTCAGCTGGGGGGCCCTGCTGAGGGGTGGGGGAGCACCCAGGGACACCCAGGGACCTCCACGGCCACCCAGAGCAGGGATGGGGACCTTTGCATCCACCCCACGTGGGCACAGGGACACCCACCCCGAAACATTTTCACTGGGATGGGGTCATCCCTCCAGCATCCCTCTAGAGCCCCTCCACATTCCCCCCCCTGCATCTCTCCAGCATCCTCCCAGCATCCTTCCAGCTACCCCCCAGCATCATCCCAGTGTTCCTCCTCATCATCATCATCCTTCCAAATTCCCTCCTGCGTGCCCCCAGCGTCCCTCTGCCATCATCCCAGCGTCCCCCCAGCACGGGGCCGGCAGCACCTGGGCGGGGCTCACCTTGAAGAGGCGGAACGCGGCCATCCAGCAGCTGCGGCTCTGCTCGTCCTCGCTGCACAGCAGCTTCAGGCCCTTCACGCCACTCCGCACCTTGTGGGGCTGCGGGAGAGGCCGGAGCCGTCACGGGGCAGCCCCGGGTGGCTCTGAGGGGACAGAGAGCCCTTGGCAGGGGGAGGTGCAGGGAATGACCCCGCCACAGGCGGGGACATCCCCACCTTGATGCAGAAGCCGAACTCGGTGGGGGTCCCGTAGAGCTTCTTGCCCTGGGTCACGTAGTAGATGTTGGACTCAGTGAGGTCAGCGAAGTACTGGAGGTGCCGGGGGTCCTGGGGACGTGGGGGGTGTCAGGGCTGTCCCCACTGCACCCCCTGGCCGTGTCCCCTCCCCCAGGACCCCCTGGCCTCACCTTGGAGGTGCCCTTGGTGGAGTAGTAGAGCCCCGAGCGACGCAGGGAGAAATGGAAACGCTTCCAGACCTTGCGCCCGGCCTCCCGCAGCTGCAGGAAGCCCTGGACCTCGGGGCAGCTCCCAGAGTTGAGGAAATTCTGGGGGGACACGAGGGCTGAGGGGCACGGCGGGGTCCCCAGGGCATGGCGGGGTCCCCAGGGCATGGCAGGGTCCCCAGGGCACGGCCGGGCACAGTGCCCCATACCTGGATGAGCTCGGAGTGTGCCATGCTCTTGTTGGCCTCCAGGCAGCTGGACACCATCACCTCGGGGAACAGCGACTGCTGGGGGACAGGGGGTCAGCAGAGACCCTCGGGGAGCTCAGGGTCCCACGGGGGGGCTCCAGGGGGTGCCCACCTACCGCGTTACTCTTGAAGAGCTCGTACTTGGCGAAGTTCTTGCGGAACACGAAGCGGCTGTCGGCCCCCGGGGCCCAGGAGCTCTGCACCTCCACCACCGACTCGTGGTCCTCCAGGCAGCGCTCTGGGGGGACAGGGGGTCAGCGGGGGTCCCCCAGGCCGTGCCCCAGCGTGCCCCCACGGCCGCTCACCCAGGGCCAGGTGCTGGTGCAGCTCCACCAGGGCCCAGCTGTGGTCGTGCAGCGCCCGCGTCCTGCGCACCAGGGTCTCGCAGAGCTGCCGCGCCGTGGTCCCCGCTGACGCCTCCAGTGAGCGGCACGCGCCGTCCTCCCCAAACACCTTCACCACCTGGGAGGGGGGACGGGGGGTGTCAGGGCCCCCCTGGTGTGAGGGGACCCTGCAGAACCTCAGGTGAGACCACCCCCCCAGTCTCTTGCACCCCAACTCACGTGGGAGGTGGTCCCTGTCCCAGGGGTGGGATTCCCTCCTTCCCAGCCCCTCGACTCACATGGGAGGTGGTTCCTTCTCCAGGGTTGAGGTTCCCCTTCCCAGCCCCTTGGACCCCTGGCTCAGGAGGGTGAAACCTCTGTAGAGGGGTCCCTGTCCAAAGGCTGAGACCCTTCCCAACCCTTCAACTCACATGGGAGGAGGTTCTTGCCCCAGGGCTGAGACCCTTCCCTCTCCCCAGCCCCCTGAGTCCTGCTTCACACGGGATGTGCCTTTGCCGGGGAGGTCCCTGCCCCAAGACCAAGAATCCCCACCCCAGCCCTCGTGGAAGGTGCCTTTGCAGGGGTGTCCCCATCCCAAAGCTGAGCCCCCCTTGCCAGCCCCCTGCCCCTGACTCACGTGGGAGGTGCCCTCGCGGGGGGGTCCCTGTCCCAGGGCCGGGCTGCTCAGGATGGGTGAGTTGGAGGGGCTGCACAGCTCGGGGAAGGGGTTGGGGATGCTGGGCAGCGACAACGCTCGCGGCTCCTCCTGTGGCAGCTGCCGGCTGCGGGCACAGGGGGGTGAGGTCTGTGCCCCCCGTGACCCCCCTGAGCACCCCAGAACCCTCCAACCCCCCCCAGACCCCACACCCACCTGCTGCCGTGGATGAAGAGGGGCTGGGAGCGCTTGACCTCCGGCGGCCCCTCGCCCCCATCCCGCTCACCGGGACCCCCATCCTGCTCGGGGGGCTCCCAGAGGCTGCTCTGCTGAGCCCCCCCCTCCATGGCATTATCTGTGGGGAGAGAGGGGCTCTGGCACCGTGCAGGGGTCCTCATGCCCTTGGGGGGGCCATGGCCACATTGGGGGGGCCATGGCCAGGAGTGGGCAGCCCCCACAGGACACCACGCCGGGCTCCATGTGGGCTCCCACCCCTGGCACCCACCCCGGGGCATTTCCCTGATGCCCAGACAAGCAGAACCCCAGCCCTGGGGGTCCAGCTGAGCCCCAAGTGGGGTGTCCCAGTCCCCCCAGTCCTGGGTGCATACTGGGGACTGGAGTGTCACACTGACGGTCAGCACAGCCCATTATGAGACCCCCAAGAATCCCCCACATCCCACCCTCACCAGAGGCCCCACATCACCGCTGAGGCTCTGGGGACACTGGGAGATGCTGGGCCGAGCTTTGCCAGGCCGAGCTTTGCCAGGCCGAGCCGCGGCGGCGCCGTGGGGAGCAGGAAGCCGAGCGTGGCGGCGGCGGCGGCTCAGCCCAAACACCTCCTCGGGTCCGGCCAAACCAGTTCTGGCGGCCGCTCCCAGCTCCACCTCACCGCCCTGGCATCCGGGCCCGGGCGGCCGCGCCGGGAGCCGGGGGCGAGGGAGCCGCCGTGGGAACCGCCGCCAGCCCCCCCTGGCACGGCCCCCGTGTCCCCACCCACGGCCGGTGCCAGCGCCCACGCGGTGCCACCGTGGCCAGGCTCTGGTCATGCTCGGACACCGGTCACCCTCGGGCTGAGCCGCGGTGGGACCGGGGATGACCAGCACGTGGCACACGTAACACACACGTGGCACCCGCGGTGGCACTCGGTGGCCACGGGCGCTGGACCCGGCGGTCCCGGGACACCGTGCAGAGCCACGTTAATCATTCGCCCGCCGCCCGTCCCTGTCCCCACCTCCTGCCACCTCTCGGGGTCCAAGTCCACGGCTGGGCAGGACTGATGTCATCCTCGTGCCATCCCTGTCCCTGCCGTGTCCCTGTCCCCATCCCAGCATCCCGCCAGGACCCTCTGCTCCATCCCTGCTCCCTGCCCTGGATGGGCCGGGCCGGGTCCCCGTGCCTGGCCAGACCCCGGGGTGACCTGGGGACACAGGGACACGCAGGGGTCAGCTGGGGTGGGGCTGTTGGTGGCACACAGCAGGGGACACGGGGGGATGTGACAGACAGGGCCCTGGGACCAGGACACTGCCCTGCCACCAAGCCACAGCCCAACCCCATGGCCTCAGGTCACCCCGGTGTCAGCCCTGGTGGCCATGGCAGGGCTCCAGCAGGGTGGGGACACACAGGGTGTCCCTGGGGCAGGGGACAAACAGGGGGACAGGGAGCTTTGGGCAAAGGCACAGGGGCCATCAGGGTGATGGGGTGGGGGATTGGAGGGGGTCAGGACCACCAGGATGGGCCCCAGGGCCACCAGGGCTATGGAGCAGGGGGTCCAGGGCCACCGGAGTGAGGGGATGGGGTCCCAGGGTGACAGGGCTGAGGGATGGGACCCCAGAGCCACCAGGATTAGGGGATGGGAGTCCAGGGCCACCAGGGACACGGAGTGGAATCACGGGGTCACCAGGACAAGGGACAGGGTGCCGGGACCACCAGGATGAAGAAACAGGCTGCCAGCTGTGGGTGGGGGTCCCGGTGGGTGCCGAGGTGAGGGGTTCAGGGCTCCTCAGGGGCTCAGAGGCAGCAGGGAAGCCACGGCGGGACGGAGGAGGAGGAGGAAGGGCCGGGAGGAAGGCGGGAAGGAGGCAGGGAAGGGGTGCGGGCGCAGCCAGAGGTGCGGGGTCGCTCCCGGCGGGATGGAGCCGGCTCCCCGGGATGAGCAGCGGCTCCCCGGGATGAGCAGCAGCCCCCCGGCCCCGGGAGCCCCCAGCCCGGCCCCGTTCCTACCTGCAGCGCCCGCCGCGTCCCGGCAGCCTCCCGCCGGACCGGGGATTCCTGTTCTCCCCGGCTTTATCTACCTGCGCCAGCTCCCGCCCCCGCCTGACATCACGACGCCCCGGGCCTGCTGCCCGGCACCGGCCCCCCAGCGGCACCCAGGGGGGCCCCCCAGCCCCCTCGGCCCCGGGGTGGGGTGTCCAGCCTGGCCCCGGCCCAGCCTTGGGGAGCTGGACCCCCCAAACCCACCTGCCACGACCCCCCTGGGGTGGTGATGGGGAGTTTCCCACAATGCACTGGGGTGACCCCTGGAGCGGCCGGGCCGTGGGGGGACACAGGGGTCCCCCGGGATGTCCTGGGGGTGCACAGACCCCCCCAGCACCGCCCCTGGGAGTTCCCAGCCCCAGGGTGTGGGGTTTGGGTCGGGGCTGCCCTGGGACCCCAAGGTGGGGACTGGAAGGGTCCCATAGGTGGGGGGGGTGGGGGGGGTGGGGATGTCCCCATTGTCCCCTAAGGGACCCCTGCTGGGTGGGACACAGGGTGGGGGGGGTTCTGGGGGTCTCGTTCAGGTCAGAGACCCTGCCAGGAGGGATGTGGGGGGATTTGGGATATGGGACCCCAGTGGGATTTGGGGTCCCTTAGGGGCTCTGTGTGGGTCCCCTGGGGTTCCTTGTGGTGTCCCCACCTGGGGTCTGAGAGTCCCCACTGGGGGTTTGGGGTGCCCACAGAGCCCCCAGAGGTGTCCCCATGGAGGGGTTCAGGGGTCCCTGTGGGGGATCCTGAGGGCTCCACGGGGGTCCTGTGGGTTTGGGGGGGGCTACAAGGCCCTACAGAACCCCCCCAGGGGGATGGGGAGGGGGTCCCGTGGAGCAGTGGGGGCTCCCATGGGACCACAGAGCTCCTGGGGGGGGTCATTTCAGGTCCCACGGGCTCCGTGTGAGTCCCCCGGAGGTCACCTTGGCTCCCACGGGGGTGGGCGCGGGTGACACGGGGGTCACTGGGGTCACTGTGTGTCCCACGTGGTGGGGGGGGCGGGTCCCCTGGGGGTCTCGGGGGTCACTGCAGGCGACACGCGGGTGAGTTTTGGTCCCCCGGGGGTCACGTTAGGTCAGTAGGGGTGTCCTGGGGGTCACTTTGGGTCACTGGGTGTCCCACGGGGGTCACCGAGGGTCAGTTTGGGTCCCCCGGGGGTCACCGGGGTCACGGCGGGAGCCCCGGAGGTCTCGGAGCAGACAAGACGCGGGGCGGGCGGTGCAGAGCGGCCGGAAGCGGCGCGTCACGTGACCGCACCCGGAAGCGGCAGCGCGGCGGGAGCGGGGGCCATGAGCGGCGGGGCCGGGGACGCGACCGGGGACGGGAACGGGGCCGAGAGCGGGGCCGAGCGGCGCGTCCGCATCGTGGTGGAGTACTGGTGAGCGCCGCGGCCGCGGAGGACCCGGGGGCGGATGAACCGAGGGGACCCGGAGGCCTTCGGAGGGGGAGCGACCTGGAGGGGCCGATCCACAGCGATACTGGGACACCGGGAGCAGAAACTGGGGGAACTGGGATGGGGCAGGCGGGAGGTTCGGGCGCGGAGGGGACTGGGGGAGAAGGGGGGGGCTGAGGAGGAGGAGATTGGGAAATTGGGGGCTGAGGAAGGGGGTATAGGGAAATTGGGGGATCGGGGATTTGGGGGTCTAAGGAAGGGGTTGTGGGGGATTTGGGGGGCTGTGTAGGGTGAGGGGCTGAGGAAGGAGTTACAGGGGAATTGGGGGGCTAAGGAAGGGGGTATGGAGGATTTGGGGTCTAAGGAAGGAGTTGTGGGGGATTTGGGGTCTAAGGAAGGAGTTGTGGGGGATTTGGGGTCTAAGGGAGGGGTTGTGGGGGATTTGGGGTCTAAGGAGTTGTGGGGGATTTGGGGTCTAAGGAAGGGGTTGTGGGGGCTCTGCAGGGTGGGGGCTGAGGAGGCACTGGGGGGTTATGGGGTTATGGGGTACGGGGGGCTGAGGGTGTGGGGGGGGTTTGGGGAGGGTTCCTGAGTGGGGGGTTGCGAATTGGGGGTGCTGAGGCAGCAGCGCGGTTATGGGGGTGCGGGCTGGGAGGGGCTCCCGAGTTCGGGGAGGGTTTGGGGGGCTCCTCGAGCTCGGCCGGTTCCCCCCTCCCCAGCGAGCCCTGCGGCTTCGAGGCCACGTACCAGGAGCTGGCGAGCGCCGTGCGGGAGGAGTACCCGGACATCGAGATCGAGTCACGCCTGGGGGGCACCGGTGAGACCCCGGGGATGGGGGGGACACCCCGGGACACCCCCCCTGCCGTGCTGGAGGGGCTGGGGAGGGTTAAACCTCACAGGAAGGCTGGGGGGGGGGTCCTGCCCTGCTTGGTGCCCCTCAGTTTGGGGACAGAGCTGGGGGTGTGCAGGAGCCCCTGGTGTCACCGTAGGGGTGTCACCAGGGGTCTGGGGCGGGTCACAGCTCAGGGCTGGGCTTTGTGTGTGCCCTCAGGTGCCTTTGAGATCGAGATCAACGGGCAGCTGGTCTTCTCCAAGCTGGAGAACGGGGGCTTTCCCTACGAGAAGGACGTGAGTGCCCACCCTGGGTCAGCCGGGCTGGACTGGGGGTGTTTGCTGTGCGCTGAGCCCCTCCCGTGACGGGCTCTGCCCTCGGGGTCCCCGTTTTGTCACCCTCTGGCGTCGTTCCCCTTCCTGCCACGCTGCCAGGATGCACTGCAGGTGCTGCTGGCAGGGAGGGGCACTTGTCCAGGGGCTGCCAAGGCCGGGCTGTGACCCCTGCCCTGCCGTGTCTCCCCAGCTGATCGAGGCCATCCGCAGAGCCCGCAATGGGGAGCCCCTGGAGAAAATCACCAACAGCCGCCCCCCCTGCGTCATCCTGTAGCCCCCCAGGGGCTGGTGCTGCCCATCGCTGCCTTCCTTAAATCCCTGCACCACTGGGGGGGGCACCAGGGACATCGGGGGAGCTCAGGAGCCTCCTGGGGACCCCCGTGGTGGCGCTGGGAGGGGCAGAGCTGTGGCACTGGTGTTGCTGGGGGCTGTTCTGTCCCCTGCCCCACCTGCTGTGGGGTGTAGCCGTGGCCTGGGGGGGTCTCCCTGCCTGCCTTTGCCTTCCCCCCTCATCAGCTGAACTCGTGGCGGGGGACAGGGGGTCCCCAAACAAGGGGATCTCCATGGCACCCCCATTTCTCAGCGCTGGCCTCTCCCCTCCCTCACCCCCTGGGAATGTGGGGGGCCCCCACAAAAGGGGAGCCGGGCTGGGGGTGTTGGGGCAGCTCCCAAGCAGGTTCATTCCGAGGGGAACCCACTGGCTGTGACTTCCCTGGGATTTGTTAATGATTAAAATCCCTCTGTCACTGTTTAATCTGGGCCAGGCCCGGCCCCAGGGGCACAGGTGTGTTCAAATCCCCCCTCCCCATTCCCAGCTCCTGCTCCCTGCCTGGAATGACCCTGCCCTTGGCCTCGGGGTGGGGGCCCCCCCCTATTTATTCTATACTGTGTATAAACCCGAGGCCTGGGTGGAATAAAGGATGGAGAATGTGGCTCCTGTGGTGTCCCTTGGGAATGGGGGATGGGACACGGTCCTGGATCCTGCCTGGGAGCAGGAATTTTATCCTTTGGGCAAGGGGTGGGGGGTGACAGAGGGGAGGGGAAGGGATGGGGGAAGAGGGAGGAGTGGGAGAAGGAAAAGGGGGAAAAGGAAGGGAAGGGGGAAAGAGAAAGAAGGGGAAAAGGGGAAAAAAGAGGGGAAAAGGAAAGGGAAGAGAAAAAAGGGAAAAGGGGAAAGGAATTGGGGAAGAGAAAAGGGGAAAGGGAAGGGAAAAGAGGAAAAAAGGAGGGAAAAGGGGAAGGGAAAAGAGGAAAAAAGGAGGGAAAAGGGAAGGGAAAAGAGGAAAAGGGGAAAGAAAAGAGGAAAAGGGAACAGAAAAAGGAATGGAAAAGGGGAAAAAAAGAAGGGAAAATGAAAGGGAAAAGGGAAGGGAAAAGAGGAAAAAAAGGAGGGAAAAGGGAAGGGAAAAGAGGGGGGGAAAGGGGAAAGGAAAAATGGGGAAAAGGGCAGAAAAAGAAGGGAAAAGGGAAGGGATATGACATGCTGGTCCTTGGGAGACAAGAGCTGGATGTGACGCAGAAGCGGGAGCCAAACAGACCAGGAAGAGTAGAAAAAACCAACCAATGTACAATTATCAAATATACATCCCGGTACTTCCAAAGAATCCCGGAGCAGCCGGGACTGCTCTCAGTCCAGCTGCTCTCAGTGCAAGTCCACGTGTCCCAGGCACTGGGACAGCCCTGGAATGGGAGGGTGGCAGAGGCTCTGTCCTTCTCCAGGCCGTGCTGGATCCGAGCTCCCCGGGCACCACCCGGCTTGGGGGCCACCAAGGGTGACCCCTGTGTCCCCACTCCTTGCTGCCGCGCTGTGACAGCGTCCTGGGCTCTCCCAGCCCTCCGTGGGCGGTGCCACCCCCGGGCAGAGGGGACGGACACGCAGCCCCGCGGCCGTGGCTCGTCCCTCCCTGAGCTGCCTCGGTGAAGTTGGGGGGGTCTCTCCTACACGGCCGTGGCGTCGGGGCCGGCCAGGCCGAGGTACTCGGGGTTCTCGGCCGTGGGCGTCGTTCCGGGGCCGCCCTCGGGGCCCCCGCCCTTGGCAGGGTCCTGGTTCCAGTAGTAGGGGTTGTCGAAGGCCTGGCTGAAGGGGCCGGGGGGGCCGTGGGGTGCCAGGTACTCGGGGTTCTCCACGGCATGGCCAAAGGGCCCTGGGAAGGAGTTCTTGGGGTCCTTGATGAGCCCGTTCTTCCCCTGGTGCCCCTTGGGCTTGTCCGGCGGGGATGGGGGCGCGCGGGGCGGGCACTCCCCGGCCTGGTTCACGTACTCTGCAGGGTGAGTGACACGTTAGGGACCCCCCCAGGGGTCATGGGACAGGCACACACCCCCTGCCACCTCTCCAAAGGTCCAGCTGTGCCCTCCCTACCTGGCATGGTGCTGTGGGGGGCCGGGACGGTGAAGCCCTCAGGGTCCTCTCCATCCTCAGCCGCCAGCCCGGTGGGATCCTCGCTGTACCGGGGCAGGGTCCCAGGCTCCCGCCCCGGGGGGCTCTGCAGGGCCACCTTGTCCCCATCTGGCACCTCTGGGACAGTGCCCTCTGGCCCCTCCACCAGGCCCTGGGTGGGGAAGGAGAGGGAGGCCAAGCCCTCGCCCTCCTCCACTTTGGCTGGAGACTCCGCCGTGCTCTGGATGTGGGAGAGGACACGGAGTCGGGCACTTGAGCCCACCCTGAGGACCATCCCGGCCCTTTGCCCTTCACAGATGTGGCACGGGGTCCCAGCCAGGACTGGGGGCTCCCTGCCAGCCCTCCCCACGTACCCGCATGGAGGAGATGCGGCTGCGGTAGGTGGTGGAGGTGTCGGCGCTGAAGAAGCCGTGGTGAGGCACCAGGTACTCCTCGGCATCCACCAGGTCATCCATGTCCTCCTCATCCAGCAGCGCCCGGTAGAAGGTGCTGTCCATGGAGCCAGGCAGCCCCACCAGGTCATTCTGGGGGGGTCACACTGGTCAGTGCCTGCCCCAGGGTGCCAGTGAGGGGAGGGGACCCCCGGGGACCTGCGTACCTGGATGACCACGAAGCGCTGGGGGTCGCGGGCCATGCGGGAGAACTCGGTGACCAACTCCCGGAACTTGGGCCGGCACTCGGAGTCGATCATCCAGCCTGGAGCAGAGCCGGGTGCCATCAGGGCCAGGAGTGGGGTGACACCACGCCCTGTCCCCTCCCTGTCCCCGTGTCCTCTCCCCGTACATTTCACCATGATCATGTAGACGTCGATGGTGCAGATGGGCGGCTGCGGCAGCCGCTCGCCCTTCTCCAGCAGGTCCGGGATCTCCCGCGCAGGGATCCCGTCGTACGGCTTTGCCCCAAACGTCATCAGCTCCCACACGGTGACACCTGGAGGGGACAGGCGTGGGGGTGAGCAGTGCATTGGGACACCCCGAGTCCCTCGGGGTGGGGACACCGTGACGCACCGTAGCTCCAGACGTCGCTCTGGTGCGTGAAGCGCCGGCGGAGGATGGACTCCAGCGCCATCCACTTGATGGGGACCTGGGACAGGGCAGATGGAGAGGTGAGCAGCACCGGGGGGGTGGCTGTCACTGAGGGGAGCACCACTGTCCCCAAGTCCCCAAGCCTCACCTTGCCACCATCAGCGTGGTACTCGGTCTCGTCGATGTCGAGCAGCCGCGCCAGCCCGAAGTCGGTGATCTTGACGTGGTTGGGGCTCTTGACGAGGACGTTGCGAGCGGCCAAGTCGCGGTGCACCAGCCTCACCTCCTCCAGGTAACTCATCCCCTGGAGGTGGCACATGTCCAGCTGTCCCTGGCCTCCCCCAGGACCCCCCAGAGCCCCCCAGGTGCCCTGTCCTACCTTGGCGATCTGCACACACCAGTTGAGCAGGTCCTGGGAGCCGATGTGGTCCTTGTTCTCCCGCACGTAGTCCAGGAGGCAGCCGTAGGGCATCAGCTGCGTCACCAGCTGCACCGTGGAGGTCAGGCAGATGCCCAGCAGCCGGGACACGTAGGGGCTGCCCACCCCTGCCATCACATAGGCCTCCTGTGGGCACGAGGTGGGTCAGGGTGGGGGTCAGGGTGAGCAGGGGATGCTGCCAGCCCCGTTCCCCCCCGGTGCCGTGGTCACACTCACGTCCAGGATCTCCTTGTTGGCTTTGGGTGACGTGTTCTCCCGCAAGACCTTGATGGCCACTGGGATCTTCACGCTCTCCCCATCAGGGATCCAGATGCCCTGAGGTGGGGCCATGCAGGTGAGGGAGTGCAGAGCAGGGAGGGTCACATCCCGCTGTGCTGTCCCCACCCCTCACCTTGTAGACGGTGCCGAAAGCACCGGAACCCAAAACTTTCACTTTCTTGAGCTCCGTCTCCTTGAGGATCCTCATCTGGGCTTGGTTGGGGAGGGCCCCGCTGGGTGTCAGTGGCTCCACCAGCTGTGGGGCACAGAGGGGTGAGGGGGGCCAGGCTCCTGACCCCTCCCAAGCACTGAGAGTCCACCCCTGCCCCCCGGGAGATCCCCACCTCAGTCTCCTGCAGCAGCCGCCGCATCGTGTGCTTGCGCTCCTGCTGCCGCCGGCGCTTGACGCAGATGACGGTGATGAGGAGCAGGACGATGACCAGCAGAGCCCCCACCACGCCAGCGATGATGGACGTCACCTGGCTGAGGGGCAGGAGGCCACTGTCATGGGGGACCCCCAGCACCCAGAGTGGCAGTGGCACACCACAGCCACGCTCCTACCTCGGCTTCTGGTCCACGGGACATCCGTCCTCATCCCGGATCGTGCACCTGGGGACACAGGGTGTGATCCCCCGCTGTCAGCAGCCCCCTGCAGCTGCCAGCACCCCCTGGCCACCCCCTTCTCAGTTAGGGACCCCCAGACTCACGAGTGGGTGCAGTTGGTGGGGCAGAGCTGGCACACGCCAAATTCATCCGGGTATTTCCAGACGGGCACGAAGGAGGCGTCGGCCTTGACGCCGCTGGGGCAGCGCCGCACGCACTGCTGGGCGTCCTTGTAGTGGGCACAGGCCACGCACTGGTCTGCATCCTGCAGGAATCGGGGCGGGTTGAGGGACCCAGGTGTTTGGGGGCACCCCCCACCCCTCCCAGTGCGCGTCCCCATCCTCACCGATCCAAAGCAGGTCTCGGTGCCGTTCTGGGGCTGGCACTCGGGGTGGCACGGCAGGCACCGCGTCCCGTTGGCGTGTTCCCGGATGGCTCTGCAGGGCAAAGGGGCAGGGATGGGGTCCCAGGCTCACCCTGCAGCGTGTGGGGGGCTCTGTTTGCCATTCCCGGGGGTCCCCACTCACCCATCCAGGAGGTTGCAGGAGGCCACGCACTCCTGGCCGCGCAGGAACCGCTCGCAGGCCACGCACTGGGTCGGGCCGGGGCCCCAGCAGTGCCCCTGGGCACAGAGGTGGAAGCAAACCAGCCCCTCGCTCTCTGCAGGGAGGGCACCATCAGCACCACGGGGTTTATCAGCAATGGGGATGGGGTTCAGCAGCTCCCCCCACCCCACGGGCCCCGCTCACCGCACTGCTCGGGGGGTTTGTTGTGGGTCTGGAAGAGGCGCTGGCGGGGGTTGCGGAAGATGCTGTGCCAGGGCACCTTCTGGAGGAAGCAGAGCTGGGGGTTGTGGTGCACGAGCACCATCCCGCTGCTGATCTCCCGCAGGGCCCGCAGCCCCAGCGCCTGCACCGCCAGGTCCTGCAGCGTCAGCGAGTAGGCGCCGCTGCCGAGACAGCCACGGGTGAGACACGCGTGGCCCTGTGTCCTCTCCGTGTCCCCACACTTCCTCCGTGTCCCTCCTGTGTCCCCCTGCACCCTGTGTGTGCCCCTTCATGTCCCTGTGTCCTCCCCGTGTCCCCTACATTCTCTGTGTCCTCCCCATGTCCTCCTGCATCCCATGTGTGCCCCTTCATGTCCGTGTCCCCCTGCATCCCCCCATGTCCCACCCATGTCTCCCCTGCAATCCCTGCATCCCACTCATATCCCCTCGTGTCCTGTCGTCCCCCATGTCCCCCACCGCATCCCCCCTCATCCTGCAGTGTCCCTCCACATGTCCCCGTGTCCCCCCGTGTGTTCCCACAACCCCCTGCACCCCCCCATGTCCCCCTGTGCCCCAATATCTCCCCACATCCCCTCTGCATCACCCTGTATTCCCATGTCCCTGTGTCCCCTCTGCGACTCCGTGTCCCTCCACACGTCCCCATGTCCTCCCACATGTCCCCATGTCCCCCTGCATCCCTTCTCCATGTCCCCTCATGTCCCCCTGTGCCCCCGTGTCCCCCCAAATCCCCGTCCCCGCTCACTTGTGCAGGACCCGGCCCCGGATCACCCGCAGGTTTTGGAACACTCCCAGGTCCTTCATGTCGGGCGGCCAGGCCGCGATGTAGAGGAAGCCTGGGGGGAGCTGAGTGTCACCACCCCATGTCCCCCCCAAACCCGGAGCCCCCAGTCCCCCCCTGCCCCCTCAGCTCTCACCTGTCAGCTCCTCCAGGCTCTCGAAGATCCGCAGCAGTTTGGGGTCCAGGGGTGGGGTGTTGGTGCTGGGGTCCCTGCCAGGGATGGGAGGGAGGTTGGGGGGGGGTCCCACTGGGGGTCCCAGGGGGCTCAGGGAGGGGGATAAGGTGCTCACCCAGCGAAGGTCTCGGGCAGGAAGGCCAGGCTCCCGAAAATCTTGGTGCAGCCGGAGAAGTGCTGGATGTTGGAGGCGTTCACGGCTCGGACGCCCTTCAGGAAATCCACTCCCAGCCCGTAGCACACTGGGGGGGCACAGCAGGGCTGGGGGGGCTCTGCCAGGACCCCTGAGCCCCCCAAAACACTGCCCCACAGCACACAGCAGCACCCCCACACAGCCTTGGGGTCCCCAGAGCTGCACTGGGGGCTGCTCACCCACATCCCCAGGGTCCCCAGAGCCCCCCAAGACTTGAGGAGGCTGCTTATCCACCCCCTTGGGGTTCCCAGAGACCCCCCAGCCCCCAGGGGACATCTCTGGGGCTCCCAGAGCTACTCTGGGGGCTGCTCACCTGCACCCCTGGGGTCCCCAGACCTATCCAGATACTGGGGGGCTGCCCACCCACAACCTTGGGAACCCCATGAGCCTCCAGGATGGCTGCTCATCCACAATCCTGCAGTCTCCAAAGCACCCCCCCCGGGCCCTGGAAGCTGCTCACCCACATCCCCAGGGCCCCCAGAGCCCCCCCAGACCCCCGGGGAGGTTTCTCACCCTCCGGGCAGGGTTTGCTGCACTTCTCACACTTCTGGACATTGTTGACCGTGACCTCCTGGCTGTTCTGGGGGCACACGAGGGTGCAGGACCCCACCTCCGTGGCGAGGTAGTTGTCTGGAGGGGGCAGGAGGGGGGTCAGGGCCATGCTGGCTGCCCCTGCACCCCCCCAGGGTGTCACTCACAGGGACACTGGCTGACACAGCTGGCACCGAAGGTGTAGCGCCCGTCGGGGTTGGGCATCGACTCGAAGGTGTCCGAGTTGTAGACGACGAGAGGGGGGCAGTGCAGCTCACAGATCCCGCTGCGGTTGAAGTTCAGGCACGCCTGGAGGGGGACAGGGATGGTGTGAGACCCCTGTCCCCCCACCCAGGACCCCCAGTGTCCCCGTCCTGTACACACCAGGCAGTCAGAGTGCTTGGGGCCGGTGCAGCCAGCAGCGCATTGCTCGTGGCAGCAATCCGTGGGCTTCGTGCCCTTGCAGCGTGGGCAGCCGTGGCAGATCCTGTTGGTCACTGCAGGGGCACAGAGGGACACGTTGGGGACAGGGACCCCCGTGGATCCCCCCTCCTTCAGGCAATGGAGGGGTCCCAGGGCAAAAATCTGGGTGGGGGGAATTCCGGTGTCAAATAGGGACAGTGGGACAGGAATCTGTGGGGGGCACGCGCGGGTTCCCAGGGCTGGGATTTGGGGTGTAAGCAGAGGTTCTTAGGGCAGGGATTTGGGGTATAAGCGAAGATTCTCAGGGCAGGGATTTAGGGGGTAAAGGGAGGCTCCCAAAGCAGGGATTTTAGGGGATCTCTGGGGCCAGGATTTGGGTACCATGTAGGGCTCAGTAAAACAAGGATTTGGGGGCTAAACAGAAGGTCAGGGTGCTTCTGGGAGCAAGATTTAGGTGGCAAATAGGTGTCAGTGGGACAGGGATTTGGAGGGGCAAATTGAAGGTCCAGAGGGTCTCTGGGAACAGGACTTAGGTGGCAAGTAGGGCTCAGTAGGGCAGAAATTTGGGAGTGCAAGCAGAAGGTCCAGGGAGTTTCTGGGACAGAGATTTGGGTGCCAAGTGAGGATCAGTGGAGCAGGGGCATATGGAGAGAAGGAAAGGAGTTCCCAGGGGCTTTGGGGGTCCCTGGAGGGGTCAGAACCTCTGTGGGCCCCACACTCACGTGTCTGGCAGAACTGCTTCCCCTCGCCCCAGCAGCGCCCCTCGGCACAGAGCGCCCGGCAGCTGGGACCTGGGTGGGGGAAAAGTGTGAGGAGGGGGTGCCAGGGCCCTCCAGAGCCTGCCCTGGTACCAGAACCCCCTCCCTGGGGCACTCACAGCTGCGGGTGCGGTTGCTCTCCACCTGGATCTCGCCAAGGAACTCGTTGTGCCGGTGGAGGATGTCGTCCCAGGCGATGGTCTCCTGGAAGCACAGCTCGGGGTTCCTCTCGATGAGCACCCCTCCCTTCAGGATCTCTGGGGGGGGAAAGGTAGGGGGGTCAGCATGGGGACAGGAGGGTCCTGCAGCCCCAGGGGAACTTCCAGTCCACGGTAGGGACCTGCCGCTCCATGGGAGCACCCAATCCTGGGTGGGGACCTGCCACGGGGACACCCAGACCCAGACAGGGACCTGCCACCCCCTGGGACCACCCACCGCAGACCGGAGCCGGCAGCTCCCAGCCGCAGGAACAGCAACCCACGTCCCCGAGCACACCGTGCCGTGGGATTCCCCACCTGTGAGGTGCCTCATGCCGAGCTGGCGGAGTCCCGGCGCCCCGGCGGGGCCGGCGTTGCCCAGCACGGCCAGGGCGTAGCGGTCCTGGAAGAGCTGCGTGCCGCGGATGATGCGCAGGCTCTGCAGCTCCAGCCCGCTCACTTGGTTCTCCGCGATCAGCACGTACCCCTGCACCTCCTTGATGTCCTGGGATGGGGGGGACATGAGTGAGAGGCCGGCCGGACCCCCATCCTTCCCCGTCTCGAGGTGTTTTCCCGCTGCGCACCTTGAGGAAGGAGGTGTCGGCATCGGCGGACAGGTAGGTGAGCTCCAGGTTGCCCTGGACCACCTGGCAGCCCTGGTAGAGGTGCCGCAGGGTCTCGTAGTGGCTCTCGGGGCTGGAGGGACGCAGCAGCTTCATGTCGGTGCCGGTGCAGACTGTGGGGACAGCGGGGGCTCAGCGGGTCCCCGACCCCTCCTCTCCCCCGTGGGACACCGAGCTCCGGCCCCCGCAGGAAACGCCGCGGATCCGGCGGCCGCCGTTTATCTCCGGGGCTGCTCCCAACAGTTTCCGATGGGTTTCCTGGATCGTGGCTCCCCCGGCTCCCACCCCGGCACGCGGCAAAGCTGCTCCCGCTCTGGCACCGGGCCCCGCTCGAGGGACAACGAGGAGCGGTGTCGCCCCGCGCCCGCGGCGGGGGCCGGGCACTGCTGAGGGCTGGGTTGGGACCCCCGGAGCCGCGGGGCCGGAGCGGGGGCCGCGGGCAGGAATGCGCTGCCCACGCCGCCGGGGCGGCCGAGCCGAGACAAGACCCGATTGTTGAGCGGCGACGGCTGCGGGGCCCGGGCGGCCCCATTGTGGGGGGCTGCTGGCCGGGCGAGCATCCCCGCGGCATCCGGGCGGGGTGGGGGGCGCGGGAGCCCGCCCTGGGTGCCAGGCCCCGGGCGAGTGAGTCACGGGCGCGGGTGGCACAGGGCCCCGGCCGCCCGCTCCCGGCTGGAACCGCCTTTTCAGGTCGGGCGTGTTTGGGGAGCAGCGGTGACGCAGGGCTGGCGGGCACGGCCCAGCCCCGGCGCGCCCGCGGCCCCCGGCGCCCCAACACCTCAACGGGGAGAGCCCCCACGGCAGAGCCCAGCCCCGCTGCGACAGCGACCCCGGCACTGACCCTGCTGCCACCACAGTGTCGCTCCCAGAGCCAGCAGCCCTGAGCCGCTGCCATCCCAGCACGGGGCAGGGGGGCACACGGGGGTCAGGCGGGGGTTCGGTGTGACGGTCCCCGGCTGCTCTGTGGCTGAGTGACAGCCCCCGGTGCTGGGCAGCTGCTGGCGCGGCCCCGTGTCCAGGAGACCCGGCTGGCACTCGCCTCCCCCGCCTGCTCCGAGGCCTCTGAGCCAGGGAAAATATGGCCAGGAAGGAGGAAACCCCCCGAATTTGGGGTTCATCTCTTTCCCACCCCACCTGCTGTGCAACAGAGGGGACTCTGGAAGGGAACGTGCCCCGGTGTTGGGCGGCCAAAGCTCAAGGTCTGTGCCCACACCTGCTGTGGCACCGGCACGGGGTGCTGAGGCTTCCCTGGGCAAAGGGCAGGTGGGAAAAGTGAGCGGCAGCGCCAGATCCTGGTGGGATCCCGGCTCCGTGCCCTGGGATTTGGCCCTGTCTGCTCGCCCAGGTCGCCAGCTGGGCACCGGGAAGGGCAGTGAGTGATCCATCCTGCCTGGCAGTGCCACCGTGGAGCACCTCGGCTGCCCACGGGTGTCCGGCAAAGCCCGAAGGCCACGTGCCCGTGGGGCTGCCCTGAGCCGGGGCTGCCGGACACAAATCCCGCCCCAGGGATGGGGGGACACCGGGGTGTCCCTAACCAGGAGCTCGCCCCACACAGACCCTGCAAGCAGAGTGAGCTGTGGGGTGCCACGAGTGGAAGCCGCCCGGTGTGCCCCCACGCCCCTGTCCCACCACCCCACACCGGGCACTCACTTTCCAAACCCCCGGTGCTGCAGCTGCCCCCCAACAGGGAGGCAGCGGGGTCCAACCTTTGGGGCTGCTGGTGCCCACTTTGGGGCCACCAGCCCCGTGCCCTGCTGGCCCCGTTCCTGCCAGCCCCGCCGCGGTGCCCGGCCGAGGCCCGGGGGCTGTCGGGCCGGGCTCCCCGCTCCCCCCGGGGCTGGGCTGGGTGCGGCACGTCGAGAATGTGGATGGGAGCGACGGGGACGCACCCACCCACCCACCCAGCCGCTCAGTGGGGCACCGCGCCTGCCCCGCGCCCCGAAGCCTCCCGGTGCCCCCGGTGCCCCCACAAGTTGGGGTCCCCCCGTCCCTGCTTCTCCCGGTGGTACCGGAGCCCTGGGACCGGCTGCAGAGGGGGGGTCCCCGCTCAGGGCTGCACCGGAGCCCCTAAATTCCTCCCGGAACAGCGGCACCGGGGCTCGTCCCTCTCGGGGGGGCCGGGGCGCAGCGGGCAGGGCCTCCCCCTCGGCCCCAGCGCCTCCCAGTACAGACCAGTTTGGCCCGCAGTCCTGGCTGGCGGTCGCGGCGCGGGGACACCGGGGTCGCGCTGCCCGCGGCGAGGAGAACCGGGGGCACCGAGGGGGCAGCGGGGGAACTGGGGAAGGACTTAGGGAGGCGATCCCGTCCCTTCCAAACGAGCAACTCCCGGGCACACCGGACCCCGCGGCCCGGTGCCCCCCCGACCCACTCCCGGAGCTGCCCGGTCCCACCCCCGGTGCCCCTCTCGTTCCCAACGTGGGGCCCTCTCGGTCCCTTCCCGCTGCTCCCTTGGTTCCCCTCCCGGTTCTCCACTCGGTCCCACCCCCGCTGTCCCCCCCGGTGCCCTCTCGGTCACGCCCCCCCGTGTCCCCCCTCCCTTTCCCGGTTCCCCCTCTCGGTGCCCCCCCGGTCCCGGTCGGTCCCGTACAAAACTTTGCGCGAAGTCGCGGCGCGGGGGACGCTCCCGCGGCCCGGGGTTCCCCCGATTCCCGGTGTCCCCGGTGCCCCCCGGAGCTCCCCGGTGGGACCCACCTTCAGCGGCGGCGGGGGGGCAGAGGGCGGCCAGCAGCAGGAGCCCGGCGCCGAGGCAGCCCCCGGCCCCGATCATGGTGCTCAGCGCGGGCCGCGGCCCATGGCCCCGCCGCCGCTCCGGGAAAGTTTGCGGAGCCGGAGCCGCCGCCTCCCGCCGCTCCCGGGCTCCGCCTCGCGATCCCGATCCCGGTCCCGGCCCCGGGCGAGGGCGCGCCGCGCGCTCCCGCCGCCCCCGCGCGCTCCCGCCGGCCCGGAGCAGGACAGACCCCCCGTCCAACGTCCCGGAGCACCGGGCACCTCCCGCCCCGCGCTCCCCCTTCCCTCTCCCCGTCCTCCGGAGCACCGGGAGTCACCGCCGTCCGTGCCCCGGGAGCTCCGGGGACCCCCCGTTCCCCCTTCCCATCCCCGCCCCAGGTCCCTCCCGTTCCACTCCCCGGGAGCACCGGGGACCCCTTGGCTCCGATCCCCCTTTCCATCCCCTCGGGGCACCGGGGACCCCCTCACCCCGAATCCCCGCTCCAATCCATCCCCCCGCAGCACCGCGGGCTGGAGACTGCACATCCCGGAGCCCCCGTCCCCATTCCCGGGGAGCACCGGGGACTCCCCGCCCCCGGAGCTCTCCTGTCCCGGGGTCCTGCTGCGATCCCGGGGGGCGCCTGAATGGGGGGGGCGAGGTCACGACCTCCATCCCTGTCCCCTCACCTGCCTCACTGGGGCTGTGACTGTCACCTCTGTGAGGGAGAGGGGACAGAAATGCCACTCGTGGGTCTGGGGGGGACAGTCCCGGGGTGGGGGAGCAGACCTGGCACACAGGAATGGTGCAGGGGGTTGGGGGCTGTCCGGGGGGACAGGGACAGTCCTGGGGGACAGGGACAGTCCAGCAGCATCTCATGGGTCCCTGATGAGGTGACCCAGAGCTGGCACCTGTCCCCCACCTGTTCCACCTTCACCTGCTGCCCTGGGCACACAGAGGGGAGTGGGACAGGGAATCCTCCACACGTGGGGACCCCCACAGGTGGGGACCCCATCCGAACCCCCCGGCCGGGCAGAGCCGGGCATCGCACCGGGAGAAGCCAGGACTGGGGGACAGGGACGTGACCCCCACACGGGGCTGGTTCTGCCCTGCCATGTACCCTTGGGTCACCCCAGCCCGTGCTCCCGCAAGTGCCACCAAGGCTGCCACGAGGGAGGAGCCCCCAGAGAGGGGGACTCTCGGTGTTGGGGGCAGGAATGGCGATCCAGCACATCGCTGTCACCTCAGGCCAGGCCGCCACGGGGACCTCATCCCACGGCCGCTGCCGGTGGTCTCGCATGGCCGGGACCACTCAGTTCCTCAGGCCGCGTTGTCCCCGGGCTCTGAACTGGCCCCGAACCCCGCAGGACATTGGGGGGTCCCCGCAGCCCCCCGGGATCCCCGGGCCCCATGGGGGGATATATCCCATGAGCCTCTGCAGAGCGCACAGGGGGGATATATCCCATGAGCCTCTGCAGAGCGCACAGGGGGGATATATCCCATGATGCTCCCGCTCGGGGGACTGTATCCCATCACCTCCCGCGGCCGGCGGGGGCGGTATATCCCATAGTGCCCCGCGCCGCCCCCATCTCCGGGGCGGGCCGGAAGCGGCCGGGCCGGGCGGCGATGGCGGCGCGGGCCGCGCTGCTGCTGCTGCTTCTCATGGCGGCGGCGGCGCCGGGCCCGGCCCGGGGCTCGCAGGGCGATCGGGAACCGCTGTACCGGGAGTGCCTGAGCCGCTGCGAGCGGCAGAACTGCTCGGGGGCGGCGCTGCGGCACTTCCGCGCCCGGCAGCCGCTGTACATGGGCCTGACAGGTACCGCCCCCTCGCGCTGATTGGCTGGAGGCAGCGAGGCCACGCCCCCTCTGGGGACAACGCCTTCTCAGAGGCTCCGCCCCCTTGAAGCCACGCCCCCTCGGGCGGGAGGGACTGGGGGGCACTGGGGCCAAACTGGGAAGCGCTGGAGAGCCCTGGGTGATGCTGGGGGGTCACTGGCCCGTGCCGCTTCCATACTGGGAGTCACTGGCCCGTGCTGGGGCTGTGTTAAGGGTCACTTGGGCTGTACTGGTTGTCACTGGTGGCTACTGGGCTGTTCTCGGTCCGTACTGGGAGGTGCTGGACTGTGAAGCGGGGTCACTGGGCCATACTGGGGGGGGTCACTGATCTGTACTGGGCCATACTGGGGGATCACTGAGTGGTACTGCGGGACCACTGCACTTTGCTGGGGGAGGTGCTGGGTCGGTTTGGGCATCACTGAACTATCTGGGGGGATACTGGGCCGTACTGGGAGCCACTGGGCACCATGGGGACGGCTGCGTGTCCTCCCAGATTGTTCAGCGAGGCTTGGGGGGGGGGATCCCCAGTACCACGGGGTGAACCCCACCCACTCCCCCCGCCCCGAGCTGGGCGCTGGCGCTCCCACTGCCCACTGGTGCATACTGGGAGGCACTGGTGCATACTGGGAGGCACTGGTGTGCCCCGCAGGCTGGACGTGCCGGGACGAGTGCCAGTACGAGTGCATGTGGCTGACGGTGCGGCTGTACCAGCAGGGCGGCCACCGCGTGCCCCAGTTCCACGGCAAGGTGAGCGGCGCTCCCGGCATGGGGAGGGGGGTGTCGGGGTCCCCCCCGTGCCCGCTGAGCCCCGGCCCCTCCCAGTGGCCCTTCTCCCGGTTCCTGTTTTTCCAGGAGCCGGCCTCCGCCTTCGCCTCCTTCCTCAACGGCCTGGCCAGCCTGGTGATGCTGCTGCGCTACCGGGCAGCCGTGCCCCCCGCCGCGCCCACCTACCCCACCTGCGTCGCCTTCGCCTGGGTGAGCCCTGCCTGCGCCCTCCCAGCCTTTTCCCAGCCTTTTCCCAGCCTTTTCCCAGCCTTTTCCCAGCCGTTCCCAGCCTTTTCCCAGCCTTTTCCCATCCTTTCCCATCCTTTCCTATCCTTTTCCCATCCCTTTTCCCCGTCCCTTTTCCTGTCCCTTTTCCCGTCCTTTCCTGTCCCTTTCCCATCTTTTCCCCCTCCCTTTCCCCCATCCCATCCCTTTTCCCCCATCCCATCCCTTTTCCCCCATCCCTTTTCCCCCGTCCCTTTTCCCCCGTCCCTTTTCCCCCGTCCCTTTTCCCCCGTCCCTTTTCCCCCGTCCCTTTCTCTCCCTTTTCCCCTCTTTTCCTCTTCCCTTTTCCCTTCCCCTTTCCTTTCCTTCTCCTTTTCCCTCTCCCCTCCTTCCCTTTCCCTCCCTCTTCCCCTTCTCTTTTTCTCCTTCCCTTTTCCCCCTCCCCATTCTCATTCCCTTTTCCCCTCCCCTTCCCCATCTTCCCCATAACCTGATCCCACCCAGCTCCAGCTGCTCCATCCCATTCCCAGGACCCTCATCCCCCAAATGAGGGGGGTCTGACCCCGGTGGGACCCCGACCCTCATCCCCCACCCCCCCAAATCCCAAATTTCCCCCTTTCCCAGGTCTCCTTAAACGCCTGGTTCTGGTCCACCGTTTTCCACACGAGGGACACGGCGCTGACGGAGGTGAGGGAGTGGCACCCCTGGGGTGTCCCCAACCCCCCTGGGGGTCCTGTTCCTGTGTCCCCCCCCTCAATTCCCGGGCTGCCAGCACGGCTGAGCCATCCCAAATCCCACAGAAACTGGATTATTTCTGTGCTTCGGCCGTCATCCTGCACTCCGTGTACCTGTGCTGTGTCAGGTGGGCACTGGGGAGGGACTGGGGGGCACGGGGGGTGGACTGGAGGGCACTGGGGGTGGACTGGAAGGCACTGGGACGGACTTGGGGAGCACTGGGACACTGAGGGTGGACTGGGAGGGACTGGGGGACACTGGGGGTGGACTGAGGGGCACTGGGGGTGGACTGGGGGGCACTGGGGATGGACTGAGGGGCACTGGGGATGGATTGGGAGGCACTGGAGGTGGATTGGAGTGCACTGGGGACGGACTGGGGGGCACTGGGGAGGGACTGGGAGACACTGGGGATGGACTGGAGGACACTGGGGGTGAACTGGGGGGCACTGGGGAGGGACTGGGAGACACTGGGGATGGACTGGAGGACACTGGGGGTGAACTGGAAGGCACTGGGACAGACTGGAAGACACTGGGGATGGACTGGGAGACACTGGGCTTGGCTGGAGGCTGCAGGGCCACACTGGGACCAGACTAGGAGCCACTGGGGCTGGCTACTGCTACACTGGGGAGTGCAGGCCTGTGCTGGGAGGCACTGGGCTGTGCTGGGAGGCACTGGGTCATGCTGGGAGGGGTCACTGGACCGTGCCACATCTATACTGGGGGCCACTGGGCTGTGCTGGTTCTGTACTGGGGGCCACTGGGCCGTGCTGGTTCGGTACTGGGGGCCACTGGGCCGTGCTGGGGCTGTGCTAGGGGTCACTCAGACCATACTGGTGACACTGGGCCATGCTGGTGGCTATTGGGCTGTTCTTGGTCCATACTGGGCCATGTTGGGGATCACTGGGCTGTACTGGGAGAGGTGCTGGCCTCTGTTGAGCCACTTTTAGCATTACTGGAGCACCTGGGAGGACCCTGGGCCGTACTGGGAGGACCCTGGGCCGTACTGGGAGGACCCTGGGCCGTACTGGGAGGCCCCTGACCACCCCCCTCCTCCGCAGGACGCTGGGGCTGCAGCGCCCGGCCTTAATCAGCATCTTCAGGGCCTTCCTCCTGCTCTTCCTCGCCGGCCACATCTCCTACCTGAGCCTCGTGCGCTTTGACTACGGCTACAACCTGGTGGCCAACGCTGCTGCTGGTGAGCTGGGAGCCACTGGGAGGCACTGGGATGGACTGGGAGTGTGTCAGAGTGCCCTCCCCATCCCTGAGCCCCCCTGTCTCTGAACCCCCCCCCCCCATTTTCCCAGGAATGCTGCCCAGGGAGTTGGGTGTCCCCCCATGTCTGAACCCCCACATTTTCCCAGGAATTCTGGCCAGGGTTGGCACTCCCCTGTCCCTGTGCTCTCCTGTTTTCCCAGGAATGCTGACACTATTTGGCCACCTCCCTGTCCCTGTTTCCCCACTGTTTTCCCAGGAATTCTGACTTTAACAGGAATTCTGACCGGGGTTTGGTTGCCTTATGGGCACTCCTGACTCTCCCCCCCACATCCCATTTTCCCAGGAATGCTGAGCACGGTTTGGGTACCCCCTGTCCCTGTGCTCTGCTGTTTTCCCGGGAACACTGACAGGGCTTGAGCACCTCCCTATCCCTGATTTCCCTGACATTTTCCCAGGAATTCTGACTTCAACAGGAATTCTGACCGGGGTTTGGTTGCCCCCCCCAGGCCCCCCTGACCCTTCCACATCCCATTGTCCCAGGAATGCTGAGCACATTTTGGGTACCCCCTATCCCTGTGCTCTCCTGTTTCCCCAGGAATGCTGACACAATTTGGCCACCTCCCTGTCCCTGATTTCCCCACCGTTTTCCCAGGAATTCTGACCGGGGTTTGGTTGCTCCCCAGGCCCCCCTGACCTTTCCACATCCCATTATCCCAGGAATGCTGACCACAGTTTGGATACCCCCTGTCCCTGTGCTCTCCTGCTTGAGCACCTCCCTATCCCTGATTTCCCTGCCATTTTCCCAGGAATTCTGACCAGGGTTTGGTTACCCCCCCTAGGTCCCCCTGACCTTCCACATCCCATTTTCCCAGGAATGCTGACACAATTTGGCCACCTCCCTATCCCTGATTTCCCCACCGTTTTCCCAGGAATTCTGACTTTAACAGGAATTCTCACCGGGGTTTGGTTGCCCCATGGGCACTCCTGACCCTCCCCCCCACATCCCATTTTCCCAGGAATGCTGAGCACAGTTTGGGTACCCCCTGTCCCTGTGCTCTCCTGTTTTCCCAGGAACACTGACAGGGCTTGAGCACCTCCCTATCCCTGATTTCCCCACCGTTTTCCCAGGAATTCTGACCGGGGTTTGGTTGCCCCCCAGGCCCCCCTGACCCTTCTACATCCCGTTATTCCAGGAATGCTGACCACAATTTGGGTACCCCCTATCCCTGTGCTCTCCTGCTTGAGCACCTCCCTATCCCTGATTTCCCTGCCATTTTCCCAGGAATTCTGACCAGGGTTTGGTTACCCCCCCTAGGTCCCCCTGACCTTCCACATCCCATTTTCCCAGGAATGCTGACACAATTTGGCCACCTCCCTATCCCTGATTTCCCCACCGTTTTCCCAGGAATTCTGACTTTAACAGGAATTCTCACCGGGGTTTGGTTGCCCCATGGGCACTCCTGACCCTCCCCCCCACATCCCATTTTCCCAGGAATGCTGAGCACAGTTTGGGTACCCCCTGTCCCTGTGCTCTCCTGTTTTCCCAGGAACACTGACAGGGCTTGAGCACCTCCCTATCCCTGATTTCCCCACCGTTTTCCCAGGAATTCTGACCGGGGTTTGGTTGCCCCCCAGGCCCCCCTGACCCTTCTACATCCCGTTATTCCAGGAATGCTGACCACAATTTGGGTACCCCCTATCCCTGTGCTCTCCTGCTTGAGCACCTCCCTATCCCTGATTTCCCTGCCATTTTCCCAGGAATTCTGACCAGGGTTTGGTTACCCCCCCTAGGTCCCCCTGACCTTCCACATCCCATTTTCCTAGGAATGCTGAGCACAGTTTGGGTACCCCCTATCCCTGTGCTCTGCTGTTTTCCCAGGAACACTGACAGGGCTTGAGCACCTCCCTATCCCTGATTTCCCCACCGTTTTCCCAGGAATTCTGACTTTAACAGGAATTCTGACCGGGGTTTGGTTGCCCCCCCCAGGCCCCCCTGACCCTTCCACATCCCGTTATCCCAGGAATGCCGACCACAATTTGGGTACCCCCTATCCCTGTGCTCTCCTGCTTGAGCACCTCCCTATCCCTGACTATCCCAGGAATTCTCACCGGGGTTTGTTTGCCCCGCGGGCACTCCTGACCCACCCCACCCCCCACCCCCCCCCCCATCCCGGGCCGTGCCGTTTTCCCAGGAATGCTGACGGTGGCGTGGTGGCTGCGGTGGTGCCTGCAGCAGGGCCGGCGCCTCCCGCACGTGTGGAAATGCGCGGCCGCGGTGCTGCTGCTGCAGGCGCTGGCGCTGCTCGAGCTGCTCGACTTCCCCCCCTTGCTCTGGGTGCTGGACGCCCACGCGCTCTGGCACATCGGGACCATCCCCCTCAACGTGCTCTTCTACAGGTCAGTGACCCCCCCACAGAACCCCCTCCCCGATTCAAAGTGGGGTGAGGGGCTCCCCGTGTTCCCCGCGGGCGCTCGGGGCTGCAGCGTTTCCCCCCCCCGGGTGGTTTGGGGGGGCTCTGCTGTGGCCTGAGGGTGATGGGAGTGTTGGGAGGGGGAATTGGGGACCCTGCTGGGGTGCTCGGGGCTCGCTGTGGTCTGTGGTGTTCTCAGTGTCCCCCTCTTGGGGTGCTCATGGCCCCCCCAGTTTTTTGTGGGGTGCTGAGAGTCTCACCCTTGAAACTGAGGTGTTGGGGACTCCACTGTGGGTGCTCTGAGCCCCCATGTTGAAATTGGGGTGCCCCCTTTGATCATGGGGTGGTGGAAGTGTCACCCTTGAAATCAAGGTGCTGGGGTTCCCATTCTTGTCCAGAGTGTGCTGGGTACCCCTCGTGTTGAAATTGGGGTGCTCAGGGTTCCCCTCAGTTTTCTGTGGGGTGCTGGGAGTCTCACCCTTGAAATTGGGGTGCTGGGGCCCTCACGTGGGGTGCTGGGTGCCCCTCTCCTGCTCACATCATGCTGTGTGGAGCCCTCTTGAAAACTTGGGGTGCTCAGGGCCCCTCTTGGCTTTCCCATGGGATGTTTGTGGTCCGTCTCTTGCCCATGGCATGCACAGACCCCCCCTTTTTTTAAATCAGGATGCTGGGGGCCCCCTGCTTGCCCAGGGGGTGCTGGAGGGACCCTCTGCTGCTCTGCTCCCCATGGGGTTGCTGTGCTCAGAGTTGGGGTTCAGGGCTCTCCAAATCCCCTCCTTCCCACCCTGCACGGGCTGAGCCTCCCCCTCACCCCCCCCCTTTGTCCCCCCCAGTTTCCTGATGGACGACAGCCTCTACCTCCTGAAGGCCAACTCCGACCTCTTCAAAGTGGACTAGAGCTGCTGGGGAGGGGGGAACCCCTCGTGCCCCCCCCAGGGCCCTGCCCTGCCCTGTGCCAAGTGACCCCCCCGACCCCCCCAGCCACAGCCTCCTCCTGCCCCCCTGGTTGCCTTCTGAGGTTTGTTCTTCTCCCCAAACCCCCCACCCCTGTGCCCCCCATCTCCCCAGGGGGGTGGGACCCCCCCCCCCCCACTGCTGGGCACAGAGGGGTCAAAGGCAGCTGAGCTCCCCCCCAAACCCTCCCCGTGCTGAGCTGGGGACCCCCACGAGGTGACAGTGGCTGCTGGTGTGGGGGACACGTGGGTGATTGGGGGGGGTCTGTGTGAATGGGGGGGCCCTGCTGGGTGGCTCTGGCGGGGTGGGGGGGGGGGTGATGTGTGGGTGCCTTGGGGCTGGGTGTGCCCCCTCCCTGCCCAGAGGGGCTGTGCCCCCCCATTCCCCTTCCCCGGGTGTGTTGTGGGATGTGAATAAAGCCGAGTTTAATCTGTGCAGTGCTGGGTTCTTGTCCCCCCTCTGTGTCCCCTCCCTGCCCCAAGGCCACCCTGCCATACTCAGCCTCCGTGTCTGCCCCACTGCACCCCATTCCCTTTTGCTGTCACCCCACGGTGCACCCCATACCCACCCTGCACCCCATTTCCCACCCTGCTTTCACTCTGTGTCCCTCACTGTGTGCCCCAATACCCCCTTCCTGGTACCCCATATCCTCCCAGACCCCCCATTCACCCCATACCCACCCTGCACCCCATTTCCCACCCTGCTTTCACTCTGTGCCCCTCACTGTGTGCCCCAGCCCCCCTCTGTGTACCCCATATCCCCCCAAACCCCCCATTCACCTCATACCCACCCTCCTGCACCCCATTTCCCACCCTGCTTTCACTCTCTCACCCCATGTGCTCCAAAATTCTCTCCATGTGCCCCAAACCCCCTCAGCATCCCCCATACCCCCCTATCTTGCACCCCTCACCCACCCCATACCCGCCCTCTCCTGCACCCCCTTTCCCACCCTATTCTTGCCCTCTGCGCCCCATTTGTGCCCTGTACCCCACATCCCCCTCACTTTGAATCCATCCTCACCCTTCTCACCCCATTCCCCCTCCCCGTGCCCCATTTCCCCTCCCACCCAGGAATCCCCGAGCCCCCCAAATCTCCACGCGCCCCCTCCCCACACCCCTCAGCACCTCCATCCTCTGCGTGCCACAACCTCAACCTTTATTATCAATCACCGTCCCCACAACAACACAGGGGGAAGTGCTGGAGGCACTTCCAGCCCACCCCACCCAACCTCAGGGCTGCCTGAGGGGCAGGGTGGGATTTCCCAGGGATTCCCCTCAGGCTTCCAGCGGTTTCTGCGCGTGGGCGAAGAACACCCCATCCACATCATCCACGCCGGTGCGGAGCGCGGGGGGCATCGCGTAACTGCGCAGCTCCCGCAGCGCGAAGCCCGCGGCCGCCAGCGCCTCCCGCACGTCCGATTCCTGCAGCGGCACCACGGGCAGGCGAGCGGGGCCCGCCAGGTAGAAGGACTCGCCCAGGGCTCCCAGCAGCAGTGCGTGGCCCCCCGGGCGCAGCAGGTTGCCCACGTGGGCCAGGGCTCGCTCGAAGGCGGCGCGGTCGGGGCTCACGGCCTCCAGGCAGAAGGCGGAGAGCAGCGCGTCGGCCCGGGGGCGCAGCGGGGCCCCCAGCGGCTCCGGGCGGTGAACGTCGATGGGGAGGATCCGCCGGAGGCGCTCGCGGAGGCGCCGCTCCTTGTCCTGCCACGGCTCCCTGAGGGGCGGGGGGAATAGGGGGGAAAGGGAGGTGGGGAGTGGGATGGGGCTCGGGGGGATGTGGGGAGGGGATTGTCCCGGCGAACACGGGGATGTGGGGATGGGATCAACCTGGTACCCACAGGGATGTGGGGATGGGATCAATCCAGTATCCCCAAGGATGTGGGGGTGGGATCAACACAGCACCCACAGGGATGGGGGTATGGGATCAGTTTGGCACGCACAGGGATGTGGAAATGGGATCAACCCAGCACACAGAGGGATGTGGGGATGGGATCAACCCAGCACACAGAGGGATGTGGGGATGGGATCGATTTGGTGCACACAAGGATGTGGGGATGGGATCAATTCATCATCCCCAGGGATGTGGGAATGGGATCAATCCAGTATCCCCAAGGATGTGGGGATGGGATCAACACAGCGCCCATAGGGATGGGGGTATGGGATCGATTTGCCACACACAGGGATGTGGGAACAGGATCAACCCAGCACACGGAGGGATGTGGGGATGGGAAGAACCTGGCACATGGAAGGGTGTGGGAATGGGGTCAACTCAGCACACAAAGGGATGTGAGGATGGAATTCTGCAGGGATATGGGGTGGGATTGTGCAGGGAAGTAGGGATTGGGTGGGCATTGACCTGGGACACACAGGGATATGGGGTCAGGATCCTGCAGGGTTGTGGGGTGGGATAAATCCAGCACACACGGGGATATGGGGTCAGGATCCTGCAGAGATGTGGGAATGGGATCAATTGAGGACACACAGGGATTTGGGGACAGGATCCTGCAGAGATGTGGGAATGGGATCAATCCAGCACACACAGGGATTTGGGGTCAGGATCCTGCAGGGTTGTGGGAATGGGATCAATCCAGCACACACAGGGATTTGAGGACAGGATCCTGCAGGGATATGGGGTGGGATGCAGATCCTAGAACCTACAGGGACCAGGGAACAGGATCCCACTGGGGCTGACAGAACACTCCCAGGGACAAAGGGACAGGATCTCCTGGGGTTCAACCCAGCTGCTGCAGGGATGTGGGGATGGGATCCAGGAGGGATTGACCCACGAGCCGCAGGGACATGGGAACAGGATCAACTGGCACCCACAAGGACAAGGGGACAGGCTCCTATGGGGATCAACCCTTCATCCACAGGGAGAATTCCATGGATGTGTGAGGCTGGGATCCTGCAGGGATCACGCCAGCATCTGCAGGGACATGGGGCTGTGAACCCGTGGGATTTGGGAGCAGTGTCTGTGAGGATGTGGGGCTGTGATGCCATGGGGTTTTGGTGACATGGTCCTGGAGGGATCATCTCACCATCTGTGGGAAAATGTGGCTGTGATCCCATGGGATTCAGGGACATGCTTCTACAGGGATCAGTGCAGGATCTGTGAGGACCTGGATCTGTGATCCCGCGGATTTTAGGGACACAATCCAGCAGGGATCAGCACCACCCTCCTCCCGGGGTCCCGCGCCCCCCCGTGCCCCCCTTGCCCCCCTACCCGCGCCCCTCGATCTTGCAGACGTGCTGGATGAAGGGGCTCCAGTCGAAGGCTCCGGGCTCGCCCCGCGCCCACCGGCCCAGCTCCTCCCGGTTCACCGCCAGGTAATCGGTGGCCACGATCTCCTCGAAGTGGTCGCAGGCGCTCAGCAGTTGGTAGATGGTGGGGCCCGAGCCCACATCGATCAACATCCGCCCCCGGATCTCACCTGGGAGGGGACAGGACACGTTGAGGGATCCGCACACCGATCCAGGGGACCGGGAAAACCGGGAAGGGCGAGAGGAGCTCCCCCCGGGTGCCGCGGGTGCTCCGTGCCTCAGTTTCCCCACCCCACTGCGAGGCTTGGAGGGGTCCCCGCCGCCCTCCCCTCACCGCTGGCGAAGGTCTCGGCGAGACATCGCAGCTTCCAGGGCACCACGAACTCCTCGGAGGAGAAGTCGGCGCGGGGCGGGAGGTAATTGTTGCGCAGGTACGCGCGGGGGTCGAAGTGCTCGTAGCCCTCGCGGAGCGCGGCCGGGCTGCTCATGGCGAGGGGCTGCGGCTCCGGCCCCGCCGCCGCCGCCTTTTATCCCTGCCCGGCCCGGGGGGGCCGCGGGGAGCAGCGACGGCCCCATCCATCCAGCCCGCATCCCTCCATCCATCATCCACCCCGCCTAACCCGGTTAGCGCCAGCGCCCCGGGGCCGCGGCCGGATCCATCCCGGAGCTGATAAGGGCTCAGCCGCCCTTCCCGGGCTGTGCGGATCCAGGGATCCTGTCCTTGTGCCTGGGAGATTCTGTCCCCACCACAGCCCCCAGGTGTGGCTGTGACCCCTCTGTGCTGCCCCAGCGCTGTGGCTCCTCGTGAGAGTCCCATGGGATGGGGATGGAGAGGGATTGGGATAGGGATGGGGATGAAGAGGGATTGGGACAGGGGTGGGGATGGAGACGGGTTGGGATAGGGATGGGGATGAAGAAGGATTGGGAGAGGGATGAGGATGGAGAGGGATTGGGAGAGGGATGGGGATGGAGAGAGATTGGGAGAGAGATGGGGATGGAGAGAGATTGAGAGAGGAGTAAAAATGGGATGGGGTTGGGGAAGGGGCAGGAATGGTGTGGGATGGGGATGGGAAAGGATTGGAATGGGATGGGGATGGAAACATAGAGGGATTGGGGTGGAATGGGATGGGGATGAGAATGGGAAGGAATTAGAACGGGATGGGGATTGGGATTGGGATGGGATGGCAATGGGATGATGCGGGGTTTGGGATGGGGACAGGGGTTGGGGTGGGGCCTATCTGAGCTCTCCATCACCAGTGAGCAGAGCCTGCTGGACCTCAGCCCAGGCCTGACAGGAACCAGCATCACCTCTGCTGGCTCCCAGTGCTCCCAGTGCTCCCAGTGCTCCCAGAGCTCCCAGCACACCGGGATAAGGAGCAGGGTGGGACCCACTTATGGGATGGGGCAGTTGAAAGCCCCCAAATCCTGCCCGTGCCGGAGCTGTAGGGGGGTGAAGGTGGGAGGGACAGGCGGCTCCTGGGAGGAAGGACCGGGATGGGGCCGGGCCGGGCACAGGGAGGGGACAGGGCCTGGCGGGGGCCCAGGGACAGCGGGATCCAGAGTGGGAACAGCTAATCTGGGCACTGCGGATCCTGGCACCGGGTGGGCGATGCGGGGGGGGGTTATATAAGCACACCCCCCCCCCACCCCCCAGACCCCCCCAGTCCCATAAGACACCGATTCCCCCAGCTGCTGTGCCTCAGTTTCCCCCATATCTCCGTTCCCTCATCCCATAAATGGTCCCTCTCCCCCTAAATCTTGTCCCCCATCCTTGTACCCCCCCAAAAAGACGCTGCCGTGCCAAGGTAGGCGTTTTATTGCCATACAAAGACAAAAAAAGTCTGTACAACCCCACCGCAGCCCCCCACCCCCCACCCCAGCCCCCCCAGGGCTCCCTTCAGCCCCGGGCGGGTTTCAGCGCTCCTCATCCTCGCATTCCCTTCTTTTCGCCAGGGAAACTGAGTCACGCCGGAGCTGCCGGGAGCCCCCCGAAGGGTGGGAGCCCCCCGACCCGCGGGGTCCTCATCCCCACCGGCCTCCACTACGCCCGCAGCGGGGTGGGGTCCCATGCGAATGGGAGCCCACCCCCACCTGCCCCCGCCTTCCCGTGCTGCCTCTTCGGGGTGGCTGAGCAGACCCAGGAGTGCGGGTCCCCCCAGCCCCCCAACATCACCCCCATGCCCACCCCGACCCCCTCCCGGCCCCTCTGCCACGCTCATCCCCGCTGGGCTTCGTGGGAGAGGGAGCGGGAGAGGGTGCGGGGGATGCCGCCCTTGGCGCCGCGGAGGTCTGAGGGGGCGAACAGGGGCACGGGGAAGGTGCGGGCGTAGGGCAGGAGGTGCTGGGCCAGGGGCTGCCCCAGGACCCCCACCCGCAGCAGCCCCCAGGGCGAGCGCTGCTCCAGCACCCGCACGGCCCCGCGCTGCTCCAGCGACTCCCGGCGCTGCGTGTCCACCTCCCGCCGGCACCACCTGGGCACGGGGCACTCGTGGGGGTGCGAGCGGGACCCCCGTGTCCTGCTCTGACCCTTTGGGGTCAGCCCACCCCGCCAGGACCCCCGGAGACCCCCATGGCCCCGTCCCACCTCATGGGAACCCCTGCAGACCCCACTGTCCTACCCCATCCCACACTGAGCACAGGACACCCCCGTGTCCCAACCCATCCCACCCAGCACAGCTGGAGACCCCCAGGTCCCACCCCACTCCTTGGGAGACCCCCCATGTTCCATCCCACCCATGGGAGACCCCCCCCATGTCCCATGGACCCGCTCAGCCCCACAGGGACCACCCCATGGGAACCCCTGGAGACCCCCCGCATGTGGAATCCCGACCTCCCCCAGCCCCATAAAACCCCCCATTTCCTAACAGGAACCCCTGAGACTTTCCCAATCCCACTTGGACACCCCCACCACCTCCCTGCAGCTTCCATGACCCCACAGGGACTCTTGGAAACCCCCAAAGCCCCAAGAGCCCCTGGAAACCCCATAATTTGGGACCCTTGGAGCCACCCAAGACCTCATCAGCACCCTTGGAGTCTCCTACAGCCCCAAGCCCCATGGAAACCCCCAGTTTTGGAACCCTTGGAACCACCCCACAAACCCATGAAAACCCCACATTTCAGAACCCTTGGAGCCTCCCACAACCCAAATCCCCCCCAAAACCCCTCAACCCTCCAGCACCCAGTGCCCCCCGTGTCCCTGGCACCCCCCTGGCCGTGCCCCTCACCCGTCCTCGGGCCGTGCCCTGAGCTCCAGGTCCAACCACTCGGCACTGAAGGTTTCTCTCCTCCCCACGTCCTCCTCCTGGACACGGCAGCCGAGCCGGGCCGAGAGCAGCCCCCTGGAGCCCCCCACCACGCCAGGACCCACCATGGTGCCGCTTTCCCCCCCTCCCCGTGCCCTCCTCGCTTTTATGGCCCCGCTGGGGCTATTTTGGGACGCGCCGCTGGCACCGGGCGCTGCCAAGGGGGGCGAGCGGGGGGAAGGTGGCACCTCGGACACGTGTGTGGCACCCACGGGTGTGTCCCCCCCCCGCGTCCTTCCCGCCATGGGGATGCGGGGCAGACCCTGCCAGCAACGTGATGGCACCGGCAGGACCCCCCCTGGCCCCCACCCAGGGCACGTCTGGCATTTCCCTGTCCCCTCTGCAGCGCTGGGGTGCCACGTGCCACCTCTGTGCCACCCCTGTGCCACCGGGCCACCTCTGTGCCACCCCAGCGGCCGCACCGCTGACCTCAGAGGGACACTGGGGTCTCTCCCAGCGTGTCCCCCCACCCCAGGACAGGGGTTTGGGGCTGTAGGGACCCCAAACCGGGCTGTTTGTAGGGCCAGCAGTCGGGTGCGTGACACAGGGCTCACGTGGATGTGGCTGGTGACAGAGAGGACACGGGGCTCCAGCTCCCCTGGCCACCCCCCCAGGTGTGGGGGTGCCACCCCAGGGGATGAACCCAGGCTTGGGGGGCACTGCCCGGTGCACGCAGGAATGCTGCAGGTCGATGGAGCTGCCGGTGCCACCAGGGGGTGGGGGACAGTGACATCCACATCCAGTGCCACCCACGGCCAGTGCCACTCACAGCCAGTGGCCCAACGAGCCTGGAGTCCCCACCCTTGGCCACTGAGGGGGCTTCAGGGTCACCCCAGCCCCACATCTGCCCGCACCCCCTCGATTCCCTGGGTGACAAAGGTGACACGGAGCTGCAAACAGTGCAAGGCTTTAATTCAGCCCCCACAGATTTTGGGGGGGAGTCGGCTCCCCAGACCCCCCCCTTGGGGGGGTGCAGAGAGCCCGGGGGGGGGGGGGGCTGTGGGTGCCCCCCTCCCTCAGCGCAGCCCCCGCGTGCGGGCGGCCCCGCGCTGCTGCTGCTGCTGCTGCTGTTTTTAGAGCAGCACACGGCGCTCACAGGTAGAGAAACCGCAGTCGCCCCCGCACCCCCACCCCCAGCAACCCCCCCCCAGCACCCCCAAACGGGATCAAAGTCTCTGCTTAAGGCAAATCCCGCGCTGGCTCCGCCGGGAGCCGCAGGTTTGGGAAGGAGGGGAGGTTTGGGGGGGTCCCCAGTACTGTCCCCACGGCAGGGGCACGGTGGGTGTGGGGGGCCACAAATTGTGCTGTCACCCGCTGGTGGAGGGGCAGAGCCTGGCACGGGGCTCAGCTGAGTCCTCACCCCGACGTGGCCACCACCTCTGTCTCCTCTTCCTCACAGAATTGGGGTGCAGGAACAGGAATCAAGGGGTGCCAGCTGAGCCCCTAGCCCGTTTGTGGGGAGGGGGGACGGGCCCAGCCCCCGGGCAGGGCAGGGCAGGGTTTGGCACGGAACAGTCGAGTCCAGAGCCCCGAGCAGGGGCAGCCGGGGTGGGAGGAGGGGCTGAGCCCCCCTGGCCTCAGCCCATGGCTGGTAGCGGGGGGACCCCTCCCTGGAGGGGGTGCAGGGCCCTGTCCCCATCCCCACAGAGCAGAGAGGGCACTGGAATGTCCTCAGGGCTTGGAGCAGAGCTCGGCCACGCGCTGGCGCAGGTGGAAGGCGAACTCGAACATGGTGGCGGCCAGGCTCTGATGGATCAGGTACCGGGGCAGGCGACCCTGAGGACACAGGACAGGGACACGGAGCTGTGAGGGGTGAGCTGGAGCTGGGGGCTGCCCCCATCCCAGCCTGGGACATTCCAGGGACATCAGTGGGGGTTTGGGGCTGCCTCCACCCTGTTTTGGAGGGGTCCAGGGACACAGAGCCAAGAATGAGGGCTGGGGGTTGGTCCCATCCTACTCCAGGGTGTTCCAGGGACACGAGGATTTGGGGCTGGGGGCTGCACCCGTCCTGTCCTGGAGTGTTCCAGGGACAGGGACACAGGGCCATGAGCAAGGGCTGGGCTGGGTGCTGTCCCCTGTCCCATCCCATCCCAGGGATGCAGGAGCCATGAATGAGGGTTGGGGCTGAGCTCGGCCCCCATCCCATCCTGTCCGACCCCGGAGGGATCCAGGGATGCAGGAGCCATGAATGAGGATTGGAGCTGAGCTCTGCCCCTATCCCATCCCATCCCATCCCATCCCACCCCAGAGGGATCCAGGGATGCGGGAGCACCGCTGCGCGGAGCTGCGGCTCTCAGGGAGCTTCGATCCGGGGGAGGAACTGCAACGTGGTTGGATTTCTCTAAAAAAGCCCTGCACGACTCACCCCCCACCGCCTCGGCCTCGGCTCCGTGGTGGGAGATCCATGAAAAAATAATCTTTGTCTCTGAGGGGGAGGGAGCTGAGGCAGGGCTGGGAGCTGCTCCAGGGGCACGGAGGGATGAGTGGCCAGCTATCCCAGGGGTCAGGCAGGCACAGGACACTCCCCTCCCCTGGGATTGGGGTGGTCCAGCACTGATCTTTTCCTGGAGTGGGTTTTCCCTCGGACACAGGGGCAGGAAAAGTGCGAGGCCGCTGCTCCAGGGGCCACTTCAGGCGCTTCCCGACAGCAGCTCCGGACCCAAACACAACACACGTGCGGAATCCTCCCTCCCCCAGGGAGCAGGAAGGGATGAGCCATGGGCTATAAATACTCGGCCAGGGCCGAAGGGAAGAGCGAGGAGCTGCGGAGGGGTCTGGGCGCTGGCACAGCCCCTCGGGAGGGCCCTGGGAGCAGTTGGGGGTTATTAATAGCTCGGCATTCCTTCCACGGCGGAGGCGGCGCCGGCAGCGCTCGGCCCGGCAAGCACAAGGAGCCTCTTTTCTTTCCGAGCCCCACACGGGGGGTTTGTTACCCTCCCCAAAAACCTGCCCGAGATGGGTGCCAGACCCACGGAAGGAAAACACATCCCTGGCACAACGGGGCGGGAAGGGCACGCTCTGCTCCGTGCTGCCCTCGGCGCTTCCCCAAACCTTTCCCGAAGCGTTTGGCAAGACAGGCAGGAGCCGCCGGGCTCTGGGGGAGGGGAGGGGGCCGTGGGAGGGGAGGGGAGGAGAGGGGAGGGGGCCGCAGCGCTGCAGCACAGCCGAGGGATGAATGGAGCCTTTGTGCTGCTGCGGCAGCGCCGTTACCACGTCAACCTTCCGCGGAGGAAGGAACGGGGCCAACTCCGCTCCCGCTCCCGCATCCGCCCCATCCCGGTCCCTCCCGGTCCCTCCCGGTCCCTCCGTGCTCTGCCTTTTGTCCGGGACAAGGCAAGGACACGCAGCTCCACAAACAGCTCCGGACCCGCGGGCAGCTCGCTCCCCCAGGGGTGGATGTTGGGTGGTTGTGGCTGTGCCAGGGGGTTCAGGAGCAGGGAATTGTCCCTCTGGAGTGTTCCCGGGAGTGGCCAGGCACAAAACTTCCCGTGCCTCAAACTGATTTTGGTCACTAAAGAGGATAAAAACCTCCTCTCCCCTCAAGTCCTGCACTCAGAGGTGAAAGCCCTAAGTGAGATCTTAAGTAAGGAAATGCTTCCAGGTAAGGAAGAGCTCCCCAAACTCTCACTGGGAAACGAGGGGGATTTTTGGGGTAGTTTAACCCCCCACCTGCCAAACCTGAGTCCCTTCAGGGCACTGTTTGCTAAGGGGTCGCTCCTGTGGCTGCTGGGATCCTGGAGTGGATGCTGGACCCCAGGGGAGAGGGGAGAGCTGAGCTGGGTTCCTCACCCAGGAACCGGCTTTACCTTCAGATCCGTGTTGAGAATCCAGATGAAGGTGCAAACCTTGGCATTGCTGGGACATTTCAGGACGATGAATCCTCCAGGTCCATTCTCACCCCTGTGGAGCAAAGCCAAGAGGGTCAGGCAGAGCCAGGCTGGAATTCTCTGCGGTTCCCGGATGCACCGCACGGAGCTGAGCCTGGCAGCGAAGGGCAGAGCCCAGTGGGGCAGGAGCAGATGCTGGGAGCCTGGGAAGGTGTGTGCCTTGGCTCCAGGTACACGAGCCAGCACGGCAGGGCAGCTTTCCCACAGGTGCCTTGGCAGCGCCGGTGCCAGGGCTGCCGGTGGAGCAGCAGCTCTGCCTCTGGATCGTGCCAGCTGTTCCCCACGGGAAGCTTTCCCAGGCACAACCCTGGGTGTAAACAAGAGGTCCCAGGAAGCCCAGGACAGGCTCAGCACTTGTCACTCCAGCCCTCAGATCCTTCCTGGCACCATCTGATGCGTCTCCGAGACGGGAGCTGCGCACACACGCAGCCCAAATACAGATTTCCCTTCCCTCTTCAGAACACGCTATTTTTGCTCTGTGTGTTTGTGAAAGGATTTTTCCAGGCCCTGAAGTCCCCGGTTCCTAAATAGACTGAGGCAGCTCCAACAGCTCTGAGATAAAATGTCAATTACTTTAACCAGATTATTGAGAAAAGCGAAGTCGGAGCGCGCGGCGGCACAGCTGGGCCCTGGCAGGAACAAGGAGTCCTTGTATGGAGAGCCCGACCCCCTTGGGATCCATCACCAGCCTGTGCCTTTGGAAGGGGAGAGGCCAAAGCCCTGCTGAGATTTTTGGGAGCTGCTCCATCCTCGTTTCACCCACGGGGCCACCCCTCAATGCCTCAAATTCGGTGAGCGAGCGGTTTACGAGGAGCAAAAGGCACGTGACAGGCTCGGAGCCACAGCCAGCTGTTTACTGCCCCTCAGAAACTCCTGTTTGGGAATTTACTGTCACATAAACAGGATGTGGGACTGGGATGGGGTTCTTGCTGTTACTGGTCGGCACCTCCACTCCCCTCCCGAGCTGGGAAACGCCCCAGCACCGCTGACAGCACAGAGAGTTTCTTGAACAAAGGGAGACGAAAAAGGGAAGCGAGGTTCAGCTCCACAAATAGCTCAGCTTCCTGCAAATCCTGCCAGGAAGGCAGCGGGGCTTGCAGTTAAGTGGCTCTTTGCCTCGAAGCTCTGGAGAAGTGCGTGATCCCAGCTAAAAAAACAGCACCTGCCTCTCACCTGACGTATTTGGAGAGCGGAGGCTTCAGGCTGTGCGTGGTCGACATCCCTGAGGAAACGTACCTGTCTCTCCTCCTCTCGATCCGACGCACGTTCACGAAATCCCTGCGCAAAGAAAGGGCTTAGAAACACACCCAGGATTTGGAGGGGGCAGGTCCTGCTCTCTGGACTGCTGGGAGAGGCTGTGGCAGGGCTGTGTCAACACGGGGACAAAGCACAGCCGAGCAGGGGTATCAGGGAGCCCGACCCAGCGAGGTTTGGAGCTCTGAGAATCCTGCCACGAGTGTCCGCAGGAAATTTCAGGGGCTGATTGCCCTTGGGAGCATTACCCACAGAGCCAACCAGCCCTAGCATGGTGAGACCACAGCTCCTGGCAGCCCAGAGCATTCCCAGTGCCCCCAGAGGGGTGTCCCCGTGGTTTGGGGGGTGTTTAGGGGCAGAGTGGGATGAACTGACCTTGGGGACACCACCCCGCCGGCAGCTCCGGCCGCCACGTCGTACGAGACGATCGTGTTGTCCTCGATCCGCTGCAAGATCTGGGGAAGGAGCAGGGGAATAAATAACAAAAAAAGGGAGATTTGCTCAGATTGTGCCTCCAAGCCTGCACGTGCCAGGAGGATACAGCCCCCCCCCCAAATCAGCACCGGGATCACACCACAGGATCTTTTGGGGCGGAGGGCGACGAGCGCTGCGTGCACCGGTTCGTCTCCCGAGTTTTTGGGGGGCACAGGTGTCACCTCCAGCTCCCCACCACGAGGCCCAGACCCTCCCACCAGGCAGAGGCAGGTTTGGCTCAGCCCTGGCCCCTGTCCCTGCCCTCATCTCGGGCTCTTGGCCGGGCACGGGCGCGCAGCCGGCTGCCGCGGAGCGCGCGGAGCGCACGGATGAGCGGCGGAGATTTAACGCCTCGGTGACCGGGATCCAGCTCGGCTCCAGCCCCGCCAGCAGCCTGTGTTGGACGGGGGAAGCTCCAGCTCTCCGCTCCAAGGAGCTCCTGTGATTAAGCCATCTTTGTCCGGCACGCTCACCTGGCAAGCTGCCACTGTTCTGTTCCACAGGATCATCTTCTCGGGCTGCAGAATCACCTCCTGGTAAACCATTTCAGGAGAGCACTGCAGGAAAGCCTGAGGACAGAGCCAGAGCAGTGAGCCAGCCCCTCTGCTCCCCTTGGGGGAGATTATTTTTAAGGAAAACAGGGCAAAACACAAAGGACGAGTGGGATCACAGAGGAGGGGAGGGGTGAGGCCAGCCTGGCTCCTGTGCATGCACAGCCACGGCTGTCACCCCTCTGTCCCAATGCTCCCAGGGGCCTGGAGGGCACTCCTGGGGTCAGGGAGGACACACAGACCTCAGGATTTGGGAGTCGCTGAGCTCTTCCCCTCTGCCCGCCCCTCTCCCACCCTCAGCAGTTCCCCATGCACCATTGCTTCGGGAAGTTGCATTTCTGACTGGTTTTTTTTCTTTTCTCCAAGCCATTCCAAGCTCCAGCACACACAGCATCCATTCCCCCCAATCCCCACGGGAGCAGGGGGAATCTTCGGAGGCAAACGGTTAATGCAGTAAAGTGGGACCATCCAGCTTTTGCTGGTGAAACACACAGAGCTGCTCCACTGGCAGCTCCTGCCAGCGAGGCAACATATGCACTGGAACAAAGAAAAGCCACGGCAGCACCGACGCTTCATTAAAGCGTGGTTCCCAGCCAAGCCACTCCAGCTTGGGAGAGGGCACCGGAGCAAGGCACTTCCGAGCGGCTCTTCCCGGTGCCAGGCAGCAGCAGACGCACGCTCAGCCCTGGCCTTGCTGGCAATTAGTTCCAATTAGCCTCCTTGGTCAGATTAGTCCGAGATGCTGGGGTTGGAAGCGAGTCTTGCAGTCACCTGCTCCCGACTCTACCAGAGGAGTCTGGGGCTTTGGATATTTACTGGGGAGTTTGTCTGCCGGCCAAGGGGTTTTCCTGGAGAGATTCCCTAGTGCTGTTGGTCTGTCTCGAGCACGGGGAGTGTGCTCTGGGTGTGCTCTGCAGCCTGACCTGTCCTGAAAGCTGAGCCGTGGCTCTTCCCCCGTGCCAAAGAGAGCAAGGCATCGGCCCAAGGATGTTCTTACCTTTAAAATAAAGATCTTGCCGTGGAAAGGGATTTCGAAAGTGTAAACAACATCACCGAAGTCCTGCGCAAAGAGATGAGAAAGTTGGATTTCTGTCAGGAATTGGGATTGTTTCTATTTGGGGTGAAGTTTGCTAAAACTCTGAGGCCCCCACTCACCCCCTGCAGCGACCCCAGCACGGAAAGCGCCGCGAGCGGCGTTTCAGTTTGGCCATGCCTAAATTTCCATCAACAAAACAATACCCAGAGAGGCAGCAGGGATGAGACAGAAAAAGAATCCACCCCGTGCCAGGCTGCAAACCCCACGTCAAGGTCACATTCTCTTTGTAGCAGCACCGGGGTGCGAAGGGGGTTCGCTGCCAGCGCTGCTGGTGTTACCTACGGCTGAGAGGAGCCTCCCCGGAGGGGCCGGGGATGGGCAGATGAGAACCTTTCATCGTTAGCCCTGTGTTAAACTCTGATTAGTCTATTTAAATCCATCCCCCTTTGGAAAAAGAAAACAATCTGCCCAGCTAGTTTGGCATCAGACAAAGGATCACTTGACAGGGGAATTTGAAGCACCAGATGAGACAGCAGTTTGCAGGATTCGCACCCCCCCCCCCCCGCCCCCCAGTCGTGTTTAAACCTTGTGAAGCAAGGTTGGGTTTGGGGGGCAAACCCCTCTTCTTTCTCTCTGCTCTTCAGAGAGAGAAAAGAGCTCTAGGCACCCCAAAAAAGTCTGGAGCAGGCAGAGCCGCATCCCAAATTTACACCCCAGCACACACCCAGGTTTCAGGTGCTGGGGAAGGGGGACACCAGTGGATTTGGGGGTGGGAAGAGCAGTTTGTGCCCCCACATGGGCCAAGATCCCAGTTTGGGCTCAAAGGCACCAGGCCATGGAGCAAGGGCAGGGCTGGAGCTGTGGGATCAGCATTCCCCTGCTCCTTCCCACGGCTCTGCATCCCAAAGGTGAGCTGGCCACCCCTGCCCACCCTCCGGACAGAGGGAGGAGGGAAGGGCCCTCTCCTGTCAAACTGCAAGGCAATTAAACGTCTAATTAAATAAGAGGGGATTTTACATTTAACTGAACTGGAATAGATTCCTAATTCAATCAGGTAATTGTAACGCTTGTTAATTTTTCATGGCGCAAGGAGGTTTCCAAAGCCTCGTTTGTCCCGGTTTTTGCTAAGCCATCCATGCCCTCTGCCAGCTGGGGAGGAAAAAACCCACACTTGCATTGTTTTTCTCGAACTTCCAGTTCTCCTCCTGGGCGAGGATTTGGTCCACAACCTCCATGGCCTCTTTGCCTTGTCGGACATACTCCTTTTCCTGGGAAAGAAGGGAGGATTTCATGAGCTGGGCGTGCAGGAAGCTCGAGGAGCTGTGTGTGAGGCTGCTCCCCCCTCCCCAGGCTGGCAGAGGGAAAGGGGATCAGAAATCTCTTAATTTGGGTCACAGAGGCCTCATTTTGGAGCTCCAAGTCACGCTCCCCGCCCTGGCTTGGATCCACACACCAGCTGCTCCCGGCGGCTCCTGCCTTAGCAGGAGGGTTTCCAGCAGGCAAAGGGCTCTGGGATGTGCAGTTTCCTTCCTGGAGGAGCCTAAACTGCAGCAGGATCACTTGGGAAAGGGCACAAAGCCTGTGCCCAGCCAGGTTTTGGGGAGGTCAAGGGCCACCCGTCACAAGCCACAGTGATGCCCATCCCAGAATGTGACCAAAGGAGCAGGGATGGGAGGGGGAAGGGAGAGGGACAGGCAGGAGCAGGGCCAGAACAGATCCCTGTGGGATGCTGCAGGGAAGAGCACCCAGCCCTGGGGAACTGGGATAAAGTTTGGGGGGCTCAGATCACCCCTCCTGCAGTGGCCACGATGCCACCGGTCCTGTGGCACAGAGGGGGCACAGCCACACGTCCCCAGAGCTGAGGGGTCTGGAATGGGGGGCAGCAGAACCTGATGGGATCACAGGACTGGGGAGACTCCCACAGCCTCAGATCAGCCCGGAGCTGAGGGCAGGGCCAGCCCCTGCTTACCTGAGTAGTCAAGGCCTTCCTCCCCACACCTTCCTCATCGGACTCATTGTCTGACCCTACAGGGAAGCACCAATTAACTCACAGTTAATGAACACCCCACTGGTGCCACCTCCCTCCCTTCTCGTGGGTGACAGTGACTGATCCCTGTCTCTTAACCAACAGGAAGGGCTGTCAGTGAGGATGACTCTGGCCCTGTCTCCCTGAGCACCTGCTTGGCTCTCTGGAGGGCTGAGCTCATCCCAGGTGTCAGCTACACTGGAAAAACGGCTCTGGAGAGCTGGGCTCATCCTGGGTGTCAGCTACACCAGGGAAAGTGTTCCAGCTTGTCCTGAGCGTCAGCTACACTGGGATAACTATTCCAGAGAGCTGAGCTCATCCCTGTGTCAGCCACACTGGGTCAACTGCTCTGGAGAGCTGGGCTCATCCTGGGTGTCAGCTATACCAGAACAGTGTCCCAGAGGGCTGAGCTCATCCCAGGTGTCAGCTACACCTGGACAACTATTCCAGAGAGCTGAGCTCATCCCAGTGTCAGCCACACTGAGACAACTGCTCCAGAAACCTGAACTCATCCCCGGTGTCAGCCACACTGGGACAACTGCTCTGGAGAGCTGAGCTCATCCTGAGGGTCAGCCACACCAGGAAAAGTGTCCCAGAGGGCTGAGCTTGTCCTGAGTGTCAGCTACACTGGGACAACTATTCCAGAGAGCTGAGCTCATCCCTGTGTCAGCCACACTGAGACAACTGCTCTGGAGAGCTGAGCTCATCCTGAGGGTCAGCCACACCAGGACAGTCCAGCTGAGATGTCCCCACTCCCACGCCAGGAGCTCTCCAGTGCTGGCACAGGGCAGTGACGTGCCACCAGCCCTTATCCTCACCCACCTGTGACCAGCCACCCCCGTGCCCTCACCCCAGGGCAGCATTTTCCAAGCACACGGCTCAGAGCATTTAATCCCAAGCCCACGCAAGGCTCCAGTTCCCCACGGAGCTGCAGCCAAGCTCGCAGAGCTGAGGGCGGCTCCGACAAAAAGGTGTCATGGGGAGAGTGTGGCAGTGCCACCCCTGCCCGGGTGAGGCACAGAGAGTGTCAGCTCTTGGAGGCTGTGCCAAGGGTTGGAATAACGAGGCAGAGCTCGGGGAAGAGATGATGGAGGTGAGGAATTCCATGGTGGGATGAGTATGGGAAGCGAGGGGATGGCACAGGTGGCCCTACCTGCGAAGGACTCGGGCGGGGAGTAGAACTGTCCCTCGGAGAGGGCTCGGGGGTACAGCAGTGGCCTCGAGGCTGCAGCCTGGGCTGCCAGGAACCCTGGGAACGGGAGCACGAGGATTTAACAGCTGGCAGGTTCTGGGACCCCAGCCCTGCCCAAACACCCTCTTGTTTTTTCCCACGTTTTCCCATGTCTTTTCCCACTGACAGCAGCCAGCCTCAGCTCCTGTTGCCTCATCTTTTGTCTGAGACGTTTTATCTGCCCCGGAGATCAATGGGCTCTTCTGCCTGTCAAATAATCCAAAGGCGATTAAGCATCTAATTAAATAAGAGCTTCCCCTGGAAGCAATTTGGAACCTGAGCCTAATCCAATAGAGGCATTAAACACTTGATCATTTTTCATCTTAAAGCCTCCTTGCAAGACCCAAACATCCTCTGGTGCTTTCCAGTCAGAGCATTTCTGACTGAGCCCCGCCTGACAAATGCCCCTTTCAGCTCGGTGCCACTTCCCAGCCAGTGGCTCCTGGGAGAGGGACAAACTCCTCGTGCTGCTGTAGGAATGGGCAGCTATTCCAGGCCAGCTCCCTAGAAGGACCCTGGAAGTTATAGGGTGATGTGTGAAGCATTAGGTCAGCCTCAATCCCCGCTCAGCGTGACCTCAGAGACCACAGGCCACAGAATTTCACACCCCATAACTCACCCCGTGCCACAGAATGTGTCTGTGACTCCAGCAGCCCTCCTGGAAAGGGCTCCAGCCAGATCCAAACACAGATATCAGGGACAGGGAGTCCCACACCCTGCCTGGCATTTGCCACCCTGTTTCCAAACACTTTCTCCCATGCAGAGGTGAGCTGTCTCCAGCACGTCTGGCTGCAGGATCCAGGCATTGGGAAATCTGGCACATTTTTCTCCCATCAATTAAAAGATGCTTTTTATAATCTGGTATTTTCTTCCCCTGAAGGGACTTGTTGATCATAACAGAACTGAGTCAGGCATTTGCCATCCCAGCCAGCCTGGAGGTGCCTTTTCCAGAAATGTCAGATCAAGGTGCTGCCAGAGCAGCAGAGCAGCAAACCCAGGCCTGGTTGGTTTTGTTCAACTCCTACCAGAGAGGAGCAAAAATACTCACATCGTTCCTCTTCTGCTTCCTGAGTTAGGACTTTAAAATCCAGGAACCAGGTCTCCAACCAAGCAATGACAAACGAGACGATGGGAAGCAAATACCCAAAAGCCCCTTTGGTCAGAAGCTGCGTGGAAAGAAGCAGAAACCACAGGGAATGACCCAAACAGGGAATAAAACAGCACTGGGAAACCACAAACCCTGCGAGCCAAGGGAAACCAACCTCGGAGAGGATGACCTTCACAATCAGGAAGGCACTGGATACCAGTGTAGTGACCTGAAAAACAAGTGGATGGAGCTCAGATTCCTGAGAAATCCTGGAGGAGAGGGAGAACTCCCCAGAGGGAAGCCGGGAGTGCGTCCTTACCGCGATGACCCACCAGTGGCGCAGGCGGACGACGGCGTAGCCCAAGAGCAGCACAACGAAGCGAAACAGAGCCAAGAGCTGCAACAACAAACACCCAGCGACACCAGTCACTGCCCCTGTCCCTCTGCCAGCTGCCAGGAGGGCAGGGACAGGCGCCAGCTCCCGGGGAACAGATGGGTCAAGGCTGAACCAGGAGGGATTCACCGAGGTGGGCGTGGGCAGACCCCAGACCCTGCCGGCCTCCAGGAGGCTGAGATACTCACAAAGATATCAAAGAAGGAGGTCTTGAATTTGTAGTTGATGATTTCATCCTCCAGGTTCTCCTTGATGCCCTCCTTGGTCTGAGGGAGACAGGGAAGCAGGAAGCTGTTGAGTGCACTGATAAGAAACTAATGGGAGAAGGAGCCAAGCAGTGCCCGGGGTTATGGCCAGGTCAGGGAATGCAGCTGGAATACAAATGGTCCCACAGGCCTGGCGTGGGCTCCTCTGCCAGCACAGGACCAGGGAGGATCCCATGGCACATTTCCTGCCTGGATTCACACCACATTTCCCCTGGGATTCACACCGGGGAGCGTGGGTGGGGCAGGAGGGACATTAAACACCTTTAGGTAGTGATTCCCAACACCCAAATCCTTGGCTCAGCACAGCCTGGAGCCCCTGGATGGGCACCTGCCACTGCTGCCCACCCCTTCCAGGTGGCAGATTCCAGAGGAATGGGAGGAGACGTGGAAAAAAATGGAAAACCACAGGAAAAATGCTTCTCAGGAACTTTCACTAACGCACTGAAATCTTCCTGTGGGGGCTCTCGGGGTCACTGAGGACCTGGGGGGATTTAAGGATCCTCCTCATACAAAGCACTGAGGGGTCCCTTCTCCCTCCAGCTGCCTTCCCACAGCTCACAGCAGTGCTCCAGGAAATCTGATGGAAGAAGGGAAGCAGCAGGTTCAAACGTGCTGGCAAAGGGGAGGACAGGGGGATGCAGAGCCACGGGCTGCAAGGGAATCCGAGAGAGGCAAAAACACCCCCTGGGACTGACAGCAGTGTGGAAAAAGCTCATCCCGAGATAATCCAGGGTCTGACAGCCCTGGTGCTTTGGCCACCATAAATCCTGGGAGGCTGGAATGGCTGTCTGTGAGGAAGTGGAGGGCTCAGGTAACTGGAACAAATGCTTCACCTTTAGGCTATGGCTTTGGACGGGGCCCAGCTGGCCGGGAGCTGGCGGAGCCGGCAGCTGTTGGATGGGCTGTGAGGAACAAGCTGGTGGATCTCGGGCCAGTCCCTGGCAGCCAGGGTGTCCTGGCACTGCAAGGGCAGCCACTGGGAAAGGATCCCTGTGGGTCAGGGCTCTGGCTTCAAATCCAGGGAGAGGGAGGCAAAAAGAGAGGGGGTGAAGCTGGGCTGTGCCTCCAGCTGACCTGGGGCCATGGGACTCGGGTCAGCTTTGCTGAGTGGCCACTGAGAGCCTCTTCCCCCATCCCTGGCTCCTTGGGATGCAGCAGGAAGGAGGAGACACAGGGAAAGCTCTGTGTGATGGTTTCTGGGGGTGTTTCTGTTGGATGGAATGAGTTGCTGGGTGTCAGTCCCTGGCAGAGGGGTGTCCTGGCACTCCATGGGCAGCACAGGCAGCTACAGGGATTGGGAAGGGAATCCTCCCAGTTTGGGATGGGGCTTAAAATACAACAAAGGTGCAAAAAGAGGGGGGCAAAGCTGGGCTGTGCCTCCAGCTGTTCTGTGGCCACAGGACTCGAGACAGCTTTGCTGAGTGGCCACTGAGAGCCTCTTCCCCTATCCCTGGCTCCTTGGGATGCTGCAGGAAGGAGGGGACACAGGGAAAGCTCTGTGTGATGGTTTCTGGGGGTGTTTCTGGAATGGAACGAGTTGCTGGGTGTCAGTCCCTGGCAGAGGGGTGTCCTGGCACTCCCTGGGCAGCACAGGCAGCCACTGGGATTGGGAAGGGAATCCTCCCAGTTTGGGATGGGGCCTAAAATACAACAAAGGGGTAAAAAGATGGGGGCAAAGCTGGGCTGTGCCTCCAGCTGTTCTGTGGCCACAGGACTTGAGCCACACCAAGAGCCTCACCCCCACAGCCTGACCCCATGGGATGCAGCAGGAAGGAGGAGACACAGGGAAAGCTTTGGATCATGGTTTTGGGGGTATTTTCAGCTCAAACACAGGCTGTGCACCAGGCAGATGAACCACCTGAGGCATCTCCGTGCCTCTGAGAGCAGCCAGCCTGCACAATTACGGTTTGCTTTTAACGAGGGGCAATTTGCTCGGCTTATCTCGCAGCGAAGGAAACGGTTGGATTAAAAAAAATAAAAAAATAAAAGAAAAAAAGAAAAAAAGAAAAAAAGGCATTAGTCATGATATCAACCCGTTGCTCTTCATAACCAGGCAAATAAAGCTGCTCTAATGGCTTTAAATATGCAGCATCTCAGCTCAGGGCCCAAATATCAGCACTTAGTCACTCATTAATGGCTACCTGCACGACCCACGCTCAGCATCGCCCTGGTGACCGTGCCAGATTATCTCCTGGGGGCTGGAATTCCACGTTTTGTAGGCAGCACCTCTCCCTGAGAGGACTGGGATAAGGGCAGGGGGCCCGGGGTCCAGGCTGGGCGGGCAGGACAGCGTCGGCATCGCTGGAATGCTGGCTGGGAGATGGATTTTCCTAAAGGGGGGTGGGGAGCAGGGGGCTCTGGGCAGGGTGAGGAGCTGCTGGCCCGGACAGTCTGTTAAAGTGCAGACACCCAGAGATAAGGAGGGCAGAGATAAGAGCTGCTGAGGGAGCAGCAGGATTCGGCGCTGATAAATGCAGGCCAGAGCCCACGGGTCTCTATCTCTTCATCTCTGCTCCGGGTGTTCCAGGGGAGGACATGGAGTACCTGAAACCAGCCAGGGCCGGTTCAGGGAAAATAAAAACAAAATATAGCCCAGGGAGGGATTTGGGCTTGGTGGGACTGAGGTAAATAAACTGGATTTTCCCCCTGTTATTGCAACACAGAGCAAACACAGCAGCTTGTGAGCTGCTTTGGAGAGAACCAAACCAACTCACGTCCCCCTCAACAATCCCTTGGGAGGTGAAGCAGCTCCTCCAGCTTCTCAAAGCTGAGATTAGCAGCAGAATTTTTGGGATCAAAGCCCCTGGAGGATCCTCCTCTGCTCCTGTGATGCTCTGAGAAAAAGACAGCAGCAAACCCGGGGAGCAGCTTTGCGTTGGGCCAGGGGAGCAGGAGGGAAGTTTGGCTCAACTCGGTGATTTGAGAGGCCCTGGATCTTGTTACAGCACAACAAAGGGACGGTGTTAACAGCCCTGGACAGCCCCGACAAAGCCCCGGGGCAGGAAACGAGCTGGACTTTCGTTTACACTAAAGAACAGCGGCTCCTTGGCCAGCGCTGGGAACAGCAAACAAAGATCTGTCCCAGGACAGATCTGTGTTAATTGCTCTGTTGCTGGAACAGAGCAATTAACGGAGGGGAACTGAGCTTTAAAAGGGCAAAGATTCCCGGCTTTGCTTCCTCCAACTCACATTCAGCTCGATGATCCACAGCAGGGAGATGAAGAGCAGGTCGAAGGTGACGAAGAGGCAGAAGGTCCTCCTCACATCCGAGATGGCTTTTCTCTTCTCCGGGGAGAAGAAATACGGGGAGAAGCCCTGGCTCTGGGAGAGGGAGGAGCTGATGGAGGCGATGGCTGGGAGGCTGCGTTCCAGGTCGTGCTGCAGGTCCGTGGGCTTGCTCATCCTCCGGGATCCGCTCCGGGGACATCGGCCACGGCAGCGTCACCTGTGGGGACACACCAGGGGACCCTCAGGCCTCGCCACAGCCCTGCTGCTGTCCCCCTCTGCTGGCAAATAATCCCAGGAGCAAATCAGATCCCCGGGGAGAAAATTCCTCCCCGGGAGGGTGGGGAGGTCCTTCACAGGGTGCCCAGAGAAGCTGTGGCTGCCCCATCCCTGGAAGTGTCCAAGGCTGGGTTGGATGGGGCTTGGAGCAACCTGGGCTAGAGGAAAGTGTCCCTGGCCATGGCAAGTGTGGGACTGGATGAGCTTTAACGCCATGGAAGTAGGAAAAGGTCCTCCAAAGCCCTTGGAGATGCTGCAGAAGAAGGAAGAGAAGTCTCAGGATGTTTTGGGAGCACTCCCTGGAATCACAGAGCCACCCCACCCTTCCCTCTGCAGGGAAGGCAAAGCCTCAGGAGCCAATCATCCCACTGGGCACAGATCCCAACCTGCACGGCCAGGACAGGACCCTGGGCCTGATACCTGACTGGGCCAGGCAGAGCAGCAGGGAAGGAGCTGCTCCATGTCCCAGGATCTGGGAGGCAGCAGGGCAGGAGCTGCTCCATGTCCCAGGATCAGGCCAGGAGCTGCTCCATGTCCCAGGATCAGGCCAGGAGCTGCTTTGCGTCCCAGGATCAGGGAAGGAGCTGCTCCGTGTCCCAGGATCAGGGAAGGAGCTGCTTTGTGTTCCAGGGGCATGGAAGGAGCTGCTCCCTGTCCCAGGATCAGGGCAGGAGCTGCTCCATGTCCCAGGATCAGGCCAGGAGCTGCTCCGTGTCCCAGTGTCACAGAGGCAGCAGGGCAGCAGCTGCTCCATGTCCCAGGATCAGGGAAGGAGCTGCTCCGTGTCCCAGCCCCGCCTGGCAGTGCCGGGCACGCGATCCCGGCACGAGTGAGGTGTTGGAAGGCCGGGGCTGTTTTCCTGCAGCTGTGCCAAGCATTGTACTGCGATTTTTCCTGTCCGTCAGCGCAGCACAAGGAGGGCCCTGTGGGAAGGGAGCGTGACGGGAGCACACGAGGGGAGACAAACACGGAACGAGGATCCCAAAACAGGTCGGGCCAGGGATCTGTCACCCACGGCAACGGCACAGCCACAAACTCCTGCCCTGCTAAATCCTCCTGCTCGAGGATGTTTTGCCTCCAAAAAAAAAAATCCCCCCGGATTGTTTGGGGTGTGAGTGAGCTCCTGCCCCGGCAGTCCCAGTGGGGTTTGTCCACCACAGATCCCACTGGTGACACCCAGTGCAGTGACCAGGGAAAAGGTCACAAAGTTGTGCCCAGATCTGTGGGAAGTGGAAATCCCCGTGGAATGTGACGCCAGGAGCACCTGCAGGAGCCGAGCACAGCCCGATTTGGGGCGATTTAGGGCAATTTTGGATGCCTGAGGCAGCGGTTTTTACATCCCAGCCCCGGGAGTGCTGGGGTTGGAAAGGGAACAAAGCTGGACTCGTGTCAAGTCCCTCTCGGAGGCGCTGGGGAAGGAGCTGGAATTCTTGTCACTTCGGATCAGCTGCTCCTCGCGCCGGGCCCGGCTCGAAGTGACAAAAGTTAAGGACATCTGTGAGGGATAAATAATAAATCCCCCCACGCCGGGGCCGCCGCCGCCTCCTCCTCCCTTCCAACAGCACTTTGCACTTAGGCAGCCCCTCCCCAACTTTCACAGCGCTTTAAAATCACCCGGAGATGCTCCAGGGACCCCATCCCGGGATGCCCAGCGAGGTCACAACGGGGTGCTGGGACACTGCAGGACACGGGGACACGGCGGGACACGGCACCAGAGCAGCCCGGTGCAGCTCATCCATCATTAATCCCAGCAATCCCAAGGAGGTTTGGGCTGTTTTGGACACTCATCCCTCCCGAACTCCAATTCCCGAGGGAGATCCCACAGCGTGGGGCAGAGCAGGGATGTTTGAATCGCAGATAAGCCCCCCCCTCTCTAGGAGAGCTGCTCCCTCCGGCAGCTGAGAGCTCGGAGCAGGGGCTGGATGTGAGAAACGTGGCTGTTCCTGGGTGACAGATGAATTATTGAGCACCATTATGATGCATTCCAGCATCCTCCGCATCCCGCGCCGCCAGCCCGGGGCCGGGAAGGAGGGGGTCAGGAGGGGGTCGGGCTCTGCTCCCAGGGAATGAGGGAAAGGCCTCAAACTGTGCCAGGCAGGGTGGACATCAGGGGGATTTATCCACTGAAAGGAGAGCTGGGCACTGGAAGGGGATGTCCAGGGAATGGTGGAGTTGTCATCTCAGCAACGTTCAAAAAATGTGTGGATGTGGCACTTGGGGACATGGGTTAGGGGGGACACGGCTCTGCTGGGTTAGGGGTGACACGGCTGTGCTGGGCTAGGGGTGACACGGCTGTGCTGGGTTAGGGGTGACACGGCTCTGCTGGGCTAGGGGTGACACGGCTCTGCTGGGTTAGGGGTGACACAGCTGTGCTGGGTTAGGGGTGACACAGCTGTGCTGGGTTAGGGGTGACACAGCTGTGCTGGGTTAGGGGTGACACGGCTGTGCTGGGTTAGGGGGGACACGGCTGTGCTGGGTTAGGGGTGACACGGCTCTGCTGGGTTAGGGGTGACACGGCTCTGCTGGGTTAGGGGTGGGCTGGGTGATCTTGGAGGGCTTTCCCAGCCTGAATGATTGCAGGATTCTGTTTCAGCGAGGGGAAAATGCTGCTGGGGGACACCCCAAGTGACAGATCACAGCCTGAGGGACACCCCAAGTGACAGATCACAGCCTGGGGAACATTCTGGGTTACATCATAGCCCAGGGGACACCCCAAGTGACAGATCACGTCCTGGGAGGATACCCTGGGTGACAGATCACAGCCCGGGGGACACCCCAAGTGACAGATCACACCCTGGGGGACACCCTGAGTGACAGATCACAGCCTGGGGGACATTCTGGGTTACATCACAGCTCAGGGAACACCCCAAGAGACAGATCACAGCCCGGGAGGATACCCTGGGTGACAGATCACAGCCCAAGGGACACTCTGAGTGACAGATGACAATCCAAGGGACACTCCAGGGACCCTTCCAGGCTTCTCCGACTTGAAAAAAGGGGATTTGGGAACTCTGGGGAAGGATTTTTGCTGCGGAAACCTCCCGATTTGGGGGTTAGGAGGTGACAGGGGCTGCAGGGACGAGGGTGACACCACACCCCACAGATCCCAGCAGGGAGCAAACACAGAGGAGAGGGGGGAGGTGAAATCCTGATCCAAAATCCAGCACCAGCACCCAGCAAAACCCCATTAACCCAGTGCCACCACCCCAAAACCCCATCAGCCCAAGGCCATCATCATCCCAGTGCCACCACAGCCCAGTGCCACCATCCAAAAACCCCATCAGCCCAGTGCCATCACCCCAAAACCCCATCAGACCAGTGCCACCACCCCAAAACCCCATTAGCCCAGTGCCACCACCCCAAAACACTGTCAGGCCAGTGCCACCACCCCAAAACCCCATCAGACCAGTGCCATCACCCCAAAACACTGTCAGCCCAGTGCCACCATCCCAAAACACTGTCAGGCCAGTGCCACCACCCCAAAACACTGACAGCCCAGTGCCACGATCCCAAAACCCCGTCAGCCCAGTGCCATCATCATCCCAGTGCCACCACAGCCCAGCGTCACCATCCCAAAACCCCGTCAGCCCAGTGCCACCACCCCAAAACACTGCCAGCCCAGTGCCACCATCCCACAACCCTGTCAGCAGGACATGGCCACCAAAACATCCCCAGGGGCTGTGCCAAGGCACGTCCCAACCCCTCAAAGCCCCAACCCCTCAAAGCCCCGTGTCACCCCCTCCCTGTGCCACTTTCCCTTCCCAACCCCAGTTCCTCATTAGCCCCGATTGCTCATTAACGACCCATCTCAGTCAGGAGTTTCCCCCACCCCGTGACACCACTTCTCCTTCCTCCCACGCTTCCCCCGAGCTCATGTGACAATTCCTCCTGTCCCCTCTCCTGGGGAGCACCCGCAGTGGGACCCCCAAAAGCCCTGAGCAGGAGCAAAGGACACGGGGTCACTGTGGGATGTTCCAGAGGATGAGAGAACACCCGGAGAACCAGAGGGGTGCAGACCCCGACTGCTCCCCTGGGCACTAAGAGGAGTCTGAGCTTTCCTTTAAAACAACAAAAAATGGTCAATATTAAACCAGACACCGAAACTCCATCCTAAAAAAGCCGGGAAGGATCCAAAGGCTTTGGGAAAGCGCTGGAGAGGCCTCGGTTCAGTGCAAAGCAGGGGCATTGAGACCTCCAGGAGCCTTTTCCCCCCTGGCACTGCAGGGGAAACTCGGGGACAGCGGGTTTGTCCCAGAGCCAGCAGCGGGATCCCGCAGCATCCCGGATTTTCCCTAATTTCCAGATGATCTGGGCCGAAATTTGGGGTTTTCCTTCCCATGTCCCAAAGGCAGCGGGAGGCACAGCCCAGGCCAACATTTGGGGGTTTCAGCGCTCGTGGGGTCGGGATTTGGGTTGGGATGGGGGGAGGGATTTGGGTGGGGATTTGAGGCTGGATTTGGATCGGGATTTGGATTGGGATGTGGGACTGGATTGGGGTCGGGATTTGGGGCTGGACTTAGTTTGGGATGTGGGGCTGGACTGGGTTGGGATGTGGGGCTGGATTTGAGTCGGGATTAGGATCGGGATGTGGGACTGGATTGGGGTCGGGATGAGGGGCTGGATATGGGTGGGGATTTGAGGCTGGATTTAGTTGGGATTTGGGTCGGGATGTGGGGCTGGATTTGGGTCGGGATTTGGGGCTGGATTTGGTCCGGATGCGGAACCCTCCCGGCACAGCCAGGGAAGGCCTTCACGCTGCCCCCTCCCCCCAGCGCAAGGGTCCCCGGTGCTGCCCCGGTGATCCCGGGGGCTTTTCCAAGAGCCGGAGCAGCGGGAAGAGCCCGGGATCCAGCACAGACCCAGCCCCGCTCGGAGCCCCCTCCCTGCAGCCCCCGGGACCCCCGCGGGCACCGCAGAGCTCGGGGTTCGCCACGGCACCGAGGGAAGGGCAGCGCCGGGACCCCCGGGAGCCTCTCCAGACACCCCCGGTTCCCGGAGGTGACCCCGGTGAAAGGCGCTCGGACCGGAGCGATTCTCGCCCCTCGGGGTCTCGCTGCCGGGACCCCCGGCATCCGCCCGAGGGGCTCCGGTGAAGCGGGGCCAGAGCGTGGGACAGGCCCGGCCCTGCCTCGGGACCCGAACGGGACCCCCGGCGCTGCCCGAGGCCTCCCGGAGCCGGGAACGAGTCCCGGTGAGCGGGTCCTGCCCCGGGACTGAGCCCAGGACCCGCAGTGCCAGCCCCGTCCCGTCCCGCTGCCACCGGCGGCCGCGCACCCGGGAGCGGCACCGAGGCCCCGCCGAGGCTGAGCCGCGCACAGCCCGGCATCGCCAGGGCTGGGAATGGACCTGAGCCCCCTGAGGTGCCCCCGGAGCCCGCGAGTCCCCCCCGGGATCCCCCGGTACCTCCCGGTGCCGGTGCCGGGTCCGGGTCCCGCCGGGCGCCGCTTCCGGGCCCGCCGCCACCTCCGACCCCGGAACGGGAACCGCGCAGCGAGGCTGCGCCGGCACAGACCATCGCCGGCCGCGGGGGGGGCGGCACGGACCATGCACTGCGGGGGGGGCATGGGGCAGGGACGGACCATTCATGGTGGAGGGGGGAGCAGTGGGGCTGGAAGAGACCATTCATGGTGGAGGGGGGAGCAGTGGGGCAGGGACGGATCATTCATGGTGGAGGGGGGAGCAGTGGGGCAGGGACAGACCATTCACCGCCGGAGGGGGGGTCAATGGGGTTGGGACAGACCATTCATGGTGGAGGGAGGGTCAATGGGGCAGGGAGATACCATTCACCGCGGAAGGGGGGGCAGTGGGGCAGGGAGAGACCATTCATGGTGGAGGGGGGATCAGTGGGGCTGGGAGAGACCATTCACCGCCGGAGGGGGGGGTCAATGGGGCTGGGAGAGACCATTCACAGCGGGAGGGGGGGCAGTGGGGCAGGGACATACCATTCATAGTGGAGAGGGGGTCAGTGGAGCTGGGAGGGACCATTCACAGCGGGAGGGGGGGGTCGGTGGGGCTGGGAGAGACCATTTCTCATGCGGGGGATCAATAGAGCTGGGAATGACCATTCCTGGTGGGAGGTGGACTCAGTCGGGCTGGGAGAGACCATTCCAAAGGGGGGAATCCGTGGGGTGAGGGCAAGACCATTCCCCGTGTGGAGGGGGGGATGTCTATGGGGTGAGTAAGGGAGAGACCATTCCCCCCCTTCGGGGGGTGTCCATAGGGCTGGGAGAGACCATTCCCCACATAGGGGGAATCAGTGGGGCAGGGAGAGACCATTCACAGCGGGACGGGGGGGGGGGGTCAGTGGGGCTGGGAGAGACCATTCCCCACACGGGGGGAATCAGTGGGGCGAGGGACAGACTATTCCCCATGGGAGATGGGGGTTGTTGATGGGGCGCCCCATGGCCCTGCCCCACATCTCCTGTGTCCCACAGACCCCCAGCCCCACACCCCCAGTCCATCACCCCCCACCAGAGCTCAGACCCCCCCCCCATGAACCCCCAAAACCCGCAGCCCCCCACACACTCTCCATCCTCTGTACAGCCGTTTATTGCGGGCGGGGGGCTCTGCTCGCTGGGGGCCGGGGGGCAGCAGCCAGGGGGGGCCCAGACCCCACCAACGCCCGGGGGTCCCATCCCCGGCTCCTGCGCCGGCAGCCGGGGGGGCACGAGGCCCGTGGGGAGGGGGCGGCCGTGGCCGGGGGTCCCGGGGGGTCCCGACGCGTCCCGGCGCGGCACACGGCACATGGCGCACGGCGCATGGCGCACGGCAGACGAAGCGCAGGCAGCGGGCGGGGGGCAGCCGGGGGGCACAGGCGAAGCTGCGGGGGCCGGGGGGGCCGGGGGGCCGGTGCCCGGTGCCCGGTGCCAGCTAACTGGTGCCCAGCGGGAAGGTGGGCGAGTGGCGCTCGGTGCCGATGGGGCGCGAGGGCACCTCGGCGAAGCCGACGTGTCGCCGCTCTAGGGACACAAACGGGGCGTCAGCGCCGGGCGTGGTGGCACCGGGGGATAGCGGGGACAGCGAGTGGGGGGGAGGGGGGGGAGTGACACCCCACGTACCCCCGGTGCCACCGTCCTGCTCCTGCCCCGGCTCCTCCTCGTCACCCTCGGCGCCCTCGGGGTCCTCGGGGATCTCTGACACCGTCAGCGACTTCAGGTCCTCCTCGCGCTCGTCGATGCCACCGGCGAAGGAGACCTTCTGCCCGCCTGTGGGGGACAGCACGGTGACGCCGGGGGTCCCCAGTGTGAGGTGACCCCGCGGAGGTGCGGGGGGGATGCGGCCCCGAGTCCCGGTGTCCTCCCGGCATCCCCAGGTGAGGGGATGCAGCAAGGGAACGCTCCTCCCTCGTTGTCCCTGTGTCCCCATCATCCCCATCCTCCTGCCATCCCTGTCCCGCTATCCCATTCCTCCCACCACCCCCATATCCTTGCCCTCCACCGTCCCCGTCCCTCCATCACCCCTGTCCCCTCACTGTCCCCATCCTCCTGCCACCCCTGTCCCTCCACCATCACCTCCGCTATGCCTGTCCCCCTGCCATCCCTCTGCCATCCCTATTCCTCCCACTGTCCCCATGTTCCTGCCGTCCCCATCCTCCCGCCGTCCCTGTACCCCTGTCACCCCCACCCCCATCCTCCTGCCATCCCTGTCCCCCCTCCATCCCCATCCCTGTCCCCCCTCCATCCCCATCCCGTTACCTTTCCGCTTGTGCGCCTTGAGCCCGGCGGGGAAGTAGCTGCGCTCGGCTCTGCCCTGGCTCCCCGGGGCTGCTCGGGCGGGGGTCGATGAGGCCGGGGCCCCGCGAGGCACGCGCGGCACCGGGGCACCGCCGGGGCCGGGCACCGCCGCGTCACACAGCGGCCGGGGGTCCGGCTGGCGTCACCCGGCCCCGCGGGGGACAGGGACACGGCCCGGCGGGGGAACGTGGTGGCCTCGCCGGTGGGCAGGGACAGGAAGCACCGGCGGCAGGGACAGGCAGCGCCGGCGGCAGCCAGCCCGTGTCTCAAGGCCGGCGCACGCCCGGTCCCCGAGGGCTACAGGGGATGGTGACCCCCGTCCCCATCTCCCCCTGTCCTCCAGGCTCCCGCAATCCTGTCCCCATATACCCTGGGCTCCTGGTGACCGTGTCCCCACATCCCCAGGGCTCTGGCATCCCTGTGTCTCCGTGTCCCCACGTCCCCTTGTCCCCTGGGCTCTAACAGTCCCCTGTCCCCGTTCCCCAGACTCCAACAGTCCCATCTCCACATTCCCACATCCCTTGGACTCCAGAATCCGCATCCCCGTGTCCCCAAGGCTCCGGCATCCATGTCCCCACACCCCCTGGGCTCGGACAGCCCCAGCCCCGTGTCCCCCCCGTCCCCCTCACCAGACTCGAGGGCACTGTCGGGGTCGCAGCCGTCATCGGGCTCCCCGTCGGAGCTGTCACCCCCGCCCATGCCACTCTCCAGGTGGGACTGCACGATGCGCTGCACCGCTGGGGAGACGCGGGTGTCACCGGTCACTGGGAGCACTGGGAGCACCGGGGAGTCCCCGCAGCCGCCCCGCTGCCCCCGTGCCGCCGTTGCCCCCGCGGGCGGTACCTTTGAGCGAGGGCGGGGTGTAGGCACACGGGTTGGTCCTCTTTGGTTTGAGCAGGCAGCCCTCGCCCGACGAGCGCTGCGGGGGGAGCGGCGTCGGGATGGGGGGGCCCGGTGTCCCCCCGGGGGTCACCGCGGCCCCGGGAGAGCCAGGAACCTCCCGGTGAGGTGGGGGGCTGCAATGGGGGTCTCACCCAAGGCTGGCACCCATCCCCTCCCCAGCAGTGCTAAGGGGATGTGGCACTGGGGACATGGTGTTGGGGACACCATGATGGGACCCTGCCATGGAGATCCTGCATTGGGGACCCCACAATGGGGACCCTGAGGTGGGGACATCGCATTGGGAATGGGGTACTGGGGACATCGTGATGGGGACCCCTCCATGGGGATCCCGCCATGAGGATCCTGTGCTCGGGACCCCCATTATGGGGACACTGCCATGAGGATGTGGCATTGGGGTCCCCACAACGGGGACACCGTCATAGGGACGTAGTATTGGTGTGCCCCTGATGGGGACCCTGTTATGAAGACCTTGTGTTTGGGACCCCACCATGGGGATGTGGCCCTGGGGACACAGCACTGGGGACACTGGGGGGGGGGTGACCCCGCGACAGTCACGCGCTGGTTTGCACCGCGGCCAAACTCCACAGCCTGGCTCGGCTCCATGTCCCCATCCCGCGTCCCCGTCCCCGGCGCCGGCGCCGTGTGCCCGTGCCGGGAAGGAGCCGATAAGCTCCGGGCGCCGGGGCTGGGCCCCGATAACCCCCCCCGGGGGACACGGGACAGAGGAGCGGGGCTGTAGCGGGGGTCCCGGCGCCCACTCACCTGGTAGGGCAGGTTCTCGTCCTCTGTGTCAGCGGCACCGGGGAGAGAGCGGTGAGTGGGACACGGGCACCCAGCGGAGCCGGGCAGGGCCCTGCCCACCCTTAGACCCCCCCTCCAGGGGTCACCCTGCCCGCCGGGGACCCGCGTCCCCTCCCTGCCACCCCCTTCCTTATGCGACACCTCGTCCTCTCCCCGCCACCGTGTCCCATCCCAGACATCGCATTCCACAGGTGACACTGCATCCCACCACGTCCCCTCCCTGCCACCGTGTCCCATCCCAGACATGCCACACCATGCATGACAGACACCATGTCCCATCCCTGCCACAACGTCCCAGCCCTGCCACCACCTCCCGTCCCGTGCCCCGTGTCCCACCCCTGTCCCGCTCACCTGGGGAGGAGTGTTCGGAGAGCTGGAAGAGCATGGCCGGCGTGGGCCTCCGCCGGCGGATCTGGGGCACAGCGGGGTGTCACCGGCTGGGGACCCCCCGGGTCCCCTGTCCCCTGCCCTGCGCCCCAGGGACACGTGTCTGCACGTGTGTGAGCGTGTGTGCGCCTGTGGGTGCAGGGCCACGAACCCACCCGCCACGGGGTCCCCGGGATGTCCCATAACCATCCCAGCCCCACACCAGCTCCTCCGGGGGGTCTCTGGGTTCGGAGTGTGCTGGGGACGTCCCCTTGGACCAGGGACAAGTGGTGGAGGTGGCTGCACCGACCCCCAGCGTGTCCTGTCCCCTTCATCCCATCCCTGTCCTCATCCTGTCCCCTCTGTCTCATCCCTTTCCGGCTCTCCCCTGCCATCCCTGTCCTGTCCCTGTCCCGTCCCTCTCCCCCTGTCACAACTCTCCCTGCGTGGGACCGCAGTTTCCACGGGGACCTCGGAGCTCTCTCGTCCTGTCCCCGTCTCTCCCCCTTTCTGTGCCCCCACGCAGTCCCGTCCGGTCTGTCCCTCCTGTGTCGTGTCCTGCCCACTCCGATCCCCCTTGTCCTACTCTGCCGGTCCCATCCTCTCCCTTCTGTCCCCTCTGTCTCCTCCGATCTCCCCCCGGATCCATCCCCTCTCTCCCTCTGTCCCCTCCCACCTCCCCCTTGTCCCATCCCATCTGTCCCAACGCATCCCCCCCCGTCCCTTCTTGTCCCTTCTATTCCCTGCCTTGTCCCCTCTGTCCCCTCCGATCCCCCGTGTCCTCTGCCGGTCCCATCCCGATCCCCCTGTCCCCTCCGATCCCCCTTGTCCCATCCCCCGCCTTGTCCCCTCGGTCCCCCTCCGATGCCCCTTGTCCTGTTCTGCCGGTCCCTCCTGTCCCCTCCAATCCTCCTTGTCCCATCCCTTCCCTCCTGTCCCACTCTGTCCCCATCCCGTCCCCACTGTCCCCGTCCCTCGCCGCCTTCTCCAGCACCCTGGGGCTGTCCTGTGTCCCCCTCCCGTCCCACACGGTCATTCCGGGGGTTCCTCCTTGTCCCGCGGTCACCGGCAGCGAAGAGGGGATTCCCGGGGCGGCCCCGCTCCCCTCTCCCCGCTCCCCGCTCACCATCTCGACGGCGCGGGGGTCCAGGTTGCTGGGGGGGGCCGGCACGGAGAACTGGATCTTCTTGCGCTCCTTGGGGTCCATGGCCTTGGCCGGGAGTCACCGGAGCCGGGGTGGGTCTCTGGCACCGGTACCGAGCGGAGTTCGGTGGCACCCGGGGCTCGGTACGGCGAGGAATGAGAGTGGCGGGAGGTGGGGAAGGCAGAGCCGGTGAGGAGGAGGAGGAGGAGGAGGAAGGAGAGGGAGGGAGGACACGTCTTCCTACCAGGCGCTGAATTATTCATCCCCCCCTCCCCGGGCAGGGGGGCTGAGGCCGCGGTAATGAGTCCTTGGGGAGCCCCCCAGGGGGTTCAGCCAATCTGTGGGGGGTCCTTAACCCCTTCCCTGCCATGGAGCACCCCGGCTGCAGTGGCCGGTGGGGATGGGACAGGGACGGTGGCTCCTTGTGTGTCCCTGTCCCTTATGCCTGAGTCTCCCCAGCAGTGGGGGGACCAGGGGACAGAGGGACAGCCGCTCCCACCCCTGTGTGGGCAGCGGCAAAATTCCCCCCTCCCCATCCCCCCGGCTACTCTGTGCCACACGGGACAGGGACACCTCTCTGGGGACATGAACAGGGGACATCCGTGGGGACACGGGACTCCCAAACATCCCATCGCCTGTGTGCCGGGGGTCCCCCTGCCCCCAGCCGCAGCCCCCGGGACGCCGGGGGTGGGGGGCTGTGTCTTCCCCCAGGGCTGTGCCCACCTGCCCTGGCTCCTTCCCAGCTTTTGGAGATTTTCCCCACAGAAAATCCCACGGGACACAAAATGTTCCCCGTGGAGAAGAGGGGGCTCATCCCCCAGGGCAACGCTCGGCACCAGAGCCGCACATTCCAGGCGGGGACGGAGGGACATTTAGGACACCTTTCCCGACCCCACTGAGGGGGCACAGCCAGGGGGTCCCCGTGCAGGGGGACAGCAGGGTCGCCAGCAGCCGGAGCGGTGGCTCGTCCCCTCCTGGGATGTCCCGGGGCGGTGTCTATGGAAGCCGCCTCTGAGCAGGAACGAGGAAGGGGGAGCTGGGAACTGGCTCCGTCCCCCGGATCTCCCGGTGCTCCAACGGCTGCGGGTGGCCGTGGGCCAGCAGCCACCGCTCCAGCAAAATATTTACCCGAGTGGCACCGAGCCATGGACCAGCCTCCCGCCCGCCCGGCTCCACGCGGCAAAGCTCGGCAAAACACGGCACAGCCCGGCTCTGGGTGACAAATCTTGGCTCTGGGTGGCAAATCTCGGCTCTGAGTGGCAAATCTCGGCTCTGGGTGGCAAAGCCCAGCTCTAGGTGGCAAAGCCCAGCTCTGGGTAACAAATTTTGGCTCTGCGTGACAAAGTCGGGCTCTGAGTGACAAAACCTGAGTCTGGATGTCAAACTTGTCCCTGTGACACAGCGCAGGAAGGCACCAGCAGAGCCCAGTGTCCTCACGGAGGCCAAAATCTGGGGACAAGGTGAGGGGTTCCCTCGGTCACCCTGCGCCTGGGCTCGCCCTGTGCCGGGTGTTCCCGTGCCAGGCTCTGAGCACCGTCCCCATCCCGGGACCCGAGTCGTTATGGCAACAGGTTCCCGGGCTCCATCCCGCTGCTGTTCCCGCTTCTCCCACCCACGAAGCCGCCGTGTGAGGGGGTGGCCGGGCCCCCTCCCCTCCCTGCGCTGCGGCAGCGCCGGCACCCGCAGCCCCCCGGGATCGGCACGCGCCGCCCGCGCCCGCTCCCACGCACCGTCACCCGCGGGTGGCACCTGCAGCGTGGCACGGGGGGGCCGCACCGGGCCCGGAACACGGGGGCACCTTCCAGGCACACGTGTGGCACACATGGGCCCCTCTCGTCGCCGGGACGGCGCCGCGGGCACCCCGTGCCGTGCCCGTCCCCGTGCCCGTGCCGTGCCCGTCCCCGTGCCCGTGCCGCGGTGCCGCGGGGGCTGCAGCTCCGCGCAGCAGCGAATCCTCCCGCAGAGAGAGTAAAAATAGCAGCAGGTTGAGGGAAGAAGCGCTCGCCCCCCGCCAGCGGGCACCGGCGAGGAGCCGGAGCCTGCGCCCACCGTGGAGCCGTGGGGACGGACGTGGCGCGGTGTCACGGGGGCAGCGGGTGTGGGGATGGACCGTGGTGGGGACAAGATGGGGACGGAGCTGGGGACGGAGCGTCGTGGTGGTGGGGGACACCAGGGACGGAGCAATGTGGGGACAGGGTGCCACGGGGACAGGGTGTGCTGGGGATGGCGCACCACGGGGACAGGGTGTGAGGGAGGTGGAGCATCGTCCCCAGCAGGGTCCCATGGGGTCGAAGTGTCCCAGGGGTGGACCATCTTGGGGACAGGGTGTGCTGGGGATGGAGCATGGTGGGGACAGGGTCCCATGAGGACGAAGTGTCCTAGGGATGGAGCATGGTCGGGACAGTGTGCGCTGGGGACAGAGTGTTGTGGTGATGTTGTGGTGTTGTACATCAGGGACACGGGATTGTGGGGACAGAGTGCCACTGGGACAGGACCTTACTGGGACAGGACATGGTAGGGACAGGGCCCTGCGGGGACACCGCATCGTGGGGACAAACACACCGGGTTTGGACACGATCGCGAGGTCCAAGGGTGAGTGTGGGGGGCGGGGTCAGTGCAATGAGGGGGCGTGGCCACAGGATGGGCGGGGGTCGTTTCGGGGGTGCCAGGACCCCACTCAGTGCCCCTCACCCCGGTATCCCCCTCCCGGATCCCCGCCCGGCCCTGCGGGGGTGTCCCTCATCCCGCTCCCATGTGTCCCCTTCCAGCTCCTCCTGGGCTGAGCCCCCCGAGACCCCCGCACCCCGAGACCCCCGCACCCCGAGACCCCCCGTGGGTGCAGCCGCCCCCCAGGAGCAGCAGCGGGGGCGGCGGGCGGGGGCCGGTGCTCCCCCGGGCGCAGAGGAGATGCCGGGAGTGGGAACACGCGTGGGAGCAGAGCACGCGTGGGAGCCCGAGGGGGCGGTGGGAGGGAGGGGCGCAGGGGGTTTAACCCCTTCACTGCTGGGAACCCCCACAATGATAACCCTGGGGGGCTGCAGAGGGGAAGGGGGACCTGGGAGGGATCCTCCTTAAATGGGGCTTCAGGTGGGGCTGGGGAAAGGGCACCCACTCGGGGACACTGGGCGGCACTGGGGGGTGCGATGGGGAAACTGAGGCACTGACAGCCCTGGCAGGACTGGGGGGGCTGCACCCCAATAACCCACAGCGACCGGGGGGCTCCAACCCCATGTCTTTAGCACGATGTGGGGGGATCTGCAACCCCCCTATCCCTGAGAAAATGCGGGGGACTCCAATGCTGGCACGAGGAGGGGCTGTGTCCCTGAATTCCCGGCAGGATGGGGTGTTGTGTCCCCACACCTGGCAGGACAGAGGTGGCCGTGTCCCCAGCACGACGAGGAGGAGGAGTCCCATCCCTGACCCCTCAACAGGGTGGGCCGGGGGCTGCATCCTCCCGGCCCGCCTGGGCTGTGCCCGGTCCCGGTGCCATCGGTGCCCTCACCAGCCCCGTGTGCCCGTCGGCGCCAGGGCACGCGGTGGCAGATGTCACTCCCGACGCTGGCATGGCCAGGCTGGCACGGCCACCCGGGGCTGGCACGGCGGCGTGGGCCGGGCAGCGACTCAAGGGCTTTGGCACGGCGTGGCCGGAGCGGAGCCGCGGCTGGAGCCGTCCTGGTTGGCAGCCACCGGCCACCGGCCACCGGCCACCGGCCACCGGCCCGCGCCAAGCCTCACACCCACACTACGGGATGGGACTGGGGGGTCCTGGAGGGTCCTGAGGCAACACCCCCGGGGTGGGCACCCACCTAAGCAGGGGCTGTGCTGGTTTGGGGGGGTTTCGTGCGCACAGAGCCCGGTGCCAGGGTGCGCCCGGCCCAGGAGGGGCTGAACGGGTGAAATCTTGGAAGGGGGAATTTTGTGCGGGAATACAGAGAGGATAAAGGGGGAATGTGGGGGGACAAGTCTGGAGGGTTCCAGGAGGGAAGGGGTGCAGCCCGGGGGTCTCCTCTGCCTGGGGGGACATCGTGTGCCTCAGTTTACCCACCTGTAGCACGTGCCCTCTACAGCCTGAAGCCCCACCTGCCCCCTTCCCTGCGGAGGTGGGACCCAAAGGGACCCCAAAACTCATCCTGGTGTCCCCAGGGAGCCCTGCCAGGGTGGGCTGAAGGGGGGGCTGCCAGCCCTGCTCCCCCCAGCCCATCGCTGACCCCCCCGGGGGGGTCCCGGCCGCCAGCACAGACCAGTTTGCTGCCTCCATTCCCAGAAGAAAGAATAAAGTTAAAACATCTGTTAATTTATAAACCAATTTAACCATGACTGGTTAATAAATAGCTTCCAGCTGGCACCCCCACCCCGCGCCGGGCGAGGGGGGCCGGGGGGCACAGCCGGGCTCGCCACTCTCCCGCAGCCCCTCGGGGTCATTGTCACTTGTCCCCGTGGGGGTGTGGGGGTGTCCCCGGGGACTCAACGGGGAGAGCCCGGTGCCCGCGGGGAGGGGGCACGGCCACGCTGCCTGGCACAGGGGGGTCCCAGAGGGATGTTGGGGACAGTGTGGTGCCCACGGGGAGGGGTCTGGTCATGCAGGGGGGTCGGGGATGCGGGGACACTGGGGGGGGTTTCCCTGCTGCGAGGGGGGGTTTGGGTAGGGGAGGAGGGAACAAGGAAGGAGGAGCCTGGGGGGGTGTGGATGTGTGTGTGTGCCAGGGATGTTCATGCGTGTGCATCCATGTGTGCGTCCATGTGTGTGCCAGGGTTGTGCACATGTCTGAATCCGTGTGTGCCAGAGATATTCATGTGTGTGCCAGAGATATTCATGTGTGTGCCAGAGATGTCCATATCTGCACAAGTGTGTCAGGCATGTTCACACGTGTGCACCCGTGTGTGTGTCCATGTCTCTGTGAGCGTGTCCATGTTTGTGCCAGGCATGTTCATGGGTGTGCATCCAGATGTGTGTTCATGTGTGTGCCAGGGATGTTCATGTGTGTGCATCCGTGTGTGTGTCCATGTGTGTGCCAGGGTTGTGCACATGTCTGAATCGGTGTGTGCCAGGGATATTCATGTGTGTGCCAGGGATGTGCATATCTGCACATGTGTGTCAGGGATGTTCACACGTGTGCACCCAGGTGTGTGTTGATGTGTGTGCCAGGGATATTCATGTGTGTGCCAGGGATGTTCACGGGTGTGTGTCCATGTTTCTGTGAGTGTGTCCATGTGTGTCAGGGATGTTCACACGTGTGCACCCGTGTGTGTGTCCATGTTTCTGTGAGTGTGTCCATATGTGCCAGGGATGTTCACACGTGTGCACCCGTGAGTGTGTCCATGTTTCTGTGAGTGTGTCCATGTGTGCCAGGGATGTTCACACGTGTGCACCCGTGAGTGTGTCCATGTTTCTGTGAGTGTGTCCATGTGTGCCAGGGATGTTCACACGTGTGCACCCGTGTGTGTGTCCATGTTTCTGTGAGTGTGTCCATGTTTCTGTGAGTGTGTCCATGTGTGTCAGGGATGTTCACACGTGTGCACCCGTGTGTGTGTCCATGTTTCTGTGAGTGTGTCCATGTTTCAGTGAGTGTGTCCATGTTTCTGTGAGTGTGTCCATGTGTGCCAGGGCTCTGCCATCCATTCATGCACAGCCCCCACACACCCCCCCCACCCCACTGGGGTCACCCCATCTCTCCTGTCCCCGCACATCCATGGATTGGTGACAAATCCCCGCGCCTGTGGAGCCCCATCCTCGCTGCCCACAAATCCGGGATGGAGAAGGGCCTGGCCCCGATGTTGGGGTCCCCATTCCTGCCCCGCACCCCCTCTCCAGGGGCCGTGGGTGGAGGTGCGAGGGCGTGAGCCCCTCGCCGGCCGCGGCGCCCGACACGTGTCGCAATAGTAATGTAATTTGTCCGTTAACAATGGGCAGCTTGAGGTTTATATTTAATTACACCGATCGCACCAACCTGAACTCACCCTTATTCATCAATAATGCATGGGTTTGTGTTTATCGCTGCTTAATTAATCTGTGCTTACGACAATTAAAGGCTCGCAAAATCCCCCAAGGTGGCAGCGGGGAGCGGCTGCGCCGGGCTGGCGCGAGCGCGGTGCCGGCGTGGTGGCGGTGCCAGCCTGGTCGTGGTGCCAGTGTGGTCACCCTGACAGCGTGGTCACTGTGCTGGCATGGTGGCAGTGCCAGCCTGGTCGTGGTGCCAATGTGATCACCCTGACAGCGTGGTCACTGTGCTGGCATGGTGGCAGTGACAGCCTGGTCATGGTGCCAATGTGGTCACCCTGACAGCGTGGTCACTGTTCTGGCATGGTGGCAGTGCCAGCCTGGTCGTGGTGCCAATGTGGTCACCCTGACAGCATGGTCACTGTGCTGGCATGGTGGCAGTGCCAGTGTGGTCATGATGCCAATGTGATCACCCTGACAGCGTGGTCACTGTTCTGGCGTGGTGGCAGTGCCAGCCTGGTCATGGTGCCAATGTGGTCACCCGGACAGCACGGTCACGGTGCTGGCATGGTCACTGTGCTGGTATGGTGGTGGTGCCAGTGTGGTCATGGTGCCAATGTGGTCACTGTGGCAGTGTGGTCACCATGCTGGCATGTGGTGGCATGTGGTCACTGTGCCAGTGTGGTCAGAGTCATGGTGCTGGCACGATCATGGTGCCGGTGTGGCCACGGTGCCAATGTGGTCCTGGTGCCAGTGTGGTCACGGTGCTGGTGTGGCAGTGCTGCTGTGGTCACCACTTTGGCATGGTCACCACTCTGTCATGGTCAGTGTGCCAGTGTAGTGCCAGTGGCCAGTGAGAGCCAGCCCAGCTGCCGAGCAAGGTGACCCCCCTGGGTACCCCCACCCCTGGGTGCCAGGAGGGGCCTGACATCACCAGACAAGGGACGACCCTCCCACCCCCTCCCTGCCTCAGTTTCCCCACCAGGAAACCACCGAGACCACCGCATCCAACACCCCCCTCCCACCACCCGCCCCCAAACCACCCCCATTCCTCCTTCCGGGCGCTTTTCCCCATTTTTCCTTTTTCCAGCCCTCTCTGCCCGCCCTGACCCCCTCGCCGCGGCGGGGCCGGGGGGGCCGGTGCCCCCCACGCCGTGCCAGGCCAGCTCTGTGCCTTTAAGCGCGGTGGCGCGGCTGTCCCGGATCAGCCGGAGCGCCTATTAAATTTTTATGCGAAGTGTAAATGGGCCAGGTCTCCAGCTTCCCGCTCCCTCCGAATGATTTATTACTCGCAAATACCACAGAACTAATTAGTATAGTAATTAATTAATACGAATTTGCATATTTGCATGTGCAATTAGTGCAGTGGAGTGATTACTCTGAAAATGAGAAGTTGGGCCTGTCAGATGGGAGTGTGAACTGGAGTGGAAAAGCCTCGTGAAAATGATCCCGGGCGGCGGCGGCGGCACCGGGCACGAGGCGGCACCGGGCGGGCGGCGGCACCGGCGACGCCTCGCTCGTGGGGTTAGGGGGCTCAACCCCCCGGGACACCCCCTTTCCCCCCATCCCATGCCAGCCCCGGTCCCCAAGCCATGGGGACCGCTCCATCCCTCGGCCATCTCCATGGCGACTCGCTGTGCCAGGCGCATCGCCATGGCAACGGGCCGGGCCACGCAGCCTCGCCATGGCGACTGTCGTCATCGCGCTCTGTCGCCATGGAGACCCTCCCCATCTCCCCAAATCCACTCCCTGCCGGGCCTCCCCCCACCTCGGGGTTGGGGTGGGGGTGCTGGTCCTCGGGGTGGGGGTCCTTGAAGGCACCTGGGAGGTGGGATGGGGGTGCTCGGTGTCCCCAGGGATTGGGGACCAGGGGATGGGGGGAGCACCCCAGGGTGCCCCGCACTGGGCTCCCCTGTGCTGCGAGGCTGGCGGGAGCAGCTGAGTTTGGTGATGCCAGCACTGGGCTGGACCCGCTCCCAAGGGATGTGACCTGAGACCCCCTAGGAAGGGACTTGGCACCTCCAGCCCCACACCTCTGAGTCCAACCCTTGGCTTTTGTCCCTGGTGCCACCCCGGTGCCCCCTCACCTGTGCCCACCTGTCTGGCTGAGGCCTGGCACACTCAGTGCACTTCTGGCACGGCCACCAGCAGCCTGTCCCTGGTTTTGGGGGCCAGGTGAGTGAGACAGGGGGCGATGGAGGGGCTGCGGGCACCCCTCACCACCCCCATGTGCCACATCCCCCCAAAACCAGGCCCAGGCAGCCCCCCAGAACCGGCCCAGGCAGCCCCCAAAACACACCCAGGCAGCCCCCAAAACAGGCCCAGGCGGCTGCCATCTGCCACGGGAGACCAGGGCTGCTGCCAGCAGCACCCACTCAGCCATGCCCACGCCAGTGGCACTGCCAGTGTGTGCCCCCCGACTCGCCAGGGCGGCCATGGAGGGGCTGCTGTGGCCACTCCTGAAGCCTGGTGACGTCACAGTCCGGCTGTGATGTCATAGATTTTGTGACATCATCAGGGTGGCCTTGCTGCCTCAGCAGCAGCCAGCTCTGCTGGTGGCACAATGGCAGCTCCCACCAGCACTGGGTTGGTGTCCCCTGTCCCAGCCCCCGCTGTCCCCAAAGGGCATCTGACCCCATCAGGGGTGAACACACCGGGTGACAAAGGAGCATGGGGCAGGGGAGACAAGTCCCCTGCGTCCCCACCCCGTGACTGTCTGTCCCCAGCCCCACCAGAGCCGCAGCTCCCGCAGTTTCCCACTGGGCAATTCCCAGGCGTCGTTTTCCTAATTAACAACGTGTGGCTTAAAAAGCACTTGTCAAGTCCCTGGCGTGTGTGAGACTGTGGGGGACAGGCTGGGGGGACACGTGGGGGACACAGGCAGGGGACACGGGCAGGAATTCGGATGCCCTGGGAGCAGGATCCAGCGGGTGAAGCAGCCACGCCACAGCGCCAGGGCTGGCACAGCCTCTCCCCATCCTCCTCTGGCAAAGGATGAGGGGGTTCCCTAAACCCCCCTGATCCCAGCTCAGCCAGGGCCCCCCTCTCTTCCCTCCTCCAGCAGCTTCCTCCTCCCAGGCTCCCCACCCATGACCCTGTGTCACCACTGCAGGGACTTTTAGGGACACGGGGACAGGCAGGGCACCACCCACCCCTCCGCATCCCGCAGATCCCCCACCCGCAGCTCACCCGGTGACTGGAAGATGCCAAGGGATGGGTCCTACGAGGGAGGAGCTGCTCCAGGGACTCGGCCCGAAGGCAGCGGGGACAAGGACAGGGACAGGGATGGGGACAGGGATGGGCTCGGCTCCTGCTCCCGCCGCTCTCCTCCCCTCAGTGACATTCCCGGCGGTGGCTCCGCCGCACGTTAGCGCATCCATCTCTCCCCAGCCTTCACCTCCCAGAAATATTGCAGTGCAGAGCCGGCTCCATCTGGCAGCGGCCCCCGCCTCCCCCCGCCACCGCTCGCGGGGAGATGCTGGAGCCGGATCCATCGCTCGGGCCCTGCACGGATCGGCCTCGCCGAGGGGCAGCAGGGACCCCACCGGCGATGGGGACCGGCTGGGGTGACCCCCGTGCCACACCGGGGACGGGCAGCGTGGCCTGGCCGAGGCAGGCGCCGCGGTGCCACGCGCGGGCCCCACGCTGGGGCTGCGGCAGCGGCTGAGCCCCGGCAAACTCGCCCCACTCGGGGCCCCTGGAGCCGCCACGGGCCCAGCGGGCTCCCAGGCGGGTTCCGGCACCACCCAGCACCCGGCTCTGCCAGTGCCGACCTGCTCCCGTGCCCTCACCGTGTCCCTCTCCGTGGCACGTGTCCCCTGGCACGCACCTCGGGGACGGAGCCGTCGCTGCCGCAGGCAGGGCCCTCGTCTGCATCCATCGCCTTCCTGCTGGAGGGAGGGAAGGGACACGGAGGATGGATTTTGGAGGAGGAAAGAGCTTCGTGCCTCAGCCAAACTCCCTGCTGTGCCTGCCTGGCACTGATGCCACCAGAGACATGATGGGGGTGGGCAGGGATCAGAGGTGGCAGCGCTGGGACACTCGGTCCCTCCACACAAGGACAATCAGTGGGATTGAGGAGCAGAGCCTGGGGTCACTGAGCCCGTCTCCCACAGGCCCCACACCCAAAAATGCAGCAGCCAGCCCTGCCCCTGCTCCCACCCTGCTCCCACCCTGCTCCCACCCTGCTCCCACCCTGCTCCCCACACTGTGCCTGGTCCTGGGCTCGCCTCAGCCTCACCCGCCCCAGCCGCACAGGGCAGCCCCAATTCCCGTGGGATGGATCCTGCTCATCCAGCCCCTGCGCAGTAACGCCAGATCCCTGCTCTCCTCCCTGGATGAATCCCCTTCCCAAAGTCACCCAGGGACCAGGATGGGGCTGCTCCTGCCCCGCTCTGCCCTGTGCCATCACTGGCCGTGGTGGAAGGGACAGCACAGGGACAGCACTGGGATCCCGCTCCTGCCCCCTCCGTGGGCCGTGTGCAGGCACAGTCCGGCCGAGGGCCCTCAGCACTGCCCAGCCACGAGGCAGCAGTTTGGGTTTTCATCTCCCTGCTCCCCTTTCATCTCCTCTCCCCGTTTCATGTCTCCACTTTCTTCTCCCTCCAAGCGCTGCGCATGCTGATGAGCCTCACGCCGGCGCCCACCCTCACGCTCACCGGCTGCTAATTAGGCTGTAATGGGTACACTGGGCCAGGGGTTTGTGGCTTGTCCCTGTCCCCATCTCTGTCCCCACATGGGCCAGCTCGGCCACTCACACTGTGCCATCTCCTTGGCCTCGGGCAGAATCCCATTGGTCCCCCCATGGGCCCATAAGTCTGATGCCAGGAACCAGGGCATCCACGGCTTCGCTGCCCTGAGACCTGGGGTGTGGCCACCCTCCACGGGCTGGGGGTCCCCTGGCCTGGGGACCGATGGCAAGGGAATGGGGACTTACCCAGAGCTGGCTCTGGTGTGCCACGGGCATCAGGTGAGGGTGGGCTCCTGGAGCACGGTGATCCCTGCAGGGCACCCACCGGCAAAACGAAGATGGCAGCAACAGAGGGAGCTGAACGGTGATGGAGGAAAGGGATGTGCTGTGCCAGGAGGATGCCCGGGAATCGGTGCCCAGCGTGGCAGCGGCACTGGCAGGGCCGGGGTGGGCCCTGCCTCCCCGCGGGCCGGCTCCAGCCCAGGTGCCATCTGCTCCGTGAGTGACAGTCGGAGGGTTCGGCAGCGGCAGCGCCGGGGGGACGCTCGCCACCGGTGGGGCCCCTCTGCCACGCGCCAGCCCCGGCACCTGCACTGGGGGAATGGGCACCACCGACGGCCCTGGCACAGCCCCGGTGGCCGGGCACGGCCAGCCCTTTGTCTGCGTGTGGGCACAGCCACAGCCACCACTGTCACCGTGTCCATGATGTGGCCGTGCCACCCTCGCCTACCATGCATGGCCAGCATGTGCTGGTGTGTGGCACCCAACGTCTGCCCGCACTCCTCAAACCAGGCAGGTGCTGACCCCCCGGGTTTGTGGGAACAGAGGAGATCCAGGACACGGCATTGGCCACAATGGATGAAACCACGAGCACCAGGTGATGGGATGTGGCTTCTGGGGACACCGTGTGCCCATTTGGGCTCCCTGGCCCAGCTGCTGCCCACCGAAAGGGCAGCAAGGATTTCTGAGTGCACAGACACTGTGGTGGGGACAGATTTGGGGGCCGGAGGGTGACAGAGCAGTGAGGAGTTGCCCGACAGACAAAGGCCTTGTTGGCTGCACGGTGGCACGGCCTGGCCTCGGCCACCGCCTCTGTGGGACCGGCATCCATGGAGGCTCAGTCCCCGTGTGCACCGGGGAGGGCGTGAGCGTGCAAGGGGGGGGTGTGGGTGTGCAAAAAGGGTGCCAAAGGCTCCGTGGGGCTGTGCCATGAGGTGCAGGGACGTTGGCGTGGCCGTGTGGCCACGGTGGTGCCAGCAGGTCCAAGTGCCACCTGCATGGGGACACACGGCCCTGCAGCCACCAGCCCTGCCCACGCCACACCTGCAGCCCCCGGTGTGGCCAAACTGGGCACTGCCACCAGCACCACCGTGCCCGGCCACAGCCCCCAGCCCGCGCCAGGCCCTCGGCACCGCAGCCATCGCCGCTCGGCTGCCGGCTGAGGGTGGGGACGGACCCGGGCGAGCCGCCGCGGCATTTTGCGGCGAGCCGCAGATGCCAGCTCCCAGCGAGGGTCCCCGTGGCATCTCCCCCCTCACCCCAGCGCCCGCCTGAGTCCCCGCCACGCTTGGCCCAGCCGGGATGGCCGGTTTTCCCGCTGGCTCCATTGTTCCTCCCGGCCCCGCCATCGCCTGCATCTCGCCCGGGTCCCATTTTGCGGCGTGTAGGCAGAGCTGGAGATTTGGAAGAGGTTTTTTTTTTTTTCTTCTTCTTCTTTTTTTTTTTTTTTTTTTTTTTAGAGTACAGAGTGACAGATGGCGAGTCCTCCTTCCCCAGAGAGACAAATCTCCCTGAATGCAAGCGCATGTCAATCATTAGCTCTCATGTGATAGCTCTCGCGCATGACGTGCCAACCATATGGCACTGGCAGCAGAGCTGGTACCCCCTTTGCTGGGTAGAGATGCCACTCTCGCCTCCTTTTGGATAGAGGACTGCAGGAGGCTGGAGCACCTCAAGGAGCCGCGTCCCGCTCCCAGAAGATGCTGGGAACAATGAAATAAGAATTCCTGCGGTCCGCCCGAAGGTGAGTTATGTAAGAAGTGGAGGGTTGGGAGGGCAGAGGAGGAAACTTGAATGGAGAAAAGGCAACTTCCATGTTGATTTTGTTTCTCCGCCACGTCTCGCCCTTTTTTCCCCCCATCTTTCGTTCTCCCCCGGCCCTCGGTTTTCCCACTCCCCGCGGGTCCCGTTGATGGGGTTTTCTCCCCCCGCCGGAGCCCCCCCAAAGCGGGGTTGTTGGGGTTTCGTCGCCCCCGGTTCCCCCCCCAGCCTGGGCGCGCCCGGGGTGCCGCGGTCCCGGTGGGACGGAGCGGGCAGCGGCGGCCGAGCGGCATCAACGAAATCAGCGCGGAGCCGCCGCGCCGCCGCCCCGGGGGGGCCCGACCTGGCGGAGCCGCCCCCCCGCTCCCCCGCGGCGCCCCCGGCCCCCGCCCCGGGCGGTGCCCCCCGCCCCGGCCCCGCCGAACCGCCCGGCCCCGGGGGCGCCCCCGGCAGCGCCGCCGCCTGCGGCCCCCGCGCCCCCCCAGGGGGGGCTCCGGCCGCCCCCGCCGCCCCCGCCGCCCCCCGGTTGGTGCAGCCGCATTTTACGGGCCGCCTTCCGGCGGCCGCGGGGAGCCCCGGGGCAGGGAGGGGGAGCCGGGCGCGGCTGACCGGGCCGGAGGGGGTACGGGGGGTACCTGGGGATGCGGGGGGGGCGGCGGCCTCGCCTCGACCCCCCCGGCCCCGGGACGGCGGTGGCGGAGCCGCGACCGGGGCCGCTCCGCGCCCGCGGCGGGGAAAAGTTGGAGGCGTCAAAGAGGGACCGGCGACACCGGGCCCGGCCCTCGGGGCACCGCGGGGGGGGCATCGGGCGGGCCGGGAGCGGGGGGGCGCAGGGGTTGTGCAGAGAAACGGGAGAGGGGCGCGGGCGGCGGCCGCGGGGAGCCGGGCGGTGGGGCTGAGGGGGGGGTCGGGCTAGGGGGGAATCGCCGCACCCCGAGACAGCCCCGGTGGCCCCGGGGTCGGGCAGCCGGGGCGGGGGGCAGCGGCGGGCGGCCCCGCGCCCAATTCGTTTTCGCCGGTCCCGGCGGGTGGGAGCGGGGCGGGGAGGGGGGGCGGGCGGCGGGGCCGCCGGTAACGCCTGGCTCTTTGCCCCCCGCTGCAGCCACCATGTTGACGCGACTTTTCAGCGAGCCCAGCCTGGTCCCCGAAGTCCCGAAATTCCCCGGTTGGGCCGAGGAGTGCGAGGAGGATGCCCGGAGCGAGAAGGAGGAGCGGGCGGGGAAGGGCTGCGCCCTCCCCGAGGAGCCGCCCGAGGGTTCGCTGGGAGAGAGCAAGGAGGAAGGGGAGCTAGGAGGGGACGAGGAGGAGGAGGAGGAGGAGGAGGAAGGCCTGGAGGAGGCGGAGGGCGAGCGGCCCAAGAAGCGCGGCCCCAAGAAGAGGAAGATGACGAAGGCGCGGCTGGAGCGGTCCAAGCTGCGGCGGCAGAAGGCGAACGCCCGGGAGAGGAACCGGATGCACGACCTGAACGCGGCCCTGGACAACCTGCGCAAGGTGGTTCCCTGCTACTCCAAAACGCAAAAACTCTCCAAAATCGAGACCCTCCGCTTGGCCAAGAACTACATCTGGGCTCTCTCCGAGATCCTGCGCTCGGGCAAGCGGCCCGACCTGGTCTCCTACGTGCAGACTCTGTGCAAGGGGCTGTCCCAGCCCACCACCAACCTGGTGGCCGGCTGCCTCCAGCTCAACTCCCGCAACTTCCTGACGGAGCAGGGCCAGGAGGGAGGTCGTTTCCACGGCCCCAACGCCGCCTCCTTCGCCGTGCACCCCTACCCCTACCCTTGCTCGCGGCTGGCCGCGGCGCCCTGCCCGCCCGCCGCCGGCCCCGGGCCACACGGGCTGAGGACACACGGCTACTGCGCCTCCGCCTACGAGAGCCTCTACGGCAACACCTCCCCCGACTACAACAGCTCGGAGTACGACGGGGGGCTCAGCCCCCCGCTCTGCATCAACGGCAACTTCTCCCTCAAGCAGGACTCTTCATCCCCCGACCACGAGAAAAGCTACCACTACTCTATGCACTACTCGGCGCTGCCCGGCTCCCGCCCCGCCGCTCATAACCTGGTCTTCGGGTCGGCGGGGATGCGCGGGGGGGTCCACTCCGAGAACATCTTCCCCTACGACATGCACCTCCCGCACGAGCGGGGCCCCATGTACGAGGAGCTCAACGCCTTCTTCCACAACTGACCCCCTCCCCGACACCCCTCCCCATCGCCGAGGTGGCGGGGAGGGGGGAAGACCACCCCCCACACCCCCCCCACCCGCGGCGGCCCCGCGGACCGGCCCCCGGGGCTCCGCCGTGGGCTTTGGTGCAATATGGGGACCCGGCCCCGGCGGCGGGTCCCCGCGCCCCGTGGGGACAAAGTGCTTTTTTGGGAGGATTTTCCCTTTTCCTTAAATTTTTTATTCTTGTCGATTTCGTTCTTTTTAAACCTTTCGTTATTTATTGCTATTTCTTTATTATTGAACGTAATTTATTTAGTTATTTTATTATTATCGCTATTATCATCGCTACTATTATAATAACGATTACAGCTATTATAACTATTATTATTATTATTATTATTATTATTATTATTATTATTATTATTATTTTCCCGGGGGAGACACCTCGCACGGGCCGACCCCCCCGTCCCGCCCACCGGAGCCCCCCCGGTACCCAGCACGACCCTTTGGGTCGAGCCGCTTCGTTTCATTTTTAATTCGTTTTAATTCAATTTTATATATCTATTTTTCAACTCCCCCCCACCCTCCCTCCCACCCCCATTTTGGCCGTTTCTCCCCTCCCCCCCCCCACCCCCGACCCCCCCGCACCCCCCCGGCATTGGACACCCGCTGCCCCGGCCCGTGGGAGCGAGAGGAGCCCGCGCTGCGGCGCGGAGCGAAACTTTCCGAAGCAATAAAGAGGCGCAGGGAGGAACGAACCCCAATTTCTATCTATGCAAGAGGCCCGGCCCGGCGGACGCTCCGAGATGCACTTTGCTTTGGGGGGGCCCCGGCCCCGCTCCCCGCCCCGGGAGCTCCTCGCAGCGCGTGTGTCAGGACGTTTTTTACCTGTTTTAAAAACTTGAAACGGAAAAAAAAAACAAAAAAAAAAAAGGAAAAAAAGAATGATAATAATTTAAAAAAAAAAAAAAATGATCCCCCCCCGCGGAGCCGCCCCGGTTTTCCCGAGCTGGCGGAGCCGGGAAGCGCAGCCCGCAGCTATGCAAGCGGGGCTCCGGGGGGGCTGGAGGGGCTGCGTCCCCCCCGTGGCGCCCGGCCCGGGGGTCTCCGTCCCGGTTTGCCGCATTCCTTCAGCCGGGACACGCCGGGAAGCCGATAATGCTTTTTTTTTTTTTTTGTTGGGTTTTCTTTGTTTTTTGGGATTATTTTTTTTGTCGGAACCTGCCCGCACCACCTTCGAGAAACCAGCATTTTTAGAGACCAGGGAAGAGGAGAGGAGGAGGATTTCTGAGAAATGTTTTGAAAACGAAAAAAAAAAAAAAAAAGAAAAAAAAAAAGAAAAAATGGGGGGAAAAAAGGAAAGAAAAAAGAAAAAAGTTTTGGGGAAAAAAAAAAAAAAAAAGGAAAAAAAAAAGAAAAAATGGGGGGAAAAAAAGGAAAGAAAAAAGTTTTGGGGAAAAAAAAACTAAAACGGGGAAAAAAACAAAAAAAAAAAAAAGGGAAAAAGAAACAAAAACCCACAAACCGTTGTAGCAAAGGGGACCCGCTGCCCGACACCAGAAGTGCTTTCGTGTTTCCGTTCCGTTTCATTTCGATTAATAAATATTTATGGCCAACGATATGCAAGACCCCCCCGCGCCGGGCGCCGCTCCCGCTCCCCGGTCCCGGTTCCCGGTCCCCGTCCCCGCCGCCCGGACACTGCTCGGCGGCGGCGGAGCGCGGGGCGCGGGGCCGGGGGGCCCGGCCGTTCTGCATGCACCGGCCCCCTCCCCTCCCTCCCGGGGCCGCCCCCCCCCGGCCCCGCTGGACGCTCGTCGCCCGGTCCCGGCCCCGCCAGGACTCGTCGGCCGTGACGAGCCGCCGCCGGTGCGATCGCGGCGAGGCTGTAATTACCGAGCGTCCTTCGACGGCGATTAATAAATATTCAATGTTGACTCCGCCGCCTTCGCCGCTTTCCTTCCGCCCCGGGGGCACCGGGGGCACCGGGCCGATCCCCCCCCTCCGCCCCCGGCGGTGCCACCGCCGCTCCCGGCGCCCGAATGCGCGGCCCGCGGGGCGGCGGCGCTGATATAACGTGGCTCTGCCCCACGGGTGTCCCCCCCGGGACCGGAGAGGCGGTGTCCCCCCCTCACCAATAAAGGCACCGGGAGCCGGAGCGGCGGCCCGGCTCGGTCCGCCGGCGCTGACACCGCTCCGGTCCCCTGGGAGCGGCAGCTCGGAGCTTGGTGCCCGGGGCTGGCACCGGGCCGCGGTGCCGGTGGCCTCGGGAAGGGTGCGCCGTGGCCGTAGCCAAGGCCGGGTTCCTCGGCGGCGGCCCCGGGAAGCCGATGGGCTCCCGGCGCGATGCCCGGGGCTTGTGCCGGTTCCCGGTGCTGCTTCCCGATGGAGCCTCGGCTCGGTGCCCGGTGCCAGTGCCAATGCCGATGCTGGTGCCTGCTGGAGCCCCGTGAGCCCCGGCGAGGTGCCGGTGCCAGTGCCGATGTTTGTGTCGGTGCCCGGCGCCGGTGCCCGTGGGAGCTTCAGAAACTCCCGTGCCGGTGCAGGGAGCCGGTGTCCACGGGAGCTCGGGGAGCCCCTATGCGGTGCCAGTGCCGGTGCCCGATGCCCGGTGCCGTTCGCGGCACCCGGTGCCAGTGCCGGTGCTGCTGCCCGGTGCCGGTGCCCAGGAGCCCGGCGCGGCGCCGGTGCCCGGAGCGGAGCTGTCCGCATCGGCGGTGCTGAACGGGCGCCGGGGCCGCTTAACGGCCGTCGGTTTATTCACCGTCCGCATCACCGGCGCTCACCGCCGCCCGACGGCCGCCGGCACCGGGCAGGGTCGGGCACTGGGATCCCGGTCTCGCCGGCCACGCGGGCCGTGGGGGCCGGTTCCCCGCGGGATCATCGTGCGCCGAGGCCACACAGGGACTGCGGGGACGGAGCCACCGGTTTCCTCCCGGGAGAGGTGACCGACACCCGGGCCTCGCAGCCCCGCAGCTTTTGGGGATGAACCGGGCCGGTTTAGGGTCGGGCCGTGACTGCAAACTGGGGCCGGATCCAGCGCAGCCCCGACGTGCTGGGCCCGGTCCCAGAGCCACCGGTAGCGAGGAGTTGGGCCCGTGCCGGGGAGCGGATCCGCCACGGCCCCACGAGCCGCTGCAGCGGTCCCCGATCCCCCGGCCGGGCCCCGGCACTCGCCGCTCTCCGCTAAGCAGCGGATCCTCTTCCGACGGCTCTGGCCCCAGCATCCTCCCGGGACTCGTTTCTCCCGGGAAAAAGCCCCGGGGGCACCCGGGGGGAATCGATGGGGCCGGACGGAGGCTCCGCGGGGCCGAGGCTGTCGTTGTGCGGCCCTTCTGCCGTCACCCGCAACCAGCGGCACCGGGGCCGCGGCCCGGAGCAGCGGCGGCGAAGGGCGGATGCCCCCGCGGAGGGGAGGAGGGGGACGAGGGGGCCGGGGGCTGCGGGGGGGCCGCCGACATCTGCTCCCGGGGCCGGCTATGCCAGGGGTGCCTGCCCCGGTGGCGGAGCTGCGGTTTGTGTTCAATTGTCGGGATTTTTGTTTCCCCGGTGCCCGCCCGGCCCCGCCGAAGATGCGGGAACCCGCCCGGCTGCTCCGGCAAGGCCCGGCCCCGCAATGCGGCCCCGCACTCGCTGCACGGCCCCGGGGTAAAGCTCCGGAGAGCAGCTCCGGTGCAAAGCTCCGGTGGGAGGTTTTGGTGCACGGTCCCGGTGAACGGTTTCGTTGCGAAGCTCCGGTGCCCGGCCTCGGTACAAGGTTCCGGTGCCCGCTCCTGGTGCCCGGCTCCGAAACACAGCCTCGGTATAAGGCTCCGGTGCCCAGCCCGGTTCACAGCTCCGGTGCCTGGTTCGGTGCCCAGCCCATCCGCCCGGCGGCCCCGGTGCCCGGCTGCTCTCGGGGAAGGAAGCGGGAGGTCGGGAGCTGCCGCCCCGCCGGGCTCACCGAGTGTTTCGTGTGACCGTGCGATCGAATTCACCTCGGGTGGGTTGGAGGGTCCGGGGAGCTGCCGGGACCCCGCTCGGCTGCGCCGGGGGGAGCGGAGCTCGGCCAGCACCGAGGGGACCTCGCGGTGGCGGCTCGCCCGGACACAGCCCCGCTATTTCAAAGCAGGATGAGATGGGGGTGAGTGTCTCCCCCCCTCACCACCCCCGGTGCCCGCGGTGCCCCCGGTGCCCCTGGCCCGGCCCCTCTCCGGGCCCGGCGGAGCGCGGCGGGGGCGCGGGGCGAGCGCCAGCTCCGGGTCGCCGCTGCCACCGGCGAGTGCCAGCCGGGGGGGGGGAGGAGGAGTCATTGCTTCAGTTTAAATTTCATGGCATCTGTTCATTATTATACAGTGCGGATTTTTATATGGACAGCTAAATTAAAGACAGATTTCTGCCAAAATTGCAGATACCATAAAAAACCGGAGGCTCCCGGCGCCCGGCGCTCGCCGTGCTGCGGAGGCGGCCCCGCTCCGGGGGCCGGGGGCTGCCCGGGGGTCGGGAGGGATGTGGGGGACAGGGAGGGGTGTGGAGGTCAGGAGGGGGGCTGCCCCCGTTTTTGTGTGGTGGGGAGTCCAGGACGGTGTCCCCCGTGAGGGAGCGGGGGGTCCCGGCGGTCCCCGGAGCCGCGGCCGGGGCGGGCCGGGCTGGCAACGATCCCCGCCGCCCCGGGGGCTGCAGAGCCGCCCCCTCCCCCGCCCGGTCTGCCAGGCTCCATCGCAGAGGAGTTAAAACAAGGACATCTGTGCCTGGAATCGCTGCGAAGCTCCGAACCTGCCAGCGCCTGCTGGCACCGGCCGCCGGCGGAGGCGGCTTCTCCGGAATGCGGCACCGCCGTCAGCTCCGCCCGCGGCCCCGGCCCGGCCTCGAGGGCTGCGGGACCAGGAGGGCCTTGGCCAGGATGGACAGTGTCCCCACCTGTGTCTGTCCCCATCGTGTCCCCAACAGTCGCAGCCCCGTAGGGGTCGTGTCTTTCCCCCCCATTTACCCCCTGCCCCACTGAGCTCTGTCCCCCATGCCCACACTGGGTACGGGTGGTGGGATTCAGCGAGGGGGTGAGGAGAGGGCCCTGCACTCCACCGGGGCACGGGCACACGGGCAGGGCTGGCAGGGGACAGAGCAATGAGGGGCAGGTGGTACCCAAGGGAAGGGCAGGACTGGGGGCGCCTGGGGGGCCGGGGCTCTGTGAGCAGCCCGGGATCTGCATCCCTAAGGTTTGTGGGAAGGTGGGAACCTGACCCCCTGCCCCTCCGGGGCTTCAAGGGGAGAAAACGGGCAAAACCCAAGCAGGGGCAGAGGGGGAGGTTGGATCCAGCAGACACCAGGCCAGCTCTGGCTGGGAACACTGGAGAGCAGGTGGTGCCCACCTGAGCACTCCACAGCAGCCCGGCCCCCTTCCCTTCCCTCCCCTTCCCTCCCCTTCCCTTCCCTTCCCTTCCCTTCCCTTCCCTTCCCTTCCCTTCCCTTCCCTTCCCTTCCCTTCCCTTCCCTTCCCTTCCCTTCCCTTCCCTTCCCACCCATCCTGGGCTCCAGCCCATCCCCACAGCCCCTCTGAATCCCCGGGCTCGGGATCCGACCCTGTCCCGGTGCCCCCGGGCCGGGGTCCCGCTCCCCCCTCTCGGTGGCAGCCGGTGCCTCATTTCATATGGGAAATGTCCATTTTGTTGCTACTTAAAAGCTGATTTACGGCGGCTGCATCCCAGCCCTGCCTTGGCCTGCGTTCATCCCATAATCTGCCCATTTCTCTTGGCAGCTCTGTCTCTGTGCCTGGGCTCGCCGGAGTCTGTGCCGGGCAGAGGGAGCCTCCGGGCCCTTCCTGTGGCCTCCGGGCCTCGGCCACGCTCCCCGGTGCTGCTGCTGGCAGCCGGATCCCATCTGCCTGGAGCGCATCCCGATGCTCCCGAGACGGCAGCACCTCTGGGATGGAGGGATCAACAGCCCCAAAACACTTTTTCTGGGGCTGGAGGGCTGGAGGGAACACGAGCAGAGGTTGTGGACAGCACATGGGTGGCTTCACATCGCCCTGGACCCCCCTTCCATGCACCTGCACTCCAGGATGGGGCGATTGGATCCATCAGGACCTGGCAGGACAGGGTGGGCACACCTGGGCACGGTGGCAGCAGCAGCAGGGCCTGAGCCGAGGTCCTGGCGCCGGTGATGAGCAGTGTCCCGGCTGTCCCGGCTGTCCCAGCCCTCCCGCACGCTCCTAATTAAATTTTACCCGACTATAAATCTTTTCGTTAAATGTAATTGAAAAGCACACCTTTGGAATCATCACATTAACCCGGCAGCGGCGTTATCAGAGCGATTAAAGCCTTCCCCAAGTTAGCGCCGGGCAGGGCGGCAGGATTGTGCTGTAATCCCGGGAAAGCAAACAAGTTCTGAGCAAAACTAATTACATTTAGAGCAGCTGTGATAATAATCCTAATTCAACCCCATTTGGTGCCTAAAATCCGGCAATCCGGCAGCGAAAGCTGGGGCCGGGGGGTGGGGGGTGGCTGTGGCCCAGCTCTGCCCTCCAGGTCGTTCTTTCACGACAGAGGTGACAAAACTGGGCATCTCTGGGGGATCCCCGGGGAGCCATGGGATCGTGTGACCCCTCGGGGCCGGGGTCCAGGGGGATGTCCCCTCCCTCGGCCACCAAACCCGCGCTGCCCATCGCCCCGCCTGACCCCGCCACCCCTCCGGCGCCGCGTGCCGTGGCTGTGCCCCGGTGCCCGGGCGGTGGCACGGTGCCCAAGCCCCCCCTGCCGTCCCCGGGGACAGGGGGATCGGGCGGCCGCAGCTGGCGCACGGAGCCGTAATGGCCACGGCTGGGCTGGCACGGCGGCCCCGCGCCTGCGGGCACGCGGGCAGGAGCAGCTTGTGCGCCGTTTGTCCTTGACGAGTCCCCGCGTGGCCGCCCCTGCCTGGCGCTGCCACCCCGGCACAAAGCCCCCCGCCACCGCCTCCGCGACCCCCGGCTCGTCACGCGTGTGACACCGCCACCAGCGCCGCGAGCCGGCCAGGGCGCCCCGGTGTGCGGCTCCGCTTGGAAGCCAACCCTCTCTGTTGGCATCTGCGGTGGTGGGCACGGCGTTGGCACCGCCGGCACCGTGGTCACTGTCACCGCCAGCCCCGCCGGGTGCGACATTGCCACCCGGGCCGTTACCTCGGGGAACGTTCGCTACAAAACGTTCACTTGAGCTTTGCTTTTTTTTTTTTGCTTTTTTTTTTTTTTTTTCTCTTTTTTATTAAAGTTGCCAAAAATTTGTGTTAGCTAATGGCTTCTTAATTCCGCCGAAACCGAGGGAAGGAAAATGATGCCATTCATCTTGTATTGGTTTGAAATCACGTCTGACAACTAATCGATCATACTGTGGGACATTAACTCCTTTGGATGGGGGCCCAAGCGCTCTCGCAGCTCCTCGCTCCCGCGCTGGATCCATTTAACTACTTTACTGCTGGTATTTTGGCACGTGGCTCCGCGGGCTGGTTCCTCTCCGGTTGGTGCCGCTGAATTATTTGCCTTTCTCCGGATACAGCTGGCACGGAGCGCCCGCAGCTTCCCCCGCCCCTCCGCCGGCGCCCTTCACCCGACCTTGGCCCCGCCGCCCCCCCGAGGGGTGCGCGCCCCCCCTTTCCCATGGGTCCCCCCCCCCCCCATTTTGGGCACGGCCCGGGGATTTTTTCCAGGTGTGAGCAGCCAGGGATGTCTGTGAGGTCTCGGGGATACCATGGGGGGTGGCTTTGTTCGCTGGCCCTGTGGTGACCCCAGGTGACCCGTGCCTCAGTTTCCCCATCTCTCCGCGGGGATGTCCCCCAGTGTGGTCACGGGGACAGATGGGGGCGGGGGGGGGGGGGATGGTGGCACCTCGCAGCCATGAGGGAACAGGGGGTGACACCACCCCTGATGTCACTCCCCACCCCAGTGAGTGCTGTCACTGCCATGCCCCAGGAGCCCAGTGACACCAGAGAGGTTTTTGGGGACAGCGATGGTGGCCCTGGGCTGTGCCACCCCCTGTGCGGGGACCCCCAGGAACATCTGAGGGTGCTGGGGACACCCCCATCCCCAGGACAAGGGGGGTTGGACCCTGTCCCCCTCCATCCACTGCCATGGAGGGAGGGATGAGGGCATCATGATGGGGAAGGACCTGGAGGGACAACAGGGACCCCAGGATGACCCAAGGGGACTCAGGGCACACCAGGAGCCCCCAGGCACAGCCTGGGCAGGGGCTTTATATACCCAGAGTGGGCGGGACCAACTCCAGAGGAGGCTGTGATTGGCCAGCAGCACCAGCCCTGGCAGGGGATTGGCTGCCAGCACAAACCCAGGGCGGCGATTGGCTGAGGCCTGTGCCCATCCCAGGTGTCCGGGTGGTCCTTGGTGGCCCCCCAGTGACAGGGGACACGTGAATGTCCCGGGGACCCCCCCATAGTCCCAGCCCTGTCCCGGGGGACACAGCCTGACCCCGGGGTCACGGCCCCATGCCCCCCTCCAGGCTCTGGGTGGCACCAAGGGGTCACAGAAGGGTCTGTCCCCTCTCTAGGGGGCAGCATAGGGACAGAGTCCCGCCACTGATGGCTCCTGGCTGAGGAAAGCCACCATGTCCGTCTGTCTGTCTAATCCTGTGTGCCCGCCTGTCCAGACAAGCACTTCCCACCTGGCCACCCTTCTGTCTGTCCCCGTCCTGCATGTCACCTGTCCATTCATCTGCCCACCCCATGTGTCTGTCTGTCCATCCATCCATCCATCCATCCCTCCTTTATCCATCCATCCCTCCCTCCCTCCCTCCCTCCATCCATCCCTCCCTCCATCCATGGATCCATCCATCCATTATCCATCCCTCCATCCCTCCCTCCCTCCCTCCCTCCATCCTCCCTCCCTCCTCCTCCCTCCTCCTCCATCCCCTCCATCATCCATCCCCATCCACGCATCCTTATCCATCCTCCCATCCATCCCTCCATCCATCCATCCATCCCTTATCCATCCATCCATCCATCCATCCATCCATCATCCATCCATCTCTCCATCCATCCCTCCATCCATCCATCCATCCCTTATCCATCCATCCATCCATCCATCCATCCATCCATCCATCCATCCATCATCCATCCATCTCTCCATCCATCCCTCCATCCCTCCATCCATCTCTCCATCCCTTATCCATCCATCCACACTCGTGCACATCCCTGTGTGGGTGGAGCCAAGCAGGGTGTGGCAGGGATGGGAGGAGCCAGCAAGGAGGGGCGGTGGGGTCTCCTTGGGGGCAGGATTTGCTCTACGTGCCCATCTCCTTCATCACTCCCTTCATCTCCTTCATCCTCATCATCCTCATCATCCTCATAGTCCCCTTCATCCCATTACTTCCCATTATCCCTTTCATCTCCTTCATCCCCGTGACCTCCATCATCCCCTTCATCCCTCACCATCCCCTTCATCCTCATCCTCCCCATCACCCCTTCCCTCCCATCCTCTCCATCATCCCCTTCATCCCCATCACCCTCATCATCCTCATCATCACCTTCAACCCTATCACCCCATCACAACCTTCATCCCCGCCATCACCTTCTTCTTCATCATCACCTTCAACCCCATCTTCCCCATCACTGCCTTCATCTCCATTATCCCCATCTTCCCCTTCATCCCCAATGTTTCCTTCATCCTCATCGTCTCCATCACACCCATCACCCCATCATCCTCATCATCCCCATCACCTCCATCATCCTCATCATCCCCATCACCTCCATCATCCTCATCATCCCCTTCATCCCTATCACCCCCTTCATCCCTATCACACCATCATCTCCCTTATCATCTTCATCCCCATCATTCCCTTCACCCTATCACTCCCATTTTCCCCATAACCCCCAACATCTTCATTATCCCCTTCATCCTCATCACCCCATCACCTCCATTATTCCCTTCATCCGCATCCTCATCCTCATCCCACTCATCCCCTTCACTCCATCACTGCAATCATTCCTTTCATTCCCATCATCTCCTTCACCCCAGCATCCCCATCACCACCATTGTTCCCATTATCCCCTTCATCCCCAGCCCCCCATCACCCCAATCATCCCCTTTCATCCCCATCCTCCTCCTCACCTCCGTCATCCCCTTCATCCGCATCCTCATCCTCATCCCACTCATCCCCTTCACTCCATCACTGCAATCATTCCCTTCGTTCCCATCATCTCCTTTACCCCATCACCACCATCATTCCCATCACCACCATCATTCCCATTATCCCCTTCATCCCCCATTCCCCCCTCACTTCCATCATCCCCATCCCCATCATCATCATCCCAATCATCCCCTTCATCCCCATCCTCCTCCTCACCTCCATCATCCGCTTCATGCCCATCCTCCCCATCATCCCAATCACCCCCTTCACTCCATCACTGCAATCATTCTCTTCATCCCCATCCTCCCCATCCTCCTCACCTCTATCATCCCCATCATCCCCTTCATCCCCATCCTCCTCCTCACCTCCATCACCTACACCATCCCCTTCACCCCATCACTCTCTTCATCCCCATCCTCCTCCTCATCCCCATCACCCCAATCATTCCCCTCATCCCAATCCCCCCAGCACCCCCATCATCCCCACCATCCCCTTCACTCCATCACTCCCACCATCCTCTTCATCCCCATCCTCCTCCTCACCTCCATCACCCCCACCATCCCCTTCACCCCATCACTCCCACCATCCCATCACCCCCATCCTCCCCATCACCCCAACCCTTCCCTCCATCCCCTTCACCCCCACCCTCCCCACCCTCCCCACCACCCTCCTCACCCTCCCTCCTCCACTCTCCACCGATGAAGACGCAGACCCCGAGCGTATGTCAGGAATCAGTGCCTGTCGCAGGCGCCTAATCTGTTTTTCTAAGCCGCCCACGAGCAGCACGTTTGCCGAATTAGGCCGACAGCTGCTACGGGTCCTTCTCCCCCTCCGCGCCCGCTCCGCGCCGCCTGCCGCAGATGCCGGGGCCGGGAGCGGCGGGTACCGGCACCGCGCCGTGGCCTCGCGCCTCCCGCCGCTCCGCTCCGCGCCGGCACGCGGACCCCGGCACACGAGGCCCGGACCCTCCCCGGGACACACACCCCACCCACCTCCCGTCCCCCGGGAGCGCCGCGCGGAGCACACGCGTGTGCATCCACCTCTTTTTTTTTTTTTTTTTCCCCTATTTTTTTTTCCCGATTTTTTTTTTTTTTTTGGATAGCAGTAGAATGCAATATGCAAATGAGATGGTTATTACCGCAATGTTCGTCAAGCTGAGCTGAGAAGACATTAATAGCCTGATGAATATGCATGTGAATTTGTTAATTAAGTTAATTATTCTGCTGAAAATGCATTCGTCTTCCAAGGACATTTTCCCAATGATTTTTACATGCTTCAGTCATTAGTCATGCTGTATTTTATCAAGGAAATGAGTTTGCTTAAGTTGCAAAATAAAAAAAAAAAATAAAAAAAAAAGGGAAAAGGGGTGAAAGAAAGCAGGAAAACAGGAAAAAAAAAAGAGGAGGAAATAAAAAAACGAACAAAAAAGGCGGAAAAATGGAAGAGAAGCAATAAACGGAAAACAAAGCGCAGAGCAGGGCAGGAACTGCAGCTCTAGGGGAAACTTTGGGGAAGAAGCAGGGCTGCAGGTGGGTGCAGGTGGGTGCATCCCCCTCGCCCCCCCCCCCCTTCCCCTCTGATGACAAACTTTTTTTTTTCTTTTCCCTTTTTTTTTTTTTTCCAGTGCCAAATTTCCAACACATTAATTAATTGTTGTAGCCAATTAACTGTAGTTGTGCAAATGAGTTTAGCACTAATTACCATGCAGTGCCTGTAATCACATAAAAAACTTGCTGAGAGGTGGAGGGAGCGGAGGGGGGGGAGCGGGCGCTGTGGCGGGGGGGACACGGCGGGGGGACACGGCGGGGTCCCGGCTCCCGGTGGCCCCCGGTGGCCCCCGGTGTCCCCCGGTGTCGCGGTGCTTGGCTGGGGCTGGGAGCAGGTGACGGCGACAGCGGTGTCACCAGGGCTGGCCGGGAGGACACGGAGGGAGTGGCCGCGCTCGGGGTCACGCGGGGGCAGGTGGCAGCTCCCGTGCCGTGCCGTGCCGTGCCGTGCCATCCCGTGCAGAGCGGAGCCGTTCCCTGCCAGGCAGCAGAAAGGAGGGGGACACGTGGCACCGAGGGGATGCCCGCGGTGAGAGCCCATCCTGCTTCTCAGTGCCCGGCCGCGTCCCCTCTGCCCACCTGGTGGCATTCTGGGACACGTGGGGACCCTCTTGTCCCCCTGATCAGAGCTGGAGTGGCCAGGCTGGCGCTGAACCCCCAGGGACCCTCAGCGCTGGGCTGGCACCGCCCGGCCGGGCCAGGGGGTGGCCGGGGCCGTGTCCTCTCCAGCAGCCGGGCTGGCAGCCGGCGGGCACCGGGGACGGGCTGGCTCCCTGCCCGGCCGGAGGATTAGCCGTGCCATGGATACGAGCTCCGCAGGGAACGCTGTGCTGCAGGCCTGGGGCTCCGGTGGCACGGCACGGCACGGCACGGCGCGGTGGCATGACATGATACGGCGTGATGTGGCACGGTGCAGCCTGGCATCACCCGCTGGGGCACCGCCCGTGGTGGCGCTGCCTGCGCCATGCCGGGCACTGCCCCCCGCCCGTGCCCGGCCCGGTGGGCTCCCGCAGCCTCCCCCGCCGCCCCCCGCCCGGGAGGCAGAGAGTTAACGCGGGACCCGCCGCGCTATAAATTTTGCATCGTGCGGGGCTGGGGGGAGCTGGGCGGGAGCCAGGGGCGTCTCTAGGTAACAATAAACACCCGGGCAGGAGCAGCTGGTGCCCCGACCGCCTCTGCATCACAATGCCGGAATCACGCTAATCAACCGCCCGCACCGCGCCCGCACCGCGCCCGCACCGCCCGGGCACCGCGAGGGGCTGGCCATGGTGAGGGCCTGGCTGTGCTGAGGGTCCGGCCATGGTGAGGGCCTGGCCATGGTGAGGGCCTGGTCATGGTGAAGGTTTGACTGGTGAGGATGTGACCATGGCTGGGATTTGGCCATGGGGAGGGTCTGGCTATGGCAAGGGGCTGGTCAGGGTGAGGGTCTGGCCAGGACAAGGGGCTGGCTCTGGCGATGGTCCAGCCATGCTGGGGGTTCTGCTGTGGCAAAGAGGTGGCCAGGGTGAAGGACTGGCTGTGGGGAGGGTCCGGCCATGGTGAGGGTCCGGCCATGGTGAGGGTCCGGCCAGGGTGAGGGTCCGGCCAGGGTGAGGGTCCGGCCAGGGTGAGGGTCCGGCCACAATGAGGGTCCGGCCACAATGAGGGTCCAGCCATGGTGAGGGTCTGGCCACTATGAGGGTCTGGCCATGGTGAGGGTCCGGCCATGGTGAGGGTCTGGCCATGGTGAGGGTCCGGCCAGGGTGAGGGTCTGGCCATGGTGAGGGTCCGGCCAGGGTGAGGGTCCGGCCAGGGTGAGGGTCCGGCCAGGGTGAGGGTCCGGCCACAATGAGGGGTCCAGCCATGGTGAGGTCGAGCCATGGTGGTCTGGCCATGGTGAGGGTCTGGCCATTCAGGTGAGGGGTCAGGACCGCGGTGATGGTCTGGCCATGTGAGGTCTGGCCATGGTGAGGTCTGGCAGCCATGAGTGAAGTCGGTTGATGATGGTCTGGCCACATGGTGAGGGTCTGGCCATGGTGAGGGTCTGGCCATGGTGAGGGTCTGGCCATGGTGAGGGTCCGGACACGGTGATGGTCTGGCCAGGGTGAGGGTCTGGTCAGGGTGATGGTCTGGCCATGGTGAGGGTCTGGCCATGGTGAGGGTCTGGCCATGGTGAGGGTCCGGCCATGGTGAGGGTGTGGCCATGGTGAGGGCCACCCCCAGGACTCACATGCCACCAGTACTCACCTCGGAGAAGGGCCGGTGGCACAGGCCCCGTCTGCTCACGGCAGAGCAGCCAGGGATGCCAGACAAGAAGGGCCCGACCCCTCCAGCCATGGCCGCTGTCCCCGGTGTCACAGGGCTCTGGTGACACCAGACTTCCCTGGAAAACACCGATGCCATCATGTGCCACCATCACCCTGGCACCGCGGTGGCACCGTGGCTGGTGGCCCCAGCACTGGGGAGCCAGCCCAGGGCCACGGCACAGCCAGGCTGGGACCCCCAGCATCCTCCCATCCCCCCACACATGGCCGGTGGCTTCAAGGGCCTGGAGTTTGGCCACCACCTTTCCACCTCCCACGTGCCAACGGCTGGGATCTGTGGGGGCTGTGCCCCCCTGTGATGCACCCCCCGTTCCTCTGGGCAGGCTGGGGGTGCACGGGGCCATGGTGGCCGAGGGGGCTTCATGGCAGCGGTGGCCAAGGCGCGGTGGCCTCGGTGTTGTGGTGGCTGTAGTGGCCGTGGGGCTCTGTTCGCCGCGGTGGCTGTGGGGGTGTGGTGGCAGTGGTGGCCGCCGGGGTGTGGTGGCAGTGGTGGCTGAGGGGGTTTGGTGGCAGTGGGAGTGTGGTGGCAGTGGTGGCTGTGGGGGTTTGGTGGCAGTGGTGGCCGCCGGGGTTTGGTGGCTGTAGGGGTGTGGTGACAGCGGTGGCCGCAGGGGTGTGGTGGCAGTGGTGGCCGCCGGGGTTTGGTGGCTGTAGGGGTGTGGTGACAGCGGTGGCCGCCGTCCCCGCTGGCTGCCGCCTGCATTCCAGCGCAGGAGGCAGCTGTGCCACCCCCCAGTGCCACTAAATATTAATGCTGCCCTACATTGCGCCGCGGCACCTGCCACGGGCGAGCCCCGCCGGCCCTGGCGGGGCTGGGCAGCTGCCCCGGCACCCCCGCCCGGCCGGGCCCCCCGGGGCTGTGCCAGAAGGTGGGGAGGACACGCCAGACCCAGCTGTGTCCCCTCCCCAGAGCCAGGCGGGAGGGACAAAACAACGATAGGGGCAAGGGGAGCACCGAGAGCCCTCGCGGCGGGGGGACAGAGGGGTTGAGACCCTCCCAAGTGCCCGCCGTGACCCGAGGATCCCCCCAAGAGCAGATTTGGGGCAGGATTTGCTGGCAAAAGCGGCGGCGAGCGGCTTTTCCTCCTCCACCACCGTCGCCAGCCGCGGCTGAGGACGTGCCGCTCGTCACACGAGTGCCAGGCGGTGGCGGGGGGTGGCCCCGGCGCCCGCCTTGAGCCCCAGCCAAAAGTCCAGAGCCGAAAAGTAGGGGGTGATTGATGGCAGCGTTTGGCGCGTAAGGGCACCCGGCGGCCCAATCCTCCCGCGGCCCCAATTCCTCCCCTGCCCCTATTCAGAGATCATGTTGTCTCATGTTGGTCCCAGAGGCGCCATTAATTAAAAATACATCCAATTAAATGGCAGGTGAAAGCGTGCAGGCACGGCCCCCCCGCGCCTTGGCTCAGCTGCGCCGGTGGCAGCGGGGAGGGCGATGTGCCCGCCCGGGGTGCGGTGCCAGCTCCGTGTCCCCGCTGCCACCGCGGGCGCGGCAGGGCCCTGTCCCCATCCGGGTGCCCGCTGTGCTCGCTGGGGTGCTGGGGTGCGGTCACCCCGCCTGTCCTCCACCCACAGGCCGGGCATGGCGGGTGGCACGCGGTGGCAGCGCGAGGGGAATGTCCCCAAAACCGAGGTGCGCTCAGCCCTGGCTCGGCGGAACGGCGCGGGAGCGCTGGCACTGCCACCGCCTCGGCACGGGGACGGGGACACGGGGACGCAGCGTCCCTGGGAGGTGGCACCGGGGGCACTCGGGGCTGGGGAAGCCCCCGGGCCCGGCGGTTCCCGTTAATTGGAGCCGCTAATGGCGGGCGCTTCCCGCTCCGGGTGCTGGCAGGAGGCACCAGCTGTGCCACCGCCCGCGCCGCCGTTTTAATCAAGCTGCCAGTGCAGGGGGGACGGGGCCAGGTGGCCCCATGGCACAGGGACTGTGCCACCCCCCTGCCATCCCCCCCGGGCCCTGCCCAAGGGATTTGCACCCCATCCATGCCTGTGCCACCGCCCGTGCCCTCGAAATGCGGCGTCTTGATGGCACGGGATGGGAAATGCGGGATGCCATGGGATGGATGAAACTAGGGGGGCTCACACCCCCATCCTTCCCCCCAAAACCCAGCCCCAACACCTCCTCCATCCCCCAGCCGCGGCCTCAAACACCTCCGAGGGGTTTTTCTGGGTGGTTTTATTCTTCTCAACGCTTTTCTTCTTCCCCCCCCCCCCCCCCGTCCAAATGCCAGGGAAAGGTGTGAACGGATTTTTGGAAGGAAACGTCTAAATTGGATGAAAAACCTTTAATGCCGACAGCCGGAGCAGCTGGAAGGACAAATATAGCCGGAGAGGAGGAGGAGGAGGAGGACGGGGACGCGGTGGGAGGTGGTGGCCGTGCCGAGAGCGACACCTGGTGACAGTCACCCCCCCGGACACGTGTGAACACGCGTGTGCCACCGCAGGTGCGTGGCACCCCTGTCACACGCGTGTGCGCCGGGACAGCCACCCGGGACGTGCGACGCCTGCTCCAGGTGGAGATTCCCACAGGATCGCGTGGGATGCGGGTGTCCCGCGGTGATCCGCTCCAGGGGAAGGCCCCGTCCTCCTCCTCCTCCTCCTCAGCATTCCATCTCCATCCCCATTCCCGGAGCAGGCGCTGGGCTCCCAGGGCCGTGCCTGGAGCACCGGGATGCTCCGGACGCCGATGCCCGCGGAGCTGGATGGTGCCACCACCACCACCCCAACGCCGTGAGAGCATCGCGGGCATGAGGAGGAGGAGGAGGAGGAGGGAGAGCCGTGCCAGATCCCACATTTCGAGCCGATGGAGCCGGGAACGGCGGGATGGAGCAGCCAGGAATGTCGGGATGGAGCAGCCGCGGCTCCAACGAGCATCACCCAGCCAGGAAGAGCCGAACGGCGGAGATTTACAGCGCAGCCCCACGGCCATTTGGCACGGCAGCTGCTGCCGAGGAAGTTCAATGCCAAAATAAATTAAATGGGATAAAACGGCCTGGTCACCTTTGGAGCGGGATGCCGCAGGAGCCGGGGCCACGTGGGGCTTTGTCTGCCGGCAGCGGGAAGGGAAGGTGGGATGTGAGGAAGGCTCGGGATGGCATCGCGTCCCTTCTGCCGCGCCGGGTGAGGCCCCGGCGCCCGGCGGAGCCGCGGGCAGGGACCAGGAGGGCTGGATTAGGGATCCAGCCGAGTGCACGGGGCCCAGCTGCCCCCTCCATAAATCAGGGGAGGCCGGGTGGGCGCTGGGGGCTCGCTCCTGCTTTCCCCGGCACCGGGAAGCGGCCGGCGCCGCCGCCACCCCCCCACCATCTGCACAGGGATGTATTTTAAGACGTGTCAGCGCAGGGATCGGAACCAGGCGAAAGGAGAGCGAGAAAGCCGGGGCTGGAACGGGAGACGGCGGCCGGGCTGTGCTGGGATGGAGGCGCGGACACGGCCTGGGAGGGTCGCTCCGAGCCTCAGCCGAGCAGGAAGGAGGCGATGCCGGGAGCAGACGGAGCCCCCGGAGCGGCTCCGACCATCCCAAATTCCTGCCCAGTGCAGGAGGGCTGGGATAAACCCTCCGGGGTCCTTCAGGAGCCGGGATGGGGCTGGGAGCAGCACAGGGACAGGGCATGGAGGGGGTTCTGTGGAGGGATGGATGACACAGGCACGGATCCCTTCCCCTGCCCGCTCAGCTCAGGGTTGGAGCACAATCCATCCCCTCCAGGCACCCTGGGATCCTCTCCAGTGCCCAAAAAGCTGCCAGGAGCTGGGAGATGGAGTCAAAGCTCAACCTCAATCCTTCCCTTTCCCATTCCTGCAGCACCATCCCCTCTCCCCCCTTCCCATCAGCTCCGGGTTTCCTACTCCCACCTCAACCAAACCATCCACGGGCATCTCCCACCATCACCCCTCCAAGTGGGGGAAAACCCAGGGCTAATGATGGCTTGGAGCTTAATTAGAGGGTGGAATTTGGGGGCTTGCAGAGGCTGGCATTGCCAAATCCCACCCCTCTCACCGGGAGGGAATAAAAGGCTTTCCAAGGAAAACACAAGTTACCGTGTGATTCCAACCGGAGCAAGCAACGCAGCAAAAGGCAAGCAAGATACAGTAACAGGAAATATTTAATTTTTCCAATCTCCACTTCTCCATTTTTATAAACTGAAAAGAAAAAAAAAAACAATTTTTTTTTTTTTTTTAATATATTACAAAATATCTGTACAGAGACAAAGGTACAACCGAAAAAAGGCGCGCTCGGTCTCCAAAGGAAACTCGGGAGAGGTACAGCAAGAATCCGACCAGAGGCTTCTCTGCTGGGAACTGCTACAGCAAAAAAGTTTGGGATTGAACCCAGAGCTGGGATGGGGGGAAGGAGGGGGGAGCTGCCCTCAGCCCCTTGTCTGTGACTGCACCGGCTTCAATCCTTCCAAAATGCACAAATCCCACCCAGCACCGTGAATGCTTTTGTCTTCTCTGTGCAGAGCATTGGGAAAAGGTAAAATGATTAAAAAAAAAAAATAAAGAAAAGGGGGGGAATAAAAGAATGAGGTGATGGAAGGCAGGAGTGGCCCCAGAGCCAGCCAGGACCTGGCCAGGCTGGTCCCCCCAGAGCTCCCATGGCAGGGAGGGAAAGGCTCGTGCTGGGACCAGTTCGGAAAAGCCACTGGGAGTGGAAAAAAGGGGCCCTCCCTGGAGAGGGAATGGCAGAGCCACCTTCCACAGGAGCCTCGAGTGCCCCTGGGGACAGCTGGCAGCTGCCACCAGAGCAGGGAACAGATGCCTGGGATGTCCCTCCCTCGCTGGGACAGGGGACAGGGGACAGGAGCCCTCGCTGCCACTGCCGGGCCCTTCCCAGCCCTGCTGTGCCAGAGCGGATTTGGGGTGACCCAGCTGGGAGAGGCCACCCTAAACTGGGACTGCTGACCCCTAAACTGGGACTGCTGACCCTTAAACTGGGGACCAATGACCCCTAAACCGGGATCAACCCCCCCAAACTGGGGCCCCAAAGCCGGGGTGACACCGGCACGAGGAGGGGGAGGTCGAGGACGGCTCGTTCCCGGCAGCTTTCCTGGGAATGTGCCAGTTTGGAGAGACAATAAACAGGCATCGGCTTCCTAAGAGGGTTCAGTACAGGAATGAGGCTTTTCCTTCCAAAGAGGATGGGATTGGGAAGAAAAGGAACAGCAGCAGCTCCATGGCAGTGCTGGGAAAAGGGAAAATAGAGAAATTAAACCCCCCCCTAAAGCCCCTCGGGTGGGTTCAGTGCACTCTGTGTCTCACAGAACTTCTCTTTTATTTTTTCCTCTCTGCACATCAGGCATGGACAAAGTTAAAAAAAAACAATAAACCAAACCGAAAAAATATCCCAAACTCTACAAATTTCCAGTGGGAATTCTGCAAACAGCGTCGCTCCCTCAGTGCTGGGAGCTGCCGGTCCCTGCACGTCACCAGCAAATAAAAAAATCAAAAATATATCTCTATATTTAATTTCTCTCCCTTCCTTCCTCCCACGGCAAAGCTGGGTAAGGCAGGATCTCCCCAGGTGGAGAAGCATCACCTATTCAGGTGCATTTATTTAAATTTATCTCTCTGTATAAAAAAAAGAAATGAAATCCTGTTAGTAGCAAGGAGGTCTCTCAGCCCCAACCCCGAAATTCCCCTCCCCTTTAACACTCCAGAACTGTTGGCTCTAAAATTAAATGTTTTCCATAGGAAAGGCCTATTCAGGGAAAAAAAAAAAAAAGGAAAAAAAAAAAAGCTGATAAATAGGTACCTTTGTTTTATTCATCTCTTTTTAAGTCTCATTGAAATGAACAGAGCAAGGGTCTGTGGGAGGAGAAAATCCAGCGTAAATACTTCCTTGACAACAACAAAAATAGAAATGAGCTCGTGGAAATGACACAGGAACACCTGGGAAACCTCAAAGGGCTGAGATGCCACCGAGCCCGGCAGGATGGGGCAGCACCAGCCCAGGATTCCGGGGACAAATCACTCCCATCTGGTGGCAAAATCCCACCAGATGTTGGGAGTTTTGTTTTCCTTTCTTTAAATCCTTGAAGTGTTGTGGAAGTTCCAAATGACAGAAATCCCTGGTTTTCAGGGAGGTGTTCTCCTTGGCTCTTAAAAAAAACACAAATTTAAAAAAAAGACCAAAATAAAGACAATTCCCACTGTCAAGCTACAGCAGGAGGGATCCAACACCCAGAGACCCTTCCCAAAAATCAATGTACTAAGGCTGCTGTCACAGGGGACAGGACTGGCCCCGGAGGAGAGGAAAAACTTAATGGGAAAAAAACAAAAAAAAAAAGCAACATCAGATAAACTGAACACAACCAGTGTCACATCCCCACTGCTGGGATAACCCATCCAGGTGCCTCTGCATCAAAAAATTCCCCTTTTCATTTGTTTTCATATTTTTTTTTTCTTTTTTTTTCTGAAGGAAATGAGGAAAACAAACAAAACAACAAAAAAAACCGCTTTGGGAAGCAGCCTCCCCCCAGCCCTCCCTGAACTCCGGTGCCCAAACAGGGAAAAAACAGCATTTCAAAAAAAAAAAAAAAATTCCTTCTTCCTTCCATTCTTACTTTTCCATCAATTCCCCCCTCTCCTGGCTCAGTTTGCTGCGGGGTTGGGATTATTTTTGTCACTAACCAAGCAGGGGAGGCCAGTGGGGACCCTCTGGCAGCTCCCGAGCGAGGGAGGGATGCGCAGGGAGCTCTGCAGCAGCTGAAATGCGGACGAGACCTTGCTCTGGCCAACAAAAAACCCCCCCCCAAAAAAAAAAGAAAACAAAAAAAACCCAAAACCAAAAAAAAAACCAAGTCCTTGTGGCTAAAGGAGGAGAGGCAAGGGGGGAATCTCAGTAGGGAACCCCCCGGCCCCGGCCTCCCCGCGGAGGCACTCGGCCAGGCCCTCGGAACGTCTTCCCGTAGGAAGACGGCGCCTGGGTTGGGGCACCCCAGCTGTGACCTGTTCCTGCCCCACTGGAACCGGCCGTTCCCGGCCCCAACTCGCCGTAACTCTGGATTTTGGCCTCTGGATGCAGCAGAGCGTTGTTGTTGTTGTTGTTGCTCCCCTCGGATTTGGCGAAGGATTGCCCGAGCGAGTGGATGGCGACGGGGACTCTGGCGAAGCGCAGGTCCTGGTCCCCCGGGAACTGCACCGAGCCCGTGCCCTGGTAGCTGCTGCTCTCCCCGAGGTGGCTCACGGAGCCCAAGAAGGTCCTGCTTTTCCCCAGGGGTTGGGCAGAAGGTTCTAGCAGAGTCTGGCCCGGGTTGAGCTCGTCGGCACCGAATCCCCCCTCGGAGCTGTCGGTGCTGTAAGTCCTGGCGGGGTGGGAGCGGCCGAAGTCCGGGGCTCGCGGGGCCGGCGGCTCCTGCGCGGCGTGGCCGAGCTGCTCCGGGTCTGGCTGGGAAAGGAGCTGGAGCAGCGCAGCCGTCACGGCCGGGTTCAACTCCTGGGCTGCGCTGGACAGATCCCCTTCGGGCACGGGAGGAGGCGGCGGCGGTCCGGGGGGCTCGGGGGGTCTCTTCTCTGGAGGGACAATGCCAGGAGGACACGCTGTGGAAGGGTGACTCCTTTTAAAGACCGTTTCAAACAGACACAAAGACATTTCTAAGCCAAACCAAACCAATCCCCGCCGAGGCCGCCCGCTCTGGGGGGCTCTGGGAAGAGGCGGAGGGAAGAGTTTGAACGCTGGCGGGGAGATCAACGTTCATTAACAATGTTCATTAACAACGTTCATTAACGCTTTCGCCCCGGCCCCGCGCACCCAACTCGCCGGCAACAGCTGTCCTAACACCTGGGCAGCCGTGCAGGGAATTCCTGCTCCAGGATCAAGGGCTAATCCCGAGCAGGATGTGGAGCCACACGCCAGCCCGAGCTCCCCCCGGTGCTGGAGGGACGCGGCACCGCCCGGCTCCGGCTGCAGGGGCGGCTCTCGGAGCGTGGCCGGGATGTGCTGGGTGGGACAAACACAAACCGAGCCCAACTGCACAGTGCCAGCTGCTGAGTGCCCCCACAGCACCCCAACAGCACCCTGCCCCCTCCCACCAACCCCAAGAGTCCGGAACAATCTCATTCCCCGAGTATTTCCAGGAGCGCACACAGCCTGGCCCTTCTGCTTCCTCCCCCCTGCCCCTTCACCCCCGATTCCCTCCCCAAATCAGGATTCATTCCCCTCCTGGAAGAACAAAGCTCCATCACCCCCAGCCCACCCTGCTCTGTGTCCCAGGAAGCACAAAGGGGGCTGGCTGGGAGGTGGGAGAGGGAGCAGAGCACGGACCCTCCCCTAAGGCAGTGACACCAGGGGCAGGGAGGGGACATCACCTGTGACCTGCTCCCGGCGCCTGCCCCGCTCCCAAAACCAGCCCTGCCTCCTCTGGAGCAACACAACCTGAGCTGCCTCCTCTCCCTCGCCCACACGGGGAGGAATTACTGGCGATGGCAGAGCCCACGGACACCTCGTTGCAATCAGATCCTCAAATCATTGGCAAAACTGGTTATTAAAAAGGTCAAACTTTATTGTGAAAACCAGTAGTCTTCCAGGACCACCCCTCCACCCGTATCCGTCAGTCCACTTTGAAAACTAGATTGTATTGAAATCCAGAAAAATAAAACAACAACGGGGGAAAAACAAAACAAAACAAAACAAAAAAAAAAAAAAAACCAAAACAATCTTCAGGTAAAATTTGTAAAGCCAAGCTGATCTGGGGGGGGGGAAGGGGGGGACAGCAAATCATTCCAAAGAATTATCAACAGAGAACAACGGCATCGAATTCCATCTGCTCTACAGTAACCTAGTTATCTTCCAGGACTAGGGCAACAACAACAAAAAAAAAAAAAAAGAAAAAGAAAAAGAAAAAAAATAAAAAAAAGGAGGAGGAGAAAAAAAAAAAAAGAAAAAAAAAGAAAAAAAAAAGAAAAAAAAAAAATAAAAAGCACGATCACAACTGGCTCGTGGTGGGCGGGTGTTGAAGGCACGAGAACACAGCACGTTCAGCTACATTGCAGGAGGTGGGATCGGGCCAAAACAGGCTCCCCGGAGAGTCTGAGACAAACTCAGGAGGCGCTTCTACAATTTGGTGAGGTCGTCACAGGCTGTTGCTAATAAATTCAAAACATCAACAGAAACAAAAAAAAAAGAAAAAAAAAAAAAGACATGGAGACATTTACACTCACCTTTGGAAAGGAAATCCGAGAGCTCACTGATACAAGCAGGGGTTTTTTTTTTTTTTAAGCTCTAAGAAGCAGAGGTTTGGTTCAGCTTCAGGGCTCAAAAATCAGCTCTGGGTAGAAGCAGGCAGTGGGGGATGGCCAGGTTTTACCTACACAGCTGCCACTATCCCTCCCTTCAGCACTCACCATTATTTCAGCTCTTTAAAATCATCTCTGTAGGTTTATTTATTTATTATTTTTTTTTAAGAGGGCAAGGAGGGGATGGTGAAAAAGAGCTGGGGAAAAAAACGCAGAGATGCAGGGGCATCCTGTGCAAAAAAACTCCCTGGACGTGCAAACTGATTGCTGGGGGCTTTGAGGAAGAACTGACCCTCCAAACTTCCCTTGCATTTTTGGGCAGGCCCCAAAGCCTCAAATTCATCTTCACTGGCCCACTCACGGTGGAGCACTCACGATTTTAGGGTATTTGCCTGTTTGCAGCTGTTCAACCTCCTGAGCAGTCCAGCACTTACCGCAGGGAGGGCGTCAGGGTCTTTTCTCCTGAGCTCCGACCACATCCTGCCCCCCTTCCCTCCTCCCTCTCTCCCAACACTCCAATCTCTCCTTCCTGGCTGCAGCTCAACCAGCAGCACTCTCTGGGATGCCCTCACTGCTCACGCCCCAGGTGTGTTTGCTCATTTATTTACCTGTGCTCTCCTCGGGATGCCTCGTCGGGCTTTTCCTGGGCCCCCGCTGCTCGCTGCTCTTCTCCCCGTTGCTCTCCTCCAGGGTTATCCCAGGCTCCTGGCTCTTCATGAGCTGACTGAGCAGAACTGCCAGCACGTTCTGCATGTCTCCCTGAGCGCTGCCTGCGTCCGGAGTCTGCTCCTCCGGCACCTCCGCGGAGGGCGGCTCCTCCACGGCTTCCTCGGCCGCCGCCGCCGCCGCCGGGGGCTCGTGGTGCTGCGCCGTGGCCTCGGTCAGCGCCGTGATGGACTGGTTGAGAGCCTCCAGCTGCTGCTGCATCTCGGGGTTGGAGTGGACGTTGAGCAGCTGGGCCATCTGCGGCACGCTCAGGTCGGTCTGGCTCTGCAGCAGGTTCAGGAGCACGGCCAGCTCGCTCTGGTTCAGCTGCTGCGTGATGTCGCCCAGGCCTGCGGGACACGCGGGGAGCGCCAGCGGGGAGGTCAGGGTTGGGATGCTGGCACTGCACGGGGCAGTGACAGCCCTTACCCACAGCCCAGAGCCAGGAACGGCCCTTACCCACAGCCCAGAGACAGGAACGGCCCTTACCCACAGCCCAGAGACAGGAACGGCCCTTACCCACAGCCCAGAGCCAGGAACGGCCCTTCCCCACAGCCCAGAGCCAGGAACGGCCCTTACCTACACCCCAGAGCAATGACCAGCCCTTACCTACACCCCAGAGCCAGGAACAGCCCTTACCCACAGCCCAGAGCAATGAACAGCCC